>JAWZYU010000028.1:35416469-36628344 GCA_038380435.1 Ryuthela nishihirai
CTGTCTGTTTGAATCCAATGGCAAAATCTTCATCAGTTGATGGGTTGGTGAGAGGCACTGAGAGGAGTGATCAGTTATGAAAGCAAATCCACCCTAGTATGGATCCACACTACTATTACCAGTGTTTATTAATATCCAGGACATTTTACAGCCAATAGCTTTTCTGTACTTACAGACTGTCCCAAATAGCATATTTCAGCAGGACAATGCATGACCCCATGTAGCAGTAGCTGCCACTGTTGAATACATACATACATACAAAATCCTCATGCAGCCATGGGCTATGGAGGTCCAACCAGACTGCGTAATTTTCCTCTCCAGAAGTGTCTCTTTTGAACTACCATTGCTGCATTTGGCCACTCTAAACCAATTCTAGCAAGGTCCTGTTTGACAATGTCTGCCCATCATAACCTAGGTCTCCCCCTTTTTCTGATACCCTTAGACATACTGTTCATAATCTCTCTTTGCCAATCTGCAGCTATGCATATGAACAACATGGCCAAACCAACATAGCCTCTCTCTGCACAATATGCTGCTCAAAAGAGGTTGATGACTCCATCTAACCTCAACATTACTTACAAAGTCAAACCACCTAATGCCCAAGATACTGTGTAAGCATCTAGAATCAAAGGCCTGAGGCAAAACAATGTGCATATCCTTCTGTGGCCTACTGATCCCCTGATTGTCACCCATCAAAAATGTATGGGATATGGTTAAATAGAGATTGCATTTAATCTCTGTTTAACCACATACTCTGTAAACCTCTGGGTACTGTTCTGCTTAACCATATCCTCTGTAAACCTTTGGGCACAGGCGTATAGTGCTTGGATGGCTATTCCACAATCCAGCATCAAACATTTGTTTGACTCCTGTCTTCAAGCAATCATTCAGGTCATACAAGCAAGGGTTAGATACAGTTATTATTAAACAACCCAGTAACTCCCAAATTGCCTCCATATTGTAATTGTTCATTTCTTCAATAACGCTACTTTGAACCCCCAAATATGCACATGTTCTGACATGTTCTTCCTGATGTTCTGATTTTTGTGAGCACCAGTGTATTAAGGCTTGATGTAATTAAAATGTTCCAAACATATAATTAAATGAATAATACCATAAAGTAATAAGGTTAAAGTATTCTGTGATCTATTTCTAATATTTGTAATAGGGAAACAAAGAGACTAAAATATTTATACAAAACTTCTTAATATATATATTTGTATACATTCTGCCATACTGGAAAATCAGGATTAACTAGGAAAGGATGCAAAAGAATTATTTTACTTTCATATCATGATAGATTTATAAATATAAAAGTCACATAACTTTAAATATATATTTAATGAATATAAAACTTTATGAAATTAAAACAGAGATGCTTGTTTACCTAAAAGCAAAAAAGAAAATTTACTATGTATCTTAAAGAGTTTGTGGATCTGATCAAGAAATCTTAAACGTAACATCTAGAACCACCAAATTTGGTAAAAAGTTTCCTCTCATAATATATATAATTTTCTCCACCACTCACCATCACTCTTAATGGTCTTTAAAAAGTGATTCTTTTTATATTGGTTCTGATTGCAAATAATGTAGACCTGTGCTACCTTGCTTATGATAGTAACACAACTGGTTTCCATAAATTAAAGAACAACCTGAATATTCAATTTTTCTAAAAAAAAAACCAAACCATTGGATCTGCTGCATATGAATAAGATAGGTGCATATAAATAATGTGCATAAGAACAACAGTTGAAAAATATCTTTAATTCTAAAAATATATACGAAAAGAAACATGGTAAAAAGGCGAAGGTGAGCTGAGATAGCCTAAATGGTTTAATATGGAGTGTGATCACTTCTTACCACTATTCAGGCCTCTCAGCAATGCTTCACACTTTGATAAGACTGTCCACAGCAGAACTATGTGTGTGTCCAGTAGCACTTTGATATGCTTTGGAAGAGCAATGTATGTATCAACATTGCTCTTCCAAAGCATATCAAAGCTCCAGGAGCAGGATTCAAGAGAGTAGCTCATCTTCTGAGAGCATCTATTGGATTTAGATCAGAAGACCAGACTGGCCACTCCAAATGATTAACAGCACCATTCTTCTCCATATAGCGATCAACAAGTGACAATGGTGCAGGTGGGCATTATCATCCTGTAAGAGAAAGGTATAACTTATTGCACCTTCATGTGGTCCAAGATTTCATCCCTATACCTGCAACTGGTGACATTGCCTGTTGGAACACATACAGTTCTGTAGCTGCCCAAAAATATCCCTCTCCAAACCATGACACAACCACTACTATAGGTGTCCTATTCATAGATATTTATGTCATGATATCATGTTCCCTCATTCCCTCTATATCAACTGATGCAACGAATTGCTGTGTAGGATAAATCTCGATTCACTCAGGAGGAGCATGGACTGTCATTGCCCCTGTGTTCAGTTGACATGTTTGCACCAGTTTACACTTTTCCTCCTATGAAATTGGGTCAGGGCCATGCCCACCACTGGCCATCTAGCATACAGGTACACCTCATGAAGTCTTCAGCATATGGTGGTAGCAGATATCACTGCTCACCTCACTGCTGCAAAGTTGATGTGATGTTGACATCCTGCTCCTCTTGGTGCATAACACCAGACATCAGTCTCGGTTTTTGCCCATCGTTGTCCACTACTGAATCATCTTGATGAGCTCTGTCCTTGTTGGAATATATTCCAAACTCTATGCAACACTGAATTCCTCATGTTAAGCCATCTGGCAACATCTACTGGACTTTGGCCTGTGTCAAGCCGACCTCACCACCACTTCTTCCATTAAATGATGTCTGGTAGACATATCCAATAAATCTGCTATCTTGAAAACTCCACCTCATACTTCATAGAACAGCTTTGAAATGCCCCTTTTAATGCTCAACGCATTTGCATACATCGCTGCTAGTGCAAATCATTTTCATATCATACCTCAATTCTGCATCATATTTTACATACTATATGTGACTTTTGTACATTTTTATTGCCAGACTTCTAGGATATTGAGATTTTTTCATTTGGTCCTTAATTTATGGAAATCATTTATGTGTATTTATTTAGTGGTATAAAGATCTTTAAACAGAATTTATGACTTTCTCAAAGATGAATTATTTCAACAAAGTTCTTTCATTTATCATCATTTTGTTTTCCATTTAATTTCAAATCTAACTTAAGATTCTAGGCAACAGGCAAATCTGCCAGTAATTTACAAATATATTACTATTAAGCAAAATATTTAATTATAAATGAACACTTAATATGAAACAAACTTTCCAGCACATAAAAATATCAAAAGCAAATTATAATCATTTGCTCTAATGATAACTAAAACACTTTAGCTTTGCTATGTTAGGTATACAATTACACTATTTTAAAATCATAATATACACATAATGAACAATTCATTGGCTGCCTGGTTGTTTGTGGTTTTATGGCACAAGGGTTACTAATACCGTGATGTGTCAAACAAAGTGCAAAGGAGAAAAACAGATCTAAAAGTCATGCAAACCCATAACTGTAGTTAAAATCACACTGCAATACAATAAATGACACAAAGAAAAACACTAAAACAACGAAGGGCAGAAAAAAACCCAGGTAAAATATAAAAACCAATAAGTGAAAAATATGTAAATTAACAACAAGTGTAGAGGACCTGTGTTGAAACCAAAAACAAGTGCAAAAATATAAAGCTGAAAGGCAAAAAAATCAGAGATGGTTAAAATATTCTGTAAAACAGCAAACACAGGTGCTAAAATGGAGTCATTAGATAAGAGAGGGCTGAAAATAAGGGGCTCGGAAATGGACAATTCAAATATCTGAAAATGAGTAACAATCTTAAATAGATTATACAGGGTGTTTCAAAAAGAATGCAACCCTAAATATAAGAGAGTAGAACTTACGTGCATGTATATTTTATGCCATAATATTAGTCAGTTGGTATTACTGTACTCAAGGTTAACAGCCTTTAGCAGTTGAAATGACCTTGTCATGCACTAGTCTCACTCAAGCATTCATTCCTTTGTGTTGTCAGCTATGTCGTTTTCCAAAAACGAACGTGTATTTATTGTTGACTTATTGTGCGTACAAATCTTACAAACATGTGAGAGAGGAGTTTGAGTTGAAGTTTTCTCAGTCTACAGTTCCCAACAAGTCGACAATATTTTGTCTGATTGATAAATTTTGTGACACTAGGTCTGTACAGGATCAAATGAGCCCAGGCTGGCCATCACTGTTAACTGCCAAAGTTCTTGATGGCGTGTCTCAGCATTTAACTTGCTCACCCAGAAAATCTCTTTGAAAGTTATCTTCACTGGTTGAACTGTCACCAGCTACTGTTTTCAGAGTTACAAAGTTAAAATTTCATGCTTACCGCATTGGTATCGTTCATGAACTGAAAGAGCCAGACTATAAAAAATGTTTACAGTACTGTCATTGGTTCATACACTTGAAAACTTGAAGGCTAACATTGAAAGAGAGATCTTAAACATAAGAAAACAAACATTACAAAAGGTGGCAGCAAATGTCATGAAATGGGTATGAACCTGCATCCAGGTTGCAGGAAATCACTTTCAACATCTGTTGTAAAGATAGATATATGTCTAATTAGCATCTTTTGAAATTTGTGTCTTTTGTCAAATTTAAATAGAAAAATACAATAGAGGGTTGCATCCTTTTTGAAACACCCTGTATATATATATATAGGATGTGTCATTAATACTTCATAAATTTCCTGTAGAATTATTCCTTGGCTAAGGAGAAAACGCTGACAGTTTTTGAAATAGGCTTTAGCTGGAGAGTAAAACAGATTCAGAACTGATTGATGTCACTTCCATGTCATGAAAATACATATTTCGCCATATAATGAAAAATTCAGTACTAAATGTAACGAATGAGGCATGTCTTGACATTATAAAATTATTCTGCTACATGAAATTAATTTACATTTAAGTTGATCTCTGAAAAAGCTCTTAAGAGAAAAAATTGTTCCTACATTTCATACAGTATTTAAACTAATAAATTTTTATGTCAGATTTTTATTTCAATGCAATGAAATGTCAGTTTAAAACTCAAATCAATATTAGAGCTTGAAGAATTATTAATCTTAACTTACAAAGAATTATCATTGAGATAAGAAAAAATATTTTAACTTCTTACGTTGTTCCTGGATGAAGAGCATATTTTTTCTTTTCAAGGCGATTTTTACTGGCAAATACATCATGTCGCTCCGTTTTCTTCCACAAATAATAAAACTGCACCAGTTCTCCAACTGACCTTGTGCGCACCTTTGAAATAATAAAAATTATTTTTGTAAAGCTTTCACTTTATTCAGATATATGAAGAAATTAAATTGCACTCTAACATAAAGCAACTCAGACTAAAGATCCTGTCAGTAACAAAATATTACCTTATTTTGTTGAATAAGGTGGAAATCTTTTCCATATGTGCGTAAGCCTGTTTCAAAACTTCGGCATTCATCTTCTGACCATAAACTCATTGTATCTAGAAATATCAAAATAGTTGATATTTTTATCAAAAAAAAATCATTCTATTAATTTTTAAAATTATTACTTTTTCCGGAAATTGACATTTTTTTTAAACAATGAGGAAAAATCCCGGAAAAACTGAATGAAGTCCCTGAAATTGGTTGCAAATAACATATTAATATTTACAGGGTATATTGCTGTTGCTTCAATTCTCTATCACACTGGATGCTCTGTATTAGAGATGGCCAACTCTCTGTCCTCGAGGATCAAGCATTTTTGAAGCACTTGTGAACAAAGATTATTAATATACATAAACTAATAAAATATCCATTGCACTTTTCAAGAACATAATCCCAATGAATGGAGTAGGACTGTTTTTAGTTTATTGAAGATACCACCACATGAAAAGATAAGTACTGAATTATTTTCAGAAATTACCTGTGCAAAATTATTTTCTTGACATATTTTCAAAGAGATCAAAATTTTTAAGTATTGTTTATGTTTACAGATGAGACAAAGTTGCTTCAGTAATCTCAGTTTCAGAAAAACATTTTTAAAGAATTCCATGATGCAGAAAAGTGTTGAATGCATCAGTACATAAAAGAGTGGGTAACAGGAACTCTGAGCATCAACCAGGTCATTAAAATATTGGCCAACCCAAAAAAATCAATAAGGTTAATATTTTCCTAAACATAGTTATCTATTCATATTTACTTGATTATTTAAAATAATTTAAATACATATAATATATTCAACATCAAAGTTGTGGAGAATTATGTTTCTTATTTAAAATATATCTATAATATCAAGGTAAGGAAAATTGTATCATTTATAAATTTTGTTAACTTGCTTCTTAAATTTCCATAGAAATGCTACATTTTGTACAAAGTAGTTACAATTATGACCACTTTGGAAGGCTGTGGATTGAAAAAAATTAGCTGCACAGAACTGAAATTTTGATGGATAATAGTCAGGTAATGAGGAAAAGAACGACAAGAAAAAAAATTGTTCCAAAAAATACCACCAGATGGAATGGCACTGCACAAAAATAAAATCACACACACTGCACTCCAGTCACTTGTCTGTGAATGAATAAAAAAAGCAAATGATAATAGAATGAAAACAGAAAATTATTATAAGACATGAATTGAAGGAACGTACATTGTTGGTTAAGTTCTATTTCCAGAATAATAGCAATACCTTGGGCGTTCTTCCCAAATACTGCCAAATGAAAAGATAGATACATCTCTGTTCTAAAATGAGTTATGCAACTTGATTCAGATATTTCAAGAGATGGTTAGTTTGTTGGTACATGTGTCAGAGGAATGCAGCCAGTATCTGAGGACAATGTTGATGAGATCACTGAGACACTATGGCAATGACTGATAGGGCAGCAGCAAATGAGTATTCATCTGCTAATGCCAAAGTGCTTGCAACCACACCTGAATTTTGCATGGTTGACTGTCTGCAAGGTCCTATGAAGTGTGATGCACTGGTTTCCATATAAATTGTGCATGGTGTAAAAAAAAAGAGCAACATTTTGATAAGTCAATCAAGCAGAATACACCATTATTAGATCCCATGTGAGACCAGATTTTTCATTTATATTGTTCCATAATTTCATTGTCAGCATTAGCCTTTTTACAGGAGATTACGAGTCTGGTATACTACTGAATGAGTCAATCCCCATCTTTACAGGTTGGCTTCGCTATATGCATACTGTCTACTCCTCTTATTTAGAAGTTTATAAGCATTCACTGCTATATACATTTATGATAGTAGGGTTAAACAGACAGTAATATAAAAAATATGTAAAAACTAATAGTTGCATTCATTGATATATAATACTTATCTTGTTTACTGCATTTAACTTTTTCAACTTCATTTTGCATTTGGATCTATTTTCAAGATGGACAGATGTAAGCACAAATTTCAAATACTGAAGTTCTAACAACCTACAAATGCTTTAAGTTAAACAACAAATCCCAATCTGCTAGTACTATTTCAATGACTAATCAAAATTTTATATATTCTAAGAAGTTCCTCTTTTTTGCAGTAACAAATATGTTTCGGACTATTTTATCTTAAATTAGCTATTTTATGATTTTCTTGATAATAAAAGATTAGGGGAAAATAAGTCATATGCTTTGTATATCTAGTCTTGTTTAGTTACTTTATAGTTTACAGAATAAATGTTCAATTTGGTAACTTGTACAAGTGGCAACTCTAACTGTAATCCTGAACAGCCTTGGGTTATCTGCTTTTCTATTTTCTACACTTCAAAACAAAATGTAGCCTAAAAATAAAAGCAATTATTCATTCATTTCTTAATTTTTAATCACATTGTTTCTAACTTACCAGCAAGATGAAGAGGTTGCATACGTCGTCTCCTAAGAGCTTCTTCTACATTATGTCCACATTGTAACAACAGAAACAATGCCTTAAAAAAATACACGAAACAAGGTTAATTTGTTGAATGTTTCCTGCAAAACATGGTAATACAAATCTTTATATGGGAAAAAAACATACAGAAAGACATAGCATGAGTGAAACAAATTTTTTCTCATGCTATCTCTTTGTGATTGCTTGGATGGTTCAAATAGCTCAATAATCAAAATACATAATATAAATATTTTAAATGTAGTAAACAAAACGTATTCACTATAAAACACCTTTTAATTCCATGTATTTTGCAACCAATGAGAAAAATTCTTATTATATACTGAACTAATACTAAATAAAATATCACACAATTAATAAAGTGTCATTGGCAACCGAAAAATTAAATCAAAATGTATCATGCTACATTTTTTATTCTATTCATTTCACAGAACATTTTAGGGGTAAACTTCCTTTGTACAAGCTGCAGGATATTTTATAGAGTTTGAAACTCATTTAGAACAGTAATGGGAGAGAAAGGGTTAAGACACAAGGCTGACCTTGACCCCAGAAGGTTAGTACAACCCAGGAAGAAAGGAAACAGACTAAGCAGAACTGTCTGTAGTAACTTTATAACTACTTCAAGGAAATAAGGTGTGTGGATTTTTCTCCTAGCACAGATTGATCTGCTGATAACTACTGAGCATCAGACCTTTTGGTTTGAAAACTTTCACTATAGTACTATGAAAGTACTATAGTGAGATACACTGCTGGTCATTAAAAGTGCAACACCAGGAAAGGCGAGAGATATCAAGCCATATTTAGTGAATACATAGCTTATGTTACAAGGATCAAATGATTACAAATACAACTCAGACTTGTGGAATACAAAGAAATCAGCATCTTGTATAGCACCATGAGTAGCAATAACCGCTGCTACACAGTCTGGCATTGAGAGGATGACATCGGATGTTTGTTTGGGGAATGTCAGTCCATGCAGTTTTGACACGCAACTGTTGTAACTGGTGTGCTAGTCATCATGAGATCACGGACCAGACATGTTCCGTGATTGGCATTGTCCTGTTGGTAAATGGCACCAGAGAGCCCCTGAGATAAGGTATGACCACATGCTCCACCTCAGTGATGTAACGCTGGCTGTTGAAAGTACCAGTAATGCGTACAAGGCATGTGCATGAGTGAAGTCCAATGGCACCCCATACCATAATACCAGGGGCCGGACCTGTATGGTGCTGCATCATGCATGTCTCACTGAGCCTGTCGCTGCGATACCACCAGATATGAATTCGTTCATCATGGTGCTGCATACTGAAGCGGGATTTGTCTGAAAAGACGATGCAATGCCTTTCGCACATCCATGCACGACGTTCCTGGCACCATTGCAGTGGTATACACCTGTGTTGTGGAGTCAATGGCAGCTGAAGCAATGGCTGCCTAGCAAAGATGCCTAGATGCTGCAGACGATGTCGAACCATACAGGCAAACACTGGTTGATGTGCAACACACTCTAACTGTTGAGCTAAGGTGCTTGATGTGGCTATACAATCATTCATAGCCATGCACACGAGATGTCTGTCATCTTGTTCGTTTGTGTGACAGGGCCATTGAGATCCCTAACATCAGTAAGTTTGTTCCTCCACTACCCACTGATGTCATATTCTCATCACTGTGGTAGCATTCCATCCAACACAAACACCAATGTCTTGGTATGATAATCCGTCTTTCTGTAATCCCACAATTCTCCCTCCATCAAAGTCAGAAACCTGGTCGTATGGATGCCATGTTTTTCGATGGGGCATATTTGATCCTTTAGTGTGCAAGAACTGCGAGCAAACACAATTCCAGTGCTTTACACAGGCTTTTTGTAATCTCCTCTTATACCACCACTTCCTGGGACCATTACTGTAACACACAATGTGTGTATGTGCTGCACTTTGAATCATTTACATGTTCTCCATGGGCATATCTTGCATATTTTGGGACAATCT
Organism: Ryuthela nishihirai; assembly: GCA_038380435.1. Lineage (NCBI taxonomy): Eukaryota > Metazoa > Arthropoda > Arachnida > Araneae > Heptathelidae > Ryuthela > Ryuthela nishihirai. The sequence continues at coordinate 35,426,373 of JAWZYU010000028.1, forward strand.
GATGAGTTCTTCTTGGTGTTACACTTTTAATGGCCAACAGTGTATATATAGAAAATAGATTTCTGAATTTAAAATTTTCGTTTTAAATTTAGAAAGCTATTTTTAGGATGGATGGTTCAGAACTTTTTGAAAGTAACTTTTCAAATTAGTCTATTTGGTTTTTCTAACTTTTATGTGGAAATCTAATCATATTAGTAAATTTCATATAAAATAGTTTGATTTATCTTTGTGAGTTACTATGTTTGCCATTTATTCTTTTCTAGAATTTTAAAAAATTAACTAATCAAATGGCAATGTGTTTAGAAAAGGAAGTAAACAGAAGGCTGTACATTTGTTCCCAGTATACGTAATTAATTGGGAGATACGTGTTACATCACATAGTCAAAAGTGTTGAAACAAAAGTATCATCAAAAATTTCAGTTCAATTTACTGAGTTGGCAAAATTTCAGTTAAAAAATATGCACCAATACCTTAATGAACTGATAATTAAACATGGCAACATCGTGGGTGATATAAAAGTACTATGTGACACTTTAATCCCAATACATGGAAGATAATCCAAAGCAGAAATTAATGGCACCCTAAAAAAATTTCTGCTTCATTTTTTTATACTAATATTCAATGGTAACTCATAACAAAAAGTTTGGTGGAGCATTCTGGCAAAATGTAGGATATTTAACTCAAATTCATTGGTTGTTACATTCCTTTCCTACAAACACATTTTTAGCAGATCTGAAGATACTGTTTAAAATTTCTTATAGTTAAAATTAAGCTTAATTTAATATTTAACTTCTGTAGTATGAGAACAATTTCTATCGGATTTAATGAAAGTTGCACCAAAAACAAAACAAAAAAAAAAAACCAGTGTAAACTGTAAATTTTTGTAATTTGACAAGGAAAAAAAAGAGGTAAAAACTTTTATATTGACACAAAATTAGTATCCTTAAGGCTGATCTGTTTGAACTTTTTTTCTTATGTTAAATCTGGCATACTTAGTATTCTATGGAAGTGCAATCAAATTAGTTTATAATGAAGTCAGTAATAACAATTTATGTCTATAATGAAGCAAAGTTGGCCAAATTATTATGGACATCTATATAATAATTCTTCTTATGTACAGCAGCAGCTCCAATTTGCTGTAAATTTTGTGCCAATAAACACCTGACCCTGTCTTTCAGAGCTTTTCTTCTTGCATTTGGGCATGACTGTTGAATACTTTTTGATACCATTGCTATCCTCCATACATTTGGAATATTGTGCACCATGATTTTTCACTATCTATCAACTCTGTTATGGATGCTCCTGCCTATTGCCCTCTAATGACAAGTCCCCTTTTGAAGACGGTCAAAATCAACCATTTTACCCATGTTGCATTTGATATTACTTTCCACCATGCCTTTATGGTATTTATAGAACTGTATAGTGATGTAGAATGCTTATATCAGTATGTATCAGAATGCTTATATCAGTATGTTTCATGGTACTCCATGCACGATGCAGTGTTCATTTTAATTTGGCCAGGCAGTGTATTTTCCCTTCAATCTATGTTTTAACTGTTATACATACTTTTTTGAATTGACTTTCTTTCACTTTCAACTGGTAAAATATGTCCTTTTTTTTTGTTTGCAAAGGTTCTTTAGTTGGAACATATAGAATATTCAAAACTGACCAATTTCTCTGCTTTTTTTTTTAAGGCCTTCTGACCTCTGGGGATTCTAATTTGTCTGTAAAGCAGAAAAGCATGTTCTGTCACCTTCTCAAGATGGGGGAATATTTACAGACCTAGGAAGTTAATATTTTGAATTGAGTGAATGAAGCTCTACATAATACCCAAAAAAATATTGATGCTTTTTTATGATCCCTTTTCATTGATCCCTTTTTATGCTAGGATAATGTGACAACATGGCTTTAAAGCATTATGCTAGGAAATATAAAGAGCATTAGGCCACAGAGAGATTGCCAAAAATACTTGCCAAGTGATACACAATAGCACATGATTCATAGATGATCACTGTGATTGGTTATATTTCACAGCATTTAAATCATTGCATTTAAACCAAAGCACATAAAGATGGAAAAATGTATGTTTCACCTATTGTTTAAGGATCTATTTACAAATTTTGTTACATTGCTCTTTTTTTTGCATGGTGATAAATTTTTACTTTGTTACATTGGTATTTGTTAAAATTAAGCAATTTCACATAAAGACACATAGTAAATTGGCCTGGGTTGGGAAAAAATTTTCATAATACTGAATATTTCATTAATCTGTCATTCATTATATCCACATTTTACTGTATAACTGTTAACAAGATGGGGGAATACACATTGCCAATCTATAAAATTTCTCTTTTATCCTAAATATTGAAAAACAAAATACAATAGGTCAAATTCTAATGATATCTGAATTCTTAACTCTTAAAAGTTTCAAAAGGGAGTTACCCCCCCCCCCCTTTTTTTTTTTAAATTAGGCTTAGGTAGCTTTCATTTTAATTTTTTGTTTTTTTATTGTTCAGAATGAAATGCTCTTTCATTTGGTATGTAAAATATATATCTGTCAGTCAGTACAAGATAATGCTCCAAAGTTGTCATTTTCTGCTGAAAAAAGTTAAAAATTATCTTTGCCACAGTTGCATGCCTTGTAGGAAACCTGACACTTTAAGGATTAGAAAACTTTTTGCTGGCTCAAAACATACTTTTTTTATAACAGATATGTACTATTTACTATTAACTGAAATACATTACTATGGATGATTAGAGAAGCTGGCTTGAATAATTTATTACTTAATAATATACTAAAGCAACAGTGTGAAGCATTTCAATATAATAATGTTATAAAAAGCATAAATGAAAAAATCTAATTTTAGATAGATTCAGATTTGAAAAATACTTTTCTTAAAACTTCTTTTACAACTCTTTGGCAAAATAAAAAGTATCATTCTTAAAAAAAGGGAAGTATCAGATAACTTCAACAAAATTCAATAATTTTAACAATACGAAAGGTGTACTGGATGATGCACATTTGGCTGTAACTGGAAGAACACACAAAAAAACTCATGTGGATGGGCCCATTGCTGTTCAGTATCAAACATGCCCTCACTTTAGCCACCAATTACTTTGGCATCCGAAAAAATATGAACTATTTCACTTTTAACATTTCTCTTTCACCAAATTATTGGTGCTTCTCATCGTCAAGGTTCTTTTTTGAATGACTATGAATATTACAATTATGTAAGTAGTCTCTCATATTTCATATTTTAAATAGAAGCCATGTTGCATACCCAATAAAGTCCAATGGAAAATGAGATTGGTACATTGACAGGTGCCATAATTTTTCAGAATTTTCAATTTTCAGAAAAAATATGCACCATTCAGACCTTTAATAAGGGAAGGTTAACCTCATAAACCTTTTCTTCCTCTGGATATACCATTAGTATTAAGCTTCAGCCTTCTATAGTCTTTGTCAGTAGTGGTGACTGTAGTAGCTACAAAAATCACATAGTTTCAAGTGTTTCCTAGAGTTGACATATCTTTTGCCTCCTCCAAAAAAAAAATTTTTTTTTTGAATAATCATTTTGAAAATGTCTTATATGAAGAAGAGATGGTGCTGGTATTTGTAAACATGCTGTGTGAAAGATATGTACTGGGAATGTGCAAATCAGTTTATTTAGAAGAAAGCATTTTGAGTTGGATTGTTTCACCTCTGAATGACACTTTTTTGCACACAATAGATTAAATGACCAAGTCACAGGGACCTCAAGTTTCAGAGAAGGTTGGGGGAAGGGGACCCACTGGACAGCTGTTAGGAGACAGTAGCCTTCTGCAAGGCCATCCAGTGTGCAAACATGCACAAGATATGGCTCTCCCACACACAGAGCTATGACTTAACATCCCATCTGAAGGACAGCAGTCTTTCCAAACCCATAGGTGTCCCCTTTCTGACCAGGAGCAGGGCGGAGAGTTGTGCAGAAATAAATCTCAATGCTGCCCCAGCTAGGATTCAAACTTGGGAACTGCAGATTATGATCTTGGAGTATTACCGACTGAGCAATCCCAACCCCACCATTTTGAGGTTGTACAGTTATAACATATAGCTAAAAAAAAAACTTTTTTAGTGATGAAATGCTTCAAGACGAAACCAGATAGGTATGATGATTCATCGTTAATGATAAGTTGAAAGCTTGCAGATGTGTTTGTCATATTAATTAACAATTTGTGGATCAATTCTTCATATACAATGAAAAATGGGTATGTACAGTGCTCCTAAGAGACAATACCAATCGCTGTTACCTAATGAAAATACACCTTTAATGTCAAACCTCCCAATGAAAGATTCTGTTCTGTGTATAATGAACAAGTATATACTTGTTCATTATACACAAGTATAATATGTGTATATACTTTGAGTATTTAAATTCTGGTCAATTACTGCTGATGTCTACTCAATGCAATTTCAGTGGCAATAATTGTTTGCATCACAATAATTATTAGTCAAATTATTTGTAGTTTTGTTAATCAAGTATGAAAGTGATGCTTTAATGGAATTTTAATGAGCATTTCCAAAAAGGCAAAAATATCCATTTTTAACAAGTACTACGAATTGACCAAATTGTTTGATTATGCACCTAATAATGTTTGGCAAAAAAAATGGGAGAAATGAGCCACATTTAGTTGATTATTTGCTTTACAAGCTACAGGTTGGACAGGCCTGCTCTATAATTCTAAAATATACATTTAACCCTTTAATACCCAATATAATTAATAATTTCTATATTATAACTGTGTTATTGTTATTCGTGTTACTATAAAGTAATTGAATAATTTGCATAGTTACAAACAGAAATACACGTAGATGCTTATTTTTCATTTAAAAAAAATGAGGATTTTCATTAATAGCATCTGTTTTAATTTGATGTTACTGTCAGCACATCTACCTGATTGAAATATCTCCAGACTAGGAGCAACAGGTTTCAAATATCTCCAGGATGCTCGATTTGAAAAGGCAGCAACTCTAGATATGAGAAATAATGTTTAATGCCCCTGTGACCTCAAAACACAAGAATTCACAGATGAGAGAAAATTCTCAAGTGCCAGGTAAAATGATTACCTGGCCTCTCCTAACTAAACAAAGCAGATCAACAGTTTTAAGATTTACATGTGCTACAGAAATATACAGTTCTGAACAAATATCTAAATGTATACAATGCACACATTAAATTAGATGAATGTATTTAATTTACAAAGTTATAATAATGAACCAAAAACCAACTCACTTGCTCATCATCTCTGATGTGGCTTCCAATAGGAATAGCATTTACACCTGGGGAATTTATTACAAATGGTTGCTGCGTTTGTCTCAGATAGTCTTCAACTGTAAAAACATATTTCATAAATGAAATAAAGATGCCTTCAAAATATAATACTAACTTAATACACTCACTGCCAAACTGAATGTGGCAAAGTTCTCAAACACTAGCTTAATATAAAATTTGCAACAAGTTTTGATAGCTTATTCATAGGCAAATATCTCATTTTTTGGCATATATATCACACCCCAAACAGTTAAATATCAATGGTTGCATAAATTTTCAGATGGCCAGTAAAACAGGATGGGAGAATCAGACCTGACCATGCCTACCTGATGAAGTGGTAAAAGCACATAAAGAACACCAATTAAATTCATTCTGATCAATCAATTAACAAATAAATTATTAAGGCAACAATTCGAAATGCATTTCATTCTTAAAATCTGCATTATGTAGAAAAAACCGATAGTCAGTTCACTGAAATGGCCAATGACAACTTGTTATTAGATGATTTAACAAATTTTGTCAATTAAAGGCATGAATAAATCAACAATAATTTATTCATAACATTTGTTAACTTTCAGACTGAATTCATTTAGATTCATTTTTAAACCAAGACTGACTCAACAGTGTAAGATTGACCTTTGTTTTCACTAAACCCACACCTTTTTGAGAATTGTCGCTAAACCACACAACATTTGAGAATTGTCGGTCAATGCTCATATTTTGCAGGTGCAAGATTGGTGTGACTGCTTCGTATTGTACACTGCCCTACCAAAACATAGATTTTTCCAAATTACATCAATGGGAATCTAACTTTGAAGCTCCATAACAGGCTCATTCAACCCACTTAATGAAGAGACACTAGGAAAAACCATATTCTCAAAGAGCAGCAGGAAAAATTCTCTACTTAAAAACGTACATTTCTAATGAGTAATGAATTTGACAAAAAAAAAACAACTTTATTTTAAAGGAATCAAGAAAATATATTGATTAAAAGGCAAAAATATCCATTTTTAATAAGTACTACGAATTGGCTAAATTGTTTAATTATGCACCTAATAATGTTTGCTAAAAAAATTGGGAAAAATGAGCCAGATTCATTTTTTTACGATTATTTGTTTTACGAGCTACAGGTTGGACAGGTCTGCTCTATAACTTCTCAAATATATATTAACCCTTTAAATACTACAGAAATCTCAGAAAAGGGTAAGAAAATAGTAAATACAAATGAACAGCAATATTTGGACTAGTCAATTTCAAAATTCGACCTATTTGGCTGTTATGGGCATTAAAGGGTTAATGGAAAATATGACTGAAGATAAATTAAAGATCATAATTAAATTAATTTCAATTTTCAACAATATTCATTCAGTATTTAAAGACTTATGGAAGCTGGAATATTTAACATTTATCTTGTTTTATACAAATCATTCTATAATATTATTCTTCAACATTATACTAGAAATTTTGATATAATTATTTGAACTTCTAAAATGTATAGCTTATTAAATGGTTTGAAACAATACTTATTATTTAAGTTTTAATTAATTATCGAGATAAATTCTTATGACACATTACTGTTGTAAAATATTCCAGTTTCCATAACACTTTAAACAATCAACACTGAAAATTAAGATGTACATATGATTATGATCTTTAATTCATCTTCAGTCACATTTTTACATTAAATGCATGTTTTAGAAGTTATAAGCTTTGAAGTTAGATTCCAATTTACATAACATGAAAATTCACTATTTTTTGTTGGGCAGTGCATAATCAGTGACTGCTTCTTGCTTCAGTTTTTTTACAATACCTCTTTAAAAAGACTACACTGGGTGATATTTCATGATTTATTAGCAATGTGGATGTTTCTAATAGATATTTCTTTTTGTTTTTATTCATTCAAATGAAAATTAAGGACTTATCCTATACAACAAGATGTCCATTAGAGAAAAAGTTTATTCATAGTCCCTTCAGTCTGTTGCACAAAACTTTTACTGCATTTAACTTTCTGACAAAAATGGCAAAAAAAAGCTGATTTAGTATTAAGTTGAAAAACCAAGAAAAAAAATCCACCCAGAAATAATTCAAAATTCAGGAATCTATTGGGAAAATCAAAAGAGTTGACAGGTATGCCCAATCTGTTATATAATAATGCTGAATATATTAATAATACTGAAAACATTTCTATATTTTTCTTTACATAAATCTACACTGCATTTCATACACAATTTCAAATTTATTCCAAGAGACATATATTCATGATTAATTTACCTTCTTGGTCTGGCAGTTTAGCAGGGTCCCACAACAATCGATCTTCATTTTCATATGCTAAAAAAATTTGGATATTTCACATTTAATCAGTTTTACATTCACATAAATTAATATGTGCTCTACTTATTGGAATCATTTGAAACAAAAAAATGTAATAAAATTTCACTACAACTTTCTGGACAAATTGAAGAAAAACATCTGTTCTATATTACACTATTAAACAAGGCCCAAATTTAATATGCTAAAATTTCATGTAATAATAACTACTGAGCCCTTCTATTTCATTGTGTACAATATGAAAACACCTTGCTTTATAGTTGAATTAGCTAATTTGTCAGATCACAATATGGGATCAAGTATCATGCAAGAAATTTCTTGTTAAATCATATTCATGCAAGAAACAGAATTTTAGTATAAAACCAGTTTGTTATTTTAGAAATCTAAACATATATTAGAAACAGGCTAATAACAGGTAGGCCTCTGTTCTAAAACCCATTACCTACCCTGTTATCTATTTCCTTTTTCTCTGCACTTAACAAGATTTTATACTCTGATGGAAGTAATTCATTTAGTTCTTGAATTTATGCTTTTAACATTTTCCTTTTAAATCCATGAATGCCTGATCAAATATTACAATACACCTATCCCTTGATTTACACGGTACTCAGTTCACACAATTTTGGCTTTGCACGGTCAAATAATGCAACCAGTTTCGATTTACACGATACTGACTGAAATTTCCTTTCTATGTACGTCTCAGTCAATACCGTGTAAATCGAAACTGGTTGCATTTTTTGACCATGCAAAGTCAAAATTGTGTGAACTGAGTACCGTGTAAATCGAGGGATAGGTGTATACTAATTTTACTTTTTATAACACAACTGCATATACATATTGGCTAAATCACACATTGGCAAACAGCACTAATACCATTTTGACAGCATTATTAATCCTTCCAGTGTTCAGCCTGAAAAACTGGCTTCCATCCAGAGGACAAGCTATTTTCTCCCTATGCTCATCCAAAAAAAAATTAACTTTAGAACTTTTTTGCCAAATAACTAATGAAAGAAATTATGGCATGTTATATGCCAAATTAATCAGCATTTAATTCTGGATTTTCTGAAAATAAAGTATTTAACAAAAAAAGATGGTGTTTTATTTTAATAGGACTTTTTTTAGAGTCATGTAGTAAAAAAATGCATCCAGCAACACAAATAAAAATTTATTTTAAAAAAAAACTAATAGACAGAAATGATTATAATGCACATGAATAGAAAGGCTATTTCTGAAAAACGAAAAAATTATTTTGTTTGGTTTCAAGTAAATATTTCTCTCGTTTTTCTTTTCGAACTTTTTTCTCGGTACCATACTATGAGAAAAATTCCAGGCTTTTAGCCAATTGTGCTGAGCCAGATAAACAAGTCAATTTTAGAATTTTTAAAAAAATAACCAATCAACGGAAATAGGTCATGTTATATAACAAATTAAACAGAATTTAATTTTGAATTTTATGAAAATAAATAATATAAACAAATTTACAAGCATATTGATTTTAATAAGCCTTTTTCAATGTGATATAGTGAAAAAAAATCACACTATATAATTAAGGCTTCATTTTGGAAAACCTGAAGAATAAAAATAGTTAAATTATATATTAATTGAAAGGAAATTTCCTCCAGAATAATATAATATTCAACCTGAAATATGATTTTTATTTCTTTTAATGACTCTTTTCAGTGTCATATATTTTAAACATGGCCAGTGTTGTACAAAGTGACTTGGACTTCTCCCATTCATGGGCATTTTTGCTAAACATTATGAATTTTTTTCTTTGGGTGTTCAAGTTTGGCGATCTTGGTGAAGTGCAGAAAGGTTTGTGCACCAAAGCAAAAAATCAGCATTATATCACCTGTGTGACACATTCAAGATACTGATGAAGGGGGTGGGGGGTGGGTTACCTTTAAAATCATTCAATATAAGCATAGAAACTCATAATTTAAAAAAATTATATTTTCTGGGGGGGGGGGGTGAAACTTTCACTGTGATTTAGAAGACGGGATGCCTTCTGAAATTGCCCTCTCACATGACAACTGATTTCCGTAGCAAGGAAGTCTATTTTGCTTCCGTATCCAAGACATTTATTTTCAAAAAATAGTACAAGCTCAAAGTTTTTTTTTACTAAAGAAACAAGAAATAATAAAAGAAAAATTACATATAACCTAATGGGGTGTTAAATAAAATATCTGCAAGAACTTTTAAGTCTGCCTCTGATCTAGCATAACTCGGAAAGATCGATAAATCAGCTGATTGAAAGATCGCTAACTGATGGAAGTAAATCTACAGAAATGAATTTGCTTCCATATCCAAGACCTCATTTATTTTCAGAAAATAATACTAGATCAAAGTTTTACTGGAAAAGTAATAAATAATAAAATAAAAATTAACATATAGCCTAATGCAATGTTAAAATATCCACAGCAACAAGTTGTAGGCCAGCCATCTGATATAGCATAACTATGAAAAATCAATACTTATCGATTGGCCTTGGCGTTGTTTTTTTTTCCACTAATTTACAAAAATAAATCTACTGAAATGAAAACCATGGTTTAAATATTAAAAAAAGATACTAACTTTGCAAAGCACATCCAATATGCTGGACCAAAACTGTAAAAACACTTATAGCACATGGAACGGAGATAGCATGTGTCAGCCATCTGCCTATGGTTTGCCTCAGTGAGCCATACGTAATTAAATGCAGCTGCACTCAGAATTTCTGAGAAGGATGTGTTTACTTTCAGTTTTGATTTTAAGAGTGGGAAAGATGCATAGAATGGTGGGAAAAATGATAAAAATAATTTTGGGAATACTGAAATAGATTTATGACAGAAAAAAGAGTGTGAAACAGGAAAAAAAAATGGCAGTATGTACTTCCTAATTACTTCCAAAATCTATCATTTTTAAAATTAAGTTTTTTTTTGTTAATTTTTAGATTTTCGAAAATTTAAGGAAAAATTTGTTGATAACTGTTCAAATCAAACTTGTGAGCTTAAATCAGAAAGTTGCTTCAGCAAATAGGAACATTAACAAGCAAATCAGCAATACCGTTTAGTGCTTCTAAGAAATGGCAATCAGATGGCTTTATAAAATTATTTCTACTGTAATTTAATAAAATACACATCAAATTAAAAAACAAAATATTATTTTTCAAGCCTGAATTATATATTTTTATAAGATATATATATATAAAAATTACAATGGCAATTTTTATTTTAGAAAAAAATCGGGTTCTTTTTGTTGTACTAAAATTGATACATACATCCTTAGCCCCTCATTTCAGATTCTGCGAACATATACAGAAGACGTGGACACTGAAAGAGTAAGCATATTTGTTAAAATCCCTGATGTTGTTTGTGAACTAAATTATTTGAGGTTTGAAAATATTCCTCTTTGTAAACTATCCCTACTCAGTTTATGTTAATTTTAAAAATTTGCAGTAAAACTTTCCACAGCACATTCCTGTAAAATGTTTTCTTATGAATTATTGTCATATGAAACAATAACTCGTTGAAAAATAAAAGATTAGTCTTGAGACTTGTTTCATCAAATGCTTTTTTGACATGTATTTAAGTATGTGCAGTACTTAAATATTTATACCAGTGGTTCCATACTTTTCCCCCCTTGTGATCATCAATGTTATTCTGCAGTGTAATCTTCTCTATACTAATGAGTTAGTGGATATTTCCACAGAGGCACATGAATTTAGCTTTAATGGTGTTGTCAACAATTATTTACTATACAGAAAGTTTGAAACTTCTTATATAACAGATCTAGCATAGCAAAGATACATGTTGTAAATCATTTTGCCTTTTACTGTGGATTATGAGCTGTTTACTTAGTCTTAGTTACTTAAGTCTGAGGGAGATGCATTTCTGCAGCATATCATGAGCAGTGATGGAATTGGGTTCATTATTTTACTTCAAAAACCATGGGAGCCAGCTGTAAATGGTGTCACAAGGGTCCCCATGGCTGAAGAAATTCCAGGCAGTGTTGCCTGCAGGAAAGCTAATGGCTACTGTATTCTGGAATGCAAACAGGGTACTCCTGGTGGATTTTCTTCTACAGGGAGCAACAACGAATGCACAGTATTATGCTACCCTCATAAAAGAGAAGCTCTGACCCACCATCTGCAAGAAGGGGCCAGGAAAATTGTTGAAACAAGTCATCCTGTTGTATGACACTAGGTCACATGTGGCTCATGTGATGACAACACAAGCATCAATGGACTGGGATATACTCAGCCATCCCCCCTACAGTCCTCCAAGTGATTTCCACCTGTTTGGTCCACTTAAGGAGCATTTAGGAAGAAATTCATTACAGATGAACAAATAAAGGAATGTGTCTTACAGTGACTATGAGGGCAACTCAAATCCTTCTACATGGCTGGAATATAGTCTTTCATGGAGATGGGACAAGTGTATTAATGTTAGGGAGAGTAACTAGAGAAGAACCCATAGTTTAGTAAATGAATTCCTATTCATTTTTTTTTTTTACAAAGAACAGTCCATGTCAACCTTGAACTACCTATGTACATTTCAGTTGTGTTTAATATGATAAAAAAAACTTCCTCCTCAAGTAGCTACTTGCCATAGAGGTCACAAAGGTGTCTGTCAGTTTAATAATAACAAACAAAAATCTTCAAGGAAGGCAAGACCTCATCAGAAAGACAACACAGAAAAGAAACAACCATTCCTTATTCAGAATTTAAACCCAAGTCCCTTTGATTAGTAGCTAAAACACACTAACTATATGAAAAATAAATCATTAAAGCTGTTATCATATCTTAATCTGCAATTTAAATAATATAGAATGCATTTACCGCTAAGCTCACCTGGGGCATCATCATATTTACAAAGGCCTTCTGGAATAACAGCTTGATAATCAGAGCCTACTTGTATTGTCTGTTTGGATAGAAAAAAATAGATTATATTCAGATGAAAAAAATAGATTGTATTCCAGAATAATTTTACTTTAAATCATTCAGATCAAAACAATGTTATTTTTAAAATAGCTTTAGTATTAGAAGGTCATTATAAAATAATACCCATATTTCTCAGTGCTATATTTTATTAAATAATTAAGTAATAAAAACAACTGTGTGTACAAAGCATCAATTCTCAGTTTTGCTTTGTGCTCAACAATCTTCAATGTGTGGCACCAATCCACTAGACTTCCAACTTCTATTTAGAATTCAGTTTAACATGTGTGGTGTACCACTTACAACTGCAGCAATTAAATCCTTTAAATCAGTGGTTCCTAACCTGGGGTGTGAAAAGAACATTTAGAAATCAGATTTTCTCATTTTAATTCCAAAAATAAACTAAGCAAAGAGACCTGTAAATGGGGGCATGAGGAGAATTGATAGTGGCGTGAGGCTTGCATACATCACTGCAAATAATGCAGGGCCTAAGAAATTAAGAACCCCTGCTTTAAATGCTATAAATTAAAATCAGAAGGATGCTTCAATATAGAAAAAGAGAAACTAACTATTTTGGCTTTGAGTATATTGCATTTCTAAGAAATGGCAATCAGATCACTTGAACAAATTATTTATAAAGTTTGAATTATATATTATAAGATATGTGTAAGGTAACTTTCAATAGGCAATTTCCTTTTTTTTTAATTTAAGTTTCATGTGTTGTACTAAAAATGGATACAGTTGTTTCTGGGCTTTCATTTGGCATTCTGTTAAGGTATATAGTTGATGGGGTCACTAGAAAGGTTAATGTAACATTTTTCTCAGTTGAAATTCAATAGCTTCCTTGATTCCCTTCTCCATTAGTAAGTGGAAAAATAAGAATTGTTTTACAGTAAAGCTTAAGTTCTATCATAAGCAGAGATTTCAATTTTTAACAACACAGGGTGGCAAGGGCAGAACACATAGGAAAAATTTGAGACTGATGGTGGAGTATAGTTCTCTCCGTGTGTGTGGGGGGGGGGGGCTTGACAGGTATTGAATGCAAAATTTCATTGGTTTTTAAATGGAAGAAAAAGAGATTTAAAAGAAAAAGAGATTTAAAACCTTGAAACAGTTTTCAAGGTTTTAAATCACATTCTACTCTAGGTAGGGATTTTATTTTTAAACACAACATGAGAGTATACAGAAAATTACAAGGGGTCACACATTGTGTTTAAAAGAGATAAATTGTTTTCAACAGTTTGTGGTGAAATTACGCTCTCACCAAAAGCCACTGGCATATATGTTGAAGAGCTGCCAAAAGTTACAGCTCAATATCATGGAAGACATGCATTATTGACTGGTGTCTGCCCAGATATTACTTATTTATATCAAATTATATCATTGAGAAATATCTCAAATGATATGTTAGAAACATTAAGCTCTCAGGGAACAATTACTGATTGATCACTTGCAATAAAATGAAACTAATTCAAATTTTTTCTGTAATCAAAATAACCACTGATAACACTGTCATCTATAAAAAATAAAAGTATGTTTATCTATTTGCAATATAATGATACCATTCTGACTTTTAAAAAAATGAAAATTTAATATGACAATTATTCAAAAGAAACAACTGCATTGGAAGGTTTATTCTTTACTCCCCAACAATTCAGTAAAGCAATACCTGCATTGTAATTACAGATACCCATAGTTCTTAGCATAAATGAACCAGTGGCAATCTTAGAATTTGAAGGCAACAGAGAATTAAGTTATCTTCACTTAAATATTCTTGCTTAATGTTTTATTTTTCCTCCACACCTGCAAAACTAGGTCTAAAATATGTCTAAATAAAAAAAAAACTTTATTAATTTTAGAGTTGCCACATTCATATACATTGAAGCTGCTAATTTAAAATGATCTAATGTAAACAAAGTAGCTAAAAAAATTAGTAATTATTAAATAAAAAACAGCACTGTTTCCTTGTGAGCAATACGCTAGTACTATCTGTTTCCTCAAAGTTTGAAAGCCATAACTTCATTTTTTGGAAATGCCAAATATTTTGAGGACACACACAAATGCTTCAGTATTTATATTATTTATGTGTTCACATTTGAACATATAGTAATTACTCCTTCCAGCTTTTCCTTACATAAAGTGAAACTTACTTTTCGCCAATCATCATCAGGAGAGTAATCATCATCTGTTCCTGTATCAGATGACTCACTTGCTTGTGAAACAGCTGAAAATATTTTTTTTAAATAGTTTTAAATGAAAATAATATTGCATAAGTGATGGAAAAAGTAGCATATAAATTTAAATGGCAACTGCATTAAAACTTTCCACTTCGTGCAGAAACTTTAAACATCACTATAATAATAAAATATTTTAATATTGTCAAAAATTAAGGCCAATGAGTATTTAAAACTATTTATATTCAGTCAAAACAATACTTTCAGATGAAGTGGATTTTTTTTTTATATGGTGCTAAAATGATATAAAAGTTTAAATTTCATACTAAGCACTTGCAAGATTAAAGAAACATATTATTAGGTTGGTGAGGTACTCATATATCAAGATGAGTGATGTGTTTTTCTGACTCTGTCAAGTGTTAGTCAATCATTTGACAAAGAATCACTGTAGCAATGTGGATTTAGTACCTTTACTACTAAAATATATCTAATATGTGCAAAATTT
Organism: Ryuthela nishihirai; assembly: GCA_038380435.1. Taxonomy (NCBI): domain Eukaryota; kingdom Metazoa; phylum Arthropoda; class Arachnida; order Araneae; family Heptathelidae; genus Ryuthela; species Ryuthela nishihirai. The sequence continues at coordinate 35,441,610 of JAWZYU010000028.1, forward strand.
AGCAAAGAACAGATGCATTAAAGTGCTATACATGCATAAGATGGTAAGTAGCTAAAATGTTCAGGTAAAGTTCATATAATATTTTAGGTAGCTGCAGGCAAGTTGCCAAATTCAGACTGTAAAAAATCAATTGTTAAAATATCATCAGTGGAAAAGAGTTGACACAGTTGTTATAATCATATTTATTAGATATGATAGATATCGTAGACCTACTTACTAAATCCACACTGCTGACAATAACTCTTTGTCAAGCGATAGACTAACATATGATAATCAGAAGGTCTAGACCTGACACACATCACTCATATTGATGTATGAATGCCTCATAGTAACTGTTTAACTTTATAAGTGCTTAACAGTAAAATTTTCGACCTTATACAGAGTCCCATTCAAAACTATTAATATTTGCAAAAATCACAAAACCTGACCATTGGCTAGTCATCTTTTGGAAAACTACATCACATATATGATATAAATGTTTATACAGGATCAAATTTATAACATGCATATTTATTAGATTAGATCTGGCTTTTGTGGCATTTTGTACCTGTTTGAATCTGAAATACAATTGTAGTATTAAACAATGAAAGAAAAGTTTAACTCAGATGACATTCTTTTTCAGACAATATTTTTATGAATCACCAACTGGGCTTTTATGCATTGAACTTTAATCTCAGTATCAATATGCTATCATCTTTTCACAAGTGAAGTTCTGTTGTGATGCTTTTTCACTGTTGATAAATCTTCATTGACATCAGTGCGGACTTTGCTGTAAAACAGTTATATCTCTGATGAACAGGATCATCAGAAATCAGTAACGTTTTTAATACTGAAGAATTTAGTTAAACACTGAATGAATATATATATAAAATAATATACCCCCTCAAGCAGTTTATTGGTTAAAAATAAAGGATTTAGATCATTGCTTTTAAAGAAGATGGTTCTTTTGTTAAGATAATATGATAAACTGTGTTTTACTAGAAACAACTAAATTCTGAATGCTTTTAGTTCAACTTTAAGTAGCATGTATATGCTACTTAAAGTTGAACTAAAAGTGGTAGTAGTGCAAAAATAATAAGTTTTCATTTCAACCACTTTTAATTTTTCCATTTTATTTCATTATTCCAATATAAAAATTTCATGTTTTTACTGTTACCTAACTCTTTCATTTCAGTACTTTTCTTAATTTTGCACATAAATATATAATTATTTTTCATATAAATCATTATTTAATTTAGATTATTAAAACAGACTTATCAACTAAATGCTACAAAAAATGTGATCTCAAGACAAGTTAATTTTTAAAATATTAAAATACCTTAAAAAAGTTAAATAATTGAAAAACTAAAATATATTCATATTTTATAGTATATTAAACTTCTGAACAGAATAATGTTTGCTTAAGTAAAATTCGATGCCAGTTGAAACAAGTTCAAAATATCAATATCCAAAATTTGGATAAAAAATGTTTTTATCTAAACAACTAAATAAAACTTAAAAGTAATTACAAATTTCACTAATCATACCTGTCAACAATATTATCCAAACAACAGAAATCATAACTGAAATGCAATGACAGTTGCACTAGTTTTGGTAGGAAACTATTATGTATATGCTACATTTGGGTTCAGATATAATTAAGAATTAAAACCATTATTCTCCAAAAATTAATCATTAATCTAATAAATAACACAAATAATTATATAAAACCCAAACATTGTGAAACAACAAGTGAAAACTAAGATACATACTTTTTGAAAAATGCAATTTCCCCTAATGGTAAAAAAAATTGTTTCATTTTTTCATTTTCTTTACAAATGTTTTTCAAAACTCTTAAAAAAATAGAATGGCAATAGCTAAGATCAACCCTGTAGCTTTAAAGTTAATCAAATGCAATCCAAATAAAAGTGAACATGAATGGCAGTGATACCAAATATTATGGTCTTAGAAAGCCAATCAGAAATGGTGGCATGGACTATTTATAATACAGAAAATTTTGCACTAAATTCAAAAGTTATTTCAATTTTGCCTCCCCCCCCCCATGAGTAAATAAATGATCTAGTATCAGTTGTAAAGTAATTGTTTAATAATTCTTTTGTAAAAAAGAACTGCATGCTAAAAATACAAGTATTTAAGCATCAATACACTGCATTTAAGCTTAGTTACAGGTTGTCACTATTCTTTTAGACTAGACAATTAATTTTGCTATGAATTTGCTAGAGTCCTTTAAAAGAATTTTAATCCTTTATTATGCTTTATTAGTTTTATTACTTTCATTTTAATTTACTCAAACAATTATAAAATTTTACAATTAATCTGCATTTTACATCTGGAGCTTTTTTTTTTTTATCTTCTATTAACATTTTTCATTTTTGACCACCTTCTTTGGTCTGACTTGTACATCCCCACTTACAAAACACATGAGCCACCAATGTTTCCAAATCTTTAATACAGGTGTAAAATCATGTGGGGTTAGATGCATAGCAAGGGAAAGAAAATGTGACCTTATTAGCATTCCTTTACAAAGATTTAGATCATTATGCATCAGAAAATTAGATATTCAAAATCGTATTGCATTAATTTAAAATTTGTGTCATTAGTTTTAAAATTTTTTATCATTAATTTATGAAGCTGTAAGCAGCTAACATCTTAATGTGTATACTCATAAACCTATAAAGACTGCCCTTCAAAATATTCTATATACAGAATTCCAGAAGCTATTAAGATGGGGGGAAAAAAATCATTATCGATATAAGAAAAAGTGAGAAATTGGTTGCATATTATTAAAAAATAAATAAATAAATAAATAAATAAATAAATAAATAAATATATTAATTAATTAATTAATTAATTAATTACAGTGCTGTTTCATCACTATATACTAAGTGCCTCATTATGTATTTTCAAATTATGAAGACTTTCAGGATTCAACATCGGTGAATATTTGGACTGAACACATTTAACAGGACTATTAATCCCAGACGGAAGATACTTTCAGGATTCAACTTTGGTGAATGCTTGGATTGAACCCATTAACCCTAGCTTCTTAAGATCAATTCTTAAGATCAATGATCTGTCTGGTTGCCATATTCTTAAATATCTCAAATGGGTAAACACTGCATTTTAAAATATTCTAAGGGAAGAATGTGAATGAAATATCTAAATAAAAGTGCAAACCTGATAATCTCTCAATACTTTATGAAGACTGACTGTCCATGTAACTTTGATCTGAAATTGGTCATGTGAAGTGATCTAGTATTAATTTGAAATTATCATGTATCTATTTGATCTGAAACTTTCTTAGAAATTATATATACACTTGGGCATTGCACTGAATACTAGAGTATTATTTGCATTAGACTCACTGATGTTAGATTCAGAATATTTCTTACAATCCTGATAAGTTTATTTAGCTAAAAACAAAACCATGACCAACATTTGCTTTCAAAAGCATATTTAATAGTGCATTTTAATATTGCTCTATATAATTGCTTTTATCATAGCACCAGTAGGTTTCATTAGAAAATCTGAAAGATAATGGTATAAACAATCTGTGACACCATACAACACAAACTGATATAATCATTCTCCTTGTTACTTCAAATAGATTGCTTTCATCTAAATTTTAGTGGTTACAAATTTAATTTTAAGTATTTACAATATATTTTGTAAAAGATTTTCAAAAATTTCCATAAATAGACAAAATAGATTTTATGATATGGAAAATAGAGCATTTAACACATACTTTGATGTTTGTTTTCTATTCTCCACTTTTGGTTTTAAAACTGTTTTATGCTTTCTAGAATTACTTTTGTCATTTACTAATATTCAGTTTCAAAGAATGATTATTTTTCCTTTTAACTGTATCTGAAGTCAGCTGTCAGATCACAGTTTCCTGTTAAAATTATTGAGCTTTGCATTGAATTGCATGCTATTGTATTAGAATGTTTAAAATGATAACTTTAACAGATATGGTTAGTCATAAAGATATTTTCAATTTCTTTTAGTACTTTAGATAAATATAACTTTTATGCAAATTTGTTTATAGTGATATTTGAAACTTGATAAAATGGCATTGAATTTACTTCTTTATCTAACTACCTAAACCTACTTATTGCTTGTCTAAATTAGCAAACATTAGATTCCAATAGTTCAATCAATAAATAATATCCACAGGAGTTACCTGTTGACTTTAACATCAATAAATCAATAAATGGTTTTGTGGAAAAAAAGTTTTGCCAGCATGCAGGATTTGAACCCACATCTCTTCAGAAACATACCATAGTTTTAGTGTTCTAAGACCACTAAAACTAACGTCGGCTCTGTCTTTTCTCCACTAATATAATTTATCACTCTTTCCGTGATTTGGTGCCATCTATGATCTGGGACGGCAACTATTTCTTTTTTTATGTTGTGCTGAGTAAAATGTAAATAACTAAGAAGTCATATCACACTATTAGCACTATTAATGATTTAATCAATAAATAATATCCACAGTTACCTGTTAACTTAGTTTATTTTGAGATATGAATTTTTCTTTAAAATTTATAGATAATTTTTATAATGTATATAAAACTATAATTTTTAAAGGTAAAATAATTTTTCCATAGTACTAAGTTGTTAGGTTTATGTCAACACTAGCTTACACTCCTAGCCAAAAAATTAGAATTTAAAAGATAGATGTTTAAGTCAGTGTTGATAAAAAAAATTATTGAATTTTCTCTCTATCACTGTAATTAGTGGAAAAGTTGAGATTTAAGCAAAGAAGAAATGAAACTGTTGGAGAGAAAGCCCTAAATTTGCCATACCTACACCTGTGCCAACTTTGCACAATCTCATCCCACACATCGAACAAGCAATCAATCCCGTACCGGATATATAGAAAGACAAATACAGGTTTAAACTATTTTGCTCTATAAATTATGCACAGCAAGCAAGTAACAAAATTGCATCCTTGCAACAAAAATCTCTGAAGTGTATTAAGAAGAACAATAACATTAAAACTTTGCTGGCAGATAAAATGGCCAATTGGTTCTCGTTAATAAAGAAGAATGCAACAAAATAAAAATAGAGCAAGCGTTAAAAGCTTAAAAAAATAAAATAGAGCAAGCATTAAAAGAAATTAAAGCCACCTATTGATTCTGACCCACTACCTAAATGATGTATAAACTGAATACTTTAAAGGATGACCACTTCCTACCCCTCCCTATTAGGAAAGCATGTAGAGACTCCATTTATCCCACCCCCCAACTATTTGTCAAAATTAAATTACACAAGGAGAACCGACCTTTCCATTCACTTGTTAATAAATCTAAAACTTCAACCTACAACTTAGAAAGTGCCTTATACAATTTCTTTAAACTACTATATGATAACAACCAATATACTATAACCTCAGCACATGAATTTATCCAACCTTTGGACCTATCTTACCCAATTACACTTTTCACTCTTTTGATGTCACAGCCCTGTACCCCAACACCCCTGTTTTGGATTCTAATATGAGACTAAAGACCAAATGGTTGGAAACTGCAAGACCCCTCTCAAATGAATACTTTAGCATGCATAAGGCTTTAGACCTCGCCACAACCAATAATTATTTCCAGGTTAATCAGCAAATTTATCATCAAACAGGTATCCCCATGGAACACTTTCTGCTTGATGATAAATCCCTATCACCCCTATCAGGACTACTAGCAGATGTTGTACTCAGACATACAGAAGACACGGTGCTTAGTGCCAACTCCATCACCCTATACTTTGGAAAAGATACATGGATGATATTTTTTAATCTGGGCTGGAAACCAAAAACAGCTGGTTAAATTACTAGCAGAACTCAATACTGTTTTCCCAACCATTCAATTTACATATGAAGCAGTGAAAAATGGATCAATAAATTTCCTTGATGTCACTATCCAGAGGCACCCCCAATCTGTCAAAACCTCAGTACACCAAAAACCTTCTTTTTTCCCTAACTTCATCCATAAGGATTCTGCCCACCCCATAAATTACCAAAAATCTTCATTCCACACTCTATTTCTGTGAGCCCACAGATACTGCTCTATGGAGAAACTCTTGAAGCTGGAAATAAAATACATCATGAAATTAGGCAAACAAGCAGGTTACACACATAAAGTTATCCTAAAAAAGGTACAATCACAACAAAACACTTCGTTACCTGTACCACCAACACAAACTCTGGTAAAAAAAAATTACCACACCATTCCCTCTTATCCCACACCTGACTCTTTGACAAAAATTATGAAAAAATTTAATTACACTGTGCTCATAAAAGTCCAAAGCACTATCTCAAAATTAATTAAAAATGACCGAGACCAACAAATGCCTTCAGGTGGCATTTATGCCATCCATATTGAAGACCCATACAAAGAACTCCAGCAGAAAAATAAATATGTAGGAAAATTCTTTAGACAATTCTCAACCCAACCAAAAGACAGCCCTAACCCAAGCTGCCATCCCCCACAACCTAACACCAAAATTCAATGATGCAAGAATACTATTCTCCCCCTCCCCCCAGGAAAATTCAACTAAATTATGCCAAAAACCTTGTAATATACTTAAACAGAAATGAAATATGTAATAATGACATAACCCCACCATCTTCAGCATGGAAAATACTCTTCAATAATTACTCAAACATTAAATTAAATTAAGCAACCCCCTAACACACACACACACGTTTCCCACACTTCCTACATGCATACAAAAACACAACAGCACCACAAAAAAAGTTCCCACAATTATGTATAAAGCCCCAACAACAACAACAAAAAAAAGACCCTAAAATTTTATATCCCAAACTTTAAAATTCTACTCCCCCTAACCCTTCAATAGAGGGCACCACATGTACTACCACCCACCCCTCTACACAACATGCTCCAATCCTAACATAAACACTGACCTCAGCAGTTACCATCTGTGCCTGCCACAAAATAACCACTTCACCTGACGATGTTGGAGCAACAATGCGAAATGTGTAGCGAGTATGCAGTAGCGTATAATATTCACGCTTCCGGAAAGGTTGACACATAAGCTGTGAATCTAAAAATACATTGGTTGACATGTGCACCAAATTGACGTCAAACTGACACCAATATTCCCCCAGAGAACAAAAAATAAAGAATATAAGTGAATGCATATCTGAATTATACTTCTAACCACAGGAAAATAGACTCATATCGCAAGGAAGAAACCAAGGTAAATATCTAGATGATAATTCCATCCAGTTGTCTCAACTTTTCCACTAATTACAGTGATATAGAGAAAATTCAATAATAAATTAGAATCTGCCTACTATTTACTACAACTGTGATGCAAAAGCAAGGATTGCAAAGAGAAGTTCACATGTCAGAATCATACATATATATCATAATAATGATATAATCAATTCCAAAAAAGTTGCTATTCATGTGCTCAACAAGCTAGTGTAACCACAGACAAAACTATAGAAATCACAGAATGATGCAAGTTAGATCTGTAAAGTGTATACAAGATGGTGTGCAGTCTTTAAGAACAGAGTAATTGTGGCAGACATTCAATACTATAGGAGAGGGAAACAGAGCATTACAGAAGCATTTTTTGACATTCTCAATATTCAACTATGTAGCAAATGGTCACTTTTTTTCAAAATGGACCAAAATCATCCCATTCAACTCAAATAATGCACAGAGAACTTAGATATTTGCAGTTTGGTAGTCAGTACACTCTTTTTCAAAACCTTTAGTGTCAGCCACAAAACAAAGCTTCAATGGTGTCAGCAGAATAATGAGTGGATTTTTGAGGATTGAAATAGGTTGTGTTGTCAGATGAATAAGATGTACTCTTTTACACAGATGGCAAAACTAGTGTTTCACTAACCACATAAGGTGATGGTTCCCTTATGTGTCACATCCACTGCACAAGCTGGTGGAGGAGAGTTTGGGTTGTTTTACCTCTGAGCAGCACTTTTTTAACACAATGGGCTAAATGGGCAGGTCACAAGGAACCCAAAGGCTCAGAGAAGGTTGGGGAAGGAGACCCACTAGAACAGCTGTTGGGAGACAGATGGTAGCCTCCCATCAAGGCCATTCAGCATGCTCTTTAATGTGTACAGGGTATGGCTCTCACACATGGGGCCATGGCTTAATGTCACACTTGATGGACAGCAGCCTTTCCAAACGCATCAGTGTCCCCTACTGACCATGGGCAGGGTGGGGAATTTTGCAAAGATAAATCTCAACACTGGTCCAGCTGGAACTCGAACCTGAGAACTGCAGATTACGAACCTGGCACACTACCGACTGATCAACCCCTGCTCCCAGTGGAGGAAAATGTTAACATAGCATGTATTGAATCTAATATATCCGATTGATTGATAAAAATGCCAGAGCATAATTAAACAACATATCCACTCATGTATATGCTATTATGTTTCATTTCTTCCCTGATGGAAGCAGGCAATTTCAGGATGATAATGCAAAATCTGCTTGAGTTGTTTCAGGAACACAATGGAAAATTCAGTCATTTTCTCTGCCCACCCCAATCACTTGATCAGAACCCCACTGAAAATTGGTAGATATGTTGGAATGTAATATACAAGAAAGAACTCCACTGTCCTTAACTCTGAAGGACCTATATACTGCATTGTACTGGGAATGGCTCCACATTACACCAGGCACCTACCAAACATTGACAATCTTTATCATGTTGAATTCAAGCTGTTCTGAAGGTATTGCAAGTCCTTTATGATATTTAGAGAGGGTTTTCAATTTTTTGGCCATACAGTGTAAATTATAATATTTAATAACACCTTTATAAACCATATGATACATATTTTGATAAGAAAATAAAACTAAATAAAAGATTTAAGTAATAACAAAATTATTATAAATATTTACATTGAAATAAAATTAGGGAAAAAACCAGAAAATTAATTTAAAAATTTTGCTGATGTTTAATTTTTTTTTTCTTTTAGTATAAAATGTTTCATTTACCATTCTTTTGAATTATTTTATTGTGTGGAATAATTACTCTTTATTTTGGTATATATAACGTGATCTGACTCTCTTTGTTAGTTTTTTCAAGATAAGGTTCTAAAATTCACTTTTTGTTTACTTAACACAGTTTAAAAATAGTTGGTTATCCAAAGATTCCAATTTTTCAGGCTGGATATTGGAAGGGTTAAAGAAAACTATAGGATAGCCTTTATTTAACAACAAAGGCAATTCAAATCCAATAACTAAACCAAGAATGCATGATAAATTAATTATATTTAAAAGAATAAATCTAAAATACTTACATCTTAAGAGTGGTCCAGATCCAGGGGGATTATCAGGTGCATCATCTGGTACTATTGTTTCTTCCCTTTCAACAATAGGTGGAACAGGTACCATTAAGGCTTCCTTTACAGGTGGTTGCTGTTGTTCAGGCTGAACAGGACTCTCCCTGGTGGAAGGATACTTTGTGGTAGTGCTGTTCCCTGTCTCTCCTGAACCATACCCATACATTGCTAACAGTTGTTCTAAAGGCATTTCTCCTTCCTAATTTTCAGATTATAAAAATTTAAGTTCAAACATCATGCAATTAAACTATTATTATTATTTGACATATGTTTTTAAAAATATAGTGAGAGCTTCAATTGAACTATTTATTTTTTGAACCCACTTGTCCACTACTTTTTTAAAAACAACTAAGAAAAACTGATTAACACAAAATAAAAAAAAAAAAAAAATACCCCCTCAAGCAGCTGCTTGCCACAGAGGTCTGACAGGAGCCTGTCAGTTTATATGCCACAGTAGAAGGTCTGAGAGGATGGCAGGACCTCAGCAGAAAAACGACACAAACAGCCATGTCTTACCCGGGGCTCGAACCCACAAACATTTTAAAAATTTGACATTAATCTCCCTTTTTGGATGCATATACACTTTTCTTAAATAAATGAGCGTGCTTTAGTAAGAAGTTTCAAAAAACGTTAATATAAAAAAGTTTCATATTTCCAAAATTATTATACTGCATACACAATTACTGAAACCAACAAAAATAGTATCAGAACCTTGTAGGTATAGATTACATCATGCCTTTGATAATCACAGGAGTTAATTCCTGAAAATTACCACTGAGCAGTATGCTTCAAGATTAAATTAATTTAAAGCCTGTAGGAAGGTAAGATTAGGAATTCAAAACATTCTCTCGACATTATGTAATGTTTATTGCACTTTATATGGCAGCTTAATTTACACTGAAAAACACCTGAAAGGGGTAATTTTAAGTAAATACAATAATCTTGTAAATGAGATAGTACTTGATAAGACAAATAATGATAAGAAAATTGATATGATGATAGTGGGATGATTATGTTGGAATAGGTTAGCAGAGGTGACCAATTCCACCTCTGCTAATGATGCCAAGAACAGATAGAAACCTGTAGAAACTTGCAAGAGATGGCAGAGTGGTATCAACAGTGTAATTAAGCAAGTTTAGATTGAGACTCTTCAGAATAGGGGGAAAACTGTCTTGCAATGGGTGGGATATGAATCCATGACCTCCTGATAACATAAACAGGAGGTTGTGGGTTTATATCCAATCTGGTTCAAGATAATTTTTCTTTATATTCAAGATTGTTCAGAGCCTACAGATGATTTTGTATATAAAAAAAATTACCCCTCAAGCAACTGCTTGTGACAGAGATCTGAGTTTATGACAGGCTTCTGGCAGGCTCCTGTCAGACCTCTGTGGCAAGCAGCTGCTTGAGGAAGTATTTATTTTTATTTTTTATTCTGTAAAAAGAAGAACAGCCTATCATAATACACCACTGAGAAGATCTGTGAGGAAGGCAAGATCTCCACAGAAGTGAGGGACTTTCATTGCCTAGTGCATAAATATCACAAGTTGTTCCATTTCTGCAAGGTTTGGTGAGAACCAGCCTTCATTGCAAAGAACAAAGGCATTCCATAGTTGCTACCTTCATAGGTTATGACAAATTTCCCTGGTGGCATGAATATAGAGAATTTATTTAATAACAGTAATGGTTTTAGCAGCAAAAACCCATTAAAAAGAGATACAAGAATTATAAATGTACAGAGATAAGTTTTGCATCATAATTTTAAATAAAATATTTTAGTCTAACCTTCAATCAGCATAACTGTGTAGTTTTGCATTCAGATATGAACACAGTTGTTTCACATTAGCTTTATGTTTATTGGTATCTAGTGTGATAAATGAATGTTTCAAAAATATTATTGTACAGTAATAAAAGTATATGCAGGTATGCAATAATAAATAACAGTATGGCAAGCAGCTGCTTGAGGGGGTATTTTTTTTTTAATGCAGAACTTTTCCATCTGTGATTGCCTTATTTCTCAATTAAACCAGAAAAATACAGTTTCATATTTGTATTATGTATAGTAGTAAAAACAAGTTTTATGTAAATCATGCCACTCTTTTTAACACACAAATGGAATAATGAAAGTTCTTATGTATTAAGTAGTTTGGTTAACTACTAAGTTTGATGAAAACTTCAGTGAAGGTTTAAAAAATTTCAAGGTCTATTTTCTGCCACAATATCTTGGACAATCAGTAAATGGTCAAAATTCTGACCTATAATCAGTGAATCAGGGTCTTGAAAACTTTTCTACATATGGCAAAACTGCAACTGGCGAGGGCCTACTCTATTTACATGTAGAAGAACATACTAGAATATCAGCTCTAATCCTTGCATATTTTCACATATCACTTGAAAAATGTCTACAACTATTACAAAAAATCCCTTAAATATGAATGAACGTGAGATGCTCCAATCCTCTAGATCTGACCCTGTTTTAACACATTCTATTCAAATACACTCTTTACCTCATTATCAATTTTAAAGTATATAAGAGCATCCACTTAAACAGTATAGTATTAAAATATTGTAACACCAATAACTTGTGCTTCTACATAACTTTAAAATAAAAAATAAAAATCACTTAAGAGTAATTCAAGTGTAATTTTAAGGGTTTTTTTTTCTTTTTTTTTGCTTAAAAATGATAAACTACAAAATAAAGTGACATTGTAAAAAAAATAAATTAAATATAGTGGAAAAAATATATGAATAACTTTATATGTTACATTTAAATGATAATTACATCATCAAAAACAAACTGGGTAGACAATATTAAAAAGGATCGTTAGAACGTTTCCTCTGCAGTAGAATATTGCAGTCTTGCCTGAGACATATTCAGAAAAGGAATTGAAAATGGAATCAATCCCCACAGCTTTGGTTATTTCAAAATTCATTAATACACCTTTTGCTCTATTCTACTTGAAATATTTACAAGATGTTACCTAATTTCTTTTAGCTGAAATTGCTTTATTTTAAATGTTGCTGAAACTGCAATTTTGTGGACACAAAAAAATGTTGCAGCCATCAACTGAAATAGGCCATTTTCCTTTTTACTATAAATGCAAGTAGCATGTCTCATTGTCATCTACATTTAATACTCAAATTATACATAAGTCAAGTTATTTAATATACATTCCCAAAAGATTCTGTTTACTTTATGTAAATAGGGAATCTTAGAAATTAATTAAAAATAACTTAAAATTCTCTGTTGTTGAGCAATAAAATTTTAAAGTTTATCCTTCAAACTATTTGCATGTTAAAAGTTTTTAGGAGAAAACTCAGAAACTTTTCAGAGCAAGGACAGTGCTCCGTCTTCAGTGAAGTGACACTATGTGATGACATTAGGGCCGTAGAACTTCTTTCCTCATGTTGTGAAGTGCGATTCCAGTGTCTCAGTTGCAGGTGGGGATGTGCAAGGTCATTATTTCAATAGCCTTGTGAGCTATGGTTCTGTAGAAAGTGGATGTATGTGCAAGCAGTGTGATGTGCTTCTAGTCTATTGTTGCCGCGTGTTGTACTGCTAGATCGGCAATGGCAGTTTTTAACTTATTTTGGCTTACATCTGTTTGATGCTCTGCGAACCTCTCTCTACTATGTTCTTCATAAGAGGTTCGCAGAGCATCAGATGTCAGCCAAAACAAGCTAACAATGGCCACTGCTGATCCAGCAGTACAACATGCAGCAACAATAGACTAGGAGCATGCTACACTGCTTGCATATACATCCACTTTCTATGGAACCATAGCTCGCAAGACTATTGAAATAATGACCTCGCCTGCCCCCACATGCAACTGAGACACTGAAATCACTCTTCACGACATATGGAAAGAAGCTCTAAACAGCCCTAACGTCACCACAGAGTGTCACTTCACTGAAGACGGAGTGCTGTCCTTGCTCCGAAAAGGTTCTGAGTTTTCTCCTAAAAACTTTTAACTTGCAAATAGTTTGAAGGATAAACTTTAAAATTTCATTGCTCAATGACAGCAAATTTTAATTATTTTTAATTAATTTCTGAGCAAGAAGGGAATCTTATTTTAAGAATAAAACTCACCCTCTGCAAATCATCCAGCTCATTTGTGACACTATCTGCACTCTCCATGGCTTCTTCCTCTTCTAGAGTGTGCTCATCATCAAAATCATTCACCAACATTTCTGCAGTAGGGTCAAAATCCTGGTCACTATCTGGAGGAAGCAGTAATTTGGCTACAGGTAAGTTACTAAATAGCAAGCAGCTACAAATGAGGTGGAAAGGTATATTTAAAACTTAAAAAAAAATAAATAAATAAAAGTTAGAAGCCTTTTAAGCAATTGCAAAGTGCATAACAATAAAATTAATATTTAGAGTAATTGTCATATGAAACTAAGCTGATGCTAAAAAGTTGTAACTAAAAAGATGACAAAAAGGGAAATTATTTTGCCATTTTGTGTTTAAAATATAAGCATTTATAAAAGGAGGAATTATACTATTTTTGATACTTTTTATGCAATCTAACTACTGGTTTTATTGTTAAACAAAATTCAATGGCATTATGTGAAGTGCATCAACAAAGTCTATGCATATCCATTTCTTCAAGTAGTTGACTGAGCTAAGCATCTTGTTTGGTGACAATCTACTCAATATAAATTCTCTCCAATAAGTTTTATCTCATTGAGATTCCACTGATGTGGTAGCATCATCAATAGAATAAAATGCATGAAGTGGGAGGCACATCCACATCAGAGAAGAGAGATAGGCTAAAAGGGGAGGGGGAGAGAGAAGGGTTGGAAGAAGCAAAGAGAATTTTTTTTTAATTTACAGTGGTCTATATTTAAAAAGTGAGTTTAAAGGAAGGAGTAATGTCCAATGGCTGATACAAAGCTAAAGTTTAAAATATAAAGGCTTATGATAAATTAAAATGGTACAGAGACTACATGAAGTGTAAAATCCCAACTACCACAGCATGGATCTATAAGAAAAAATAGGGGGGAAGACGAGATTACCATTCCAATATAAAATTTTCCTTTCATTTTAGTGGTCTTTGAAAAATTCTTGAAAATTGCATAAAATACATGTTTAAAAATTTTCACCTTCATTCTGGTTACTCGTATTCCCCCCCCCCCCCCCCATAGTGACCACATACATTATTATCTGCAAGTTCTTTGTCACCATACTCTAGACATCTGGTAGATGATATTGATGGCTATGGCCATATTTGAATGCCTAAGAAGTACAATTCGAACGTAGCATTTGATGACGAGTGTTAATAAAAACACGGATTAGCATGGCTTCTCACAAGTCGCCTCCTACATCATCTCCAAGTTGGTGTCATCTACAGCAACTCTATGCTTCACATTTTTGGTAGAGTGTACAGTCCTACTGTACCACATGAAGCACATCTGAGATATTATCTCATGTACTGCTCAGCTGCTCCCACTACAATGCCGAAAGAGAAGCTTTGTTCTGAGAGCTTCATGCTATCAGAACCACTGACTATTCCATCACCTCCCTTCTTGGTAACCACCAGAATATGAAACTGTAGCAAACTTGCACGAGACTGGTCATTGATTTCTTTCAGAACATTGGCCTCTTCTGCAAGGTCTAATGTCTTTTATTACTTTAACAAGATTAGTATAGTTAATAGTTTTGAGAGATAGTTGAGAGGCAGTTTCTTCTGCCTCTGCTATCTCAACCTCCTGTTGTGACTGGTGTAGGAAGCACATCATTGGAGGCTAATTTCACCATGTTTCTTACAACTCCTTGACTTGAATCATATCACCAGTAAGTATTGGTCATGGTAAGCATTCTGTAAGAGTATTATGTTTAAATTATTTTACATATATATGAGGTGTGGCAAAAATAAATGAGACTATGTCAATAAAATTGTTATTACTGAAAAATTACTGAAATCAAAGTCATTCCCATCAAAGTACTCTTCAATTGGTCCTAACACACTTCTCAATTTTTGCCTTCCATGCTTTGAAACAGTTTTGGATGTCTTCTTTTGGAAATGCTTTTTAGATGCTCTGTTGTACACCTCTTTATGTGCTCTACATTTTCAAAATGGATCCCTTTCATGAAATCATGTGTTTCATCATTATGATTTGGTTTTGGGACAAAAACTGCTTCATTGATAATGCTGAAGGAGCATTGTCATGATGAACACATTGTGTTTGATGAAATTTTCTGGCAAGGGTGATAACATGTCTTGGTAGGTAAAACATTGGGAGTAACACATGCTAATCACCAAATTTGAACATGTAAATGATTGTTAAAATAAAAAAAAACTAACTATCTATTTAACTTAAACATGTATTGAAGCTGTTTGATTGGTGAGGGAGTATCTGTATGTAAGCTATATATGCAGTCTCATTTTTTACCCCAGCTATATCTCATACATATTACGTTACATATTCTGTAGAGAAGAGACTGCCAACACTAATAAAAGTGCTCCTGAAAGCATTGTTATGTAACAAATAATTTTTTAAATGAACTTTACTGACAACATCATGTCAAAATCTAAATAAATTCAGCTTATATGTTGGGTAGTTGCAGGACCAGATATAGTTTGGGAAGGGGGAGGAGGGCAAAAAGCTGCTATAAATTAGCCTATTTTACATGAAAAAAGAAAACTAGGCAAAGTAAACCAATTCAAGCAGAAGACTTATTTTCTAATCAAACATGTAACAAGACTTATGATATGGAGATTATGTATAAATGTTCATAGAGTGAATTTATTGTAAACTGCATAAACTGAAACAGTGACTGTCACTCCTACTGGAGAAAGAATACAAACTGAATGTGATTTCACTTCAGTATGGTTAGAGGAAACAAACGAATCATTTGTACAGTAAAAAAAATTCTTTTATAATTTTTAAGTAACACAAAACAGCAATTAATCTGAATTACTGTTGATATTTTTGATAGTACTTTTAGGTCCAATAGCAGAATACAATAAATCCTTGGTTAACATCACATCATTTAACATTGTTTTGCCTTAATGTCATTCACTAAATACTACCATTATTTATTTTAAGATGCCTCAAATTCACCTTAAAATCACTTGGCTTAGTATTGAACGGAGTAAATACCTTTATACATATATCTGTCACACATACATTCAGTTAATTAGCATTGGTTCACCATTTTGGTTGGGGAAAATGTTCTGGAGTGATTTATTTTGCACTAGAGGAAATCCCTGTTCTCTATGTGTTAGAGGGAACACCAAGAGTCCAAAGTGCTAAAATTATTCCATGTAAATGATGCAAATAATAACAATGGATTTAAATAGTTTTACCCTTTCATCACAGTCAAAAATATAACACTTATACATTAATCAAAGTTCCTTGTAGGCAATATCAATAGTCAATATGTTGCATGGAAAAATAAAAATAGTTTTTGAATCAAATATAAGTTCCATTTTAGATCTGGACTCAGTTTTTAATGCAATATGGATTGCATAGGAATGAACCCATATGTAAAATTTGGGATCAGACAGTCCCAAATCATCCAGCAATTGTGTGATAATGAGCTCACCCAAACCTGAAATTCATCTGAACCACAAAAGCTCAATAGCTATGTAAATGGTGAGGGATGAGTTGATGAATGCTCCTAGTATAAAAGACAACTTTCTTAGAAACTTTTACAATTACTGCAAAAATACATATATTTTATTTCATGGGTTTATGCTCAGATATGAATTACAATGCTGAGGAGCATTTCTATATTTCAAACAGCTATTTTGTGGTTTCAGAACCAAATATAACATTGCTCCCTATGGGAAATTATGCTTCATTTAATCCTTTACCATACCAGCCCAAACTACAGGTAGGAGGTAGTGAAGAGGAAGGAATAGCATTCATTGGAAGAGTCCATTTAAAATCTCAGTCGTTTTGGGCCAATATGGTACTGAAAGGGTTAATGTTATTGTTCTATTTAATGTCACCTTTTTTAGAACAAATTAACATTAAGTGGGAACCAACTATAATTTAGTTTATTTGTAAATTTTTACAATTTAAAAATAATTTAATTCTCAAAAATTTTTATCTATACCTATTCAATGAAACCAAAACTAAGGCTATATTAATTTCAGCAGTTAGTGCATAGAAAGTACCAAATCAATGCTTAATCATAAGAACAAATTTAAAGGTTTCTTCTAACCTTGGGAATACAATTAATATTTACTATTTCCTTTCACTCTTATAGAGGGAGAGTTCCAAAAAACATAAGTGCACTAGAATGGCAGCTAAATCCAGAGATAAAATAAGTCTTTTTTTAACACGAAATTAGCAGAATTCTATGTTAGAGAAAAATGCCTATAAAGATTCATGCCATCACTTCCATATTACATTCAGGTGGAATGGCTGTAAAAATAACCAAACAGCAACTACATTTTTAGCCCCATAGATGAGAAGCATGACAAAAAAGTACAAGTTATTAAATATATATCACGAATAAAATCAAAGAAGGATGCCACAACAGATGTTGTCATGGCTTCAACTTTCATTCATAAATTATATTGGTATCTGATAGTGTACACATGTACTATGTTGAAAAAAGTGTCCAGACACTTCCATGTTATGTGAATGGAAAGCCACTTTCAAAGCTCCCAACATTGAAAATAAACCTTTTATGCAAAAACTGTTATTGGCGATAAATTATAGTGTCACTCAAATCTCTCAAAATATATTTCCCGCAATATTCATTTAATATTTAAAGAATGAATGAAAGCTGAAGCATTTATCTTCAACTTTTCACGCGTGAAAAATACTTCAATAGATAAAACACAACTCTTGTAACAATTTGTTCACTAACAAATTAAATATCTGAAGTTTGTATGATGATATAATCATCATACAAACTTCAGATGTATGATATCAGTGTCGTCTGCTGTTAGGTGGTCCTGCTTCAATGACTCTTTAAATATTGATCGAAGATTGATGAAAATTGACACTGTCACATTGCCTTCAAATTGATGAAATCTTAAAAAATCGTCATACAACTTCAGATATTTAATTTATGTTAGTGAACAAATTGTTACAAGAGTTGTATTTTTATCTATTGAAATATTTTTTCACAAGTGTCAAAAGTTGAAGATAAATGCTTCAGCTTCCATTCATTCTTTATTAAGAAAATATTGCAGGAAATATACTTAGAGATTTGAGTGACATCTACAATTTATCACCAATAACAGCTTTTGCGTAAAAGGTTTATTTTCAACGTTAGAGAGCTTTGAAAATGGCTTTCCATTCACATAACATGGAAGTGTCCGGACACTTTTTTCTACATAATGTATGTTCCATGTCAACTTTTACTGAGTCGATATTTTTTTTAACCTTTAGCATTTTCAGCATTTGCTTTATTAACAAGATCCTTTATTCCTGTGGATTAATCCAAGATGGAAAGATCTACTGATGTGAAAGTAGGGCCCCAAAGTGGTTTGGGGTGGGGATGGCTCAGTCAGTAGCACACCAAGCTTGTAATCTGCAGTTCCAAGTCTCAGCTGGGCCAGTGTTGAGATTTATCTCTGCAACATTTTCCACCCTGCCCTCAGTCGGTAGAGGATACCAATGGGCTTGGAAGGACTGTCATCCATCGGATGGGACATTAAGCCGTGGTTCCATGTGTGAGAGAGCCATACCCTATGCACATTAAAGAACACACTGAATGGCCTTGATGGGATGCTACCATCTGTCTCCCAACAGCTGTCTAGTGGTCCTCTCCCCTCAACCATCTCTGAACCATTGGGGTCCTTGTGACCTGGCCATTTAGCCTATTGTGTGCAAAAAAAAGTGCAGCTCAGAGGTAAAACAATCCAACCCAAAGTGGTCATCTGACAAAATCATCATGTCCAATTCAATAGTGTGTACAATGTGGCAACTTAATGAATATCAGGCAGACAAACAACAATAAGATTGGTGATTTTGAAAATTGACTTCTTTGATGCCCTGATTATATCAGTGGATCTTTTCTTCTGTGGGTTCAATAATTTTGGTTAAAAAACAGAAAAGACAAGATTTAAAAGAGACTACTCACATCTGATTGACTAAAAATTGATTTAGGAGATATACAGATATGCCAATCTTTCATATGCCAATTTAATCATCAAGTGGAAGGAAGTCATGTTTAACTATAATGTTCTTTACTTTTACTTATGTAATCCAGTAAACAATACAAGATCAAGTTTTTTTTACTGGAAAACAATGAAAAATAAAAGAAAAATTAACATATAAGTTAATGTGATGTTAAGTAAAATATCCACAACTTGTTAGCAGACCATCCAATGTAGCATAACTCCAAAAGATTGATAACACTCTATGATCAACCAACCAAAAGATTGATAACGTTTATGGAATAAAATAAATCTACAGAAATAAAAATGAAGGTTTAATTATAAAAGTATAAATACTAACTGGATGCATGGTGACAATATCCAATATGTCAGAAAAATGCTGTAAATAATCCAGTATATAGCCACTTGACTGCATGTATCAGCAATTAACTAGGTCACAGCACCTACTCTGCCATGATGTAGTTTATGTGGAGGCAGTCTTCAACAAGTTATGGCTAAAAAGGTTCTCTCTTTTTAGTTATAGTTTTGATTTGAGGAGTGGGAAAGATGCAAAAAATTCTGGAATAAATGATAAAATGATAAAAATAATTCTAGGAATACTGAAATATGTTTAAGGCAGAAAAGATGGTAAAAAGGAAAACCAATTGAGGTACATACTTCGTAATTACTTCCAGAATCTTCTGTTTATAAAAATAGCAGTTTTTAATTTTCAGGAGGTTTTCGAAACTTTAAGGAAAAATTTGCTGATATAAATTTATAAATAATATTTGCTTGATAAAATTTGTTCATTAACAAACAAATTGGCAATACTGTATAGCACTTCCAAGAAATGACAATCAGATGATGGCTTTAACAAATTATTTATATTGTAGTTAATAAAATATGCATTAAATAAAAAAAATATTATTTTTCAAGATTGAGTCATATTTTTAAAGATAGTTGTAAGAAAATTTTCAAACAGCACTTTCTATTTTTTAAAATCGAAGTTTTTTGTTGTACTAAAAACAGTCATCTTGGGGCTCTTATTGCAGATTCTGTCAGCATCTGTATTTGTTGGAAACCCTGGAAGGTTAAGGCTGAAAAAATTCCACATGGATAAGCCTGTCAAGCTGCAGGGACAGTGATTCAGCACCAGAGACGACTCATTAGGGTATTGTTCCTCCCACTACACATGCTAGCCATTACTCCATTAGCTATAAAGTTAAAAATATATACCTTAGATTTTAATGTATGTATTTATAAAGTACACTCATAGACACAAAAATTGAAACAACATGAAGCAAGCCTTGAACCTCGGTGAAAATGAGCAGAGTGGTAGAGCATGTTACAAAGTAGTAATGATTAATTTCACAATGATCTGTGTGCATATTAAAGGTATGTTTAGGGGCTCTCAATATGGACTCTCAGTAAGGGGTATGACCTCTGTTGGTGGCCATGCATGCAGCCAGTCAAGGCATTGATGCATACAGGTCCCTAATAGTGTCCTGAAGACTTTCTGCCATTCATCCTCCAAATGGAGATGCAAGGTGTCCAGTGGCAGTGGAAGCTGTCAGCTGTAAGAGACATTGACCCAGCACATCCCATATGTGCTCTATAGAGAAGAAATCAGGAGACATAGCAGGCCAAGGTAGGATGTTTATCCCACAGACACTGTTGTACAACACATGCTACATGGGGACATGTGTTATTCTGCTGAAAAAATGGCACCAGCACAGTGAGATCTCTGCAGAAAAGGTAGACAATGGGCACCAGAATGTTATCAATGTATTGTTGAGCCATCAAAGTTCTCTGGAAAAATCAAAAGATATTATGGTTAACATAATTGATGGAACCCCACATCAAATACCAGGTGTAAAAGGTACTGTGGTGCTTCTGGACTGTGCCTGGGAGCACCACAGTGCCTGTACACCTGGTATTTGCAGTGTGGATCCTGCTGCTGGCAGCAAAGACACCAAACCCTGCTGCGATCATCATCTGCATCCAAACAGAAGTATGACTCATTCAAGAAGACGATATGGTGCAATTCTCTCTCCCATGACACATGCTTGATTGTATGACATACCACAGATGACCTGCCTGGCAATGATTAGCAGTCAGAAACAACCTGTGCAGGGGACTAATTCAGCTTCATTCAAACATCATTGAATAGTCCATATGGACACTGGTGCATGCACTGCAGGTGTCACATTGCACTGGATTGCTGTAGATGTCACACAGGGGTCAGAGGTTACTTGTTGGTGGATGAGGCGATCTTCTCATTATGTTGTTGGTCTATGAGGACCTGAGCCATGTCGATGTGAAGTGGAACCTGTCCTCATCCATTGTTTCAAACAATGTGCTACAGTGCTCACTACATGACAGAGATGCTTGGCTATATGACAGGCAGACCAACCTGTCTCACACATCCCCATGATATGGCTCTGTTCAAATGAGCCTAGCTGCTAATTACACTCTTGTATTCATTGCCTTGGCATACCTGAGACATGCGTGCACTGTTTCACTTCCTCTGACTTATATGCTGTCTGCTGCAGTGGCTTTTATTGGGGTCTCAGCCAACAGTACTGCTTCTATTCCTGGTTACATGTGACATTGTGCTGTCATCACTGAAATCATCTGCATAAGACCTCCAGTACTACGTGTGGTAACAATTTGGTGCCAATGTATTCATCCTTTATGAATGCTGCAATTTTTGTGCCTATGAGTGTATATACAGGGTGATTCAAAACTCTTGGGCCAAACTTTAAAGGGTGATAGAATACACCTAAACAAGCCCTTTTCGCCATACAATGCATGGTCGGAACTCAAGTGGTGAAGCACTAGAGGGTGCTTTCCAGTGAACACTTATAAGCACTAGTTTTCGCACTCGTCATTTCTACCATGGATTGCAGAACGGATGGATTGTTTCATGAATCATGGGGGGGGGGGGGGGTAATTGTTCGTCTCGTAGAGCTCGCCACACCGTCAATTGGGGCACACTTACGGCATGGGAAATTGCTTGCGTGCTACATTCGGGACAATCTCCAAACCTATCTAGAATTTCCTCTGTAACACGTGGCATCCTCACACTCCTTGCACGCCCTGTATCCTGAAAGCCACTGACAAAGGAGCCCGTTTCACACAGATACCGATGCAATCGCTGAAAGGTTTTATGATCAGGCACGCGTCTGGTCGGAAAGCGTTCCCAGTACAGTCTTTGGGCTTCCCTCGCATTCCCGTCTGCAGCTCCGTACGTGAAATGCATGTCCGCCTTCTCCTGATTCGTGAAACAATCCATCCGTTCTGCAATCCACAGTAGAAACGACGAGTGCGAAAACCAGCGCTTATAAATGTTCACTGGAAAGCGCCCTCTAGCGCTTCACCACTTGAGTTCCGACCATGCATTGTAGGACAAAAAGTGCTTGTTTAGGTGTGTTCTATCACCCCTTAAAGTTTGGCTCAAGAGTTTTGAATCACCCTGTATATATATATTACATACAGAAAATATTTTAATAGGACTATTCTTGTTATTAATTAATGTAAATACTGTTTGGACAGTTTAAATTTTATATGCAATTAATTATTATTATTATTGCATTATTTCTTACTTGTCCTCTAAATTTTTGGTTATTAGAACTGCCAATTAATAGAATCGAAAGAGAATTTACAAAAGTGATCATGATGAACAATGTCTACTGTACCAAAATTGGGCAAACATCAACCAGTCACCATACTTAGTTTGCCATTTTGTCAAACCAATATTTTTAATAACAGACTAATAATTAAGTGATAAATGGAAAAGTATTAGGAATAATTTAATTTTTGCTTACACATTATTCATACTACCTATAAAGAAAAAAATTGCAAAAATGTTGATTTTTTTTGCAAAGTAAATTATATCTAATACCACATTTTACTTACTAAATCCAACAATTTTCTACACTTTGTATCCCATAAACTCATTAAACTGATTCTTCCTTTTAGCATAAACTACAGATATTAAAACTATGTTTATAAGTCATGTAAACCAGGCGTGGCAAACATGCCATTGGCCCCAAACTTTTGCCAATTGGGTTGCTTACAGCTGGGCATGAGCCAAATTCAAGTGTGTATGCCTATAAAAGTCCTGCTTCAGAAAAGAAAGAAGCAATTTATTGAAAAATCAGTTCATTTCTATTGCTAAAATATTCTTTTAATCATATTAATATAATTTTATCATAAAAAGGACAGCACAAATAATTATAGATATAATAGTCTTAAATTTATGTGACAAGTAGTTTTTTTGTGACAATTTTTTGTCAATATTCCATCTCTTTCTTAATCATTTTGCTAATTCTTCAGAGGGGAAATGTACTATTTTATGCATTCAGCTCATTCATCTCAATTGGGCTGATACTATGCAGTAAATAATTTTCAGTCAGCTCAGAATCTAAAGGATTAAATTCATTAGAAATAGTCAAAACTCATCTGGTTAGGTGGTTCATTTACAACTGAGCAAACTGAGGTTGCAAATGAATGGAACAATTTTAAACAAGCTATACTTTAAACAATGGGTGCGGTGTGGGGTAAAGAGGAGTACAGAAGATAAACTTATTTGATTTTAAGATAATTCAGCTATTCATGATCGAAGGGTGTGCAGGAAAGAAACTGACTCAAAAGCCTATATCCTATCTGATAGCATTACAGAGAATAAATATTTATAAAAACTGAAAACAAATAAATACTTGTCTTCATAGACTGATAAAAAAAAAGAGCTTTAAGCAGACATTAAAGAACTGTACCAAATAACAAACTTTTGTATGGGGAGAAAAAACAGAATGGTATACAGGGATTGAAGGATAAATATGGCAAAGATATTTGAAGGTGATGATTCTATCATAAGGTGGACTAAGCATTTCAGAGATGTTTATAATAGCTGTTTTGTTTACACTTGTTTAGTTTTGCTTCCACTGTTTTTCGATTATGAAAAATTTATTTCTTGCTTTCACATTGGCCCCTATATGATGATCTGATGCTACTACACAATCTCAAAGAATAAAGCTACACATGTCAAAAGAAATAAATACTGCTGAAATGCTTAAAATTACAGTTGATTCCATTACATGGCTGACAATAACACTGATTACTTTTCAATGATAAAAAATATTATAAATATGAATTTTAGTAAGGTACAATTATTTCTGTTTTCAAGAAAAGTGATTGCAGTCCTTTCAAAAATTACTGAGACATCACTTTTTGTTCCTGGTAAAGTTCTTTGTGTAAGATTAAACATTTTGCTGATGAGCTTCCAGATAAGTGTGGATTCAGAAGCAATAAAGTTGAAGAGTGTTTTTTTAATTATTACAGATCCTTCAGAAATGCTTAGTTCAAAAATCTTTAGTTACCAGCTTTATAATATATATATTTTACATTATATTTATATATCTTTATTCCACTGACCAATATAATCTGTGGTTGAAGAAAGGTCTTATGCAATATACCTGCAGAACTGTAGTACATGGATTATCCCACACTATGGGTGGTATATTAACCTAATGATTATAAACATTAAGCAATACTACAGTAAATGCACAACTATAAATATTTATTTAATATGTATGTAAAGTGCTGATATGAATACAATGCACAAAACCATGAATTGCTTTATTTATATACATATAGGTAGAATAGTTAGATAATAGTGTGATAAACCATACAAGAAATATCAGCAGTAATGAAGCTTGCCACAAATTGAAAATTTATAAACTTATGACTTGACCAGATGTGAGAGCTCAAAGCCATACCAAGATGAAGTATTTGGTAAAAATTGTTAATCAGCAAAGTTTTCTTGGACCAGCCATTGTTGAAAATCCTTCCAAATCATGGATGTTTCCAGAGTATGGAGTGCCAAATTAAAAGAGTTCAAATGTATCATAATAAATTCAAAATTAAACATGGCTCACCATATTTGTATATGTATATAGATCAAGGGTGAGCAACCTTTTTCTGCAATATGCCACATATTATGTTTGAAATGTGCTGCATGTCACTCAGGGACAGATCCTGAAGTCAGCCAGAATAACAAATTAGTAAGAGCAAAAACACTGGGAACACTGGCACCACTCACAAGAGCTGTGTATGCCACAAGTTGGCCACCCCTGACATAGTTAATCAATACTGTTAACTACTGCTTATTTTCTGGTACATTTATTAAGATAATACACAATTCATTCTGTATCATTTAAATCATAGTTAAGTCAATTCTGATTTTCTGTTCTTTCAGAGCTGCAAACATGATTGAAGTGGGTGGTTCCAAATCGAAATTTTAGTAAAATTTTAGAAGAATCACAAACACAGAGATTAGTGAAGAAACTTGGACATATGATCAGTTAAGCCATTGGATTCAATTGCATTGGTGTTTGCATTGGCAGAGCCATTGGAAAACTGTTAGGAGATAGATGGTATCCTCATATCTAGGCTATTCAGCATGTTCATCATGTGCATAGGGTATGGCTCTCCTTAACATGGGGCCATGGCTTTATGTCCCATCGCAATTTGTGTCCCCTTTCTGGTCAAGCAAAGGGTGCAGATTAGCAGAAACAAATATCAGTGCTGGCACAGGTGGGACTGGAACCTTGGAACTACAGATTATGAACCTGACATGCTACCGATTGAGCCAACTTCTGTCTCAATTTCCAAAATATAAAATATTTAACAAAAATGAAAAATGTATTACTTTTCATAAGATTGTTCAAAATAATATACTAAAGAAAAGGATTTGGCAATCCATAAAAAATTTATTAAAAAAACAACAATTGAATATAAAGGCATTTCTTAATAACAGGAAAGTAAATTTTTATTTGAAAAAGGAAAATAATTCTTTATTTTGCATTTTGTTTTCAATGATATATTTTGAGAAAGATTCTGACTTTTAGTCAACTAAGCTCTCAAATAAAGGGGCGGGGGTGGCTCAGTCGGTAGTGCACCAGGCTCGTAATCTGTAGTTCCCAGGTTCAAGTTCCAACTGGGTCAGCATCAAGATTTATCTCTGCAAAATTCCCTGCCCTGCCCACAGTCAGTAGGGGACACCGATTGGCTTGGAAAGGCCATCGTCTGTCGCATGGGACGTTAAGCCATGGCCCCGTGTGCGGGAGAGTCATACCCTGTGCACATTAAAGAACACGCTGGATGGCCTTTACGGGAGGCAACCATCTGTCTCCCAACAGCTGTTGCAGTGGGTCCCCTTCCCCAACCTTCTCTGAGCCTTTGGGGTCCATGTGACCTGGCCATTTAGCACAGGGTGTGTAAAAAAGTGCCGCTCAGAGGTAAAACAACCCAACAACTCTCAAATAAAAAAACTGAACTTCAGAATTTTTTTTAACAAATAACCAATCAACAGAACAGGTCATGTTATATACCAAAAGAAAGAGCATTAATTGTATTTAATTAAATGTAAAAATTTGGAGTATGGAGTTTTATAAGCCTTTTTTTTTAATTGCAAGCTTTTACCATATTTTTTCCATTTAAACTTGAGTTAAAGTTTTTGCCATCTTTTCTAAAGTATTTCATTATTTGAATAAAAACAATTTAAATATTTCTATTAATACTTAAATATTTTATTTATTTAGTTTTTCCTAAATTTTTTTAGTTATTTAGGCAAACACATAAATGCATATTTTTGACAACTGGCAGACTAAAACAATGAAAATAGTGTCACAAAAATTTTTGCTTTAAAAATAGATAATTTAAATAAAAACTGAAAAACATAATTAATAGGTGGTAAAGAGCTGTGAAAAAATAACTAAAATGTTTCAAAACATGTAAAATTAAATTTAACCACTGAAACTGGGTTCAAATTAATTTTAATTAGATACTGATAGATCTTCCTTGCAAAGTTTAGTTTCAACCCTACAGAAAACATTACATTTAAAAATCACAATTTCTTAATGCTAATTATGAAATTACTCTTCATTTAATTGGGAAAAAAAACTAAAATAAGTACTACTTTTTAAAAATAATTTTTTTTTTATTAAACTGGTAATCCAATATTTCCTGAGGCAGCTGCCATTTGACGTCACATATATGTAATGATTTTGTTTATATCACAGTATACACTGAAAGGACAATTTATTATACACACCCACTTAATGTGTTCATCCTAACAATAGCAGCAACTCATCATGGCATGAACTCTACAAGGTGTTTGGAATGTTTGGGTGGGGTTGCAGCCCATGATTCCAGGACAACTGTCCATAAAGCACCGAGAGTTGCTGTTAGTGTTAGTGGGTTTTGGGCTTGAATGCATCACTCCACTTCGTCCCACAGATACTCAATAGGGTTCAAATCTGGAGAGTGAGAGGACCATTCAAGGGTTGTGAATTCAATGGAATGCTCCTACAATCAGTCCTTCGCCAAATGGGAGTGATGAGACAAGGTATTGTTTTTGAAAGAAGACATCCTGCTGTGGGAAATGTATAGCCACAAACAAGTGAAGATGGTCAGTGAGTACATCAACATAGCCTTGTGTGGTGATCTCAATAGGTACAAGGGACCCCAAGGTGGATCACATAAACATGCCCCAGAACATTATACTGCCTCCACCCAGCCTGTAACACCGACTTGACAGCTGGCTGCATGACCTCATGTGGTCTACACACACATGCGACCTCCTGTCGGTGTGTTAACCTTGATTCATTGCACCAAGCTACCCATTTCCAATCTTCCATGGTCCATTGGTGATGTTCCTTTGCCCACTGCAGCCTCATAGCCATGTGACATGCTCCTAACAAGGGTACTCTATGTGGGCATCGGCTGTGATTGCCCAGTCGTATCATATGTCTAATGGTGTTTGCACAAACCTTCTAGCTGCCCTGTCATTGAATGCTGACGTTATCATCTGCTATGTGACCCTCTGTTCGAAATTATGAGATGGGAGAGGCAGTGCTCACCTTGAACATCAACAACCTGGTTACAGCCACATTTTTCCTGGTGGTTGCAGGTTTTACCAGTTTCGTGTAGTCCTGGTACACATGTGCAAAGGTTTCATGTGGAAATTCCAGAAGTTTTGCAGTCATAGATATGGATCACTTCCATGCACCTCTGTCCATGATTGACTCCCTCAGGTTGCCATGTTTATCCATCATAACAGTCGCAGATATGTTATACAGCAAGTAGGTATCTGACCTATTTATAGCTTGCAAGGGATTTTGGCTGGCAGCATTATTGTGGTGGAGTAGGGCAAGTTTGTGGATAGGTGTGGTGTATATAATAAATTGTGCTTTCAGTGTATATTTAGGGAATAATAAAATATTTAAGGAACAATAAAAAACTTTAGAAGTAGTAAATTGAAAAAAAAAATTATAATACTATGCCCTATTTAGAATATACCATTTTTGAATTAGGGAAGCTCATAAATTCATCTCATTTACTGTCAGAATCAACATATTATTTCTGAAAAAATTTTAATTTCTCTGGATCAACTTTATCCAATATATTTGTTGTAAATTTCATGAACAAATATTAATCAGTTTTTAAGAGATAAATAAGCAAATAAAAAAAATGCGAACAAAAGTCAATACTTGCACTACACTATGTAGAGAAATAACCATTGGCAGCACAAAGCATTAGTGATTTATAATCAAAACCAACATGCTGTGTGCCCAAAAAATGTGTTTTTTCCTTCTCAAGAATATATGATAAATGATAAAAATAATTTACATGCTAAACAGATTTAAATAACAAAATATATTTATGTAATAGTTACCCAAAAATCTCCCATGAAAAAGTAACTTCTGCAAACTTCATGTCTGTTGAAAATATGCATGGGTAAAACTAACATGCATATTTATCACAAGTCAATTACAATATTTACAAGTCAATTAACATACTGTTTAGGTGACAGCCAGCTTGGAAGATAGCTGGATGTAAATATATCATGAGTTGTGCTAAAGGCATACTTTGATTTCTGTTAATGGCCATTTAAAGGATTGCAAATGTTTAAAAATTAATGTTTCGAATTAATGCAATAATAAATAATAATAAATCAATATTTCAAATTAAGGCAAATTTTTATTTTCTGATGCATCAAGGAATAAAATTGAAAAGTAAAGCATTATTTATGATCTCTTAAATAGCTATTTCAAACATATATAAATACGAATGTTATCATAAAGTTTTATATTTATAAAAATTTAAATTTCATTTGTTGCACTAAGTGCTCCATTGTTTTCAGCAAAATATGCAGGCCTGGTGAACTGTAGTTTGAGCAGTGGAGGTTTGCTTTTTCAATTGTAATTAAGCATGATTCATAAACTGGTATTGCATGTATTTATGTGCAGAGGAGGAAATTTATTTTAAATAAAACTATTTGAACACGTTACAAAGAGTTTTAATAAATAAACCACAACATAATTACCACTTTTTCTCATACAGCACTTCCTCTTTTACATAAGACTTTTGCTTTATCTTTGGTTTTAATATTCTGTGGTTTCAATTTTACATGCAATTAATACAACCATTTGGAAAGAATACACATTACATGGTATTTTCATAAATATATATGAACTAAAATTATCAAAGATGAAACAAAAAGCATAAGCAAAAAGATAAAAAAATTATAACAATATTTATATACATTTTCTTTAATATTTGCAAAACAGAATTATACTCACCAGCGCTGGATTCACTAGCACTTGGCTGCAAACAAATATATATATATATCAGTTTAAATACTACATTTATTTTTCATTATATTATCAAAACCAAATCCTTACAAAATAATGGAATAGTGCAAAAGAAATAATGATTACACTGATCAAATTTAAGTTCAATCTTTAAAATGTTACAAAGTTTAAATGTCCATATAAACTTGATACTTACTGTAAATAAAATTGTAATACTTGCAAAAACAATTAACTTTCTTCCATTTTCTTACTAATGCAGTGAACAAGTGTTTAACAATATGGTAACAACACTTTGTGCCTACTTTGTGTGAAAAAATAAATATATAATAATAATTTTTGGCCTAAATTTTAAGGTTGGATTCAAAGATTACCCTTTAAAGTGTCTAATGTCACATTTTCAATCTTATTTAGTTTCCTACACACACGGAATATATCAATGTCCATGAAAATAAAAAAAAAAATTGTACTACATATTCTACACATTGAATTGCTGTTTGGTTATGTCCATATAGGATCAAATTTATAATAACACGAATTTTTATCACTCCTACCTTTGTGGCATTTTGACTTAGGCTACTGCTTGAGGGGGTATTTATTACTTATTTTATGGGAATTAAAGCTGACACTTGTAAGGCTAAAACATATGAATGCATTTCAGGTATAAATATAGGGTTGGGTTGTTTTACCTCTGAGCGGCACTTTTTTGCACATCATGGGCTAAATGGCCAGGTCACATGGACCCCGAAGGTTCAGAGAAAGTTAGGTGAGGGGAACCCACTGGAACAGCTGTTGGGAAACAGATGATAGCCTCCCGTCAAGGCTATCCAGCGTGTTCTTTAACGTGCACAGGGTATGGCTCTTCCGCACATGGGGCCACGGCTTAACGTCCTGTCTGACGGACGGCGGCCTTTCCAAGCCCATTGGTGTCTCCTACTGACCATGGGCAGGGCAGGGAATTTTTGTGGAGATAAATCTCAACACTGACCCAGCTGGGACTCGAACCTGGGAACTACAGATTACGAGCCTGGTGCGCTACCGACTGAGCCACCCCCGCCCCCAGGTATAAATATACATAATGAAACTATCGGTACTGCCATGTAGCATATTCTTGATAATGCAGTTTCAATCAACTTACTTGAAAGTAATAACTATTTTAATTTTCAAGAAATTTAAAAGGGACTAATTAAAAAAACAAAGTTTATTTTAACTGTTGCTGATATTGTGTTCAATTTGAGACAAATGCTAATATAGTTTTAAGTACAGCAAATACTAAATATGATTAAAATTATCAAAGTCATTCACTTTTCCTCATTTTATCGTGCATTATCGGATATTTTTCTCTATTTTCAAATCTGAATAACCTGCAAACTTGTGCCTCAAAGTTTAGATTCTATCATGAATATTGCAGCTTCAGCTGCTGGAATCAATGACAAGTAAAGTTTGGAAGATATAGTTGTTAGAGATGAATCTAAGTGAGCTTTAAAACAAAATGTTAACTAACAATAAATTGTTTCGTGGAAAAAAGTAGTTTTGCCGATGTGAGGGACTTGAACCTACTCCAGATTAATGTCAGATTGTTCTAACCACTACACTAGCACTGGCTCCATCATTTATCCACTAATGTGATTTATAAACCTGCCCAAATTTGTTGCCCATGGGGCTATCTATGATCAGGGAAGGCAACTTTTTTTTTTCAATGTTGCTCTGAATAAGGATGTCAATAAGAAAGTCATTCACACTCAAAGTGTTATTAATGAAATAATCAAGAGTAAATACAGAGTTACCTGTTGACACAGAAATCAATATATCAATAGTTTTGTGGAAAAAACTATTTTTTCCACAAAACTATTTACTGATTTATTGACTTCTGTGCTAACAAGTAACTCTGTGTATTTACTCTTGAATGTTAACTAATATTGATAGATTTTTCCTATTAGGAAAGTGATGTACACTGTATTAGTGTTACCTGTGTCTAGCAATTTCTGGTGAATGAGAGTTCACCAAGATGGATATCATTGCAAACAAATTCAGATCTACTATGTAAGCACAGAGTTTAAATCACTTGTGCTGGCCAGTATAAATGGAACATAGTGCAAAATTCAACCCTTCAAAGGCTGTGGATCATTGGTATTTCAGCACCAAAACTTCAGGTCATTTGCACAGCCACAAGAGAAAGTGTAATAAAAAGTAGTTGCAGGACTTACTACAGAAGTTATTTTAAAATGCAAATTGTTTTCAAAGATGCATTTAAATACATCATTGATCTCTCTATGTAAATGATGTCTATTTCATATGAATACAAAGAAACTAAAATGATATTCCAATGTGTGTATTCATGCATATACATAAAATGCATTTTTATTTCCTTCCTGTCTCTTAGTTTTTCAAAAAAAATTAAAGTTTTAGCAGAAAACAGTTGTTACATCTGCACAATGAGACAGTATAGATGAGTCTGAATACAATTCCTATGCAGCTGTGAATGGTCTTTAAAGTATAAACAAATATAATACATAATCTGAAATATTATCTAGATACCCCTAATACAGTTTTAAATGGTAATCAAGTGCACAATGTTAACAGAAGTTAAAATAGTACAAAACAACTAATGTATCTATTAAGGTAATTAAGTCTGTTGGTTCTATGGCTGCAGAATTGTCATGTATTGAGGAGAAACCTGCTAGTATAGAATAGTTTTCCCACTTGAACTGGGTTGTGTGAATGAATCAGTTGCACAGACATTACTGCAGCAATATAAAAATATCACAACAAAAATTATTTCTGGCATTGAGGGATTAAATATAAATGACTGAAATATATTACAGAAACATCAAATTTGGGGTATTTTACCAAGCACATACATTTTTCTCTCGATGTCTGACACTCAGCTGATATTTGTATAAAACAGAATATCTATGTAAGTAAATTTCATATCTCCACTTGGATCAGTTCAAGAGGGCAAATTGAATCCAGCTAATTGACTAGTTTAAGAGGGTTAACTGTATCAGATTTTGCAACATATGAGAATTAAGCAATTGGCCCAGTATACTTAATTCAATAGTGGGTACCTAGGATGGATATATTACCTAGGATGGATATATAGTGGTTCTCAACCTTTTATGCTTCACGTACCCCCTGGAAATGTGTATGTAACTGGCATACCCCTTGTATAGATAGATGAAACTATAGTTTTAGTATAACAATGGGAATAAAATAAAACATATATATACATCAGTGGTTCTCAACCTTTTATGCTTCACGTACCCCCTAGAAATGTGCATGTAACTGGCATACCCCTTGAATAGATAGATAAAACTATAGTTACAGTATAACAATGGGAATAAAATAAAACATATATATATATACATTAAATTTTGTATTCATAAATTACATATATCAATAAACACAAAAAATGACATTTTTGCACAGTGGTGTTGCCAACTTAGCGACTTTGTTACTAGATCTAGTGACTTTTGAACTCTCACAGCGTACCCCCAAAAAAATTAACACGTACCCCGAAGGGATACGCATACCCCACGTTGAGAACTCCTGGTATAGAGCAGTAGTTATCAACCTTTTATGCTTTACATACCCCCTGGAAATGTGTATGTAATTGCCGTACCCCCTTGTATAGATAACTTTGGGTTGTTTTACCTCTGAGCGGCACTTTTTTGCACACCATGGGCTAAATGGCCAGGTCACATGGACCCCAAAGGCTCAGAGAAGGTTGGGGGAGGGGACCCACTGGAACAGCTGTTGGGAGACAGATGGTAGCCTCCCGTCAAGGCCATCCAGCGTGTTCTTTAACGTGCACAGGGTATGGCTCTCCCGCACACGGGGCCACGGCTTAACGTCCCATCCGACGGACGGCGGCCTTTCCAAGCCCATCGGTGTCCCCTACTGACCGTGGGCAGGGCGGGGAATTTTGCGGAGATAAATCTCAACGCTGACCCAGCTGGGACTCGAACCTGGGAACTACAGATTACGAGCCTGGCGCGCTACCGACTGAGCCACTCCCGCCCCCATATAGATAACTAAAACTATAGTTATAGTATAACAATGGGAATAAAATAAAACATATATACATCCTCTCAGATCTCCTACTGTGGCATATAAACTGACAGGCTCCTGTCAGACCTCTGTGGCAAGCAGCTGCTTGAGGGGGTATTTATTATTTTATTTTATTATATAACATATATCTAGCAACCTTTGAGCTCTCACGGTGTACCCAAAAAATTTTTACCGCGGACCCCACATTGAGAACCCATGGTCCAAGGTATGCTAAGGTCTAATGAGGTAGAAATTTCTCAACTAAACAGCACAACTGAATACTTTGCGATGGTCAATGATAATTGTTTATATCCAACAACATCAATGTTTGATAGTGGTGAAAGTGGAATACTTTTAAAGACAAATGCAATCACTGAAGCAAGTGCTAGATTGTTTCCTATTTCCAGATTGTAAAATGATATTTTGTAAAATATGCCACATTTTAAAGAATTCCAAATTATTAAGTGCAGATTTCAAAGACTTTACTGTAGCTATAATCTGCATTCAGACTCATCTAGACTCTGACTTGTTGCAGAGATATAAAAAAACAATTTTCTACTTAATATCATTTGGGTAAATGACTTTTAAAATATATTCAGTTAAATTTTTTTAGTCTCTACTCAAAGTCTTTTAATACTTCAGTGACATATTTCATTGAAATCTGTATTAATGACTTAATTCCATCAGTCTCAGCATGAGGGGTGGGGGTGGCTCAGTCGGTAGTGCACCAGGCTTGTAATCTGTAGTTCCCAGGTTTGAGTCCCAACTGGATCAGCGTTGAGATTTATCTCCGCAAAATTCCCCGCCCTGCCCACGGTCAGTAGGGGACACCGATGGGCTTGGAAAGGCCGCCGTCTGTTGGACAGGACGTTAAGCCGTGGCCCCGTGTGCGGAAGAGCCATACCCTGTGCACGTTAAAGAACACGCTGGATGGCTTTGATGGGAGGCTACCCTCTGTTTCCCAACAGCTGTTCCAGTGGGTCCCCTCACCCAACCTTCTCTGAGCCTTCAGGGTTCATGTGACCTGGCCATGTAGTCCATGGTGTGCAAAAAAGTGCCGCTCAGAGGTAAAACAACCCAACCCAATCATCAGCTCATTCCATCATTCATATTAGGAAGCATGAAAAATACTTCCTAATAATTACCCAAACATTAAACTAAATTAAGCACCGCCCCTATACCTACTTTTTCTACATGCACACTTGGAAAACCACACACCTCCACCATACATAATAACCCACACTTCTGTATAAATCCCTCACCAATATCACGACTTCAAAATCCTATTTCCCATACCCATTAATAGAAGAAAAAAGTACTAACACCCACCCCTCCACCCAACGTATTCCAAGCCTAAAGTAAACCAACACCACATCAGACTAATATCTGTGCCTGCCACAAAATAACTATTTTGCCTGATGATGCATTGGAGCAACATGCAAAGTGCATTGCACGTATGTCATCATCATCCTCCTTCTCCTCAAGCAGCCATGGACTATGGAGGTCCAACCAAACCGTGCAGTTTAATTCTCCAAGCATATCTGTTATGAGCTACATCTACTGCATCCGGCCACTGCACACCAATTCTAACAAGGCCCTGTTTGACATTGTCTGCCAAACTGCATTATAGGTCTCCCCCTCTTTTTGAGGCCTTTAGGCACACTGTTCATAACCCTATTCACCAATATATAATTATCCATATGGGCATCATGGCCAAACCAGCGGAGTCTCTCTCTGCACAATATGCTGCTTAAAGGAGGTTGCAAACTCCTTTGCCTAACCTCATCACAGTTACAAAGTTAAACCACCTAATACCCAAGATATTACGTAAGCATCTAGAATCAAAAGCATCTAGTTTCCTGTTATCTTGTTTACAGTGTCCAAGTTTCACTACCATAACTAACCCTAGATAGAACCAAATTATTATACAATCTAATTTTAGTCTTTAGGTGTATACGCCTATTTCTCCACATTCTCCATAGATTCTTAAAAGTCCTGGCAGCAATCCCTATTCGTCTGTTAATCTCATGCGCACATCACCAGTATCTGTTACATAGCTCCCAGGGTAATTAAACTGTGACACCTGCTCAAGACTGCAACCATTCAGATTAACTGATTCACAGCCTGCCTGACCAATTTTCATCACTTTAGTTTTCTCTCTGTTTATAACCAAACCTACTCTACTACCAGTCTCATCAACAGCTCGAATGAAAAAGTTCATCACATCAACATCATTTGCCAAAATGGCTAAATCATCAGCATAATCTAAATCAGAAATTTTTGTATCTCCAGCCCAACGTACAAAATCTTTCCCTTGAAGTGAATTTCGCATAACATAATCAATAACCAAGCTAAAGAGAAAAGGAGACAAAATGCACCCTTGTTGAACACCAGAAGTAATGCTAAACCAATTGCTACAAGCCTTACCAACTCTCACACATGACTCAGTGTTATTATAGAGAGCTTTCATTATGTTAACTAACTTGTTTGGTATACCATATGATCTCACAATCAACCACAAATTATGACGATCAACAGAGTCGAAAGCCTTTTTGAAATCAACAAAGCTAGCAACCAAAGGTTTCTGAAACTATTTCTCAAGAATCTGCCTAACTGAAAATATCTGATCCACACATCCCCTACCACTTCTGAATCCACATCACGCAATTGACTGTCAACCAGATTCTTAATTCTATTAAGCACAATCATGGAAAGAATTTACCTGGAACAGACAGTAGGCTGATACCCCTATAGTAATCACAAGAACTGAGATCACCTTTTTGGAAAATAGGGATAATAATAGCTCTGGTAAAATCCTTGGAAATCATAACAGATATTCAAAATTTCAGTCATCCAAGTGGTAACCGAAAAATTCCCAGCTCTAAACATTTCTGTAGTAATTTCATCTACCCCTGGGGATTTATGAAGTTTAAGTTTAGAAATAGCCAAAATAGCTTCAGATTGTGTTATAGGGCCAACATTAAAGCCACCAATGCATCTATCATCATTACAAACAATGGGAGTAGAACTAACCACATTGTTTAGAACATCATTGCTCAGCCCACCTAATCATGACAGAATCCTCCCCTTCTATAACCTTATCTTGTTTATCCTTCAATGCCTGTCAATTTTCTACCACATAAAACATTAACTATCTGGTACACTCTGTGCTGCCTAACTGCTTCCTCAGCTTTGTCAGCCAAGCCATTAAGCCAAAGATTCTTATCAGCAGCTAACTAATCCTTTACGCGTTTATTAAGCTCTCTATAATGCTTTCTATTAGGACTAGTAGTGTACTGATTAAGGACATTCCTGCATTTCCTTCTTTCTGAAATGAGCTCAAGTGCCTTATCACTCAAATAATTCTGTCTCCTCTGCTCCTTTTTCCCTAAAAGAGTACTGTTAGTTTCCAAAAAAGCTAGTTTAAAATGACCCCATTCTTCCTCAACTTCAGTAGTAAGCAAACCATGACTTTCATAATGACTAAGTAACCTATCGTGGTTAGCTTTGGCTATAACTGGGTCTTTCAGAGCATCAGTATTAAAGGTAATTTTTTTTAACTTTAGCACAACACTTTTTATGTGTAAGTTGCAAGACACTTTTAACAAGGTAATGGTCAGATCCAATTTCAGCTCCCCTGGTATTTGTAACAGAACTAGCCCGTTTGATGTTAATTAACATATAATCAATCATATTCCTATGCAGCCCATCAGGTGAAACCCATGTGTACTGATGTATGTCACGGTGTTTGTAATAAATGTTAGTTATTCTGAAACCATTGAGTTTACTTACCTGTAGGAGACGTTGCCCATTGTCATTGCAGCTACCAACACCAAAAGGGCCTATCACCACTCCCCAAAGGTTAGAGTCAGTACCAACTTTGGCATTGAAGTCACCTAGAACAAGAGTAATATCTCCTTTCTTGACAGAATCCAAAATATCCTGAAGTTGTCTGTAAAACCTATCCTCATCCTCATCAGCATCCTCAGTGGGGGCATAACAGCAGATAACATTCAAGTCTTTAATGCTTGTCTGAAATTTAGCTCTAAGAAACTTTTCATTAATGCACTCATATCCTAGAAGAGGATCACTAGCATGTCTGCTGAGAAGCAGACCCACGCCTTGGAGATATTTTCCATCCTCCCTGCCTGAAAAGAGAAAATTAAAGCTATTTTTAAGTATATCACCTTTACCTGCCCATCTGGTCTCTTGCAAGCCTAGAATTTCTAGGTTATAGCGCTGGAATTCTTGCGTGAGGACATCAAGAGAATAATCTCTATGTAATGTTCTCACATTCCACGTTCCTGCAGAGAGAAATTGATTAGTAGGATTTTTAAAGAAATTAGGTTTATTGAGATTGGTAGGGCCAACAATATCAAACAGCCCCCTGATCGCAGGCATGGGGCAAAGACCTGTTCCTCCTCCTCTAAAGGCTGAAGTCACCGATGTTGGTAGGAACTTCAGGAACTTAGGAACTTCAGGCTTTTCAAGTGGACTTTTTCAAGAGGTGTATGGTCTGCCTGAAACACATTACTCCAGTTTAGGCTTGATGATGCCCAACTAGCTAAGTGAGGTTTGGGTACCTGCGATGGCCTCTGATAGGATTATCTACCAGCTGATATAAGGTATCCCATGCCTCTGTTCACTTAGAGCTGGCAACCCAGAAGCAAAGAGAAAACACAGCGGTAGATTCCTCCTCAACAGAGGCCCACCAGTGCAGCAAGTCCAGGATCCATAATCAAGCTCAAAACCAAAAACAAGTTGTCTAGTAGATATAAATGGTCAGCACCAGGATCCTGTGAAGTTGACCACTCCTCAGCAGGGTTGGAAAAAAAAAAGTGGCCATAGATGACCAGATCAGTAGGCCATACTGAACTGGCAGCTCTCCCCTTCCATTCCCTTCCAAAAGAGAGTATCTCTTTTGAAAGGCACTAATGGCCTTCACCACGAGAAGGCAGGGTTGGACATTAGGTGTTAGATCTGGCCGGTTCTCTGCATCATCACTGGGGATTGGTACACAGTTCTTCCAGTTTATGCCTAGCTACCATTTACAGACCACACATATGTAATAAGATATATTATTCGCTCTTCTGGAAAAGTTATAACATATGCTGGATATCTACAAATACTTTGGTTAATGTGTGCAGCAAAATATAGATTCCAACATCACATTTCACCCCTCGTGACACTTCTCAAACTGATGTCAACCTTGCAACAGATTCCCCACCAAGAACAATGAACTCATAATAATGACTGTACGTAACCACCACAGGACAAGAGACTCACCAATTTATCAGATATCAATCCAAGGAAACCCCAAGGTAATTTTGAAGATAAAAATAATTCCAACTAATTGTCAACTTTTTTTTTTAGTTATTACAGTGATATAGAGTAATTCTATTAATTTTAAACATCAGTCTTTTTGAAAAGAGTTACTAATAATAAAAAGCCTAATAATTTTATTTGGTTTTTTCAATAATTAAATAATTAATTATTTTGCAGTGTTTTCATAATTTATGTGATCAGTGATATTTTATCTACAATACAGAATGGAATAAATTACTTTAGTGTTACTGGGATAACATAGTGATTACATCAAATACAAAGTATCTTTTCATTATATATATATATGCAAACTTTTTCAATAATTAATTTCCTGACTAAGTTATATATTTTCATACAACTATTACTTAAAATACTAGTATCTCTGCATGTTGAAAAACATTTGTTGAGTGTTCACATATCAACTTCTTGCAGGTAAAAGGCAGAAGAAACTAAATTCTTACTCTATTTGACTCCATGAAAAAACATTAGTAGCAAATTGTATTCCTGGACAAACAGATTATTATTTTTTAAGTGAAATAGCATACTTCAGTTTAAAACGTAGATACCTGCATCATAATTCTATACAAAAGTCTTTCCAGGTGTTGTACTGCACAAGTTTTAACACTCATTTTATATCAATAATCTTTACTAAATATATTACACTTATTGTAGATGTGATTAGAAGCACGCAACTGATACAAATGATTAGAAACATGTTTCGAAAGTTTAAGAAAATTTATTTAAGTTTAGAAACCACTGGTATAGGCACTCTAAAACAGAAAAAAAAAATAGGGAAATAAACATCACACTTACCAGTGATTTGTATAATCCACAACAGTTTTGCAAAAGAAAATGTGAAAGAATAAAAAAAATGTAATTTAAATCCTACATCTGTCCATGCAATCGAAAGACTGATACAACCACATATGAAGGCAAAACCAACTTTATACGAACAAAGCACAGATTATTGAAAAGGATGTAGCAGAAAAAAACAGATTAGGAATCTGATATCAATTCTCCAATTACATACAACAGTTTTCATCATATAACTGAAAAATCGCTATCAGAAGCCTTGATTATTTCTTATTTTTAGTTGATTATTTCATGCTTTTCTCCATTCTGATAAATATAAACGAAAAATTGCAATTTCCTTATTTTAACAATTACAGATGTATTAATTATTATTTGTCATAAAATAATAATTAGCAATTTAGTCTCAAGAAAACCCATATTTTACACTTTTTCAGAAAAGCAATACTTTACACTTTGCAGTTTTTATTATCTTACATTTTAAGTCTTACTATGCAAAAAATACTGTTGTTCTTTATAAGCAAAATTGTCCTTTAAAAGTTAATCTAAACAAATAATAGCAGAAGTCTAAATAAACCTACAGAATGCTCTCAACCCAACTGGCAGATCATCAGGAAGATTATGAAATGGCTAATAAAAAAAAACAGCCCCAACTAAAGCTGCCATCATCACCTACAACCTGACACCAAAATTTTGTAATGCAAAAATATATCCCCCCCCCCCAAAAAAAAATACCAACTAAATTTTGCCGAAAACTTTGTAATATATCTAAATAGAAATGAAATCTGTAACAATGAATAACCCCACCACCATCAGTATGGAAAATACTACTCAATAATTACCCAAACATTAAACTAATTAGGCAACAGTAGGTACAGAGATATGTGAGAGGTGTGTGTGTGTGTGTGTGTGTGTGTAGGGGGGGGGGGGCTGCTTTTTCTACATGCACATTTCAATAAATCCACATTGCCACCACACATAACATCCCACACTTCTGTATAAATAAAACCCTCACTAATATAACATAACTTTAAAATTATATTTCCCAAATCCCTCAATAGAGGAAAAAAAGTACTACCACCCACTCAATGTGTTCCTATAGCCAAAAGTAAACAAACACTGGTCACAGCACACTAACATCTGTGCCTTCTGCAAAACAACTATTTTGCCTTATGATACATTGGAGCAACAATGTAAAGTGCATAGCACATATGTAATAAGATATATTGGTTAGTTATTTTACCTCTGAGCAGCCCTTTTTTTGCACACAATGTACTAAATGGCCAGGTCACAAGGACCCTGAAGGCTCAGAGAGGGGAGGCACTGGAACAGCTGTTGAAAGACAGATGATAGCCTCCTATCAAGGCCATCCAGCTTGTTCTTTAATGTGCACAGGGTATGGCTCTCCCTAACAGGGGGCCATGACTTAACATCCCATCCGACAAATAGCATCCTTTCCAAGCCCATCGATGTCCCCTACTGACCGTGGGCATGGCGGGAAGTTTCGTGGAGATAAATCTCAACACTGACCCAGCTGGGACTCGAACCCGGGAACTACAGATTACAAGCCTGGCGCGCTACCGACTGAGCCACCTCCGCCCCTCAGAGTGGTACGAAATTTACCTCTAACACTGAACTTAAAGATTTCGATCAGTCACACCTCTCCAATAAGATCACAGTAACAATAAGTCATTTCTGTAAGATATTGATAGCAAGCCTATCTATGTAATGAATCTAAAAATGGGAGCATTATTGCTTCTTCGTACTGCAAAACGTCAGTCAGCCTA
This sequence comes from Ryuthela nishihirai, assembly GCA_038380435.1. NCBI lineage: Eukaryota > Metazoa > Arthropoda > Arachnida > Araneae > Heptathelidae > Ryuthela > Ryuthela nishihirai. The sequence goes on from JAWZYU010000028.1 coordinate 35,483,644, forward strand.
GGCAGGCTTATCATATTTTCATACAACCAAACCAGGACATTTTGGAAAAAGTTGAAAATGAAGGTTGCATGTGTGTTTTGAGAATATAAGTTTAAAATAATGTGACAACCAAATCATTTGCTTAAATTCGATGTATAGTACCGAAAAAGCTTATTCATTTTTGAAATAAAATTCATATTTTTCACCAGGAACTCATTTTTTCAGAATTTTCTTCATAGTTCCTAATTTTTTCATAAAATTAGGAACACAAAATTCACTTTGCAAAAAAAGCAAAATATGAACAGTACTTACTAACAAGAGACTCCGGACCTGAAACCAAATGTTTTTTCATGATTGAGAACGTTCAATACAGCTGATGTTCCAGGTAAGGAGAAGATAAATTCAATTCAATAACATTTACCTTCAGGAACAACAGCACAAATAAAATACAATTTCCACAAATACGATTAAAAAATCCTACCCTTTCTGATTCACTTGTGGTCTTTATAATTCTAAACATTTCCATTTGTTTTCCAACCTGTCTGCAAATCCAGCAAATATGCAAACTGTAACAATATCAAGCACAATATGGGTACAAGATTTATGTCACCAAGTCAGATAGTCATAGAAAGAAGGAGAAAAATAATTAAAAAACCCGACAATTTTATGAACCGACAAGAGTTGCCTATGCATACCTCAGGCAAACATTCAGAGGGGGGCTGCTAAGGCAATCTCAAATATTGGAAAGCTATAAATTGGAAAATGATAAAACTATATCTTGTTATAGCTTCAGACTTTGTTATAGGGCCAACATTAAAGACACCAATGCATCTATCATCATTAAAACAATGGGAGTAGAACTAACCACCTTCTATAACCTTACCTTGTTTATCCTTCAATCCCTTCATACCTGTCCATTTTCTACCACACAAAACATTAGCTATCTGGTACAGCTCTCTGCTGTTGTGCTAACTGCTTCCTCAGCTTTGTCAGCCAAGCCATCAAGCCAAAGATTCTTATCAGCATCTAACTGATCCTTTAGCATCTAACTGATCCTTTGTTTATTAAGTTCTCTGTAATACTTTCTATTAGGACTACTGGGGTATTGATTAAGGACATTCCTGGAGTTCTTTCTTTCTGAAATAAGCTCAAGTGCCTTATGACTCAAATAATTTTCCCTCCTCTGCTCCTTTAAAAAAAAACGATTAAAACGATTCCATTCTTCCTCAACTTCAGTGACTGTCATAATGACTAAGCAACCTATCATGGTAAATTTTAGCTGTAACTATATAACTATATATTTCAGAACTTCAGAATTAAAGGTAATTTTTTTAACCTCTTAAGTTTAAGTTGCAAGACACTTTTAACAAGGTAATGGTCAGATCCAATTTCAGCTCCCCTGTATGACCTGGTATTCCTAACAGAACTAGTCCATTTGCTGTTAATTAATATATAATCAATCATATTCTTATGCAGCTCATCTGGTGAAATCCGTGTGTACTTATGTATGTTGCGGTGTTTGTAATAAGTGTTAGTTATTTTTAAACCATTGAGTTTACCTACCTGTAGCAGACATTGACCATTGCAGCTACCAATACCAAAAGGGCCTATCACCCCTCCCCAAAAGTCAGAGTCAGTATTCTCATGCCAAAAGTCAGAGTCAGTATTCAAATGCCAAAGTTGGTACAACTTTGACATTGAAGTCCCCTAGAACAAGGGTAATATCTCCTTTCTTAACAGAATTAAAAATTGTCCGTAAAACCTATCCTTCTCATCGGCATCCTCAGTGGGGGCATAACAGCAGATAACATTCAAGTGTTTAATGCTTGTCTGAAATTTTGCTATAAGAAACCTTTAATGCATTCATATTCTAGAAGAGCATCACTGGCATGTCTGCTGAGAAGCAGACCTATGCCTTGGTGATGCTTATTATCTTCGCTCTCTGTAAAAGAGAAATTCAAGATTATTTTTAAGAATCTGACCTTTATCTGTCCATCTCGTCTCTTGCAAGCCACGAATATCTATATTATAATGGTGGAATTCTTGTGTGAATTAAAACAATTCCATTCTTCCTCAACTTCAGTGACTGTCATAATGACTAAGTAACCTATCATGGTAAATTTTAGCTGTAACTATATATTTCAGAGCTTCAGAATTAAAGTAATTTTTTTTAACCTTAGCACAACACTTCTTAAGTTTAAGTTGCAAGACACTTTTAACAAGGTAATGGTCAGTAACTTGTGTATATGCCTTATTTCTCCACACTCTCCATAGATTCTTAAAAGTCCCAGAAGCAATCTTGATTCATCTGTTAATCTTATGCCGCACATCACTAGTATCTGTTGCATAACTCCCAAAATAATTAAACTGAGACACCTACTCAAGACTGCAGCTGCATCAAGAGAATAAGCTCTGTGCAGATCCTCCCATTCCAACTACCTATGGAGAGAAAATGGTTAGTGGGATGTTTAAAGAGACTATGTTTATTGAGAGAGGGAATAATGACAATATAAACAGCCCCCTAATCGCAGGCATGGGGTAAAGACCTGTTCCCCCACCACTAAATGCTGAAGCCATCTACACTGGAAGACTTTCTTCACTGTAGAATTTGACTATGCCCGTAGAAGCAAGAGTTCAGGTGCCTGCAATGACCTCTGCTCAGGAATATCCACCAGCTGATAAAGCATATCGTGTGAATCTATTCACTTGGAGCTGTAAACCCATAAACAAAAAATACAGCGGCAGATTTTCCCTCCACAAAAGCCCACCAGTGCTGCAAATTCAGGATCCATAATGAAGCTCAGAGCCTTAATCCAGTCCAGTAAATTTATATGGTCAGCACAAGAACCTTGTGTAGTTGACCATGCTTCAGCAGGGTAAAAAAAAGTAGTCACAGTTGTCCAGATCAATAGGACAACACACTAATCTGGCAGCCATCCCCTTCCATTAATTTCCACAAGAGAGTATCTCTACTACTAACTGAATAACCCCTGCCATCGACTCAAACCTGAACCCCAGATTTAGTAGTGACAACGTGAAATTGAACATTTTAAGGGTAAACTTCCTTTGGCAGAGCCGCAGGCTAAGCCTCAGGATATCTGCAACTCAGTAGAACAGTTAGTACTTCCCCACTATGCAGGAGAAACAGTCGAGCCACAAGGGCTGACCTTGACCCCAGAGGGTCAGTAGATCTCCAGGCAGTCAAGAAGCAGGCTACTACAATATTCTTCCTCTAATCAGTCAATGTGAAACTACTACAATATTCTTCCTCTAATCATACAACTTTTATGACAGGATTGTTGAAATAAGCTTGGAAATATTGAAATACTTTTAAAATCAAAGACATTGAAAAAAATTTTTTCAAGTTATAAATGGTAAATTTTACGAGAAATATAAAGAGATGAAAATTTCTAGTTACTATTACAAGTGATAGATGGCACAGTCAACTATCCTTAATATAGTTTCTACTTAAAAATTGTTGCAATGTTAAAATATAACAATATTAATAAATACAATAATATAAAATTGTAAGTTTGCAAATCAAAGAGTTACTATTTGTTCCTTACAGAAGACAATTGATGTTACTCAAATATATAACATACAAAGCCAATCTTAATATTTATTCTTAAACTTTGTCTCACAAATTTTTAAAGTTTTTTTCACAAATATTTCGTTTTTATATTTTTTACCAATAGGTTTGAGGCTATACCTAGGCTAAATTTTATACTTCTATTAGCTATTAAGGCTACATTTAGCTTAACCCTACTTAACATGATCATAAGGAATTAAAAAAGATGATTTAATAGGAATTATAGTTAGATACTGTGAAAACTAAACAAGTGAAATACAATATATAGGTGGAATGGAATAGGTTTCACCACCTTTTGATGTAATTGATAATTAAATTTTATAAATTGTAGACAGGGAATTTTTTACAATTGAAATTCGATTAAATTGGACCACATGTTCCAGACAAAATTTCTAAAACTTTTAGCTTTTGAAACACAATCATTGTTCTGTTATCCCAAAATAGCATAAGATTTTGTTGAAAATAAAGATTATTTGGGCTCAAATTCAGCAGAACCAATTTGATAATTAATGAGCTCAAAACATGTGCTGGCTGCTTGGTGCAGCCAGCCTTTCCAAAGGTCAAGAATAGTAAAAAAAATTTTAAAGTATTTTATTTTTCTTATTGTAGCACCATTCAGAAAGTTCACTCCACCTTCCCAACTAGGGAAGAAGCAAGTGGCAGTCCTCAATGTAAGTGCTTTAATTGTACCACCTCAACAGGAAGCTTCTAGATTTAACTTTATATTTGTTTAAATTTGTTCTGCTTTCCAAATTTTTTGCCCTCAAAAGGTGGAAATTTAAATTAATGTGAAAGTTGGTAAATACTAATAATTTTTTTTTATTTGTACTTATTTAACCGAAGACGATTTTTTTTTTAATCAATTAAACCTCATAACAAAAAAGATTATTTTTATAAGATGACAATACTAAAAAACTGTTGATAGTACAATCGATTTATCAATTATTTTTTCAAAAACATCGATCACCAATGGGCTAAATGGCCAGGTCACAAGGACCCCGAGGGCTCAGAGAAGGTTGGGGGAAGGGACTAACTGGAACAGTTGTTGGGAGACAGATGGTAGCTTCCCGTCATAGCCAACCAGCATATTCTTTAACATGCACAGGGTATGGCTCTCCCAGACATGGGGCCACGGCTTAATGTCCCATCTGATGGATGGCGGCCTTTCCAAGCCCATTGGTGTCCCCTACTGACTGTGGGCATGGGAGATTACGAGCTTGGCACACTATCGACTTGGTCACTCTGGTCCTATTAAAAAATAGGCATCATATAGATAAATTTACTGGTTTTATGTACAAAATGGAAATTTTTGGGGAAAGGGTTAAATTTTTGCAGCCTGTTTTTGAGGAGAGGTAAAAATTTTTAAACCCTAATTTTATTATTTTATGGACCTTCATTTTTTACTATCAACATTAGCAAGCTTTTGTGTACTGAAAAGTTCGATGGAACACAAAGTCAGGGGTTAATTTGGGTTGGGTTGTTTTACCTCTGAGTGGCATTTTTTTGCACACTGTGGGCTAAATGACCAGGTCACATGGACCCCGAAGGCTCAGAGAGGGTTGGGAGAGGGGACCCACTGGTACAGCTGTTGGGAGACAGATGGTAGCCTCCCGTCAAGGCCATCCAGCATATTCTTTAACGTGCACAGGTGGAACACAAAGTCAGGGGTTAATTTGGGTTGGGTTGTTTTACCTCTGAGTGGCATTTTTTTGCACACTGTGGGCTAAATGACCAGGTCACATGGACCCCGAAGGCTCAGAGAGGGTTGGGAGAGGGGACCCACTGGTACAGCTGTTGGGAGACAGATGGTAGCCTCCCGTCAAGGCCATCCAGCATATTCTTTAACGTGCACAGGGTACGACTCTCTCACACACGGGGCCACAGCTAAGCGTCCCATTTAACAGACGGTAACCTTTCCAAGCCCATCGGTGTCCCCTACTGACCGTGGGCAGGGCAGGGAATTTTGCGGAGATGAATCTCAACACTGACCCAGCTGGGACTTGAACCTGGGAACTGCAGATTACGAGCCTGATGTGCTACCAACTGAGCCACCCCTGCCCCCAGGAGTTAAGTAACCCATGGACAAAGGTACAGTGACAAATGATTATCCATTTCGATGGTCCTTTTTTATGCTAAGCTTGGAGATAAATTAACATATTTAAACACAATTCTTGCAGGAAACTAAGAAGCCATCCTTTACACTACAGGTGATCAAGTGCTTAATGTGAATAATTGTGTGCAACTGTACACAGGTAACAAGAAGATAAAAAAAAATTACCCCTCAGGCAGCTGCTTCTCACATAGGTCTGACAGCAGTCTGTTAGTATAATATGGCATAGACAAGATCTATGACAAAGGCACAAGAACACAAATATCCATGCCTTACCCACGGCTTGAACCCAGGTCCCTTTGATCAGTAATCAAGCACACTAATTACTCTACTGCGGGGATTGCTGAAAGCAACTCTTGATTACAGTTTGTGCAGTGGAAACTGAAATGCTAATGATGCAGATAACATTCATATGGAATGATAGTTATACTGGATGGATTCATCAATAATGAAATGGGCAGAAGTGTAGAAATTCTGGAAAATTTAACCAGTCAGCAGTTTTTACAACCACAGCAGATATTTATTAATGAAGCAATGATATTTTACTTTCATTGCATTAAAAAACTGATTATTATTTTAAAATGGGTGCACTAGTTCAATAGTAAACAATAATTAATCAAATTGGCTAAAATAACACAATGAAATTAGTGATATTGCATTCAAAGGTGATGATGTTTTTCGAATAAAATATTTTATTGTTGCAATTTTTCTTACCTTTTTGAAAGTAACAGGCCATACAGAAAACTTGCTAAACATTCTCAAGTGGATTTCACCAGCCATTCAAATGCATATAACATATTTTAAAAGGCTGACATTAACTGATTGTAATGCTTACAGAAATCAGGAAAGGATCATATACATTTAATCACTTCACAATTATATATTAAAAAGGAAGTTAAAGAAACAGTCCTTAGGATCACATTAAGACATTGATGTTAAACTTGTTGCTTCATGAGCAACCTGCTGCAGCATTATATCAAGCTAATGCTTCTACTTAAAGATACTTTCTAAATTGTAAAAAGTTTCAAAGTAATTAGTTAAATTGCTTATTACCATTCATCATCATCATCCTCACACAGCCATGGGCTACAGAGGTCCAACCAGACCATGCAGTTTAATTCTCCAAGCATATCTGTCCTGAGCTACATCTGATGCATCCAGCCACTGCACACCAATTTTAACAAGGTCCTGTTTGACATTTTCAGCCCACTGCATTCTAAGTCTCCCCCTCTTTCTGAGGCCTTTAGGCACACTGTTCATAACCCTATTTGCCAATATATAATTATCCATACGGGCAACATGGCCAAACCAGCGTAGTCTCTCTCTGCGCAATATGCTGCTTAAAGGAGGTTGCAGACTCCTTTGCCTGACCTCATCATTAGTTACAAAGTTAAACCACCTAATACCCAAGATACTGCATAAGCATCTAGAATCAAAAGCATCTAGTTTTCTGTTATTTTGTTTACACAGCATCCAAGTTTCACTACCATAACTAACCCTAGAAAGAACCAAACTATTATAATCTAATATTAGTCTTTAGGTGTATACGCCTATTTCTCCACATTCTCCATAGATTCTTAAAAGTCCCAGCAGCAATCCCTATTCATCTGTTAATCTCATTAGCCTTGTTCTTTTGGCTGGCTTAGAAGGTTGTCTGCTTTTTCTTACTAGAGTTTCATATGAGTTCTTTCTAGTATGAGGTCTGTAAACATCAAAAGATTCTGCTAGTGACAGTCAAGCAAGTAGTGAAGTTAAACAGCAGTGACAGAAGTGAAACCACAACAGAAGTGAACTATGAGAGATGAGAGAGTAAGACATACAGCAGAAGAAAACGCAGACAACTGTCTGAGTCAGCCAAAGCAACAAGGCTAACTGTAATATGCAATTTAACTACTTACTTTGTCTTTAAGTAGTAGCAATTAGTTGATATAATGCTGCAGAAGGTTACTCATGAAGTAACCAGTACATCATCAATGCCTTAAATGTATTCCTAAGGACTGTTATTTAACTTCCTTTTTAATACAGTATAATCATGAAGTGATTAATTGTTTTTTTAAACAATTACTGTGTTTAAAAAAACAACTTTTAGGATCATATATAATGCACATAGAGAATTTTATATTTTAATCAGCTTGCACTGTGTTTTTAATTTTCATGTGTTATTGCCATTTTTGTAATTTTTTTTATAGTAATATGCAAGGTTCAAGCTGAAAACATGTTTAATCAACATGCTTTCAAATTAAAAGCACCATCCAAAGGTCTCACTATATAAGAGTTTAAAAATATCTATTATATGTGATCCCAATTTGTGTGATGCCATCCCAATTTATTAATTATTCATTACAACAGTGGTGTTATCCCAATTTATCAGCAAAGTTTGCTTTAATTATAATTTTCATTTTACTGTTACTTTTTAAAACAATGATATGAAACAAATTTAGGGGAATTATCTTTTGCAAGCAACTGTATCAGTTCCATTTATGCTTATATTTCTTACATTAATAATAATAATTGTTGCTGTTTATATGCTAATCTGCTATTATTTTAATCCCCCCCCCCACCTATATTTTTAAAGTTTTATTGCTTTAGCATACAATATTTTTTAAACAACTGGTTTGACCTAACTAGTGTGAACTGGCTGAATAACATCCCTGACCGTAAATAGATCCCATAAATAAAATATGCTAGGGATAGCATTAGCCAATAAACCAAATCAATGTAGATATCATCCCAAGCAGAAATGGGCAATGCATATACACTGAAGAATGTGTAATTTGTGCAAAGGTCAAACTGATATCAGTAATACACTGCCTTCAATTTAAAAGGAATTTTATAATATTCCCAAAATAATTAAAAATGTTGTCAATAAAATATAACCAATATAGATCACATTAGGTATGTAAAGTTGTAGATTTTGTGACCACATTTTGATGAATGCACTGTGCTTGTGAAGATGCATAAGTGCTTATTTTAATAAGCATTCTTCAATCATTACTGTGTCATTTAACATATGGATAACTTTCTATTTAAGTGATTTTTCTATTGCAGAATGGAACATAGACATTTACAAGAAAGTATTAGATGGAGAGGAATTGGATGAACTGAAGGAAAATTAGACAAGATTTTGACAAAGGTTTCAAGAGAGAGTGTTTCCAGAAGTTATTCCCGAAAATAGCAACAGCAGATCAGGATATGTATCTTCAACTTACAGTTCAAAGACATATTCAAACATTTAAACAGTAATATTCACAGAGTTACCTGTTGACTTTAACGTCAATAAATGGTTTTGTGAAAGTTTTGCTGATATGCGGGATGTGAACCCATGTTCCTTCAGAAATATGCCAGAGTATTCTACCATTGAACTAATACCAGCTGTCTATTTTCCTTTTAATAAGACTTTTCATTCTTCTTGTGATTTTGGCACCTGAACTTGGTACCATCTATGATCCAGGATGACTATATATATCTTTAAACATAGCGGTGAGTAAGATGTAAACAAATAATTTATTCACTTCATGCTATTAATGATTTAAACAGTAATATTCATAGAGTTAACTGTTGTCTTTAATGTCAATAAATCAATAAATGTTTTTGTGGAAAAAAGTTTTGCCAATGTGCGGGATCAAACATTAGTTCAACTATGTTTTTAACCTCCATGGGGCTACTGGAGCCCTTGTTTTAACTTCCAACATTACTAAACTTCAAGAAGGAGGTATCTATGCTCACTGAGCATACATACCTCCTTCTTGAATACTTCTAATACTACCTTCCATAAAATTAGAATATGTTATGTATTCCTCACCCCATATCCAAGAAGGGAGCAACAGAAGAGGTTGTGATTAAACTGAGGATCAATGGGGTGCAGTGCTCTTTATTAAAGAGTGTATAGAATTAACTACCTACAGCATAAGATATATTTGTTTACTTGATATGTTACTGTACCAGAGCCTATATAAATATAACATAATTATATATAATTTTTATACATCACACATCCGACATGACATCCATGATGTTGAGATTTATCGTCACAAAACTCCCCGCCCTGCACTTGATCAGTAGGGGACACCAATGGGCTTGGAAAGGCTGCCATCTGTCGGATGGGGCATTAAGTTGTTGTCCGTGTGTGTGGGAGAGCCATACCCTGTGCACATTAAAGAACATGCTGAGTGGTCTTGACAGAAGGCTACCATCTGTCACCCAACAGTTGTCCAGTGGACTCCCCCCAAACCTTCTCTGAGCTCTTGGTGTCCTTGTGCTGACTATTTAGCCCATTGTGTGCATAAAAGTGCCTCTCGGAGATAAAACAACCCAACCATCAGAGTTTGTTAGCACTGTACAGTGTTGTGTTGCATTAATTTTAAGTAATTGATAACATTTTGCCTAAAATGTCCAATATCAATATTTTAAAAGGTTTGCCATGTGAAACAGCTAATGGGAACAATAACCAGATTATAAAACTGTAACTTAAACAAAGTTTAACAAGGAATGAAGTAGACATGATTAATGTGAGTATTTACTATTTTTTAAAATGAAGCATTGCTTTTTATTTGGGGTTTTATGATGCCTGAGCAACTAAGGCTGCAATATGCTATGAAACAATACTCAAAATATTTCTGGATGACACTGCATTTAAAATTTAACAGCACTATATACAAAATTGGGATTTTTCTTCTTATCATATACATTTTTTTTTTTAAGTAATACATGCTGGACACATGTTTTAGCCATGGGGCTTATTTGGGAGCCCCCTCAATCAGCTGCTTGCCACATAGGTCTGACAGAAGGTTGTCATTTCATATGCCACACAGCAGGTCTGTGTGGATGGCAAGCCCTCAGCAGAAAAAAACACAAACATTACATTAGAATTTTCCTCTCATAATGTAAAGCAAATCAAGTTTTATTTCGGTAGTTGAATTATTTCTCTAATATTGACACATCTTATACAATTTCAGTGTCATCCATATCTGTAACAAATCAATTTTATAATGACGTGATAGAGCCAATGCAAATATTGTGGACAATAATGTACCATACACTGCATATTTACTGTTCTGGATGAAATTATATATATTTTAAATTTCCTAACTTTGAAAATAGCAGCTTCGTAAGGAAGTTTAAAAATACACAGAAGTAGGATAGGCAATAAATAAAAAGTATTTATCCTTATTCATATACTACACAAAGACTTTATTGTTAAAATAATTAAATTCAGAACCTTCTAGAAACGTATTAAATATATCCTTCTATCAAAACCGATTCTTTTACAATTTACGGAGTATCTATTTCTGTGTTAAACCATGCAATAGATATATGCCGCTAAGCCTTTTTTGATGTCGCACAACTGACCTTTAAAACGTACAAACATTGTGTAAGTAGTCGCCAAAAATTTTTCTTTTTATTCCCAGTGTGGATTATAGTACAATACTTTTATCAGGTATCACAAATATGATTATTAATTACGCAGAAATTTTAGAAAAATTGCAAGTTTATAAATTTAACTTACGTGACAATACTAAAAACTTACCTCCGCCATTATTTAAGGATATAAGCAATATGCGCCACCTAACGGAACGAAGCTATTGTAAATATTATTTCAATGTAGGAAATAAAGTGTGTGTGTCTCCCTTTTTCTTTTTACAGATACTACGTACGAAATTTACTAATAAAAAAAAAATTAAATAAATATTCTATTAAGCAATTGCTTGCCGGATAGGTTTGACAGGAGCCAGTCAATTTATAGTCATATAAAAAGTATGTGAAAACCATAGAGAAAGTCTGCGAAGGCCATAAAGTAGGTCTATTCCGACCTCAAACAGAACTGCAGCCTCCTCTAATAACTACCCTGAATGGGGTCGAAATATAGGTAATTTAATCACAAGTGAATCTATTTGTTTTAAATTCAACAAATAGTGATATTTATCAAACTTCGATTTTGCAAACAAGTTGCGAAAAGGGCTGCGCTCATGGATCCCTAGGGCCGTGAGCGTAGCCCCTTTTTCGAAACTCTGTTCATTCCACCGATATTAACATATCTATGTCAGAAAAGTTGAATTTGGAGGACCTCTCAGAAGCACATGGTCTTACTTCTGACATAGTGCACATACCTGTAAATCAGCCCCTGATTAGATTTGAAACCAATAGTGTGGACGACAAATGACTGGAAATTAAAGGGTGAATGACAACTGGAAGGAAGACAATTGGTTAGAAGTTAATAGGATGGACGATACCTGGGAATAAAAAAATGGGTGAAAGTCAACAAGATAAACAATACCTTAAGAGGACAAAATGAATGAAAGTAAACAGAGCGGATGACAATTGAGTCAATGCACAAATGGGAGGATAGCGTTGGATGAATGAGACAAATATGTGGAAACAATAAATCGATAGGAAGAATTCGATATTTATTATCATAATGGTGCCAATATCTGCAACTGAGTAAACAAAATCAATCGGAAGCCATTGTTGTTTTGTTTTTAAATACACTGAAAGGACAATTTATTATAACCACCGGCCTAATAATGCGTGTGTACACCTTTCGCTTTCACAACAGCAGCAACACGTCGCGGTCATAAGAAACAAACGGCATAGTGGCGGTCATAAGAAGGAGGCCATGGTCTTCTCCAAGAGCTCACAATCATTTTATTTTTCATTGCAACAGCCAGCCAATTTGTTTTTCAATTAGGTAAAACTTCTGACGACATCAGGACTCAGGCCATATGACAAGCTGTTAAAAAGGATTTCGATTACTATATAATACATTAGTAAAATTAAAAGTGTCTTTTCTGGGTTACAAAATTCTTTATATATCACTAAATGCCTCTCTACAGACTTGAGACTTATGACCGCCTCTGACGTGGCATGGATTCTACCAGATGTTGGAAATGTTCGGGTGGTATTGCAGTCCTTTTTCATGGACAGAAAGGTTTAAGGTGTTGTAAGTTCATGGTGAAATTAGCCTCCAATAAGAAGTTCCCTACACCAGTCACAACAGGAGGTCAGAAAGCAGAGGCAGAAGATACTACCTCAGCTACCTCTCGAAACTATTAACTATACTAATCTCGTTGAAGAAAAAAGAGATATTAGAACTTGCAAAAGAGGCCAATGTTCTGAAACAAATCAGTGACGAGACGCATTCGAGTCCGTTGCAGCTTCATATTCTGGTGGTTATCAAGAACGGAGATGATGGAATAGTCGGTGGTTCCGATAACATGAAGCTCCCGGAACAAAACTTCCCTTTCAGCATTGAAGCGGGAGCAGTTGAGCAGAACGTTAGATACAGTCTCAGATGTGTTGCATATGGCATAGTTAGGACTGTACGCTCTACCGAAAGTGTGAAGTGTAGAATTGCTGTAGCTGACACCAACTTGGAGGCGATGCAGGAGGGTCTCCTCAGATCTGCGAAGGTCTCCAAGGTTAGGAGCAGTGAGAGAAGGGTCTACCAGGTACCTGAAATAGGAACAAATGGAGTACCTCTGCCACTGGGCAAGACCATACTAGCTCATCAATTGTGAGACAAGGATAGTGGTGCATAAAACATTGACAGTTTGCAATAATGAATTCCGGGTTCGGATGCATCACTCAACTTCGTCCCACAGATGATCAATAGGGTTCATATACAAAGAGTAAGAGGGCCATTCGAGGATTGTGAACTCGCTGGAATGCTACTTCAACCAGTCCTTCGCCAAACGAGTGATGAGAAGGCAGGTCCATAATAATGGCGAGCCGAGTGAGACAACAGACACCGATGTACTAGATGAAAGGGTGCAGAACACATGATGAGGGGGGCGAAGGACTGGTTGAAGACTTATGAAACTTTATTGGGGGCGTGATTATTTATTCTTACCTCAGGCCAAAAATAGCTACTTACAACTCTATGAGAAGGGGGGAATTTTCTTGTTGAAAGAAGGCATCCTGCTGTGGGAAATGGATAGCCATGATCGATTGTAAGTTGTTGGAGAGTATGTCAACATCACATGGTGGTCTCGATAGGAAGAAGGGGTCTCAAGGTGGCCTATATAAACATACCCCGGAACATTAGACCACTTCCATCTAGCCTGTAACACCCTGACTTGACACTTAGGGTCCACGGTCTCATTGTGGTCTATGCCTGACATGCGACTGTCAGTGTTTTTCAGTTGGAACATTGATTCATTGGAACAAGCTATCCGTTTCCAATCTTCCACGAGCAAATCATTGGCAACATTCCTTCTCCAACTGCAGCGTCATTTCCTGGTGACGTGCTGTTAACAAGCATACTCGATGTAGGATTCAGCTGCCATAGCCCATTCCTGCCTTCGTAAATCGAATGGTTTGTAGTTGCCCTGTCATTAAATGCCAACAACAACGGAGGGGGCCACAGGAAATATAATTCCATTACACCCCCCAAACGTTCCACTATTCAGGATAGTACTATATTATACAGATGGTGCCATGATTGATCCATCTTATGTCTATGCATGCCTTCACTTTAAATATAACATAACTGCAGACAAAGGACCTGTTATAATGAGCATGACATTTAAGCTGATAGAATCAGATTCGTTTGGTTGTCTAATCATTGAGGTGTAGCGCGAGATTTTTGAATTTTGTTCATTGCTAAACATAAAAGCCAAATATTTCAGTGAAATTCGTTCTAATAAAAATGCCAAACATATACAACACCAGAATTTTAATGGTTAAATTTTAAATTTAGAATGCCAATCATTGAATAGTCATACCTAACTTTTTGAACTGGAGGGAGCTAACGTGGTGGAGACTCCCAGTGGCTTTTCCATCGATGAGCCAGCTTAATAGGGGATCCCACTCCCGTTCTGCGTGGCCCTCGACTTCGTCCTTTCCATCAGGGCTGCCACCCGACAGCACCCCAGCAGTACCAGCCAGCCGGGACACACAAATTCTCAGAGCTGTAGCGGAGAGCCCGCAAGACTAGGGACCCCAACCCTGTCTGCAGAGCCCTCATACAAGTCTCTCCATTGGGGCTGCGACCTACTGTGACATTCCAGATAAACCAATCGAGCAGGGACCCCAACTTCTCAAAGGCACCCTAGGCCCCTCCACCACCATCTTTAATTAATGCCTTCTGATCCGGGAATGCCTAAAAGTTCTCGTGTGGAGACTCTTAGTTTGGCTGTTCCATCAATAAGTCAGTCGACAGGAGATCCCACTCCCAGTCACGAGCCTTCAACTTCTACCTCTCCATAAGAGCCACCTGGCCGTCCCACAGCACAGTCCATCTGCACTGTGACCTCTCCATTCCAACTTTAAATAGAGAAGCTGAATTCACCTCAAACATCAACGGTCTGATTAGGGCCACATTTTCCCAGTTGCTGAAGATTTTTGCAGGCTTTAGCCATCCCATGGCCGATTAGTTAGTGTACTTGGCTACTTATCTAAGGGACCTGGGTTCCAGCCCTGGGTAAGGGATGGATGTTTGTGTTGTTTTTCTGCTGAGGTTACGCCATCCTCACAGATCTTCCACTATGATAAATTGACAGGCTCCTGTCAGACCTCTGTGACAAGCAGCTGCTTGAGAGGGATATTTATTTCTTTATTTTATTTAAATGTATTCTTGATACACATGTGTGCGAATAAATAAATAAAATAAATACCCCCTAAAGCAGCTGCTTGCTACAGAGGTCTGACAGGAGCCTGTCAGTTTATATGCCACAGTAGAAGATCTGAGAGGATGGCAGGACCTCAGCAGAAAACCACACGAACATCCATGCCTTACCCGGGGCTCGAACCCAGCTCCCTTAGATCAGTAGTCAAGATTACAAAAAAAGAACTTAATCCCTAAAGTATCCGATCGATATTTTGAGAAAAGCAATTAATGACCAATATTGTGTGAAACCCAAGTATACCAAATTATACTGCAAAATTTTGGACAAATACTTCAAGAAGGGACAAAAGAACTGGCTAATTCAGATTCTTTTCCATCTAATTACGCCACAGATATCTGAAAAATCCGTCCTCCAGTAGAATCGATGAATAGCTTTCTGCCAGGTCTGGAACTTTCTTAACTTGATATTCTGACCGGACACTTTTTCCAGGTCAGGCAGTTTGTTTGCTGGTGTTGCATTTGAGATCTTTTTTTTTAATCTTTTATTCCCACCATAACATCTTAATTATATTGTATGGACTCCTACATTATTTTCATTATGGGTTTGTTCACCCCAACTTTGGAGGTGAGATATAAATCTGAGTGATAGATAGATAGATGGTCGCATGCAGATATCCAGAAATATATTGTGCATATGGATCTCCCCATCTTCCTCACACCGACTCTCTGCCCACAAATATACTCGGGTACTGAAAATTTGCACCTAAGGGTACTCGCTCAGGTGCCTTTTCTACACATCATAACAGTCACAGGTACGCTACAGAGCAAATAGATATCTGACCTATTTATAGGCCACAAGGCTGGTACTATATTGTGGCAGAGTAGGGCAGGTTTGTGGATGTGGATGTTGTGTATAATAAATTGTGCTTTCAGTGTATTATTACATCTATAAGGCAGGGGATAAGGAATGGCAGTAAAGGCCAAATTTGCCATCTACACAAAATTGAAATGAAACTTTCTATACTGGAGTTCATACTGTTACGACAGTGAACGAGCTGTTGTGAGTTTATGAAAAAAACGTGACATGAACGCTCGCCTATGCTTCTGCGTGAGATTTATGTAACAAACGAATTGGAACATAGAACCGATCCGAAATTGAAGAAAGATAGAATTGTAATATTAGAGTTGTGGATTTGTAAAAAGAGGTTCAGCACTACTGGGTTTGAAAATGAACTAGTGGGTCAAGCAAATGTGGAAGTCAAAGCTAACAAGAAAGCTGTGAAGAAGACAAAAAGGAAGACAAAATTGTCGAAGAATCATTTAGTCATTTTATCTCTAAAGTTATGAAGGACATTGTTTATAAAAATTAAGAGGTAAAATTCTACATTGGAGGAAGTCTTCCCGTGTAGATGGATGGCTTCAGCCTTTAGTGGTGGGGGAACTGGTCTTTGACCCATGTGTGTGATAGGGGCTGTTTGATATCGTCGGCATCCCTCTCTCAATAAACATAGTTTCTTTAAACATCCCACTAACCATTTTCTCTCCATAGGTAGTTGGAATGTGAAGAATCTGCACAGAGCTTTTTCTCTTGATGTCCTCACGCAGGAATTCCAGCGCTATAACCTAGATATTCTAGACTTGCAAGAGACCAGATGGACAGGTAAAGGTGAGATACTTAAAGATAGCTTTAAATTTCTCTTTTCAGGCAGGGAGGATGGAAAGCATCTCCAAGGCGTGGGTCTGCTTCTCAGCAGACACTCTAGTGATGCTCTTCTAGGATATGAGTGCATTAATGAAAAGTTTCTTACAGCTAAATTTCAGACAAGCATTAAAGACTTGAATGTTATCTGCTGTTATGCCCCCACTGAGGATGCCGATGAGGATGAGAAGAATAGGTTTTACGGACAACTTCAAGATATTTTGGATTCTGTCAAGAAAGGAGATATTACCCTTGTTCTAGGTGACTTCAATGCCAAAGTTGGTACTGACTCTAACCTTTGGGGAGTAGTGATAGGCAGGGCCGTGCCGTGCTATGATACAGAGAGGCGGCCGCATCAGGCGGCACCGTAAGGGGGCGGCATAAGCAGCGAAATCAAAATACAATTTGAACCATTCAATAATTAAAAATCTTTACGCAACACTTTTCTATATTGGTCTATGTTATTCCGATATTGATGTATACGATTTATGATTTATCGTACGCCTCTGCCTAAGCGCTTTCGGTACCCTTTGATCTTGGTTTCTGGTGCAGGTACATCGTTGACGAGCGCTCGCCGAAAGAATTTTGATCTGACAGCGCAATGCTATTATTGTTGTTTGTAATATACCGCGCGGCCGCTCCTAAAAGCTGAGGCGGCAATTATCACAAAAGACAATTGCACGTGTTACGTGTTGATAGTTCTGCTTTGAGCTTACAATTATTGACAATATTTGATTTTAATGTTAGTTTGTCATGAGAAGTGGCAAGTGGCTGTGCTGTATTTAAATCAGTAAATCAGATATATAATATATCCGTATCAGTATAATTTTTGTGCATTTATACTAATTCAGTTTTGTGTTTAAAAAGTAGATCAGGTAAGAGAATTATTGTTTTTTACAGCAATTGTAGTTACTTATTATTATTGAAAATGATTATGTTATGACAATAGGGACTCGAATTAAAAAGTAGCATTTGCATGGACTTGGGTATATCTCAGGTGCGGAACGTGTGCCTCTGTGTGATAGATAGAGAGTTATTTAGGTAATATTGGGCTATTTTTGCGTTCTGTGTGTGATAGAGAGAGAGAGTTGCTTAGGAAATATTTTCATTTGTCTATTTTTGCGTTCGTTATTAATTGCTCTATTTTTACCAAATTCATATACGTTGAAGTGGAGACAATACAATAACAAGTTAAAGAAAGGCAAATGTCGAAACGGCTACTAGCTGTCAATTTGACAGATATTCGTTATCTATTTATTATGTTCTGTTATCTACAAATCTTACTAGCTTTGCAACTAATTTCTATCGTTATTTTATCTACCCTATTTTAATAGCATGATAAGCATCATCATATTTAATCATTTTCAATGACCCCCCTCCCCCCGGTTGAATATTTGCTAAGGACTGTGAATTTTTATTTAATATTTTTATTACAGTATGGAACAGAAAAGGAAAAAATTGTCTGGAAGTCAATATAAAAAGAAACGCTTAAAGAAGGAGGAACAAGGAAGAAAGCTAAGCTATGTTATGAAGGAATTCTTAGTACAAAACTCCTGTTTAGATGAGCCGTCCACATCCACATCAACAGCGACTGCTTGGATTTGGCAAATAAAAACTCAGTGCCGCCCCAATCACTTCCAGAAGAAGTTGTTGAAGAGAGCCAACGAAATTCCTTCTGATGCTGCATTATGGAATGCTTTCTGCATGTCATCTGAAACTCGTCAAATACTGGTTGAGAGGGGTCCACATCAAATTAAAGAATTCGAGTTTCCTATTAATAAAGGAAGGCGTAGATTTTCGCCCTCGCATTATTTGAAAGTGTTGAGCAATAGTGAAGTCGTTGAGAGAAGTTGGCTGATTTACTCTGTTACAAATGATGCCATTTTTTGCTTTTGTTGTATATTATTTGATAATTCGTCTGCTATTAATGACTGGCCCAAAAAAGGTTATTCTGACTGAGAAAATCTTATAAAAGCCCTGACAATGTACGAAAAGTCTGTAAATCACAGATATTCTTTTAGAGCATGGAAAGAATTGGACATTCGATTAAAGCAGAAAAACTATTGATGCTGAATATCAACGAATTATGGATATGGAAATTCAGCATTGGAAAGGAGTTCTAAAAAGAATTATGTCAATAATTAGATTATTGGCCTCACAATGCTTAGCTTTTCGTGGAACAACTGAACATTTGTTTCAGCCTAATAACGGAAACTTTTAGGAAGCTTTCTAAGTTTGGTCCAGTTATGGAAGAACATATCAGGAGAGTTCAACGCGAGTCTAATAAATGGTCTGTGACTTATCTAAGCAATAATATACAAGATGAATTAATAAATTTGATGGGAAATGTAATTTTAAGCAAAATTGTCGAAATAACAAAAATCGCTAAATATTTTTCGATAATCGCCGATTGTACCCCCAGACGTAAGTCATATTAAACAGCTGTCATTAACAATAAGAGTTGTCGCTTTAAACTTCATTCAAAATAAATATGAAATTAAAGAATTCTTTATTGTTTTTTTTTTTGAAGCTAGTGTTTCAACCGGAGAGGGTTTGACAGAACTTATTCTGACACATTTGGAAAAGTTAGGTTTTGAGTTAAAGTGGCTTAGAGGACAAGGCTATGACAACGGAGCTAATATGAAAGGAGTAAGAAGGGTGTACAAAATAGAATACTTGAAAAATATCCAAGGGCGTTTTATGTGCCCTGCGCATGTCATTCTTTAAACCTAGTTGTGAATGATGCAGCGTCTTCTTCTGCAGAAACAACAACTTTTTTTTCTATTGTACAAGAACTTTACACTTTTTTTTCTGGTTCTACAAAGCGTTGGGAAGGGCTGAAAAAATATGTTTCGCAATTAACTCTAAAACCATTGAGTGCTACTAGGTGGTCAAACACAGTAGATGCGTTAAAACCTTTACGATTTCAACTTTGCGAAATCTATGATGCATTATTCCAAATAATAGAAGACATCAACAGAGATGCAGAAACTAAAGTTAAAGCAAGAGGGTTAGCAAAAAATATTAAAAATTACAAGTTTATATGCGGTGTAATTCTTTGGTATGATATTTTATTTGAAATAAATTCAGTCTCGAAGCTATTGCAATCTGTAACTATAAATTTGTCAGATTGTGTAAGGATGCTATCAGAAACCATACAAAAAGGGAAAAGTTATAGACAATTTGGATATGATCAGATGAAAATTGCTGCTAATGAGATTGCAGAGAATCTTGAATGCAGTGCAGAATTTCCTGCCGAAACTGAAGTTAGAGCCAGAAGGAAAAAGCGTCAATTTGACTATGAAGAAGCTGTCGATCAACCCTTAACAGAGGAGAATAAATTTAAAATAAACTTTTTCAATTATATTCTGGACATTACCCTTAATTCTCTGAATGAACGATTCACGCTTCTAGAAACCCATAGCAAAAATTTTCAGTTTTTATATGACATTTTAAAACTCAAGGATATAGATGACAAAACGCTAGAAAATTATTGTACCAGTCTCCAGTGAATACTTTCGGTCGAAAATGAATCAGATATAAATGCAAATGATCTTCAAGAAGAATTACGTGATGTATTCCGAATGCTACCATATTCTATGAAACCTTTGGATGTTTTAAATTATTTGTGCCAAAATAACTTAATTACTTTGTATCCGAATACTGTTGTAGCTCTGAGAATTTTATTAACACTCCCTGTCTCTGTAGCTAGTGGAGAAAGAAGTTTTTCCAAATTAAAATTAATAAAACACTACTTAAGAAGTTCAATAAGCCAAACAAAACTTAGAAATCTGTCATTAATTTCTATTGAACCTACATTGGCTGCCACTCTAGACTACACATCCCTAATTAACGAATTTGCTAAAGTTAAAGTTAGAAGGGTAAAACTGTAGTAGATTGTTGTAGTTGATAGTTGATATCATTATTTTAAAATATTCAAATTAAAAATAGTATTTGTACATTTTGTGCAGTTTTTTTTTAAATCACAATCGAAGATTATTTTAAAGAAAAAACATTTAAGGGGCGGCATTTCGAAGACTTGCATCATAATGAGAAAATCTACCGCACGGCCCTGGTGATAGGCCCTTTTGGTATTGGTAGCTGCAATGACAATGGGCAACGTCTCCTACAGGTAAGTAAACTCAATGGTTTCAGATAACTAACACTTATTACAAACACCGCGACATACATCAGTACACATGGGTTTCACCTGATGGGCCGCATAGGAATATGATTGATTATATATTAATTAACATCAAACGGGCTAGTTCTGTTAGAAATACCAGGGCATATAGGGGAGCTGAAATTGGATCTGACCATTACCTTGTTAAACGTTAGTCATTATGACAGTAATGGTATGCTTACTACTGAAGTTGAGGAAGAATGGGATCATTTTAAACAGGCTTTTTTGGACACTAACAGTACTCTTTTAGGAAAAAAGGAGCAGAGGAGGCAGAATTATCTGAGTGATAAGGCACTTGAGCTTATTTCAGAAAGAAAGAACTGCAGGAATGCCCTTAATCAATACCCTACTAGACCTAATAGAAAGCACTGCAGAGAACTTAATAAACATGTAAAGAATCACTTAGCTGTTGATAAGAATCTTTGGCTTGATGGCTTGGCTGACAAAGCCGAGGAAGCAATTAGACAGCACAACAGCAGAAAGCTGTATCAGATAGTTAATGTTTTGTGTGGTGGAAAACGAACAGGTGTGCAGGGATTGAAAGTTAAACAAAGTAAGGTTATAGAAGGTGAGGATTCTGTCAGGGCTAGGTGAGCTGAGCATTTCAGTGATGTTCTAAACAATGTAGTTAGTTCTACTCCCATTGTTTTCAATGATCATAAATCCCCAGGGGTAGATGAAATTACTACTGAAATGCTTAGAGCTGAGAATGTTTAGGTTACCACTTGGATGACTGAAATTTTGAATATCTTTTATGATAAAGGCATGGTTACTAAGGATTTTACCAGAGCTATTTTTATCCCTATTTTCAAAAAGGTGATCGCAGTTCTTGTGATAACTATAGGGGTATCAGCCTACTCTCTGTTCCAGGGAAAGTTCTTTCCATGATTGTGCTTAATAGAATTAAGAATCTGGTTTACAGTCAATTGCGTGATGAGCAATGTGGATTCAGAAGTGGTAGGGGATGTGTGGATCAGATATTTTCAGTTAGGCAGATTCTTGAGAAATGTTTAGAGTTTCAGAAACCTTTGGTTGCTAGCTTTGTTGATTTTAAAAAGGCTTTCGACTCTGTTGATCGTCATAATTTGTGGTTGATTGTGAGATCATATGGTATACCAGACAAGTTAGTTATCATAATGAAAGCTCTCTATAATAACACTGAGTCGTGTGTGAAAGTTGGTAAGGCTTGTAGTAATTGGTTTAGCATTACTTCTGGTGTTCGACAAGGGTGCATTTTGTCTCCTTTTTTCTCTTTAGTGTGGTTATTGATTATGTTATGCAAAATTCGCTGGAAGGGAAAGATTTTGGCTTTAAATGGTCTGGAGATACGAAAATTTCTGATTTAGATTATGCTGATGATTTAACCCTTTTGGCAAATGATGTTGATGAGATGAACTCTTTCATTCGAGCTGTTGATGAGACTTGGTAGTAGAGTAGTAACAAGAGATTCACTTTTGTTTTCTCTCTGTAAACAGAGAGAAAACAAAAGTGATGAAAATTGGTCAGGCAGGCTGTGGTTCAGTTAATCTGAACGGCTGCAGTCTTGAGTAGGTGTCTCAGTTTAATTATTTTGGGAGCTATGTAATAGATACTGGTGATGTGCAGCATGAGATTAACAGACGAATAGGGATTGCTGCCGGGACTTTTAAGAATCTATGGAGAGTGTGGAGAAATAGGTGTATACAGCTAAAGACTAAAATTACACTGTATAATGATTTGGTTCTTTCTAGGGTTTGTTACGGTAGTGAAACTTGGACACTTTGTAAACAAGATAACAGGAAACTAGATGCTTACGCAACATCTTGGGCATTAGGTGGTTTAACTTTGTAACTAATGATGAGGTTAGGCAAAGGAGTCTGCAACCCCCTTTAAGCAGCATATTGTGCAGAGAGAGACTCCGTTGGTTTGGCCATGTTGCCCGTATGAATAATTATAGATTGGCGAATAGGGTTATGAACAGTGGGCCTAAAGGCCTCAGAAAGAAGGGGAGACCTAGGATGCGGTGGGCAGACAATCTCAAACAGGACCTTGTTAGAATTGGTGTGCAGTGGCCAGATGCAGTAGATGTAGCTCAGGATAGACTTGCTTGGAGAACTAAATTGCACGGTCTGGTTGGAACTCCATAGCCCTTGGCTGCTTGATGACGATGATGATGATGACGACGACGACGACGATGATGATGATGATGACGACGACGACGACGACGATGATGATGATGATGATGATGATGATGATGATGATGATGATGATGATGATGATGATGATGACGACGACGACGACGATGATGAAACGTTCATCAGTTGAGTAGACAGAGCTAGTTTTAACTGTTCTTAAGAAAAAAATATTACTTTAAGTACGATAATATTTAATTTGCTTATAAGTAATTTCATCCATGTTTTTGTAATAAATTGCATTCTTTTGTAATTTGTATTGTAAAAAAATGCTTACTTATAGCCACGCTCAGTACTCATGCGTTTTAAATTTATATAAATATTAATAATTGTATTATGTTTATAGTTCTGTAAATATTGCGTTACTCAACCGAAATAGACGCAGTGAAAGTATGTTTATAAGATGCTGCAACCCTTCTGTCTCGACAATATTTCCCATATTCTGTATAATATTACTTTCAAACTCTATGAGATATCCTATGGTATGTCTAAGGAATGTTCAGCCTGACGCTAGGGAGTGAATAAATTAAAAAAAGAAAATGTGTGTGTGTGTTTAAGTTTATATTTAATCACTGGATTCATTAGTGCAACCTAAAGAAATGGGGAAATCTGGTTAAATTCAGGAAGATTTGTAAACTGAATTAAAACCCAGATTTCATAACGGAATAAATACAACAGAAAAATGTTTGCATTTAATATAATTTTATTTTGATTAATTTACTAGGGAAATATCATTTCCGGTACCTGCTTTAAAGGACGATTCTTACAACATAATGCTGAATAAAGAGCCATAATATAAAAATCGCAAATCGTCAACTTTTATAGATCAAAAATCGTTTTAATACCCCAGTTAGAATTATTGTTTGAATAAAGTAATATGTCTACCGCGCAGTCGCTCTAGCACAACTTTAAGTGCTTAGTACGTCTGCTCTTACTCCCTATCTTCGTGAATTAAATCATTGCAGTGTTGCCAGGTGTTAAAACCGAAAGAAAGTAAAGAAGGAAAGTTTAGGTTACATTTTTTGTTTAAGAATTTCTTTTTACAGATTTTGTTATATTGGTCGTACTTCTTTTGTATCGGTATAAATTTTTATTTCGTTAAACTGATATTTTCGTTAAATTGAAATATTATATATATATAGACAATTATGACTGATGGACGCCGACACGGGATCACGGTTATTTTAGCAATATACAGAAATGGTAGATCTCTGAAAATTTGCCCCTTCGTGTAATCCGGGTCATAGATCGCGGGAAAATCCGAAATTTCCCCTTCTACGTATCCATTGAAGTCAAATGGGGGTCACGTAGAGGTCAAACCATGTTCCTACAAGTGTTAGAAACATTAAAATTGGGAACTGGGCGTGTTTCGGATTGTAGATGTCGGAAACGTTACGAAATTTCGTATGCAGAAGGTCCTTCGAGGTCAAAGATCCAATTTAAACCTATGGGTGGTAGAGAGCTAAAATTGGTTCCTCGGGGTATTTTGAGTGGTAGATTTTAGAGATAGATATAGAGATAATCTTCGTGTCACGTGACACGAAGGTTGCCAGATCACTAATGTCTAAAAAAATTCGTTGCCAGATATTTTTTCTGCATTCTGTAATCAACCATAGTGTTCGGATATTTTTTTGAGCGACTGTACTTTATATCAGCAGTGCAGCGTGAGTAGCAAATTCAGAGACTGGGAAGCCTGAGACCGCTCAGTCGATGCTTCAACAGTTTCCCTAGGTCAGTGGCCCATCCATTACCTGTCAATCGATTTGTGATCAGTGATAATTCAATAAGTCAACTGACATGGTCATTACAAAAAGGAAACAGTTCTCAAGTAATGATAGCATTTTATCATTTTGTAACCCCCACTTCCCCGAACTCCTACCTTATATAAACACGATGTAACAAAATTTCTACTCTCTTCTTCCTTCGAAGTGTTACATAATAGAAAGACGAGTCTTTTCACAAAAATTAACGCTTTAATGTTTAAATTCCCTTATTTTTTGATTCAATAAAAGCTTTCCCAAAGCTATGTTTAATGGCCTCTGGTTCTGCATACAATAATTCTGACAACAAATGAATGCAAGTTCATTGAAGGCAAGAATGCACACTTTTCATACCTTTTATTATTCTGTATTACAGTTATGCCAATTCAGCAGATGTAGACAGCGTTTCGTCCTAGTCCAGCTATTTTAACCATCAAACAGCTGCCTACGTAATGGTTTTTTAGTCAGCGTTGTCATACAGAAAATTCAGGACAAAGAACAGTAATCTCTGACTACATCTGCTAAGGAACATTATACATAATTTTTTAAGATATAAATAAATTACAATGATAAACAGCCAATTAAAATCATTCGTTTCAAATTATTCCTGACATACTTTTCATTTTACGCTAGATTAGTACAAGAAATTTTGACATTCTGTAAATTAAGAAAATCTTGTGTCAGTGGTTCTAACCATAATAATTTAAAAAATCCGAATAACAGGGAAATACACTTTAAACACAACACTCGTGATCAAAACAGTTAAGAGTTTTTTTTCTTTCAAATTTCACTGTGTGAATTAAAATAGGTTTCGTTATTTTATTCGTGGGAAAGTGAAAAAAAAAATTAAAAAAATTATTTTAAGAATTAGGCATAGAATATTGGTTGACGTGACGAAAAAAAATAGCGTCACTTGCAAGAGGTTAGCAACTGCTATGAACATACACAGTCGTATCAGAATAATATGACCCCCCCCCAATTCCCATTATTAGGTAGGTGGTCATATTATTCTGATACGACTGTGTATGTCAGGGCTTAATGGGAACATGCTGCAGTTATCTCACTCGAAATACGTTTCAAATTAGGAACAAAATTCCAATTTATTTCAATTTCTCAAACCGAAAACAAAGACTGTTTCGATCGCTTCAAAAAAAAGTCCTTCAATTTATTAGGATTTAAATAACTACAATATTCAACCGAAATAAAAAATCTGAGAAAACGACGTCCTAAAAGTTCAGCATCGCTTGAAAAGATTATGTTGATGAATTTTCATTGAAACTGAAATGCACTCACTATTGATGAGTTATGAAATTTCGATGGATCTTAATATCTCCATTTAAGTGGATCTTTATTTTTCCATTTCAACAGATCTTTATCTCCTTATTTTACTGGATCTTTTTTACTCCATTTCAACGGATCTGTGTCTCCCGATTTCAACGGATCTTTATCTCTCCATTTCAATGGTGCAACTGCTGTAGTGATGATGTAGCAATTACTCCATCCGATTCCAAACTTCCGGTTGGATTTTATTTGGTTTCATCATACATAAATGCTACTATATGTCCACTCTGCAGTTTCTCAAATCTAGAGATGGTTATATCAGACTAACTTGACTTTTAATTCTGGATGAAATAAAATTTTGAGATTCAATATTTCATATACAGTAGCTCAAAAAAATATCCGAACACTATAGTTGATTACAGAATTCAGAAAAAATATCTGGCAACGATTTTTTTAGAAGTTAGTGATCTGGCAACCTTCGTGTCACGTGACATGAAGGTTGCCAGATCACTAATTTCTAAAAAAAATTCGTGTCACATCACGTGACGCGAAGGTTGCCAGATCACTAATTTCTAAAAAAAATCATTGCCAGATATTTTTTCTGAAATCTGTAATCAACCATAGTGTTCAGATATTAATGGTGATGTTGAGAAAAATAGAAAAACGTCCATCTTTTCTTTTTTGTTAACAAAGAAAAGAAAAGCTTTCGCATTTCTTCTTTCCGTTTGTGTTATTTTCTTTAACTATCCCACTAGCCCGATGTTAAGCTCTTATTTAATGAGTCGGGGAAAAATATTTACACGTAAATTAAGGCAAAGCCATCTTCTGAAATTATTCGATTGAATTCTTCTCGAATTTATTCGATGCGAGAATATTTTACTTTGACCAAATGGTCATGAGGTCTGACAAAGATTTCTAAGAGGAGCAGGAGGGAGTGTTAGGTTGTCTTACCTCTGAGCAGCACCTTTTTGCACACAATGGCTTAAATGGCCAGGTCACAAGGACCCCAAGGGCTCAGATAAGGTTGCAGGAAGGGGACCAACTGCACAGCTATTAGGAGACAGATGGTAGCCTCCCATCAAGGCCACGCATTGTGGTCTTTAAAGTGCACAGGGTATAGCTCTCTTGAACACGGATTAATGTCCCATCTGAGAGACGGCAGTGTTTCCAAGCCCAGCGGTGTCTTTTTTCTAACCGAGCGAAAGGCGGAAGTTTAACGGAGATAAATCTCAAAGCTGGCAAAGTTAGGACTCGAACCTGTGAACTGCAGATTGCAGGCCTGGCTCGCTACCGACTGAGCTACTCCTCTCCTCAAAAAGTGTTTCGGACGATTGTAACAATAGCGTCTGCTGTTAAATGTTTCCGACTCCAAAAACTCTTTAAATATTAAATGAATATTACGAAAAATCGAAATCTAGAGCTATTTAAGCAATATTTCAATTAATTTTTAAGTGCTACTTTTCCCTTAAAAGCTTATTTTGAAGGCTAGCGAGCTTTTAATGTGGCTTTTCTTTCAAATAACGTGGACGTTTTCAAAACCTCTTGGTAACACAGTGTTGTTCCTTAAGAATTTGATTAGTAAAATCAAAGATCACACGTATTACCCCCTTTAGGGGGGCGGGGGTGGCTCAGTCGGTAGCGCGCCAGGCTCGTAATCTGCAGTTCCCAGGTTCGAGTCGCAGCTGAGTCAGCGTTGAGATTTATCTCCGCAAAATTCTCCGCCCTGCCCACGGTCAGTAGGGGACACCGATGGGCTTCGAAAGGCCGCTGTCCGTCGGATGGGACGTTAAGCCGTGGCCCCGTGTGCGGGAGAGCCATACCCTGTGCACGTTAAAGAACACGCTGGATGGCCTTGATGAGAGGCTACCATCTGTCTCCAAACAGCTGTTCCAGTGGGTCCCCTCCCATAACTTTCTCTGAGCCTTCGGGGTCCTTGTGACCTGGCCATTTAGCCCATCGTGTGCAAAAATGTGCCGCTCAAAGGTAAAACAACCCAAAAATCCTCCTTTAGGTTTCCTCTGTCTATTTCTATTTTTACTTCATTTAACGAAAATGTCACGAATGTGTCAAGTTAGTCGTTAAGATTTTGCACCATTGATGAAAAGATCTATCGTCATCAAACTTCCTTAAAGTTCTCATTCGGAGAACGGCTTTCTTGTCAGGGAACATTTCGTCACTTGGTCTTGTTCGTCTTGCTCTCTTGCTTCTCTTCTTGGGGATCACAGCTAGATCCTTCTGCCTCCCGACAAGACTTGCCATTCTCAGTGAGCCTGCATCACATGGCCTTCTCTACATTCTCCTCCTTATCACCTTCCTCCTCATCCTCCTTCGAAGCCAGTTCCGTCTTCAGACAGCACTTAATTAATGGCATTATCTTCTTGCATCTTTTCTTACCAAAGTTCTTGCATCCATGACGAGTTTCGTGATCTTTCTGAGTTGCCTGATCCTCGGTTGCATCGTCATTTATGGATGAGCAGCACTTTCGAGCGTTCCTCAGTCGTCTTTTGCTCCATTCCTTACACACCTTTTCGTCTGCTTCCTGGCAGGCTTTAGAAGAGTGAGGCAACTCCTTCTCTTCATTTCGTTCAGATTCCTCCTCTTCATCTTCCTTTGGCTTTTTCTTCTGGTGATGGTGGTGTTTATGATGATGGTTGTGTTCTTCTCCTATGTCTTCACTTTTCTTTTCCACGTTGTCAGCTTCAGTGAGAAAACTCTCTTCTGTCGTGTGGATTTCTCCGTGGTCCAATTCGCTGGTCGTATTGGTGTTTTTCTCATTTTCGTCATCTGAACCCCAAAATTTGTGTAATAATCCCCAGAGTACACCGTGGTCTTTTGGTTTTACAACGTGGGAATCATTTTCCTGTTCAGTTGCATTACTCAGATCTATTTGAAATGCTTCGTTGTCTTCCACCAAGGAGTGATTGGTTGTCTCCACTTCTCCCACTCCGCTTCCCAAATCCTCAGTTGCAGATGAATCATTTCTATCAACGGGAATATTTATTTCATCATCAGTTAGAAATGGAAAATCGTCCTCAACCTATGAAAATAAAAGATTTATGGAATTATTTATTGTATATGTGACATAAAACGAATATAAACAAAATGAAAAATATTACCATATAAGAATTTATAAAAATCATTACATTCTACATTAACAATGATACAATCCTATATACTATACTATATATTCTATACCAGTGGTTCTCCACCTTTTATGCTTCACGTACCCCCTGGAAATGTGTATGTAACTGGCGTACCCTTAAATATAGATAGATAAAACTATAGTTATAGTATAATAATGCCAACTTAGCGACTTTTAAGCTCTCACGGCGTACCCCAAAAATTTTTACCGCGTACTCCACTTTGAGAACCCTTTCTCTTTACTCTTATATACACTGGTTTCCATAAATTAAGGAAAACTCAGAAAAATTATCATAAACAAAAAACTATATGAATGATTTTAATGAAATTTGATGAAAACATGAATTACAAATATAAAAATCAAAATATTTTTCCTGAATTCTGTAATCACGTGACACGAAGGTTGCCAGATCACTAATTTCTAAAAAAATCATTGCCAGATATTTTTTCTGAATTCCGTAATTAACCATACTGTGCGGATACTTTTTTGAGCGATTGTACAGTCGCTCAAAAAAGTATCCGAACGCCATGGTTGATTACAAAATTCAGAAAAAATATCTGGCAACGATTTTTTCAGAAATTAGTGATCTGGCATCGTTCGTGTACTGTACACGAAGGATGCCAGATCACTAATTTCTGAAAAAATCGTTGACAGATATTTTTATCTGAATGTTGTAATCAACCATGGCGTTCGGATACTTTTTTGAGCGACTGTACATAGTTTAACCGAAAGCAAATGTAACAGAGAAAGCTGACTTAATAATTCTCTGTAGCATGTTCATAAAGGCTACGTTAAATTATCCTAAACGTATTAAATAGTGAATTGTTTCCCCTGAAATCACTGATGTATCCTTCCCATATCTTCACTCTGATCCTCTTCGGAACTCAACACTGATTCAAAGCCGCCACTAGGGGCGGGGGTGACTCAGTCGGTAGCGCGCCAGGCTCGTAATCTGTAGTTCCCAGGTTCGAGTCCCAGCTGGGTCAGCGTTGAGATTTATCTCCGCAAAATTCCCTACCCTGCCCACGGTCAGTAGGGGACACCGATGGGCTTGGAAAGGCCGCCGTCCGTCGGATGGGACGTTAAACCGTGGCCCCGTGTGTGGGAGAGCCATACCCTGTGCACGTTAAAGAACACGCTGGATATCCTTGACGGGATGCTACCATCTGTCTCCCAACAGCTGTTCCAGTGGGTCCCCTCCCCCAACCTTCTCTGAGCCTTCGGGGTCCATGTGACCTGGCCATTTATCTCATGGTGTGCAAAAAAGTGCCGCTCAGAGGTAAAACAACCCAACCCAAAGCCGCCACTAAAGAAAACAAGGAAAATTAAGCGACTCGCAGTAAGATGCATAACTTCAGATCTCAAGATTCGCTGTAGTGTACAAATAAAGGATCCTCGTACTTTCCCATTGAAAGTAATCTTTTACGAGAGCAACCCATCATCTAATACAGCTCATCTTGACCTCAAACGAAGCTAGAAAATGTAAACACTTACATCTACCGCAACTCCTGTTCCGTTTGGATTGAGAATTGTATCGAAGGCTCCCCCTTCTTTCTCGTCGGCAATGGGATCAGTGAAAGTGTTGTTGTTCGTCTCACAGTCGGTACCGCAGGGACTGTCGAAATAAGTCGAAAACAAGGCAGCTTGCACTATGGGTTGCTCGTGGTGGATAACACTCAAGGGAAAAGGAATGTAGTATGTAAGCCTCCCACATCTGGAAAGAAAGATAAAAGTAAAATGATAAAATCAGAAAAGGTTACATAAATGCCCAAGACCAGCTCAAAGAAATAGGAAGGGGGGGGGATGGCAGCATTCATAGAGAATGTGTCAGCATTTATAGGGGGCTGACCAATGACCAAAGAGTTTTTATGAAAAGAATTTTGTGTTGATTTTCCCAAATATTAAGAAATCCTTGTATTGTAAAGTGGGGGGGGGGGGATGGCTCAGTCGGTAGCGCGCCAGGCTCGTAATCTGCAGTTCCCAGGTTCGAGTCCCAGCTGGGTCAGCGTTGAGATTTCTCTCCGAAAAACTCCCTGCCCACGGTCAGTAGAGGACACCGATGGGCTTGGAAAGGCCATCGGTTGGCACGTTAAGCCTTGGTCCCGTGTGCGGGAGAGCCATACCCTTGCACGTTAAAGAACAAGCTGGATGGCCTTGACGGGAGGTTACCATCTGTCTCTCAACAGCTGTTCCAGTGGGTTCCCTCCCCCAACCTTCTCTGAGTCTTCGGGGTCTTTGTGACCTGGTTATTTAGCCCATTGTGTGCAAAAAAAGTGCCGCTCAGAGGTAAAACAACCAACCAACCCTCTGCACGTTAAAGAACACGCTGGATGGCCTTGACGGGACTCTTCCATCTGTCTCTCAACAGCTGTCCAGTGGCAAGCAGGATTTAATTTTGGGAGTTCTGAAAATAAGGATTTGGGTTGGGTTGTTTTACCTCTGAGCGGCACTTTTTTGCACACCATGGGCTAAATGGCCAGGTCACATGGACCCAAAGGCTCAGAGAAGGTTGGGGGAGAGGACCCACTGGAACAGCTGTTGGGAGACAGATGATAGCCTCCCGTCAAGGCCATCCATCTCTAACGTGCACAGGGTATGGCTCTCCCGCACACGGGGCGTCGGCTTAACGTCCCATCCGACGGACGGCGGCCTTTCCAAGCCCATCGGTGTCCCCTACTGACCGTGGGCAGGACGGGGGAATTTTGCGGAGATAAATCTCAACGCTGACGCAGCTGGGACTCGAACCTGGGAACTACAGATTACGAGCCTGGCGCGCTACCGACTGGCGCGCCACCCCCGCCCCAGAAAATAAGGAGTGAGGGGTTTCCCAATCACTAAAATATCGCACCGAACAGGAAAGGTTAAAATGACATTCTATATGGAATGAGGTTTTATAGTTTTTTTTTGTCAATTTTTAGCATCGGACATAAAATACGGGAGCTAAAATAAAAATATACAAAACAACTGTGTGACAGCAGGTAGACAAGTTTTAGATTTCGTATAAGACGACCGAATTTTCGGGGAGAGCCCCCTGTCCAGTGGGCCCCCTTCCTCAACCTTCTCTGAACCCTTGGGGGGGGGGGGGGCGCTCAGTCGGTAGCGCGCCAGGCTCGTAATCTGTAGTTCCCAGGTTCGAGTCCCAGCTGAGTCAGCGTTGAGATTTATCTCAGGAAAATTCCCCGCCTTGCCTACGGTCAGTAGGGGACACCGATGGGCTTGGAAAGGCCGCCGTCCGTCGGATGGGACGTTAAGCCGTGGCCCCGTGTGCGGGAGAGCAATACCCTGTGCACGTTAAAGAACGCGCTGGATGGCCTTGACGGGAGGCTACCATCTGTCTCCCAACAGCTGTTCCAGTGGGTCCCCTCCCCCAACCTTCTCTGAGCCTTCGGGGTCCATGTGACCTGGCCATTTAGCCCATGGTGTGCAAAAAAGTGCCGCTCAGAGGTAAAACAACCCAACCTGAACCCTTGGTATCCTTGCGCTTGGCCATTTAATCACTGTGTGCAAAAACATTCCTCTCAGAGGTAAAACAATCCAAGCCTACATACTTTATCCTCGTTGTCACTTTCGTACCCGGGGTTTTAACCGCTATCCGCGTCAACCTTAATCTTTTATCTGCGGAGTGCTTTTAAATCCGTGTATCCGTATCCACGCAAGGCTCTATTGATTGAATCTATGGCAGAATACTTTCTGCGACACCCTTGGAGAATAACACTATATTACAAAAAGTAACAGGATACTTCCAGTTTATGCAAATAGAAAGCCACATTCAAAGCTCTCTAATTTTGAAAGTAAGTTTTGTGAAAGAAAGTTAATAAATAAAAAATAAATACTCCCTCAAGCAGCTGCTTGCCACAGAGGTCTGACCAGGAACCTGTCAGTTTATATGCCATAGTAGAAGGTCTGTGAGGATGGCAGGACCTCAGCAGAAAAACAACACGCACAACCATGCCTTACCGGGGCTTGAATCCAGGTCCCTTAGGTCAGTAGCTTACTGGATATAAAATGAAAGTCCTCTCTAAGATTTCTCTATTATCCGCAATATTCATTTAATATTTAAAGAATTATTGAAGCAAAAAAATCAACTGACTTTTGCTCCTCATGAAATTTACTTCAAATGATAAAACAACTGTTATAGCAAATTGCTCACTAATGTAATATTTGAAATTTGTGTAACTTTTTTAGGTAAAGTTTTAGAATTTTTTTTTTAATTTTATTTTTTCGGTGGAGGGAGGGGCGAAGTGGCAAAGACGTAACCAAGATTTAGTTTCCGGGATCCGCCGAGAATTTTATAATTTAGTTTCCAGCATATCGAGAATTTGGGCGGCGGTCTTTGCAGTCCATTGGTGTTCCCTACCAAGGCCACCTAAATGTACTGCGCTGCATAAAAGCTTGTTTGCTGCGTTAGCTTTAACGGAGATACCTCATTCGCCTGTTCCCCCTCCGTCCGTGACGTCACAGTATCGCTGTCGTGGCCTTGTCTTCTAGGTGGCCTTGCCCCTACTGACCGAGGGCAGGGCGGAGGAGTTTTGCGGAGATAAATCTTAACGCTGACCCAGCTGGGAATCGAACCTGAGAACTACAGATCACGAGCATGGCGCGCTACCGACTGAGCCACCCCCATCCCCACCCCCCTGACATGGAAGTGTTCGGTTGCTTTTCGTAATGGAGTGAACAACTACAAATACCAAAAAAACACTTGTTGATAAGGGACCTCTGAATTGATCAGCAGTGTTTTGTTTGTATTTGTAAATAGTCAAAGATCAAGAGGATTCGCCTTCAAAGAAATGAACCATATGTTCAAGGAGATGTCATCTGGTAATATGCACTCTCAACAGATAAACATACAGAAACTAAATATTTACAAACTTACAATCTTGCAGCATGTAACTCAAACGGTACTATATCCCTCTCTCGAACCCTTATAAGAATTTAAAACAAAAAATGATGGATTTACGTAAAATATATACTCCACATACATTGTCTGGCAAAATTATTATGAGCACCTAATTAATGCTTCGTCGCATGTAGCATGGGACAGTGCCTAAATTTTAAAGTTTTCAGTTCTCTGAGCATAGTTCTTGTGGAAATGAGGCGGGGGTGGCTCAGTCGTAGCGCGCCAGGCTCATAATCTCTAGTTCCCAGGTTCGAGTCCCAGCTGGGTCAGCGTTGAGATTTATCTCCGCAAAATTCCCCTCCCTTCTCACGATCAGTAGGGCACCGATGGGCTTGGAAAGGCCGCCGTCTATCAGATGGGACGTTAAACCATCGCCCTGTGTGCGGGAGAGTCATACCCTGTGTACGTTAAAGAACACGCTGGATGGCCTTGAGGGGAGGCTACCATCTGTCTCCCAACAGCTGTTCCAGTGGGTCCCCTACCCCAATTTTCTCTGAGCCTTCGGGGTCCTTGTGACCTAGCCATTTAACCCATGGTGTGCAAAGAAGTACCGCTCAGAGGTAAAACAATCCAACCGAAATCTTGTGGAATGGGCCTTGAAATACAGTTATCGGTGGGGCGGGGGTGGCTCAGTCGGTAGCGCGCCAGGCTCGTAATCTGTAGTTCCCAGGTTGGAGTCCCAGCTGGGTCAGTGTTGAGATTTATCTCCGCAAAATTCCCCGCCCTGCCCACGGTCAGTAGGGGACACCGATGGGCTTGGAAAGGCCGCCGTCCGTCGGATGGGACGTTAAGCCTTGGCCCCATGTGCGGGAGAGGACGCTGGATGGCCTTGACGGGAGGCTACCATCTGTCTCCCAACAGCTGTTCCAGTGGGTCCCCTCCCTCAACCTTCTCTGAGCCTTCGGGGTCCATGTGACCTGGCCATTTAGCCCATGGTGTGCAAAAAAAGTGCCGCTCAGAGGTAAAACAACCCAACAACCCAAACAGTTATCGGTCATCTCTCTCAGCTGATGAACCTGTAACAGCTCTGTTTTGCCATAGAGAGTTTTTGCCAACAAACGCCTGTTAAAAAAAGGGGCGGGATTGGCTCAGTCGTTAGTGTGCAGGTTCGTAATCTGCAATTCCGAGGTTCGAGTCTCGCGTGGAGACAGGTTGAGATTTATCTCTGCAACACTCCCCATCTTGCCTTCGGTCAATAGGGGACACTGATGGGTTTGGAAAAGCTGCCATCCGTCGGATGGAGAGTAAAGCTGTGGTCCTGTGTGAAGGAGAGCCACATCCTGTTCACGTTAAAGAACACACTGGATGGTATTAGCGGAAGGCCTGAAATTCTAAAAGCCTTCGGGGTGCTAGTGACCTGGCCATTTAGCCCATCGTGTGCAAAAAAGTGCTGCTCAGAGGTGAAACAACCAAACCCCCAGTTAAATTCATTTAACTTATGAAATAATGAGCTGACTTATCCTGTGATTCTTTACTATTGATTTAATGATTTAACGCCCTGAGCGTGAGTGACAAATATTAATTCCATCTCTAATGAGGCAACAGAGTTGTCTACTTCCCGGATAGATGGCGCCACTGTGCGCATCAAATAAAAATAATCCGGAAAGTTTATAACGTCACACAAGCTGAAAAATGGTTAGCCATTGATGGTATAGTGGTAGCATAACAGGCATGTTTCCTGGAGACGTGGGTTCGACTCCTCCTCATGGCAAAGCCAATTTTTTTCAGTTCATTACTTCATGAGTTCCATGTATACAGGACTTATCCTGTGATTGTTTACTACTCATTTAACTTATTTCATTGACCCAGAATTTTAGAGTACATTTGTTGAAAGAGTGTACTACCAAATCCAATCTTTAGGAAAAAACGTTTTTAATGGGGAATTTTTACCAAAGTGTTTTGCAAAGATATATTTCCTAAATAATTTGCTTTTGGACTTAAATCTTTTTAGTCTTTGGTCAATCTATATATATGTATAGGGGACAGGGGTGGCTCAGTCGGTAGCGCGCCAGGCTCGTAATCTGTAGTTCCCAGGTTCGAGTCCCAGCTGGGTCAGCGTTGAGATTTATCTCCGCAAAAATTCCCCGCCCTGCCCACGGTCAGTAGGGGACACCGATGGGCTTGGAAAGGCCGCCGTCCGTCGGATGGGACGTTAAGCGTGGTCCCGTGTGCGGGAGAGCCATACCCTGTGCACGTTAAAGAACACGCTGGATGGCCTTGACGGGAGGCTACCATCTGTCTCCCAACAGCTGTTCCAGTGGGTCCCCTCCCCCAACCTTCTCTGAGCCTTCGGGGTCCATGTGACCTGGCCATTTAGCCCATGGTGTGCAAAAAAGTGCCGCTCAGAGGTAAAACAACCCAACCCAAATATATGTATAGATAACATGAGCCTCACCTGTCATAGATATACATATCGTCCTTCCCTCCTTCCATTACACTCCACACTTCCTCTTCCCTCGTTTCCTGGTACACTGGGAATGACACTCGACTTTCGAGATGTGGCATCATTGCTGTTGCAAGTTCTTGTTTCGAGTTAACTATCATGAACGACAGATGAACCATTCCTGATTCCTTGAAATGCTGCAGCAAAGCTTCCATCCTTAGAAAAGTAATAACAGACAAATTATAAAGGGATTAAAAGCGAAATTCTACACTCTAAGATCACTACTTTTAATGCTTTAAATAGACAAAACATAATAATCGCATTCCAACTTCTAACACCAAAATTCTTTTACTGTCATTTCAAAAGTTTTATCAAAGTTCAAAAATTCAGTCAGAGAAATTTTACTTCAATTTCACGTATATACTTTTTTTTCAGGGATAAGAGATTTAATTTATTATTGTTCCCCATTGAAATAGTCTAATCAATTTTTGACACAATCACAGAAGCTCAAGTCCTGGGATCTTTTACAGAATTCGGTCCTAGGGTCAACGTGCCCCCTTCCCTCGCTGCCTCTCTTCCCAATTCTTGTAATCTGTTGTTCCCAGTTTCGAGTCCCAACTGGGTCAGTGTTGAGATTTATCTCCGCAAAACTCCCCGCTCTGCCCATGGTCAGTAGGAGACACCGATGGGCTTGGAAAGGCCGCCGTCCATCGGATGGGACGTTAAGCCGTGTCCCCGTGTGCGGGAGAGCCATACCCTGTGCACGTTAAAGAACACGCTGGACGGCATTGACGGGAGGCTATCATCTGTCTCCCAACAGCTGGTCCAGTGGGTCCCCTCCCCCAAACTTCTCTGAGCCTTCGGGGTCCTTGTGACCTGGCCATTTAGCCCATGGTGTGCAAAAAAGTGCCGCTCAGAGGTAAAATAACATAACTCTTCCCAATTCTTGCCTTCCAGGTAGTCGGTAGTAGCTTTGAAATGAAAATAGCCAATTTTTACTAATTTCAAGGTGTTGAATACGAAAATGACAAAGACTGAAGTGGCTGATAAAATTTGTCGATTGGCTCTTGTTTAGGAGAGGCAGAGATGGTCATGTATAAACGACTCATTCCGCATTGAGTACATTGGTAACCATTTCGCAACGCTGTATTTTTAACTCCAGATTGCAACATATTGCGTTGTATTGCATCAGCCGCCATACACACAACCCCCGGAGGTATTGCATCATTGTCTGATGCAATGTAGTTGAGTCATGACATCGCGGACAAAAGATGATACAATCGTTAGTTGTAAGCGATGTCTCGTAGGGTGAGCAAGTCTTTTGAGCGACTCCCATTTATCCCTGAGTCATAAGTAGAACACAAGTGATCCTTGCAGTTTTAATCCAGCAGTAGTGATGCCTTGTAACTGTGTTAATAGTACAGATACATTTTGTTACATTTGCGGGGAAGTGACGTTTGCAAGCCAGAAAAGGGCCATCACTTAAATAGTAAAAGTGGCGTATGAGTTTTATTTTGGATGCAAGATCAAAGACCAGGACAAGGCCTGGGCCCCACACGTATGCTGTAGTATGTGTGCAAGAAATCTTCTGAAGTGGCTGAAAGGCAAAAAAGTGGCGATGCCGTTTGCTATCCAAACCATAGGAACTATGGTTTGGATAGCAAACCATAGTTCCTATGGTTTGGAGAAAGCCAAGCAATCACGCAAATGACTGCTACTTCTGCATGTTTCCACTTGTTTCTGGAGGCATCACAAGGAAAAAGAAGTGGACAATAGCGTACCAGAATATTCAATTTGCTCTCTGACCAGTTCTGCATGGCGAAGGCCTCCCGTTCCCGAACCTCCAAAAGAATTTTCCATCGATTCAGACGATGAGGAGGGAGGTGAACCAATGTCGGCTTCTCCTCAACCTTCGGTGTCTAATGATGATCCATACGTCTGCCATGGTGCGTCATCTGCGCCACACATTCTCACCGAAGAAGAAATGAATGATCTTGTTGGCGATCTGGTGTTGTTCAAGGTCAAAGCAGAGTTACTTGGATCAAGACTTAAATAATGGAATCTTCTCAAAGAAAATGTCCGAGTGACTTCGATTCGAACTCGTTAT
This sequence comes from Ryuthela nishihirai, assembly GCA_038380435.1. Lineage (NCBI taxonomy): Eukaryota > Metazoa > Arthropoda > Arachnida > Araneae > Heptathelidae > Ryuthela > Ryuthela nishihirai. The sequence continues at coordinate 35,522,507 of JAWZYU010000028.1, forward strand.
GAGCAGTTTGTGCCTTACTTCAGAAAGGAAGATGACCTTGTGTTCTGCTCCGAGGTAGATGGCCTGATGAATGCCCTCGGAATCAAACATGACCCTCAAGAATGGCGACTATTCATAAACTCCTCGAAATTGAGTCTGAAGGCTGTGTTGCTGCATAATGGAAATCGATTTCCATCCATTCCGATCGGACACGCTGTCTACAGGAAAGAAACCTACGACAATCTAAAACAGCTGCTGAACTATTTTCAATACAGCAAGTATGGTTGGCATCTCTGTTGTGACTTGAAGGTAGTGGCTCTGTTGATCGGTCTGCAGCTGGGATATACGAAGTACTGCTGTTTCTTATGTGAATGGGACAGCCGAGCAAAGACTTTGCACTACGTGAAGAGAAACTGGCCTCAGAGGAAATCTCTGATGATCGGACAGTAGAATGTGGAACACTCAGCACTGGCAGAAACGTACAAAATCCTGCTACCGTCCCTACACATCAAACTGAGTGTGGTGAAAAACTTCGTAAAAGCCCTGGACTGGACTTCATCAGCTTTCAAGTGCTTGGCTGACAAATTCCCTCGACTCAGCGAAGCGAAAATTAAAGGGGGAATTTTTGTGGGTCCTCAGATCTGCGAGCTGTTTAGAGACCAGATATTTGACAACCTGCTTTAGGGTGAGGAAAAAAAGGCTTGGGACGCGTTTCGTCTGGTGTCTACTAAATTCCTCGGGAATATCAGGGCAGACAACTACAAGAAACTTATGTTGTCTCTATATCACAAACCTGGCTGCAACATGTCCTTAAAGATCCACTTTCTCCATTCCCACTTAGATTTCTTTCCCTACAACTGTGGCATGGTTAATGAGCATTGTGAACGTTTTCCCCAGGACATTGCAACGATGGAGAAACGATACCAGGGAAACTGGTCCACTTCAATGTTGGCTAAATACTGTTGGACTCTCGCCAGAGATGATCCTGAGCAGCTGTAGAAGCAACGGAAGTAGAAACAGAGTTTTACTGATACAAGTCATATGTACGTATTACTCTATTATATAAGAAACTATTGCCGATTTTTCAGAAATCGTAGCCAATTTTGCATTTTCATTGTCATATTCGTGTTCAGCAGCTTTAATATCTTTAAGAAATGATTACTTTTATCTCAGAGGCATGACTTTTATGAAAATTTGTTGCCCAGTGTAATAGATGATTTTGCATTTGTAATTATAAAAATTATAATTAATATTTCTAATGTATTTCATTTAAATCGCACTGAAATATCATCTAGCTGTCATGTACAAATCTACTCCGAAAATATTGTTTCTCTGTTTTATCTGAGCTCATAAACATTGGTTGTTCAAACCGATAATTAAGCCTATTTTTAAGAAAAAAGCTCGAGAAAAGATTAATAGATAATGAGAGCAAAATGTTTCCCAGTTTACCAAAAACCGCAGCCAAGATCTGTCTTTGGGGTTTGGCAGTGGCACATTTTGCATTGTTCAATTTTTAGTTGCTTCCAAATTAAAAAAAATCTTAACATAAAGGAACAAACAGCTCCTCCGATAAGAAATGAAATCGCACTGCCTTGACCCTGCTTTTAGGTTCTTACCAAAAAACAATTGCAATTTTATACGGAAAAATATTTTAAAAATGTGGAAAAGAAGTTTTATTGAAACCTGTACATTGCACAGTAAACATTTAATTCCTTCAATAGAACTATGTGTAAGAAATGATTTTATACGAATAAGTGAAATATTTTTAAGTTCGTGCCTGAGATTAGTTTTACCACATTAAAAAACCTTAAATGGTTCTGCTTTAGGTATGCAATGACGTATCTCTGGAAGGGGGAGTATAATCATCCCTTTAGGGTTGAACAACATATATTTTCTAAGGAAGCTCCAGAAAAACCAAATGCATGAGACATCAAACGACTCCTCCCCACATTTTATGTTTTTGGGTATGTCAATGCAGGCGTGAATATGAATTTTCAATGGAATACGGCATAGCTTGGAACATGTTTGTCGATGAAATTTAATATCAAGCGATCAACTATACAGGAAATTAGGGAGTTAAATAAAAAGTGTTAAATGGAAAGAAAAATATTTTTCCATTTAAAAGTAATGATTCGTGTAATAAATTTTAGGCATGGTCGTAAATAAATGAGTAACCATCAGCTCATAGAAGGCCCAGATTTAGAAAAGATTTAGTCGGGGGGGAGGGGACGGATGCAAGTGACCCTATTGATCCGAAACAAAGTAATGGAATGTGGGTCAAGAGACAGGAAGTACATTGCAATATAACATTTTCCCTTCCGTTTTAGAGGTCTTCAAAAAATTCTTTGAAAATGGATGAAATATATGTAAATTTAATAATTTTTTACCACCATTATCCTAAATGGCATTCTCAAAGAGGATAGGGGCCAAGGCGCCCACTTTGAGAAATTTAAAGAGGAAGGGAGCTAAGGCCCCCTTCTAGATCCGGCCCTGATTCGTAGTCAGATTGTGACTTCTCTTAATATAAATATATTTTTCGTTGAATTCTGGTTGAAAAAAGAGGACTATATACTATCCATATTGTAATAAATTTCGTTGGTCGCATCCACCCACTTGTCGTACCTTTAGCGCTCCTGCCACAGATTGAACAAACATTAATCACTGCATAAAATAATAGAAGATATTTGTTATTATTTAAGAACTTACTTACCTTGAAGCTTGCTGCAGACAAAAGGGTCAGGAGGCCAAAAGAAGGGCAACCAAGGTTACATTGCCCCGGGTCTCCGCCAAAGGTCTGTAACCGCCATTGACTGTCCATGGTGGAGCTTTTTCACATACTTGTGGCTTACTCATCACCATGGTCACAGCCAGGCACGCAAGGGCTGCCACAAACCAGCCCTGTGCGGCCATCTTGAGCTATCATGAAACAAAACATTGATTTGAAAGAAACGGCTGACAAATAAATGACATGAAATATAATAAGACTTAATACTATCAAAAAATTGCTTAAGTATAATAAAATATTTGAGCATAGTAATTGTATACATTTGGTGCAACGAATCGGTATGCTTACTAAAATTAATTTAAGTGTATTATGAGATTAGGTAACTACTTTTTGAACGTCTCAAAAAACAAGGCGAACGAGATGATTGGTCAACATTTCTCCAAGATTTAAATTTTTCTCTATTTAGACGAGCATTTTGTTGTTCCCTTCCCCTTCTTAAAAGAATTCAAATCTAAATATTGAAATTACGCCTTACTTTTAACTTTTTTTAGGCCACAGTTCTTAACCTCTGAAAACATTTCCTATCTCAGTAAGAAAGCAGCTGTTGCCAAACACCAGTTCAACTAAGAGTGACTGAATTGTTTTAGAAATCGTTTGAAGCTGTTATTTCTGTTCAGCGTAATGCGAACTCTGTTGAGACAATTTTTTTTACAAGTGATGTTTTGTGTTGCATGCTTCTAAATAAAATCACGTTCTGCTAAAACTAAATCTGGCAGCACTTAATATTAACTATTTATGGAGGAAAAAATAAGAGGAGACGACATAATCCTTTTTATCAAGGCAAGCATGTGAAGCACTGACGGCCATTTTATAGCACCCAAAAACTAGCTGTCCACTCTTATTGATACCTAGGTATTTCTTAATGCGTCGTCTTTCTGCATTGATATTTGGAAACAGGAACATTTTAATATTTGTAGAAAAGAACAGAGTCAATTATTAATGTGTTCAACTTACCTTTGCCCCTTATTTTATTCAATGAATATTATACATTTGTCGAATAGCTAGTAAAATATGGTATAGTTGCTGCTGCATAAATAAGTCAGTTGCACTTAAACTTCCGCATTTTAAAAGCTGAAGAAATAGCAGAATAAAAAGGTAACGATATATTTCAATAATCTTACAAATTCAATGATATATATGCATTATACGTACGCTGGCCTACCAAAATATAAAATTTCAATGTACTATGAATGGGAATTTAATGTCGAGTTCTCTAACTTTTAAAATATGCATTTAATGAGATAATATAGTTGAAGATAAAGATCATGATCAAACCGTTTCAAATTTCGATTCTTAACATTCGAATAGTATTTAAACAGCTATGGAAGCTGGAATATTTAATTGCAAATTATTTTGATTGTAAAATAATATGTTTTATGAAATAATTACAGAAACTTCTAAAATGTATATTCATTTTATTCAAGGTTAATGATACTAGCCGTCTCATGGCCGAGTGGTTAGCGCGCTTGGCTACTGATCTAAGGGACCTGGGTTCGAGACATGGATGTATGTGTCGTTTTTCTGCTGAGGGCCTGCCATCCTCTCAGACCTTCTACTATGGCATATAAACTGACAGGCTCCTGTCAGACCTCTGTGGCAAGCAGCTGCTTGAGGGGTATTTTTTTTATTATTTAATGATACTTATTAATTTTTTTATGAATTCCTGAAATCTAGGTTTAAGACGCATTACTATTGCAAAATATTGCAGCTTTCATATATCATTAAATACTGAATGAATGTTGTTGAGAATTGTGATTTAAATAGATCTATTAATGACCTTTAATTTTTCTTAGGTCACATTTTTCCATTAAATGATTTTTTTTAAGTTATAAACCTTCCGTGTTACATTCCCATTGACATAGCAAGCAGTGGCGGATAACCGCACTGACGCAAGAAGGGCGCACTTAGGGCCTCAGTATCACAGGGGCCCCAAAAAATCAAAAAGAAAACAAGATTATTTTTAACATTTTTTTCTTTCAATTCATGCATTTTAATATAACATCCTTAAAAAAATATTACTTAAAATTTTGAGAAGCCTCAAAATCAGGTTGTGCTTAGGGCTTCAAAATGCTTAATCCGCTGCTGATGCTAAGGAAATCGTCTAATATTTTGTTAGGGCACTGTAGTTACATAAATTTATATGAATAAATATATAACGGATATTAAGAAAACATTTTTTTAAAAAGTGGAAATGATTACGAATGAAACAACGATAATTTCCTTAATTATTTGAATGTAGCATGACATTTTTATCACAAGTCTGGGTGGCAATCCAAAATATAGTTTATCTATTTCAAGTTTAAAAGATAACTAGAAGAATAATACATCTCCTCTGGCGAATATGGAATACCTGTTTCAATAAAGTGCTTTAATTGTACTATTTAGCATCCTGTAATAGCGGAAATTCAAATTAATTGATGACTTTTCATTTATCTCTTAAAAGCAGAAAAGATTGTCTACAGACGGACAGACGACAACTTGATGAAAGCTTTAATTCGCTTTTTAAGAAAGCTAAAAACCTATTTTCTTTTAAAATATAATTTTTTCTCTACTGAACAGGGAACCTGGAGCAAATTAAATTATACTTGAAAGGTTATTGAAATTATTCAGTACATAACCTCCCCCCCCCCTCGTCATAAAAAAAAAGCTAATTTATATACACATAATTAGTAGGGTAAAAAGCCCAAATAATGTTCATGTAAATATGACTTTCAACTCATGAAAGGTTTGCTGAAAAAATAAGTTTCACCTTGAATCCCATATTTCACCAACACTGTTAAAAAAAATAAATAAATACTGTTAACCAATCATAATGAGAAATATATTAAAGACTATGACTCTAATAAATTTCCTATTTAATATTTATTGTGTTATACTTATAGCAAAGAATAGTAGTAACTAAATGGATTTATGACTTGAAAAAGTTTTGGTTGTTCTGACTGAAATTCGAACCCAGGTCTCCCACAAACATTCTAGTGGTCTTAACCGCTAGACCACCGAGAACCTAACCATCCCTTCAACTAAGTGACAAGCACATCGTCCTGTTGAATTACCAGTAGCGCCATCTATTATTAAAAGCCTCCACATTTTTTATGGCAATAATATTTGCAATTCACGCTCATGGCGTTATATAAACCATTCAGTAATAAATTATCACAGGAAAAGTCCTGTAACCAAAGAACACTAGAAAAACTGAGTTGAAAAAAATTGGTTGTCCTGACTGAGATTCAAACCCAGGTCTCACGGACTTAGTTGAAGGTAGAGGCCCTATATATAGGTAGAAGTTGGCCATCTCAAAATTGGACGCCATGTTTTGTCGTCGCTCGGATTGTTTGGCGTGCAAAACTGAATGGTATTGCACGAATATTTATGGATTCCGGAAAAGGGTAGGGTAATATTTGATACAGATTTTTGTGCTCACGATTGGAAGCACTTTAGAAAACGGCGGAAAAGGAAAAGAAAATTTTAGGACTTTTTTTTTAATAAAAGAGATATAATTTCGCTTTGTTGTCTGTCGGTCTGTAAACATCGAACTTTTTTGTTTATAGAGATAAAACAAAAATTCTTTTTGTGATGGATGTGTATTAATGAAATATTACAATTTGAATTTTTCAAATCTCCTAAAAGTTATAACTACGCCCTCTAACGGTGGAAAAAATCGAGAAATCCCAAAATTTAAAACGAATGTTGCAAAAGATGTAGTTATGCTAGAAATTTGAAATTTGGTGAGTTTTGAAGATTCCATTGACAAAATGAGTTGACCTCTACGCCCAAGGTAGATAAGAAACAGAACGTTTTAAAGATAATTTGAAATCTCTTTTTTTAGTTGGTACTGATGAAATATAATTCGCATTTTCAAAGGTAGTTTTAATTTATATCATTAGGGATCACTAAATATACAAATGGCTAAATTTTTAACTAATGTTCCAAGTGATCTCTTTACTAAAATATCAATGACGGCGAAAACTATTTGATGAAGTTGCGTGTATTAAAAGTTATGTCTCCAGTGAAAGGGTCGAAGAATGGCGACCAAATGAAGAGTCCTGTCAATGTAGATGGGTTGAAATTTTTAAATATTTCACAGATAAACACATATCTTTTAAAAACATTTTAAAAAACGTTGAATTTTGCTTACATCTCATTGGATCTAATGCCCCCACTGAACGAGTATTTTCATTAGTGAACAATATGTGGACCAGTGAAAAAACCCAATTAAAAATTGAAACATTGAAAGCATGCATTTATACCAAATTCAACTTTGACATGAATTGTATACAGTTTTATTATTTTTTGAAACACAAACCTGATTTATTAAAAAAAGTTCATACTTATGAAAAGTATGAAAATTAAAATTTTTAAGTAATGATATGATTGTTTAAAATGCTATGTATATACTTATATTTTATAATAAATGTTATATTTTATAATAAATGTTCAGTTTTAGTGAAACAAATAAACGCAACCTGCTTTTTTTGATTATGAAACAATTTCTGATTTGTCCTTTATTTTTCTCCAAAAAATATGGTCACCGTAACTATAGCAGGAGTTCTCAACGTGGGGTACGCGGTAAAATTTTTTGGGGTGCGCCGTGAGAGCTCAATCGCTATATCTAGTAATAAAATCGCTAAGTTGGCATTGTTATACTATAACTATAGTTTTATCTATCTATATAAAAGGGTTACGCCAGTTACATACACATTTCCAGGGGGTACGTGAAGCATAAAAGGTTGAGAATCACTGATATATATGTTTTCTTTTATTCCCATTGTTATACTATAACTATAGTTTAATCTATCTACACAAGGGTACGCCAGTTACATACACATTTCTAGGGGGTACGTGAAGCATAAAAGGTTGAGAACCACTGATATAAATGTTTTATTTTATTCCCATTGTTATACTATAACTATAGTTTAATCTATCTATACAAGGGTACGCCAGTTACATACACATTTCCAGGGGGTACGTGAAGCATAAAAGGTTGAGAACCACTGATATATATGTTTTATTTTATTCCCATTGTTATACTATAACTATAGTTTAATCTATCTACACAAGGGTACGCCAGTTACATACACATTTCCAGGGAGTACGTGAAGCATAAAAGGTTGAGAACCACTGATATATATGTTTTCTTTTATTCCCATTGTTATAACTATAACAATAGTTTTATTTATCTATACAAGGGTTACGCCAGCTACATACACATTTCCAGGGGGTACGTGAAGCATAAAAGGTTGAGAACCACTGATATATATGTTTTATTTTATTCCAATTGTTATACTATAACTATAGTTTAATCTATCTATACAAGGGTTACGCCAGTTACATACACATTTCTAGGGGGTACGTGAAGCATAAAAGGTTGAGAACCACTGTACTACACGGTAGGTAAACATTGGCAAATAATATCGATATTTCAATTTGACCTTTTATTAACTTTAGCGACTGGTTCTTCTGATTTTACAGGTTGAGTTATTTAAATTTGAAATTGCGCGCCGTAAAGTAAAAGCAAAATCTAAAATAGTTTCATTTTAGCGCTGACTCTTGCGAGAGCTCTGAAGATGCTAATCGCCCTAAAAATAATCCTAGTTGGATTGTTTTACCTCGGAGAGGCACTTTTTTTAGCAGACAATGGGATAAACGGCCAGGTCACAAAGACCCATAAGGCTCAGAGAAGGTTGGGGGGAGAGGATCCACTGGACAGCTATTAAGTGACAGATGGTAACCTCTCGTCAAGGTCATCCAGCATGTTCTTTAATGTGCACAAGCTATGGCTCTCCGTGCACGGGGCCACGGCTTTACGTCTCATTCGATGTACGGCGGCCTTTCCAAGCCCATTGCTCTCCTCAACTGACTGAGAGCAGCGGGGAAATAATCCTAGTATAAAATTATATTATCTTTTTAAAAACTATACATAAATACAATAGGATTATGAATTTATTTTACGTAAAATCTACAGATATATCTTTAAAAATTATTAACTGATTTTAAACGTTACCGATCTCTTAGTTTTATCACAGGCACAAAAAAATAGTTAATTATCAATTCTTTAATTGCATTTAATTGTTCCTTTTCTTATATTTATTTCTATTATTGATATACGAATCTTGCACCCCACAAAAATATCTTAATATACTGCTAATATTTAACGTATTAAAAATATTTCGCGAACTTACTTTGTATCTAAATTTCTCTCAGCTACCACATAAGCTTAGAAGAAATGTAATAACGCAGAGACAATGTCTTCGTTCGAAGAAAAACAAGCTAAATAACGACTGATTCCCTTGCATTTGATCCTAGCGATCCATTGTTGACCTTTGATCACGGTTCCTGACCCCTGAACACGTGATGAGGGCATAGCTTAACTGCTATCTGCAAGAGATCGTGTCCTTGATTGCTTGTTGCTGCGTAGCAAATAGAAAGAAGTTTCACTGCAGATTTCTAGTATCAGGTGGCCGAGCTGTTTGCTTTCAAAACTTATAACTCTATCTTGCGTTTGACAGACAACAAAATGCCTAGAGACGGCATTCCAAGCACCAGCTTGTGGCGGCATCCTGGTGATTGGATGAGCTTGATCTGAACTCAATATGAAGTGCCATGTAAGCAAAATGTTAAAGTTTGAAATTCTAAGATCGCTTCTTAGGAAATAAATCAGTCGGAACGGCAAAAAGAGCAAATTTACTTGAAGTGACAAAAATAAATCTTTTTCAGGCAGCAAGACAAATCTTTTGGAGGCAGAAAATTTCGTTTACTTGTAGCTGTTAAAAAAAACTCATTTAGTGTTGTTTGGGTTGTTTTACCTCTGAGCGGCACTGGTTTGCACACCATGGGCTATATGTCCAGGTCACATGGACCCCGAAGGCTCAGAGAAGGTTGGGGGAGGGGACCCACTGGAACAGCTGTTGGGAGACAGATGGTAGCCTCCCGTCAAGGCCATCCAGTGTGTTCTTTAACGTGCACAGGGTATAGCTCTCCCACACACGGGGCCACGGCTTAACGTCCCATCCGACGGAGATAAATCTCAACGCTTACCCAGCTGGCTCATTTAGTGTGATTGATAAAAAGGTAGATTTACTTTGGGCGGCAAGCAGTAAGTTTTCTTGGGGGCCGTAAACTCTTGGAAACGGCGAAAAGTAAGTTCGCTTGAGGCGACAAAATGTAAGTTTGCTGGGGTGGGGGGGGGCAAAATGTAAGTGTCCCCCAAAAAAGTTCCTCTGAGAGGCGGCAAAATAAAAGTTTACTTGTAAGTGTCCCCCAAAAAAGTTCCCCTGAGAGGCGGCAAAATAAAAGTTTACTTGTAAGTCTCCCCCAAAAAAATTCCCCTGAGAGGCGGCAAAATGTTTTAAGCCGGCGCTGCTTTTATAACAACTTTAATTGGTGTTCGAAACTCTTTTTAACACAATTGGCTCTCGTCGACAGCAAGGCTTGTTTTTCTGAAGATTGCAATGAGAGCCAGCTGTGCAATGTCAGGTACCTGGCCGTTGTGTTCCTTAGCGTGGATGAGTTGGGGTTGGCTGTTTTACTTCTGAGCATTGCTTCTGACCGTTGCCAGGGGCTTCATAAGAGAAAAGTTTTTTTAAAACAATAATAATTTTTATTTTGCAGAAATTCGACAGAATTGTGAGAAAAACCTATTTTAAACTTAATGTACAAACTCTCAGAATAAGTATTTAAATCTTGAAAAAGAAACCGATTTTTTATTGCAGCTTTAGCCCCCCTGTATCTTTGAATAAAAAAAAAGTGCCAGTCAGCCCCGGCTCTGAGGGCATTTTTTTGCACACAATGAACTTAATGCCAGGTGACGAGGATGCCAAAAGCTCAGAGGTGGGGGGAGGGACTCAGTAGACAGCTGTTGGGAGTCAGATGGTAACCTCTCAAGGCCATTCAGTGAGTTCTTTAACATGCACAGAGTATGGCTCTCCCGAACACGGAGCCATGACTCAACGTCCCATCTGATGAACGACGACCTTCCCAAGCCCATCAGTCTCTTACTGACCAAAGCACGGAGTTTTGAGATAAATCTCAACTTGGCCCCACTGGAACCTACAGATTACGAGCCTGGCGTGCTGCCGACTGAGTCATCCCCGCCCCATAGAGTGGGTGAGACATATGCACTATCACTAACGGTGCTCAATAACTCAGGTGCATTACAGTTTATACATCTATTACTATACATAGACATTTATTGCACGGAGCAAAAGTATATTTTCGCCTTTTTAAACGCCGGCAACAAAAACGGCTCTTTAAAAAAGCCACCTGTTCAAAATGCTGACTCTATGTAACAGTGTTTCAGAAATTTTTCTGCTCGCGGTCCCTTCTAGTCCGGTCCTCATGTTCTGTGGCTTCCTGTAAACCCTGTTGTTTTTATTAATCCGATCCGGGGGGGGGGGGGGGATGGATTGGATTAATGTGTGGCCCATGTCACGGAACCCCAAAAAAGAGAGGCCCTTAGCAGCTATGAGCTAGCAGCATTTTAAATAGAAATTAAAGTTTTCAAACTTATGCAACTTCTGAAATTAGCATAACAATAAATTTTTCAAGCATTATTAATTGATCAATTTTCAGCTCCCTGTAATTCCGCAGGTACTCAACCGATCGGTCCCAAATTTGGTGTGGTGGTCCCACTTGGGTCTTGTTGTGTGCGGTTTGGAGATCGGGTTCGTAGCGTGTGCGAATTGGGTTTTACCCCTGAGTGGCACGTTTTTACACACAATGGGCTAAATGGCCAGGTCAGAGAAGACCCCAAAGGCTCACAGAAGGTTGGGGGGAGGGGACTTACTAGACAGCTGTTGACAGACAGATGGTAGCCTCCCGTCAAGGTCATCCAGTGTGTTATTTAACGTGCAAAGTGTATGGCTCTCCAGCACATGGGGCCGCAGCTTAACTATTGTGATTCTTAAAGTTCTGCGCTCCCCATTAATTCAGTCTTCGAGTTTCAAAGAATCCATTAATTTCGATCACCCATTGATATTGATACGTCTATAAAATCGCATCCATCGATGAGCCTACGAATCAGAAGTGCCTAAGATAGTGTTTCTCAAATAATGGTCACGATCACATGGGGGTCGCAGCCATCGGCGGGAATGAGCGGCTCCCACCCCCTCCTTGAAAATATCTTTTATATCTAACAGGCAAAATAAATACATCTGGTGTCCTGTTATTGTATATGAGGACTGGGGGACTCTGGGGGGGGCAGAGAATTTAAAAACCCGGCGTCAGTGGTTGCTCATTTGAAGCATAGCTTGTTACATTGTGTGCACTCTTGTTCAGGAGATATAGGGGGACAATCGTTTTCATATTTCCCCTCTTTGAGGGGGAGGAAGCTTAGGGGTAGATTTTAATAGACAATATTCCCCGAATATTGTAGTCAGAAGCTTTCATTTAACGTATAGCTTGTTCCTTTCGGAACTGAAAATATAGCGGAATAATAATTTTCATAGCGTTTTTATAGCTTGACACTACCCACGTCACAATTTTAATTCGACACATAAATCATTAAGTTTCTTTATCGCGTTCGGAACATATGGTTTTTTGAGAAATCCCCAAAGCGACAAACCAACAAATGTCAAGCGAAAAACAATAAGATAGGCAAAAGATTTACTTTCTTCATTGTAAAAATGACGGTTGAAGTTCAATACATTAGGAACAGTCGCTTCCCTAAACCATAAGACAAAGCCCTTTTCCTATTCTATTGCAGCTCTCTGAAGAGAGTGACAGTAACACTTCCAATACTACACGATATGAAAATGCTAGGCTTCTTGTACTCCCCTCACCCTGCAGTGCTCTCAGCTGAACTCTAATCCACATGCACCTCTCTCCCCCTCGGTTCTTCATTCAGGCACCCTAATTTCACAGGAACTTTCCGCTGCTGCATCCTATACTATCTGGAGCATTCTGTTGTGAAAATATTTTTATCTCGATTCAAGTTACTTTCGTCAATGATCAAGGAATGTACAGGATAAATTCCGTCAATGATAAAATGGGTTAGGGTGAGAAATTCTGCCATTGGTAAGGGGGCTGCGAAGAATTCCACAACTGCAAAAGTTCGAGAACTCCTGACCTAGCATACAAGCACCTTAATCCAGCCCTGCTGTGTAGGTTGTTTTGCCTTTGAGCTGAACCTAGAGCTCAGAGGTTGGTGAAGGGGACCCACTGGACAACAGAAATTAGATTTGTAGGCAGAGCCACAAATTTATATTCCATCCGAAGGACAGCAACTTTTCCATGCCAATCGGTGCTACCTTTCTCATCAAGAGCAAGGGGATTAGCAGCGATAAATCTGAATGTTGGCACAGTTGGGACTCGAACCTAGAAACTACAGATTACGACCTGGATCGACTGAGTCAACCTCACCCTCCTGTGTGTGGGAGTGAATTTCAAACATGTGCCCACTGTGCTTCCATGGTGATACAGTTTCCAATTCCTAGAGGGATGACGAATTCCAATCTTTTGATATTGTCTCACACAATGGGAAGATGATTAGCATACGCAAACGATGTACCTATAACTCGTTTAGCGGAAAAATGCTTCTTAAAATATCAGCGTCGTATCACGTTGGCTGGAGTTTAATGGTTCAAGGACAACTAGGCCATATGTGCCCCGAATCACAGAAAAAGTGAAAATTGGTATTGGACAGAGTGCAAGTACGAGTCACAGGTGACTCGTACTTGCAACAACCCACACTGCAGGCCAAACTACAAATTTTTCTGCCACAGTAAATCTATGTGATTTCGTACCATGTACCTAATATCACTCGATTTCCACTGCATCCTTGATGAAACCACTTATAGAAACATAACTACACCTACCCATCAATTTACACGGTACTCAGTTCACACAATTTTGGCTTTGCACGATCAAAAAATGCAACCAGTTTCGATTTAAACGGTACTGACTGAGATTTCCTTTCTATGTACGTCTCAGTCAGTACCGTGTCAATCGAAACGGGTTGCTTTTGACCGTGCAAAGCCAAAATTGTGTGAACTGAGTACCGTGTAAATCGAGGGATAGGTGTATAATGCATCAGTGAACTGTAGGACGGGATTACTACCAAGTGACTCTCGATATGCTCCAAAGATTCCCGGACTGTATTGATAAAAAAATGTATTTTAGGTTTTAATCACTGTTATCCGCTTCAAAGTAGTCTCCTTGGGAGCTAATACACTTCTCCCATTGCTGAAACCGTCGCTGAAACTCGTTTCGATACACTGTTCGGCCCCTCCCTCGATTCTGCCTGAATCACTTCAAGTCAAATCATCGACCCTTAAGGTGGAACTTAATCTTGGGAAACAGGAAGAAGTCGCAGAAGAGTGAAGTCTGGTGAATAGGGGTGATGACCACTGCCATGTTATTTTCAGCCAGACAGGGCAGTATGTTGTCATAATTCCCCATCCCGTCCTGAGTGCCATTCCATGGACGTTTCAGTCTCTCTCTCCATCGAATACTTCAGGACCTCACTGTAGTATCGATTCACTGTCTGGCCTGTAGGAACAAACTCCTTTTACACGATTCCCTCCACATAAAACAAACAAATCGGAATGCTTCTTCATCCCAGTGGTAGCTTCCACTGGGATGATTGCTGCTTTGTTTCTGGGTCATACCCATAAACCTAGCTTTCACCACCAGTTGATTTTAGAAAGGAAGTTTTGACATGCTTCTGAGGGTCCCTGCAAACATTCAGCCGATGTTGTCTTTAGTTGCGATGCACTAGTCCAGACACAAATTTAGCAGCAATCCACCTCATGTCGAGTTCTTCGGTTAGAAGATCGATCCGATTCAAACGCGAGAACCACTCAAAAATAAGTTTGGCCCAAGGAGTCATCACTGAATGCATATTTAAGTATTTTGAGAGTTCTTTTACTCGTAAGGAATTTTTTTTGCACACACTGTGCTAAATGGCAGGTCACAAAGAGACTGAAATCTCAGAGAAAGTTTGGGGAAGGAGACCCACTAGTCAGTTGCCTCCAGTCAACGCCATCCAGCATGTTCTTTAATGTGCACAGGTTATGTCTCTCCAACATAGGGGCTTCGGTTTAACGTTGTATCTGACAGCCTTTCTAAGCCCATTGATATCCCTTACTGATCTAGGCAGTGCAGAGTTTTGCAAAGATAAATTTCAATACTGGCCCATGTGGGACTCTAAATTTGGGAGCTGCAGAATACAAGTTGGAGGGCTACTGACTAAGCCACCGTCTCATTTCGTGAGTCTCTGAAGCGGTTTTACAGAGCTCGAAACAAAACTAGAAGCAAACGCGGTTCTTTCGTCTTCCATTTTTCTCTTAAAGAAAATCGTAAAGTGGCACAGACGCAGTGAAATGCTTATAAAGGCTTGTTTCCCACAACGTGGAATTTGCCAGACTGCTGGACGAAGGAGTAGGCTTGTGATACCAGCGGCAGAAGTCGGAACTATGCCTAGATGGCATTATAGGAAGTCGGGGGAATCTTTTTGGATTGTGCAGCATAGTGTGAGAGGTAATTGAATTTCACTGGGATAGATGTTGCATTACCTCCGGTACCCATATTAAGTATCTGTAAACTTGATTAAGAATATGAATAATTTAATATTATTATAATTTATTAAATATTTTAAGACGCAATTTCAGTTCAATCGCGTTACAAAAATGTAGAAATTAAGGCAAAGTATATAAAAATCATTACACATAAATTGATGTTTCATTTTTAATCAATGTTTTATTGGTTTTTAACATCGAACATTTTCATACTTTTATTAGTTCAAAAAAGAAAACATATGTTAAAAATCATTTTAGAAATCAGTTTCCACTGAGGTTTAATGGATCAATAACAGAACAACCAATGATACTCTACCAGATCACTAATTCTGTGTTGAAAATTGAAACATGGATCATTTGAGAGGGACTTTTACAACTTGATTATTTTCTTTTGAATTTCAACTTGAATTAAGAAATGCGTTTTATACTTCATATAATTATTGGATTAAATAAAAATCAATCAAAAAGCACATTTAAATTAGTTTTATCGTCAGAACTTCACAAACACGGTCACCAGTGATAACCATAATTTTATTTCTAGAAACCGGAATACTTGCCATTTATGCTTCCTTTCAACTGTAGAAAGTACCGCCTTATAGACAAGACCGTCCCCGCTATGAACTATACAGTACCACGAAATAATAGATAGTACTAAGTTCACGATCTCTGCTTATGGCTAAGTCTTATCAGATAACTGGTTTTATACTAACTGATCTCTTCAGAGTGCGAGTGAGAAAAATTCCCTTGTCACAATTTTCAATTTTGATTTGCATCCTGTGATTGGTATAACCACCGGCATTAACAATATTGTCGCTAAAACAGAAAGAATTGTTTTTAATAGTAATGTGGGCATCATAGATAAGATTTGACAGCATTCGGATACAAAGACATTAAAATATTTTCTAAGGGGCGGTTAAAATTCAGATAAGTGGAAAAACATATTGTCAAGTTTTTGAACATGAAATGAAACTCTACTTTAGTTATAAAGCAACATTACCTATTTCAGATATCTTATCCTTAGAATAATAGCATGCATATTAGAATTAATGCATTTTATTTTTAGACTTACCATTTAAAAATGTATGAATTCCGAGTGACATATTGTTTTATCTCTGAGCAGCACTTTTATACACACAATGGGCTAATGGCCAGACCACAAGGGCTCAGAAAACGTTGGAGTGAGGGGAACCACTAGACAGCTATTAGGAGACAGTTGGTTGTATTTTTACCTCTGAGCGGCACTTTTTTGCACACCATGGGCTAAATGGCAAGGTCACAAGAACCCCAAAGGTTCAGAGGTTGGGAGAGGGGACCCGCTGGAATGGCTGTTGGGAGACAGATGGTAGCCTCCCGTCAAGGCCATCCAAGGTGTTCTTTAACGTGCACAGGGTATGGCTATCCCGAACAGAGGGGCATGGCTTAACATCCCATCCAACGGACGGCGTCATTTCCAAGCCCATCGATGTCCCCTACTGATAACACTGATCTATATATACTACTGATCGTGGGCATGGCGGGGAATTTTGTGGAGATAAATCTCAACGCTGATCCAGCTGGGATTCAAACCTGGGAATTACAGATTACGATCCTGGAGTACTACCGACTGAGCCACCCTCGCCCCAAAGGAGACAGATGTTAGCCTCCAGTGTTCTTTACCGTGCACAGAGTATGGCTCTCCTGCATACAAGCCACAGCTTAACTTCCATCTGAAGGATGTCGGTTTTCCAAGCTCCTCGGTGTCCCCTGCTATCCGAGGCCAGGGCGGCGAGTTTTGCGGAGATAAATCTCAACGTTGGCCCAGCTGGGATTCGAACCTGGGAACTGCAGATTACGAGCCTGGCCTGCAACCGACTGAGCCAACATCGCCCTACACTGATACATATAATTTGAAATATTAGAGGTCCTCAGAAGATTCCAATTGATTGTTGGTAACAATTACCCGTAATAAAATATAACTATAGATTCAATGTAGTGTATGTTTTTCAACTTTTTAATTACTTAAAAAATTAAAAAGAGTTAGCGTTAAACTTTACATCTCGAACTTTTCCTCAAAAATACTTATCTTTCCCATTCAGATTTTTCTTTTGCTTATTTCAATTGTATATTTTTCTTAAAGGGAATTTATAAATTCTCAGCGTAAAGCAATAATAAATATCACTTGTTTCAGAAGTGATGAAAATGGCTTTATTGCCAAGCGGTGACGGGCAAATGACGGATTGGGTTGTTTAATGAGCAAAATGGCCAGGTCACAAGGCCAGCTGTTAGGAGACAGATGGAAGCCTCCTGTCAAGGCCACCGAGCGTGTTTCTTTAACGTGTACAGGGTATGGCTCTCTCTCTCCTGCACACGGAGTCAAAGCTTTACATCCTATTCGACGACCTTTCCAAGCCCATCAGTGCCCCATTTCTGACCGAAGACAGGGTGGGAATTTAGCAGAGATAAAATCACATTACTGGCACAGGTAGACTCAAACCTTGGACCTACAGATCGGGAACCTGGTGTGCAACCGAGTGAAGCCAACCCCCGCCCAAATTCAATAATCTACATAAAACTTAATGAAAATCTTTTTTACTTAAAAAAAAAAGCTTGCAATTGTCACTGGTGAAAGTTTATATATGATATAGATGTATCCATATACCATATTTTCAACTCTTTAAAAGTAATGCATTGAAACACAATGCATGTAAATGTGCAAGCAGTTTATTTATAACACTAAAATTTCAAAAATAAGTTTTTAAATGTATGTACATCCATAAAAACAGATTTAAAACAGCCCAGAAAATACATTTAGGTTTTATACATTTTTACATATAGGCACCTTTTTCTCTCTGTTATAACATATCATTTAGGATCTGTATAGGTTTGTGAACTTAACGTAATGCCCCAGAAAACACATTTTATTTATCTTTCAACACAATACGGAAAACAATAAAAATGAACATATACACACCTTGACCAGGGCCAGATCTAGGGAAGGGGAGGGCAACCCCCGCCTCCCCCGAGAATAATAACCGGAATGGAGCGCGAAAAACATTAAACACATATATATTAAAGTATATTTTAATAAATGTTTTACAGACCATTTAAAGGAAAACTATTATATCAGACTATTATATCAGAACAGCGTTTCGGGTTCGCTCCAGTCACTTGCCGCCGCCGCCCCTTTCCTAGATCTGGAACTGACACACACCGATACCAAACCTTTTGCTCAGCAACATTAAAAGAATATTAATAAAGTATTCTGGCTATGAAGAACATTACATTTATCTTTCTAAAAAGTCCCACCATTTAGAAGTTATTTTCCGGTGAAATTAGGAAACTTCTGGGGCAAGAACAATGCTTCCTAATTTTACTAAATAATTCCAAAATAGTAAGTTTTTCTTTTGTTTTAACCTGAGAGTGGTTGCATCTTGGTCTTTTAGTAACACCTGTGGGCATTTCAGATTGGCACAAATAAACTCTTCAGTATATATTTTTTCTTAACTAATCTTGATCGCTTTTGCTACGCAGATTGACTTTTGGACAACACTTTACAGTGATGATGCCAAAAAGAAACATTACACTCGGTCTTTTAGACTATATTGTGACAACTGATGACTGATTTTACACCATGTTTTGGCTTCTTCCACTGCATCACGTATATCTCTTTGCAGATGAACATTCAAGGTGTTTTATTATGAATGCAGACGTGGTATTAAACATTGCATATTTAAATACAATTGTCAAAAATAAGAAATCAACAAGTGGTTTAACCATGTTTTTTCTTCATATTCTCACCAAAAAAATATAATGCATATATTTGAGTAACCTTAAAATACAAAATTTTGAAAAATGGGAAAAGTTCAGAATTTTTAACAGAACGCAAGTTACTTTCAGTTAAAAAGAGCTAAATACGCCTACTATAGTGGCAAAAAAGAGACGTCTACTCTCAGATAATAAGGCAATAACCTTTATTAATCACAGAAATCTTATATTATTTCAAGTTATGAGAATATGTCAAATACAGCAACTTTGATACGTCTCTTTGCAGTATGAAGAGAGAGATCTGAAAGCAGCATTTTAATATTACAGCCAGACTTTTTTAATTTGAATCCCAGCTCAAACGAAATTTAGTTTTAAGAAATCCTAATAATTTCAGCACACAGTAAAAACTAATGAAAAAAAAAAATGCGGCTTTTGATCAAAGGATCTGAGATCGAGCCCTGGATGTTTCTTTTTCCTATCCTCCTTCTGTTGAGATCTCGCTTTCCTCGTTGATTTTCTTTATGGCGTATTATACGACAGGCTCCTATCAGATATATGTGGCAAGTTGCTGCTCAAGGGGTACTTTATATAGATTCTTGGAAAAAAAACTGTACACGGCAGAAATTAACAAATACACTTGATTATTGTGCAAATTAAGATCTACAAACAAGTATTAACCAAGGTAATTATTTTTATTCAGAAGTGTAATTGCCTGTCTTAATGTAACTTTGTAAATTTGCATATTTATCACGAAACTTACTAATTGAACAACTGTGTAATGCCAAGAACACATAGAATACCATATTTACTCATGTATAATTAGTATTTATGTATAATCCATAACTTTAGCATTTAAGTAAAAATTTAAAAATTCTGTATTAATTCTAGAAATCTGACCTGTATTAGAATATATGAAATCTTTGAGAAAAACATTAAAATGTCTATTTGCAAGACTTTGCATTCAGTTCTAACAACCATTACACAGATAATATTTGATTAACTACAATAGTGACTGATTTTATCAATCCCAAACTCATTATTCCACATATTAAACAAAACCCATTTTTTAGAGAATAAAAGTTGAAGTGCAGGTCATATAAAACAAAGCACAGTAATCAGAACCTAAATGTCCTAAAAATAGTACAATACTGTACTATTTTTAAATGAGAATGTCAAATTTTGTGTTTATTTTGTATATTCAAATTTAAATTACTTACCACCTTGGGATAAGTACCTGTCAGTAGCTTCGTGTTTGTTAATTTCTGATTTTCAAAAGCATGGAACCTATTTATGATTTTGCAACAAGTAATTTGCTTCTGAATGCATATAAAAATGAAATAATTTTATTCTATTGAGTGAATATTAAACACATGTAATGAAAATAATTTGAATTTTGATTAGTTTAAAATTGTCTAGATCTCAAATGAATATTTCCAAATGGAAATAGCTTTTCAGATTACAAATTAAAGCATTTCCCAAAATATAATTTTGCACACTGATGTAAAAAAAAATCAATGTTTTTGTAGAAAAAAATTTCATCTATGTGCGGGATTCGAACCCACATCTTTCCAGAAACATGCCAGAATGTTCCAAGACCACTAATGTCAGTTCTGTCTTTTTTTCCACTAATATGACTTAACACTCTAAGTCAATAGGCAATTTTGTGGGAATTATTATTGGTTTAAAAAAACAAATTATTCAGAGTTAACGAAATTCAATTTGTCAATTAAAAATTATAACATGGAAGAGATGAGGACATTGGTATGCAATATATATTTTTTTCCAGTTAATGAAAATCATAATTATAATGTTTGAGTATTAGAAGTTTACTGTATTTTATTGTTCAATATAAAGTAATGCATATTATTTTAATCTGAGCAACAGTAAATATTCTAAGTTAAAAAAAAAAACGTGTTTACATTATAAAGATATAATGAACAAGCGATGCAGTTAGTACAAAAGAACATGAAAGATTGCTTATTATAAAAGTGTTAAAATTAAAGCATCAAATGTCACGAGCAGTCGGCTTTACAAATGCATTAAACATTGTACATTTCCTGACTAATACGATAACAAGTGGTAAACACAATAAAGGCATAGTGATCCCTGAATTATGGTATAAGACAACACACCAAAAAAGTATATAAGGTAAGCATGTTCCCTTCAATGAGTGATGCACTGCAATTCTGACCTCAAGAGAATAATTGGATTAATTGTTTCCCAGTATGCTATTTGGTTGCACGTCTGTCGCAGCAAGCAAAGTTAATAGCAAGTTTTTTTTTACTTTCGGAAGCTAGCACTCCAACTAGGTGTTCTAAATGCAGGTAACTAGAAATTTATTTATGTAGGTCTACTACTTTATTTATGAAATATTCTTTACCTCAAATCAACTTATCACAAGAGTAAGTCATATGAACAACTGTACTAACAGATATTTATTCATGGAACATTGTAAAACTTATATGCAACATTGACCAAAATCAAATTATCAGTACTGCAAGTCAGTTCATAGATTATTCCCAATTTCCATGGTAAAAAAGGAAATATTTTAATAAAAAAAATCCAAAGTGCATTTAGCTATTGTGAGACAGCACTTAATTTCAGGTTCTAGAGCACATCAGCAGGCCTTAGAATATGAAGCATAACTAATCATACAATTCGAATATGTATTGCCTCTGGCACAGATAGATGCTTGTTTTCAGAGAGAATGAAATTCTTCATTTTTCAACTTTTGTACCCTTTAATAGTGGAATTTGGAACAATGGATAATTGAGAAAATGAAATAGTAATATTTTATTAGTACTTATAAAATACAAAACGAATTTCTCATTTATTCCATAAAATGAAAAAGTTGAATTTTCACACCTTGTGAGAAAAAGGGCAAATTGTTCTGTCAGTGTGAATCCTTTAACTAACATTAACACCAAAATTTAAAACTTCAACTTTCTGCAATATTATTTTTCAAAATTTCTATCATCTACAATAGCTGTTTAAAAAAAAATTCACATTTAATGTCCTCTAACAATGGAAATTATAACCTTCTGGAGACATGAAAAATGTGAATCATAATTCGTTAGTATTAATTCAATTCAAAAAGTTTCTCCCTTCTCTCTTAAAACAAAAAAAAGAGTTAATTTTTTTTATACCACCCCTGGGAATCAAGGGGGCCTATCATTGCTGTTAGTGCAAACCTCTAACTCTCATCACCAAAATTTCTAGCATAAATACATCATTTGCAATATTTATTTAAAATTTTATAATTTTCAACTGTTTTGACTGTTATAGGGTACAATTAAAACTTTTGGGAGATTCAGGAAATGCATCTCCTAATATTTCATTAATAGCTATCCAATCCAAAGAGAATTTTTATCTCTAAAAACAAAAAGAGTTAATATTCTTTCTCACCAGTCATTGTGACAACTGCACACACCACAGCACATCGTCGCGCAAGGTTGCAGCGGTGCCATACCATATATGAGTGATGGGACGAAAGGAACCATGTTATATTCAGTGATGAGTCTCACTTCTGTCTCAGCACAGACAATCAGTGACTGAGCGTGGAGATGCGGTCACCGGGATGATCTTGCTGCCATCCATGAGCGTCATACGGCTCCTCAGTCTGGTGTCATGGTTTGGAGAGCTATCAGTTTCAACAGCCATTCACCACTAATATATGCATAGTGGGTACAATGACAGCACAATACGTTAACGAGGTGCTGCAGCTCGTTTTGTTGCCATATCTCCATAGTATCCCTTATGCCCAGTTTCAACATAACACCTGCCCACACACTGCCAACATCAGCAGACTGTGCATACAAGGTGTCCAGGTGCTGCCTTGGTCAGCGCAATCCCAAGACTTCTCCCCAATAGAAAATGTGTGGAACATCATTGGCAGATGACTTCATGCTTCTACATAACCCCCTTGCAACATCAATCATGATCAACACACGGTTTATACCTCAGCACACCATCCAGGAACTTTTCTCACTCAATGATACGCCAGACTGCTGAATGTATAGCCCAAATGGCAGTCATACACCCTACTGACTCAGGCCACATTATACTGTCTCCTTACACATCACATTCATGCAATTCCTCAGAAATTAAAACACTTCTTTCCCATCTACTTGTTTACATATGTGGTAAATTTCATCTCATTTCGTGAATTCCTTCATGGTGCAGCATTTTCTATGTTGAGCAATGTAATTTTATTTCCCATTAACAAACCCTAAAATTATGTCTTAATTATTTGGAATTTAGGGAAATTCATGTTAATTACTGGTGACACCGTACTAACCTTTATTGGATTTTTGAACCATAGAATTCGTTTTATTACCCTGGTATGATAGCTTTGATGGAGTGAATGCTTATCTATGTTTTCCTCATATAGTAACATTTAGTTCTTCAACCCACTACTGCAAATCTAAAAGAGTACTCAATTGTGTTAGCACTGCATGACTATGCTTTACCTTATATACACTTTGCAACACCCTGACCCCAAAACTTCTTACAACATATCATGCAATACTTTCACTGTTATTCAACTCATTGGCAAGTAATTCTGTTAAACTATAATTTAAAATCAGTGTGCATTAAAACAATGATCCTCTTTTACTACTGATTTAAGCTACATATTTTAGAGCAGTACTTATTCTAAAGCATGACTGTGTTTTAGTAGTACAATCTTAAATGTCACAAGAGGTATTTGTCAGTGAACACATTAATTGAACATACAAATTTTTACTTTCCTTTTAATTCAGAAGTCACTATTATGACAAAGAGTTATTTCACAAAACTTATCATTTATAAAGGTTCAATATTTTTGTACATGCATAAATCTAACATATAGTGCATTTTTATATTTACTTGAGTTTTAGTAGCAATTTATTCTGATATATGCAAAGTTTTTTCATTTTGACATTTGGGTCAGAAATATTTCAGACATGGCAGTATATATCAGCTGTAATCTGCAAAAGACACACATTTGAAACACCAACTTAAAATGTTTAAGCTACAGAATTAAAATTAAGGCCTCTCTTGGTAAATGTGCTAAAACAGAAATTGTAACAATTTCAGAAAAATTTAATTATGATGCAGCAGCAGCAAAAAAAATATATAAGTACATCAAAGTGTAGATTTTATATTTAGCAGACTAGCAATTCCAAAAGACAATTTTTATTTTTGGTTTGATGTATACATTGCCTATGATTCAGAAATTCCTTTCCAAAAAATTAATTGCAACCAAAATCATTAAGAGTGTTTTATTTTTATTATACATCTTAATGATTTAGAATAGTTTTTAACAAAGTTCAATTTTTTTCTCATTAGTAATGAAATTATTACAGCATGATTTAGTACTACTTAGGTAACACTTTCTACTACTTTAATATTTAATAATTTCAAACTTATTTGTTGATATAAATTACTGAGTGGTTTCAGCTGTTTTTAATAATTCTTAATTTAAATAATTTTTGGACTATTCTCATAATTACATCCCTTCTTAAGAATCTGATTAAATATTAAGTTTCATGACTGTTTTATAACTGCAAAATTATGCTGTTTTTCTTCAAAAAAGCATTTCTAATTATATGTTAAAAAAAAGAAATACTCATTATATTGATTTTAAACTTCACACATGGTACACAAAATTAAAAATTACTTCTATTTTATAACTGACAAAATGCTTATAAGTACAAGTATCCCTGAACTTATGCAAGCTTCATTCCAAGAGTAGTTGCGTAACTTAAAACTTTTTCTGTTAGCGCACTTTATAAACAGGTTACTTACCCAAACATTTGATCTAAATTTACTTTCCTGAATTCAATAATTTTTTTTTTATTTTTGACTAATATTATTTATTACCATCTTTGAATCTCTTGCAGATCACATGGATCACATTTTAATGCTCATTTAGATACCTTTGAAATTCTTTTCTAATGACATTTTAATGGGAAATCTATTCAAAATTTTTACCATTACTAGTTAAACCCATGCCAAAAGTTCGGCACGAAATTTTTATCGATGGATAACTCTTCCCACTGATGTTCATTCACAGCTTTCCACTGTTAACGTACTACTAGTCATAACTGTTATCAATAACATACTATTGTATTTGTAAGGTAGGTGATAGCAGCACCCCAAAAATTTTGGACTTTGTGGGATTGCTCCTGACCCATGGCAGCAAGGAACTTAATATGTTAACCCAATGGGTCTAGAACCAAATGGGACAATACCAAATTTGGAACTGATTGCTCAATTAGTCATAGAACCACAGGGAAACTGAAAATTTCTGCCACTGATGTCACCTGTCTGCCCATCCGTTTGCCTAGAATTACAGCTATTATATGATTTTTGTCACTACTTTGGTTTCATTTAATTTTCTTTTCAAAATATACAACTGAATTAACTTTAATGTTATTTACGAATCCTACTGTTCAATTTGATTTTGTTATATAATGAAATTATTTTTCAATTAAAAAAAGCTTTTAATTTAAAGAGGAAAAGATGGGTTCTTACCTATCTGTTTATATTAACATTCATATGAAATCATGTTAACACAAAAGTCACATAAGTTGGGGGATATTTGGATCATGTTTAGGTCAGCATTAGCTTTGCATACATGGTAAGGTTCAAGTTTCAATCTTTTACATACAATTTTTTTTTAAAAGTATATTACAAAATTAAATAATGAAACTAGATGGAAAAAAAAGCATGGCTTTCCTTATTCATGGCTTCACAGCCACTTGTGGCAAATTATGCCTCATAATTTTCAATGTTTACCAAAATTTTAAACAGCAAAAATATGTATTAAGAATTAATGAATGATCTTTGAAAGATCTAATGACTGTTTTCAAATATTTATCGAATTATGCTGAAAGATTATTTAGAATTTAAATACATACAAAATATTATAAATGTTCATTATTTTGTCATTTTTTTCAAATGAACATAAATTAAGCATATGCCAGACTTTTGACAAACTGCATAAAAAAAACTATACTATATCTAGACTCTGTGAAGTAAAGCAATTCTTGAATAAATGTTGGACATGAACCACAGTTCAGTTTAAAATGGACATAAGCATCTAAATGCCTTAGAAAGAATAAGGAAATTGCATTGATTGAATTTTTTATGAAAATTGTTTAACTTACATGCAATTCACAAGTTTTAAAAATCAATGTTTTCTAATTATAATCTACTCTAAAAAGTAAT
This sequence comes from Ryuthela nishihirai, assembly GCA_038380435.1. NCBI lineage: Eukaryota > Metazoa > Arthropoda > Arachnida > Araneae > Heptathelidae > Ryuthela > Ryuthela nishihirai. Next base: position 35,548,739 of record JAWZYU010000028.1, read on the forward strand.
ACACAGCATTACTTTAATACATATGTAATACCCTATGATACTTTAAAATTAACCACCAATTATTTGCATTAAAATTATATGGACTTAAAATTCTGTACAATGCAATGAGTCAAGATGGTAGAATAACAGCTTCATTAGTTTCTCTGGAAGAAACCACAAACATTAACTTGACATTTCACTTTCACTGCTACTTTTGTGTTTCAATTTTTTGCTTTTCTTTTTTGACTTCTTGTGCTTACTACGTTTTTTCTTATGATGCTTATGCTTCTTTTGCCGACGTCTCCTAGTGCTTGAGCTTGTGTCCGTATCAATATCACTTTCACTTCCAGAGTCAGAGGTGCGAGGTGACCTAGACCTGTGACGTCTATAGCAAATAAATTATACATGTTAATATAAGCTGAGAATATGCATATAAAAAAGTTAAAAAAAAAATACAAATATAAAAAATTTAACTATTGCAATTATCTTACTATCTTGATATAGAAGTAAATATTAGGTATGAATAAGTATGTATAATATGAGAGTATCATATCTGATCATATTTTAAAAGAACAATTTACTTAGTGAAGCATTGTGTAGTTTTGCATTTTTTACTTATTTTTATGTCTCTTTTAACTGTGATTAAGCTACAGGATTTTTCTGTTCACATAACCTCTCTTGCTAGAAATAGAATGAAGGTCACAAAAAAAAACAACAGCACTAATTTCAAATGATATCTGCATTAAAATATTAATTATCATAGTCATCTGCAAATCAATGTAGTCCAGTGCAAAATAATGAAAATACCTGCACTTTAAAATAAAGAGCGCGCTCTAGTAGACTGGCTATTTCATACATGGCTGAAAGACTGCCCATACTCAGATAGCTAAAATCTTAAAAATTACATAAAGGCTTCATTTATCTGAAAGTTTACAACAAAGTAGTTATTGGGAGGTTTGAAATTGGACAGCCTCAAATGATAGTCAGATGTTTAAGCATTAGACATTTTAGTCATCCACAGATTATATTTCAAGCAATGGATACTATTACCAAAAGAGTAAATGAATTAAATCCTAGGACGATACAAATCAAATATAGACAGGTATCTTAAATTCTTAATCTGGGTTGGGTTGTTGGGTTGTTTTACCTCTGAGCGGCATTTTTTTGCACACCATGGGCTAACTGGCCAGGTCACAAGGACCCCGAAGGCTCAGAGGAGGTTGGGGTAGGGGACCCACTGGAACAGCTGTTGGGAGACAGATGGTAGCCTCCCGTCAAGGCCATCCAGGGTGTTCTTTAACATGCACAGGGTATGGCTCTCCCGCACACGGGGCCACAGCTTAACATCCCATCCGACGGACAGCAGCCTTTCCAAGCCCATCGGTGTCCCCTACTGACCGTGGGCAGGGCGGGAAATTTTTGCGGAGATAAATCTCAACGCTGACCCAGCTGGGACTCGAACCTGGGAACTACAGATTATGAGCCTGGCGCGCTACCGACTGAGCCACCCCCACCCCATTCTTAGTCTGAAGATAAAGATAGTCAGCATTATTTAAACTGCATTCTAACCCCTTGCAGTTACTGAACATAAATATCTGCTCCCATGATCAGCAGAAAACTTCATAAAGGGGAACTTTTATGATAGGTGACTAGCAACGTGTGTGCCACTCACTCCACACCCGAGGATCATCTGAATTCATATAAGGGGCATGTGACCTGGACACAAGATCAATCAAGGTGCATACTGTTCACAGATAGTTCAATTTTGTAAGCCAAAAGTAATTCAAAATTTCATTTAATCTGGAGAGCAATAGACATTAAGGTAGTGTGGCTTAGAGATAGCATCTCTCTGGTTAGTCATATTGACCTTCATTTTTAGATTGGGACCATGGTGTCAATGGTACATGGGGATATTGTCCTTATGTGAATACAACAAGAGAGAATTCAACCCTGCAGATTATGCAAGATTATGGACCAATATCTGCACCTGAAAATCATCATCCATATAAAATAGTCAGCTCATTTTTCTGACCTCAACATTATAGATCAAAGTTTTTTCCACAAGTTTTGGAAAAAATATGAAAATCTAACAAATGATAGTTTGGTAATTATAAAATGGGAAAGAAAATTGAAGAGAGACACGATTTGAAGAATGTTACTCCAAGAATATATTAATTCTGTTAGAACATGCAGACACAGTACTCCCATTAAACTTAAGTAATAACATAAATTTTAAGTTGTGTGCATAATTATTATGTATATTTTTCAAATGCAAACTTTGAGTAAAATTGCTTTTAATTCAGCTGTCATTTTTTGCAAGAATGCATAACATGCAAATTTTATGAATATTATGGAGCCAGTAATACTAATTTCTTTGAAAAAAAATTTCCTCAGCTGTCTACATGAAGTAATTTATTCCTTTAGGCATATAATACACTAAATTTTGAAAAACACTGCTATATGGCATGCTTGGGATGCTCAAGGGAGATGTCTTGCTCCCACTCCCTGTCAAGGCTCAAAGCTTACTTAGAAGTATTATAGTGTGGCAGTGGTCAATATTACTCCCAGCATTCTAATAGAGCTTGGCTAGTTGATTGGTTAGGATTTAATGGTGCATCACAAATGATGATATAATGTGCCAAACAAAATGAAAGATGCAGAACCCATAACCAAAGTTAAAAGTAGCAACAAAATATTAAACAATGTAAAGAACCCATATAAATAAAAATCAGCAAGGTACATTCTAAAAAACAACCAATGGATTCTAAACGGCAAAAACAATGATTATAAAATAAGACACAAAAAGGAAAAAGATTATATTCTGTTTGCAAAAGATTTTAAAAATGCAAAAACTGGTTCTAAAAATGAATCGTTTTATAAAAAAAAACGTCCAAGTGTAAGAGGTTCAGACAAGTGATGACAGCTAAAAATAATGTTCACAATTAAAAGCAATACAATCAATTGAAACATAACAAATGCTTAAAATGATGTTACAAAACTCACATATAAATTAGTTGTCTGCACAAGGAAAAATAAGAATGAGTTAAATGTCCAAGACCTATATAGAGCCAAGCAAGTACAACTTCCTTCTTCCAATTACTGTGAAAAGATGAATGCCACAGTTTGACAACAAGCTTGATCTGAAAGAGTTCTTTGTGAATCTGTTCCAAGATCTTTCACATCGTGCCCAGAGCTCAACGGAAAAACACTGCGAACAGTTCAATTATAGAAAACAGCAGTGGAGAGCCAGATAGGAACATATCAGGTATGGCATCAGCATCTGTTAAGTCATTGCTCCTGATATCAGTATAGTCAGGCACCCGATAGAAGAGAATAGTTGAAGTAGTAGATGGAAGATGGAGTTGTTGGTAGATCTTGGAAAGAATATGATGAGAATGAGGCATCACTGAGATCAAAGCCTGTAGCAATCTAAGTGAATCAATGTAAAGCACATCTAGACAATGATCTTAGACACAATGTGGTCCAAGGCAGATATGTGCAACTCTGCAGTGAAGATGGGGCAATGTGGCAGGATCTGATCTACTATGATGACATTAAAGCAGACCATGGCTGGTCCCACCAAAGTGCCAGACTTCAAGCCATTGGTGAAGACAGGCAAGAAGTCTGGGTGAGCAGCACAGTGCTGGCAAAGAGTTGCTGATACATGCAATCAGACGAAAGCCTTCCAATCCTGCAAAGGGAAAACAAGCAGGAAGGGGAAACTGCAAACTATGGTAGAAGTGGCTCAGCTGTTGACGACTGGGCAGCACTATCAAGACTAGTGCCTCTGATGTAGCTCAGATACACAAACCTAATCTAGTAAAGCTTGCTGTAATCTACCATTATGGTGAACTACAAAAAGATGAGAACTGTTGCTGATAACAGCATTGTCCTCAAAATTTAATAAAATCTCTATAATGCATACTTAAAGTTAACAGCAGTGTCTACAATATAGACCTATGTTTGGTCTAACAATGCAATCATGCACATATTATTGGTTGTAGCAGATTCATACGAGTTTATAGTAGTTTTTATCCATAGTTTGTAAAGTCATCTTCAGGTTCCCATTTGAGTTATTAATTCTCTGCATCAGTATATAAATTAAGTTTCTTTCATTAATTTTCCTTTCAAAAGTGTAAGTGGGATTTCTCAAGTACAGATCGATAAAAAAAAAATGAAACTTGTGGATAAAATCCTCCTAATTCCCATGAGTAATACATACCTTGAGAGTATTATGCCCATAAGTAAAGCATGGTGTGATAGAAATTGAACAAGTAGCTATTAAATGCTGAACATTGAGCTAAATTTTTGATATGAGTTATCAGGAATTTTTTTGACTTCATTGAACTGAAGGAGAATATGAAGGATAGATTAAGCAAGAAAAAAATGCAGTGCAATAATTGCTAGCCAAATTATAAACCTGTTGACTTGTTAATCAAGAATCAAAACTGATACTTTAATAATTATAATTGTTAGTCAATCTACTTGTAAAGTAACTGAATAATTTTGTATTTTTAGAAACTTAACTAAAAATAGCATAAATGCTTATTTTTTTATTTAAAAAGAGAGCAATTCCATTAATAACCCCCTTTTTTTTTTCAAATATGTTTCTATTGACATATCTAACCTGTTGCAATATATCCAGACTAAGTGCAACAGATTTCAAATATCTTTGGATTGATTTGAAAGGGTACCAACTCTACACATAGTCCATATTTCATGGGGGGGGGGGGGGGTAGATGTTTCACTTTATTTTCAGCAGTTTTCCCACACTATAATCTGTATTTACATGATATTGTGAATTTATCTTACAACAGAAAACTATATTTCTAAAATGAAACACAATTAAAACAACTTTTACTATTAATACTTTTAATTACAGATTTTTCGTCTTCTGTGGCAACTACTATATCAGTATGATTTCTAAGTTTGCATATTGTGAGCTCTGATTAAGCTTCTATACAAAATACAACCAACTTTTGCTCCATATTTAACTTATGCTACATAAACTAATCCTTTTCCCTTTTCAGCAATTTTTCTTCCTTTTTTAAGCAACTATATGTCCCAATCATTAAGATGCAGTTCAAATTCTTTGCATGTGAAATCATTTAAAAAATCTATTTATTATGCAGTGGTATTTTATTTACCATGTATCAGCATCTTCAATATAATAGAGAAAAGCCCACTGGCTGAAAAGACTACAGTTATACACAATAGATCTGGTTTTTCTGTTAATGTATTAAGAAATCAGAAAACAGGTGAATTTTCTGATGTACTATGCCATGAGGATTATTGCTCAGCAAGATGGTACCATTCTCAGTGTGCACATCAAAATCCATCTATTCTTTACATCTCACAAAACACCAAATACTTTCTCTATCGAGAGGCTTATTGTGTGTGTTAGGGGTGGATGGGTGGGTTATACATGACTGCATTAACATTTAATGTTAGTATTGTTATTTAATGTTTACATGCTAACGAGAAAACTAATTTCAATTTTTGTCTTAATTTTCCACTTAATTATACTTAATAGGTTTTCACTTTTATCAGAAATCTAACAGAATTTTTTTAATATAAACCACTGAAAAATACTAATATTAGCTTGTTAACTTGGTGAAGCTAAACACAGAATACTCAAAATGTTTACAGTAAATATTCCATGCAACTGCTATCACTCCATGTAGGATCACAACAATCTTTTTTGAAACACCAGCTATTGCAGTGTTGCCTTCAATAAGGCTTCTAATATACATACATCTCTCTGGGTCTCAAATATCACATGCCTCCACTTGATGTACAAATTATAACTCAGAACTGCTGCATAAACTTATATATCTTTATGATAGTCCATAGCATACTATATCATGCATTTAGACAAACATTTTTATATATAACTAGAATTGCCCATCTTTGCTTGGGTTTTAATATATAGTAAATGACAAATCCAAAGTAGCAAGTTTCCACTTTATATAAAACTCAATAAGATCAACAAAGTGAGAGATTTTCCTCCACCTCCTTTCTGAGGCAGAAAGTAGAGGGCATACTTTGAGCTAGTCCATAATATTCCACAAATAAGTAGCTTTAATTCCTTCCTTTAACCCTGTTAACAGGCCCCTTGAATACTACCACAGACAAGTTTAGTTACAAAAACCAAAGATAGAGTAACACTGTCAAGAACATCTAAGTCAGCTTGACCCAAGCATACACAAAGAAAAAAATGTAACACTTAACAATAAGGACTAATATTTATATATTTGTAGCAAAAAGAGATATCAGATTCAAAATTAGCTTCTATTAAAGGTCTGGGTTTGACTTTTTTAAATGTAATATGGAGAGCAAAGGGGAGGGGGAATCCTTAGTGAAATTTAAGCTAGCATTTAGGAAGTTATGAATAATTCAAAAACAGGTAAAAGATATTTTTTCTACTTTCTTTATATGGGCAGTATATAATGAAATGATTAAATAATATAATGCACTCACCTTTTAACTTTTTCTTTCCTTTCTGAAACAGAGTTTTGTTGTTGCTCTGTAGCAGTAGATGTTGCTGCAGTCTCTTGCTCTGAAATTAAAGAAAAGTTCCTAAACAAATGTATTATTCAATAAAATGAAATGATTCACACAAAGCAATCAATCCTACTTTGAGCTTTAGATCAACACATCCATTTCTATAGGCCACTATCAATATCTGAAGCTGCAAAGTTACATCTTGCCAACAGCTGTTGGCATGATATGGAAATTTTTTGCAGCTTCAGATCATCTGTACCACTACAGAAGTGGACAATGCATCAATGAATTGACAGGTTGCTGCCTCCAAGGTTAAAACAGCCAAAAAATATAAATGTTTATAGTCTTAAGAGAGCCCTTAAAATAATCCTAAAAGAGGAAATGTGTTCTCAATTACCAGGATATGAAATCAATGCAGCATTTGGACCCATAAATTTTCCTTTTCAGATCATTATAATTATATCCTAAAAATTATGCTGTCTTACCATGATCTTCATCATCATCCACCACATATAAATGATCAGGGAAGAGAAAATGCTAACAGAGGAAGGGTAAGTGGTAACAGAACTTGGAATGTCAATGCTGCCTGTAAGTGTCATGCTGGAGCCACTTGGTTGATAAGAGATAATTCTCCAGACAAAATCATAAATTGGTTATATCTATAAAATTAATAATTTGTTATCATTAACCCTTCCAGGGTCCAAGATGTTGACAGAATTCAAAATGAGAGACCCAAGATATCTGTTTGTTTTTAATACAACATAAATAAAAAGACCTAGGTTAAAAAAAATTGCTGTTTGAATTTTTTTTCATATATCTTTTTAAAAATATATAATTCAAGTTTGAAAAATAACATTCTTTTTTCATTTGATGCATATTTTATTAAACTACAATATAATTTGCTAAATTTAAACAATGATTAACAATCCGAGTTACCTGCTGACTTTTAAATATCTATAAATCAATAAATATTTTGATGGTTGTTGTTGCACAAAACACTTAATAATTTGTTAAAGCCATCTTATTGCCATTTCTTAGAAGCACTATATGGTATTGCCAATTTGTTTGTTAAAGTTACTATGCTGAAGCAGCCCTGATTTAAGCCCACAAGTTTGATTTGAACTATTATCAACAAATATTTCCTTAGTTTTGAAAACCTCCTAAAAATTAACAAAAAACTATTTTTAAAAACTGAACATTCTGAATGCAATTACAACATACATACCTCTTTCCCCCCCCCCCCCCTAATTATATACTCTTTTCTGCCTTAAACCTATTTTACTATTAGAATTATTTTTATCATTTATATCATTTATCCCAGCATTCTATGCATCTTTCCCACTCTTCAAATTGAAACTATAATTTAAAAAAAAAGTCTCTATAGCTAAAGATTCTTAAAGACTGGCTGCACCACATGTTGTCATGGAACATAGGAGAGGAAGTCGCAGGTGTTCTAATTGCTCTCTCTCACATACACATGCAAAAATGGGAAGAACTGGCTGCATAGTAGTTGTTTACATGGATGATTTAAGTCCAAATACTTCCTCCCCACATATTGGATGGATATACTCTCTACATAGAGTTAGTATTTTATTTTATTTTTTACAATTAAACCTTAGTTTTCATTTCTGTAGATTTACTTTATTTTTGGAAATTATCTATCTTTCAGTTGACTGATTATTTTTGATTTCTTGAAGTTATGCTACATCGGATGACCAGTCTGCAGATTGTTGCGGTGAATACTTTATTTAACGTCGCATTAGGTTATATGTTAATTTTTCATTTATTTCTTAATTTTCAAGTAAAAAATTTTTGATCTTGTATCATTTCCTGAAAATAAATGAGGTCTTTAATACAGAAGCAAAATGGACTTCCTTGACATGGAAATCAGGCATGTGGGAGGACATTTTTAGTGAGTATTTTACTCCCCCTTCCCCTCAACACTAAGAATGTTTTACTCTCTTCTAGGGAAAATTTTATTTAAAAAAAATTACAAGTTTTTAAGTTTATATCGAATGTTTTTAAAAGATTTTACCCCTCTCAATATCTTGGCTGTGCCACTCTGACATACATACTTTTCTGTTTTGGTGCTTAGCCCAAGATCACAAAAATTTAATACCCAAAGAAAAAATTCATAATAATTAATTAAAAAAAAGCAGCCAAGAAAATGTTCTTCCATTTCATAAACAGGACAGAAAATCCCATTAATGTGAGCAGTATCAAGTCACCTTGTATAACATTGCCCAGTGTTTTAAAATATACCTCACTGAAAAGAATAAAAAAAATCATGTTTCAGGTAAATATTATAGTATTTGAGAAGAATATATAATTTAACACTTTTAATTTGTTAGTTTTCCAAAATTAAGCCTTAATTGCACAGTCAAATCTATTTTTTTCACTATATTACATGAAAAGGTTTTATCAAAATCAACATGTTCATAAATCTGTTTAAATTCTTATTTCCATAAATTGTTTAATTTGGTATATAAAACATGACTTATTTCAATTGATTGATTATTTTTTTTAAATTCTAAAATTGACTTGTTTATATGATTCTGCACAATTGGTAAAAACCTGGACTTCTCAATGTGTAGTACTGAAAAAAAAATTGCAAAACAGGAATAATTTTCTTGTTTCAAGTAAAATTTTTTTTTGTATTCAGAAATAGCCTTTCTTTCATGTGCATTATAATAATTTTTAAAATAAATTTTATTTGCATTGCAGAGCATTTCTTTTTACTACATGACTCTAAAAAATGCCCTATTGAATAATGTAAAAAAATTGACAAACCAATTTGGCAGTAATTTTTGCTACTACTTTAATACCTAAAGGCACTCAACACTGAGTACCTTTTTGGTTTATTTCCCAGTATATTAAGACTGTTAGTTGCTTATTCATTTTTCACAAACCAATACATGATGAGTGAAAAGCAATAGGAAGATAGGCAAAAACAACAATCCTTACAGAACTTTTTATCAAGTACTGCACTGGAACAAAACTTCACCCATAATTCTTACAAAATAACTTTTTATTGAGTACCCTGGAACAAAACTTCACCTATGCTTCTGGACAGCTTTTCCAAGCCCATCAGTATTATATTCCTTACTGAAAGCAGGTGGAGCAGGTGAAAGCAGGTGTAACAAAAATAAAACTCAAAACCTAAAACTGCCTTTTCTTGTGAAATATTTTCAGAAAATCAAGAATTAAATACTAATTAATTTGGCTTATAACATGCCATAATTTCTTTCATTATTCACAAAAAAAATTCTAAATTTAATATTTTTTTGGCTGATCATAGTGAAAAAAATAGCAGGGCCTCTGGATGTAAACCAGTTTTATAGGCAGGACCCTGGAAAGGTTAAATGATTCAGGGCTTGTGATCCCCAATCATCATCATCACATAATATGAAAAAAGGATATTGCCAGAGATACAAGGGTCCCAAACACATACAAGCAGGGAGTGGAAGATATGCTGTGGGAGTATCCTAAAAATGAAAGTATCCTGCACTGCATATTTGACCCTAGCAGGTGAATTCACCAGTTGATATTACCATGACAGGAACACTCCAGTACTATGCATTTCTCCAGAGAATTGAATGTAATCCTTTGGTATTGCACAGACCCAAAACTAATAGAGATGCAATAGGCTCCCAGAATGCAGGAGAGGCAGAAGAGACCAACAGTTAAGAACCAAGGATAGCCAAATAGGACTACCCACTCTATCAAAAGAATCCTACTTTCCAGAGGTTATGATCCCCGTGCAAGGCAAACATGGGTATGAGCATTTAAGAATGAACAGAAATACACCAAATTCCGTTTTTACACGATTTAGAAAAAAAATTCCAATTTTCTTTTTACACGAATTATTTTGATCTAGCATAGTTCAAACAGCGCCTTTTTGAAAACCTCTATTTCTATTTAATTCTGATTAAACACTCCTATTCAAGAAAAAATTGCTAGAATTTACATTTATAATAAAGATGCCGCTTTTATGGTCACATTTTTCAAAGTAGTTTTAACTTTGAAATTTTTTTTCACCGTCCCGTGGCCGAGTGGTTAGCGCGCTTAGCTACTGATCTACGGGACCTGGGTTCGAGCCCCGGATAAGGCATGGATGTTCGTGTTGTTTTCTGCTGAGGTCCTGCCATCCTCTCAGATCTTCTACTGTGGCATATAAACTGACAGGCTCCTGTCAGACCTCTGTGGCAAGCAGCTGCTTGAGGGGGCATTTATTTATTTTTTTATTGGAGCATGAACACGGACAGCCAAAATGTTTCACACAATGAAAGTGATTTAATTCCAATCTATATATATTATGCAATATAATAATTATATATAATATATATATTATGCAATATAAAAATATAATATATACTATGCAAATGAATGTATCTATTGTCAGAAAGTGACAACGAAAAAAATCTAGTTAATAAGCATATGTAAGTCATATTTTTTTGCACTTTTGTATTCTTGAATTAGTGACATATTATTTTCTTTATGAAGGATAATTTACTTTATATATGTACATATAATTATCTTTATAAGTTTATAAAATAACAAATGTTTAAATGAATAAAAATCAAATATAGAGTTAAAGATTTTGATACAATTTGTTTGAAAAAAAAATTGTTATTTGTACTGGGATTTCACGTCTGGAACTAATGTTCTATTTTTTCATATGCACTGTATTTTTTTTTTACACTTTTTTTTAACATGGTTTTTTTGGGAACCTATCTACTGTGTAAAAACAGAACTGGATGTATATGGATTGTTGCTGGGGCTTAAAAGAATCTATGGAAATTGTGGTCAGAATATCCGGCATGTAACTGGGAGACATGGACTTGAGTCCCACTCAAACTCAGTTTTTTCAGCTAACTATTCATGAGTTCCATGTTTAGATGGATATCTCCTGTGATACTCTGCTACTGAATTAATAGACACATACACCTGGAACACTAAAATTAAGCTGTATAACAGTTTGATTATGGTAGTGAAACTTGAACCCTTTTTGCAATGCATTTTGGAAGTGACTGCAAAAATAGTTAAATTATGCACTATATTTCTTTCTACAGAAGGGTGAATTATTTAGGTGATCAGTAAGTACACCTTCTAATGTGCTTCATTTGATATTAAACTACTTATGACTAACTCTTGCAAAATACCCCCCCCCCCCCCCACCCTTTGGGCGGGGGTGGCTCAGTCGGTAGCACGCCAGGCTCGTAATCTGTAGTTCCCAGGTTCGAGTCCCAGCTGGGCCAGCGTTGAGATTTATCTCCGCAAAACTCCCCGCCCTGCCCACGGTCAGTAGGGGACACCGATGGGCTTGGAAAGGCCGCCATCCATCGGATGGGACGTTAAGCTGTGGCCCCGTGTGCGGGAGAGCCATACCCTGTGCACGTTAAAGAACACGCTGGATGGCCTTGATGGGAGGCTACCATCTGTCTCCCAACAGCTGTTCCAGTGGGTCCCCTCACCCAACCTTCTCTGAGCCTTCGGGGTCCATGTGACCTGACCATTTAGCCCGTGGTGTGCAAAAAAGTGCCGCTCAGAGGTAAAACAACCCAACCCCCACCCTTTTTTGGGGGGGGGGGGGAGGGAGAGAGAAAGGAGGGGATATAATTTGAGGTAGCCCATGATTGTACATCTAAAGTAATATAACATATTTTTCTATAATAAAGCAGAATGTCCTTAATTATAAATTTGAATTTGTGAAGTCAAGGCTTTCAAAATATTTATTGAATATACAGTCGAACTTGGTTGTAATGAGCATAGAAATAACGCGATCATGCCTATAATGAGCAAAATGCCATAATGATTTTAATTTACGCATATTACCATACAATTGCTCCCTTTTATAATGAGTGTACGAGTATACAGATATACCGTACAAATTTTGGTAACTATGGAAGCATGAAAACATTCTTAATTGCTCAGGTAGTTGGAAATAGTACCAAATTTTTGGAACAAAAATGAAATGGGTGACTTAGCTTTTATGACCACTTGCATCAGATTACCTGTCAGTTGACCTAACCTTGTCCTTGAGGACTGTCCCCCCACTCTACCTAACCCTCTCCAGTGACTAGCCTCTGGCTCTGCTCCCCCACTTTACCCAAACACCACCACAACTGCAAAATCAGTTAGACACAAAAAATAAGACTTTTAATGCATTGAGAGTTTTAAGGGGAAATTTGAAAAATATCAAAGTGAAATCTTTAAAACAAACATCAATTGTAAGATTTATAAATAAAAAGACTAATTGAAGTTGTGTTTTTTTTTTATTAGTATTGCTTTTAATTATGGAGAAATAAATTGTGTTTAGTATCAAGTGTATGGTTTGAAAATTACAGACAAATGAATTGTGTTGAATATTAAATATATTGTAGTTTATACAAGCATATTAATACAAATAATATGTAGGTATGTAACTATATTATTTTCCTCTCTCTTTTGTTTTTTGAATCTATCTTTTATCAAAATACTGAGAGTTAAAATGTAGGAGGTAGATTTAACTCATCATTGATATGGTGAGTAATGGTTATGACAAGGAAATGTTGTCAGTCCCCTGGTGGTCGATATAACCAAGTTCAACTGTATTTTTATGTTTTATTTCTGATTACATACTCAAAGTAAAGAATCCTTTCAGTAATTAGGCAAAGGCCAAATTGATCACCTGATATCTGAAACTGCCCATCTTTCCGCTGTGACTGAGCTGATGATGTTAAATACACATCATTCTTACCATACTTCAGAATAGAAACAAATCAGTTTTCACTGACAGATACAGGTGTGTTGAAAGGGTGGGAGATAGATTCATTCAACAATTACTCTATATAAGAGCCTGAGCTTTTTTTCTTGCATATAGCACTATTTTATTAAATTTTATTTTCATAGTTTATTATCTAATAAAAACCAAAAAAATGAAAACACTTAAAAGGTGTGTGTATTTTTTGTGTGTGTTGGGGAGGGGGGGGGGGGGTGTTAATAGCACAATTTTACAGAATAACTTCCCAGTACAATTTTTTAAATACAAGTCAGAACATATGTTCAAGCTAGCTTCAAAATGGTTAAATATTTTATTGAAGAAATGCTAATAAACTGTGCTTTATATGTAACAGCTATTAAAATTCTTAATGACTCAAGCAATTCTGAACTACTAGGAGTTTTAATAATTGATTTTTCATGCTACACAGTTCACATTAATTGGCATGTTTAACTTAGAGATGTTTACTTTTGATATCATCATCACATTTATATATTTAAAAACTAACACTTCTAAAATTCATCAAAATGTAACAACTTACGTCTCAGTCTTGTTAGGGGAGAAACAAATTCTTCTTCACTTTCTGTTTCTGAGCTTGTACTACTTATATCTAATACAATATCTTTGTCAGGATTTATCTTTAAAAAGTTGCGGCACTGATATGTGAAATGTCCAGCTGAAAATAAATATATATAAAATTCCATGCTTCTATCAGAAAAATTCTGACTAACACTTGAAGTGTTGACATGAAGAATAAGCTAAGTCATCAGAATTGACTCAGAATTAGCTAAGTCTAAGAATAGCTCGTTGTAAAGTCTAATTTATTAGCACATATGAAATACATTCTGCTCAGCAGTTCTAAAACTGTACTCATATGGATTCCTGGGGCTCTGTGAGAGTTCTCTAGAGAGATCTCACAAATTCCTATAGTACTCTATTTAAACACATTGTTTTCAATTTAAGACAATATCAAAACAAGTAGGGGTAGTTAAACAGCATCAGTATGCTTGTTGCCTTGTTTACTGATGCAAAAATTGGGATCTGCCATGTTTACAAACTAAAAATGGGGGTTTAAAGCCAATTAAAGTTTAAGAACTGCTGCTAGATCATATTATAATAGAACACAAGAACTTTATACTGTTTTGGGGGCTGTAGTTTATATCAGAAGTCTCTAATCATTTGCCCATAATAGAAGAGGAAAAACTAGAAGTGCTAAATACTACAAATAGCTGACATTTAAAACCTACTACATGTATAAAAAATATATTTTTGAAAGGATATATTACAAAAATCAAAAGAGAAAGTTTCTCTTAAGTGTATGTACATGGCAAAGTGCTTCTTTATGCAAAGTTTGTAGCTACTTCATGGTAATACTTATTATACCACATTAATATTGGAAACTGCTACTCTGAAGAATGCTCAAGCATCCACTTTATTTATACATCAGCCACAGTGCCTAGTGTTACCCAGAAATAAATGCATTTTTACAACAATGGCACATATTCTGGATATAAAAATCATTACTTAAAAAAGAACTTTTTCTACATAAAAGCTGAATTGTTAGCTGAAAATGCACTTAAATGGGCTCTGCCATTCATACCATCAGAGATTTGCTTTCTCATAGACAAACATAATTTTTTAAATCTTTATACACTGCTCACAAAAATTAGGGGATATTTCAAAATGAATACAAAGCGATAAAAAAAAGAAGCATTTGAATTTTTTTTTATTAAACAAGAACATCAGAAAAGCAAATGACAAGTCAAAGAAAGTTGTTCGATTATGCAAATGAGATGCAAAACCAACTTTTATTTCATTGGTGAAAATGCACTATACAAAAGGCTGAACGTACTGGAGTATCTGCACGTTCCCTGATCTTGAAAGTGCACATCCTGAAATTTCCCAGCCCTTGCAATGCCCCTGCAACATGATTTGCCCAAATGCGAAGCCTAGAGATCCATAGGATGTCTTGAAGCTGGTCAAACACAGACGACAGTGGCAACAGCACTTGGAACATCCCAAAGCATGATTAGCAGACTGTGGAATCGCTTTCAAGAGACTGGCACAGTATGAAGAAGACGAGGGCAGGGTTGCCCATCTGCCACAACAACAAGAGATGACTGCTACTTGACCTTATTGGCAAGAAGGAACAGGCGCAGCAATGCAACAGAGCTGCAGGGACAGTTTCTTGCTGCCACTAGACGACAGATATGCACCCAGACCATACGAAATCAGCTCCATCGTGTTGGACTGCATGCCCGTCGACCAATGGTATGCATTCCGTTATCTGCTGAACACCATAGAAGGTGGGCTGATGAGCATCGTCATTGGACCTGTGATGAGTGGTCAACTGTCCTCTTCTCTGATGATGAGTCATGGTTCAGTCTGCAGCCTGACAATCATCGTGTCCCGATCTGGCGTGAACGAGGAACATGGGAGAATCCACGTTTCATGCGAGAAAGGGACTCCTTCGTTGGTAGTGGTGGAATCATGGTGTGGGCTGGCATCAGCATTGGTGGTCGTACCGACCTCCACATCATCAGAAACGGATCACTGACTGCTGTCAAATATCGAAATGAAGTCCTGCACCCTATAGTGGTACTCTATGCTGGAGCAGTTGGAAACAACTTTCTTTTATGGATGATAATACAAGGCGCCACCGTGCGCATCTCATCAAGCGTCTCTGAAGCAAAATGCTTCAGGAGGCAGGAATCGAACGCATGGACTGGCCTTCACGTTCTCCAGACTGAATCCCATTGAACATGCTTGGGATGCACTGGGAAGACGTCTGGCAAACCGTCCAATGCCTCCCATAACACTTCTTGAGCTGGAAGTTGCCCTGGAGCAAGAGTGGCAGAGGATCCCACAAGAACTGCTGGACATTCTGATCCTGTCCATGACCCATCACTGTCAGTGTGTTTTGGCAGTCTTGGGTGACTATACACCCTACTGAACAGTCAATGTGTGGCACTCTCATCCAGTTTGACATGCTTCTGTTCACCCCCACCAATATGTCACTTGCTACTCAATCACGACAATTGAGTTTGCATCTCATTTGCATAATCGAACAACTTTCTTTGACTTGTCATTTGCTTTTCTGATGTTCTTGTTTAATAAAAAAAAAATCAAATGCTTCTTTTTTTATCACTTCATATTAATTTTGAAGTATCCCCTAATTTTTGTGAGCAGTGTATATGCTAAAGCAATGCAACCATATATTTCTAGTGCAGTATAACATTTCCTTCTTTTACACATCTTTAAAAAATTTCTTGAAAATGCACAAAACATAAATTTAATACTTTTTTGCCTCTAATACCCTTATTAACATTAGGGGGGGGGGGGGGACAGACATCCAGAAACAGGTCTTCTAGCAATAGTTTGGCCTGTTTGAAATTGATTCCGAAGGTGGCTTACAATGCTATAATTCATATTTAGCCATCTGACTACCTCAGATCAGGATCAGTGCTAGCTATTTTGCTGCCTGGAACTGGAGTGAACTTGGACTCCACCTCTTTCTTCAAGCCTGATCACAGATATTAATGATTAATTCAGCTAAATTTAATATTATTTTTAAAAGCAGTTGGAAATCATGTGCTGAAAATTAGGTCGTACTTCAGTCAACTTTATTGCAGCTATGATCATTAATTTGCAAATTTGTCACCCTAAAAAATTGCCTCTAGTATAGTTGCATGTTCACACTATCCTTGCCTGTGACTGATGATGTCTGGTTTTGAGCCTCTCGATTGCTTGGTGCCTCATTTCTTCACTCAAAAGATTTCTTCTGGCCATTATCTAAATAGTTGGCTATTTCATGTCATACATCAAGACTAACATGAACTGACATGTAAAGAACAAATGAGGTGCTTTTTATACTGATCTGTTTTGCATGAGCAACTGTGTTTAATGCAAATATTCAGCATCTTTTCTTTTATGTAAAAAATCTGACTCGTTATTTATTGTCAATTATCACACAAGATATGCTGATTTTTGCATTTGTTGCTCAACTTTTGAGCACCAATGTAGTATGAGTCTGTGCCAAACTATTTTCATAATTTAAGACTGTTTAGAGAAAAAAAAAACTAATTCTGACTGAATCATAAAACGAACTAAACAAAATGAATGCCACTAAACCATTTCTTTAATTATATGAAGACAATATTAAAATCATGTTATTTGAAACAAAAATTACTGTTCTCAAGTAACATCACTTTAAAGGCTAAGGTAATTATTCACTAACAGTGATTTATTAATGAGAGAATTCCTGAAAAAAATAATCAAAAGCTGAAGTATACATGTTGATTAAAAAGTTAAAAAAAAATAATTTTTTTCCCATTTGAACATGTATAACAGATAAGGTTCTTAGAAGCTATTCCTAGATTTTACAGGACATACAAGGCCATGCCTTACTAAGACTGAAGTCACTGCTGATCACTACCCCAGAGCTAACACAAAGCATATTTGCCAGCTGGAACAGTAGCTAGCTTCGTAACCACTATATGCTAATTAAGACTTTACTTTTTTATTTTTCTGAAAAACTTAAATTATGATTGACCCAAAGCTCATAGTTAGCTATGCTCTTTCAAGCCTGGTCTTGGCTCAGGCCCTAAAACTCATTTCTACATAACACGACTTAAGTTATATTAGTTATCAGGATAAAGATATATTTTTTAATACTGAAAACACTTCAGAATTATTCCAGTCACAAGTTTTAAAGCAAGTTTCAGACCCAAGGTTTTAAGAGTTAATGTTTAATCATTTATCCAATTCCCTATTAATAAATTTTATGAGTAAAAAATTATATTGTTACTATTAGTAACAATATAAACTTTATAAAAAATATTACTCAGTAATTTTATCTCACATATGAAAAATTTAAGCCCTTTTTAAAATTTTTTATACAACATTAAATATTTATAAAACTAAATCTGTGAAGCATCTGAAATGCGATACTTCACATACTAAAATTTGAATATTTCATACTGCATTTACAATGCACAAAGAACAAACTGTTCACAGAATTTTAAAATAAACTTACGATAACCGCATTTTTTGCAGGCAGGTCTAATATTGTCCGCTGTTTGGTTAGTTAACCTAGCCATTAAATCTGAAACGTAGAAATAAATTTTCAATTATTATGCTGATAAAATCTGAAACTCGTTGCACTTAAAGCTAAATATTACTATTATGCAATAACAATGAGAAAAAGAATATTATGATTTAAAAAATACACTACAAAAAAGTAAGTTCTCAAAATCTGCATAATATGTATAAGAAAATCCACCTAATCAATGTATAGGACTGATGAAATTCACTTGCCAATGGTGAGTGAATGTTTTGTTGTAGTTTGTTACTTTAAATGCTAATAAAAATTACGGTCCTCAGCCGATAGATGGCATTGCTCAAGTGGCGTGTGACGTCGAAGTGTAAAGTATGATGTCGATTTGTAAAGTATGACGTAGAAACGTAACTGTTGGTTGTTGGTGGCCTATGGCTCTTTTATTTGTTTCTTTTGGGTGGGTAATGTAGAATCACGTGTTGTGTGTGATTTGACGAGAGTGTGAAGTTACGTTTGGTTTTTTTCGCCATTTTTTCTTGACTTTGGATAACACCTATATGGTTAGAGGTAAGTTCGTGTGTATTATATATTTAATAGGGGGGTTCAGTGATAGGTAGGATACAAATAATTAATATGTTCTAGCTTTTTTTTTTTGAAAATTGGTTAGGATATGTTTTATAATTAGTTATTAAAGATATTTTGGGGCCCGTGTAGTGGGGGAGTATGCTTGAGGGAAAGAATGAAGTTTTTGTGTGTGGGATTGAAAATGGCGATAGTAAAGAACACATGTATTTCATTAGAATAGTTTGGGGGTGAGAATTGAATGTTTTTTAGTAGTTACGTGTAGTATGGTAATTATTAATGTATTACTATAGTGATTTATTAATTTTGTTGTATATTTAGGAGTCTTTTAAATTTAGTTATATGATTTATTTTTAATATGTGGAAGCGTCTGGCGACTTTTTGATGTAGTAATTCTGGGTATTGTAGAATTGTGAGTGTGTGAAAAAACGGCAGTTTTGATGGAGTCAGGAAAGAATAAAAAATTTAGAGGTGGGGTGTGAGTAGCGGAGTCGGTAGCGTGCCAGGCTTGTAATCTGTAGTTCCAAGGTTCGAGTCCGAGCTATGTCAGCGTTTAGATTTATCTTGGCAAATTTTCAAACTCGGCTCATAGTAGGGGACACCGATGGGCTGGGAAAGGCCGCCGTCTGTTGGTTAGGATGTTAAGCCGTGGCCCTGTGTGTGGGAGAGTTACTCTGTGTACGTTAAAGAACACGCTGGATGGCCTTGACAGGAAGTTACTGTTTCCCAACAGCTGTTCTAGTGGGTACCGTACCTTCTGTGAGCCTTCGGGGTTCATGTGATCTCGCAATTTAGCCCATGGTGTGGGAAAAAAGTGGGGGCTCAGAGGTAAAATGACAATGTAATTTAGGGGAGGGTTATTTGCGCTGTAAGATTTTTTTTTTTTGTCAGTTTTTTGTTTTGGAGCTTTTTTTTTATAATTCAGTCGGCGGTGGACTGTTTCCGATTTTCATGTTTTTTTGGTTTGTGTTGTCTTGGAGGACATTATTTAGTTTTGGGGCTTTTTTGTAATTCGGTCGGCAGTGCACTGTTTCCGATTTTCATGTTTTTTGGTTTGTGTTGTCTTGGAGGACATTATTTAGTTTTGGGGCTTTTTTATAATTCGGTCGCCGGTGCACTGTTTCCGATTTTCATGGTTTTCCGTTGTGTGTTGCCTTGGAGGACATTATTTAGTTTTGGGGCTTTTTTATAATTCGGTCGGCGCTGCACTGTTTCCGATTTTCATGTTTTTTGGTTTGTGTTGTCTTGGAGAACATTATTTAGTCTTGGGGCTTTTTTATAATTCAGTCGGCGGTGTATTGTGTTTTGAAAAGAGGGGAGGGGTAATGGTGGAAGTGGTTTACTTGTATGTAGGAAGGCAATCGTTTTATTTTTTGTTAGATTTGGCACTTTTATGAGCTTTCATTCTGTAATTGACGGTTACGAGGTTTTTTGCGGTAATTTAATATTTTTTACGTTTGTTTGGGTTTGTTACTATGGTTACGGTGCGTTGCGTTTGACGTAAACTCGGGTTTTTCGTTACTATGGTAACGAAAAAAACAATCTTTTTTCTAGAAACCCCTGTTTGGGTTAGGGTCTCGGGAGTTGTGGGAATCAACTAAAAGGGCCGTTTTGTTACGTTGCGTCAAAAACAAAATGGCGACTGAGGACCGTGAACTGTACTACTGCCAAAATTACAACAATGAAATATTTTTATGAGAAACAGCTTTAACTTTCATTGAATGCACTATTTTTTAAAGAGGAAAACATTTTTGCTCCTTCCACTTGGTATACACTTTCGCCCAGGGTGGTAAAAACTGCTGGAGCTGGTCAGATTCTTTCCTAATTTTCACTCCTGTAAAACGATACACAACTTTGACTCATACCAAAAAGCAATTTACAACGATAAGCTCACCGTACAAAAAATTAGTCACCCCTGGCTGAATGTCACCTAATAGCGCATCCATGCGACCAAAGAACAGTTGAAATCCTCGAAAAAAAAATGGCATGGATGCCACCAGTGTGTGGATGTAGTGCACATCAATATTCATCCACTATTCCAGCAACAAATGCCACAGTTTGGCCAGATGGCTGGGACGACTCTTCACTCGTTGCTCTAAAATAGTCCCACAAATTTTCTATGAGATTCAAATCCAAGGATTTGGCGGGCCAGTCGAGATGTTCAAAGGCTTCAGAATGTTCCTTGTGCCAATCCGACTACTTCGAGTCCTGTGCATGTGACAATTGTCATCTTGGAAGACTGGGGTATCCTTCTGGTGTTCAATGTGGAGATGCTGCACAAAAGGCAACATGTGGTTGTCCAATAGCTAAATATAGCCCTTCTGGTTCAAGTGTGACATCATCGCAACCAAAGGACCCACTTTCTTTGTATGTGAAACACCCCCAGACCACAGTCCTCGTATGTGAAACACCCCCATACCATCACAGAGCCTCCTCCAGCTTGAACAGAACCTTGCACACAGTTCGCATGGAAGGCTCATGTGGCTTACGATGTACCTATCACCTCGTATCATTCGAATACAAGCAAAAACGTGACTCATCCGACCAGATCATTCACTTCCAAGAGTAAACAGTCCAGTCTTTATGGCATCGCACCCACTGTAGCCAAGCAGTCTTGTGCAGAGCTGTTAACATGGGTCTCTTTCACGGTACTCTGCTCCAGATATTCATGGCATGCACTTCCCTCCGGAGTGTTCATTCAGAAACAGCTTGTTGTAGGCCTGCATTGACCGATTGGAGCAATTCCTGCCTCATCGCAAAGCAGTTTGCCCTAACAGTGCATGACAAACTGCAGCAGTCCCTATTGGTGAGCACAGCCTTTCTGTCACAGTTCTGGTAACGATTAGCATGCCAGTGCTGGAAGACCCTTTGGTCAGTACATTTTGACACACCTGCAAAGGCAGCAACTTCTTGTACCCTATGCCCTTTGGCTTGGCTAAATGCAATAACACCTTTTGGTCACTCATCACATCTTTGGCGTGACCCATGTTTCACGGAACAACTAACACACACATGGTACACAACTACTTCTTTTCACTGTACGAACCCCGTAGCACACAGCACAGCTATTTGTAGGATATGTTTATTAGTAGTGTGCCCTCTGTTGCTGTGAAACAGATGTAACCCTCTGACAGTGGAAGATGACTAATTTTTTGTCTGGTGAGCTTAGTATTGAATATTACAAACCTTTATCATCAGCTTTCAATAGCTTATTACTAAACTCATAAATTTACAGTTTAGAGTAAATAATTCAACTTAAAGTTCTTATCTCAATTCTACCAAAATGCAAACCATTAAAATTTAATATTTTTTTTTAATTCTGCAACTTGTTGCATATATAAAAGAAAATGCAAAAATACAATGAACTGTAAGCACACACTAAACTAAAAGGCCTATAAGGACACCAACCAAGATCTCACACAAAGCTGGGAGAAGGGGATCCATTTGACAGCAATTAGGATATGGATGCTAGTCTCCCAACAGTCATCCAGCATGTTCTCTAACATGACAGGGTATGCTGGCATTGTTATGCATTGTCTAGTTACAAGTATCTCGTATAAACAACTGGCTCAACACACTAATTGGAGGGCCAAGTTCAGAATTGTCTGACACCCAGTGACTCATACCATAGCAACTAGAACAGAGGCAGCAGAATGCTGATTAATAGCACCACAGCACAAAAGAACTCTGTCCTCAACAAGTGAGAAGCAACAATACTGGGACTGTGAAAGCACCAGCTCCTGTGAAAAACAGCACAAAACCTGGAGTTTTCCTCCTTGTACAACTGAAGATGCTGCCTCAAGAAGAACCCAAGGTGAAGCCAATGCAGGTATGAATAATTAACCTAAACTTCACTGCACTGATATATACTATCAGTTACATTAGTTGTCAATGAGCCAATTGTTTATCCCAATACCACGTGTCTAGTACAGTACCTAGTTGTTTATAGAGTTAAATACACAGGTAAAAAATACTTTTTGCTCAGAAATTAAAACAAAACTCTGTCACTGAGCAATAAAATTTTTAAGTTTATCCTTCCTATTATTTGCATGCTAAAAGTTTCTCCTAAAACTTTTAACATGCAAATAAGTTTGAAGGATAAAATTAAAAATTTTATTGCTCAACAACAGAAAATTTTGATTTAATTAGTTTATAGAATTATTTTAATCTTTATTTAATTCTGCATACTGTTGTATTTTAGAACATTTTATAAACTCGACAATTCAACATCAAATCGACGTCAAAAGTGCCTATTTATTACTGGATGTTGAACTGTCGAGTTTATCTCAATATTTATTATCATTAGCATACTTGTAAGGCATGCTTTCCATCTATTGGAAAATAAAAAGCCGCTAGGGCTAAAAATTGCCTAAAATAACACCTACATGTGACATAAAAGGGAATGTTCATAGCATTAATTAGAGGAAATCTTGATCGGCGGCCGTTAGCTCAGTGGTCCTGAGCACCTGACATGTTATCAGGAGGTCATGGGTTCATATTCCTCCCGGCTCAGACAATTTTTCCTCTAATATTGAAATCGACGTCAAAAGTGCCTATTTAATTAATGGATGTTGAACTGTCGAGTTTATCTCAGTTTATCTCAATATTTATTACTTGCATGATTTCCCAGATGCTTTTGATATTTAAAAGGATTTTTTTCTGTTTCTAGTTATCTATTTATTTCTGGGAACTACAGTTACTTCCTGCACTTTAAGGGTCGATGTTCAGAAAAAGGGTGGGTAATGACAGTCACTAACAGCTGCCAGGTTAAGATTTCTGTCAAGTACACATAGTTGCTCATTAACATGAACATAATACAACACTCTTGTTGCAGATTCCTGATTGTCTCAGCTGATGGGCAGTACCTTACAAATCTATTATTTCTAAAAAGAGCTGGAAATTTTGACTACAAGTATGGCATGTAAAATACTGATTAAAAGGATGATACATCAAGACAACAAATGTCCCATTAACCCTTTCACTACCATACTAGCCAATAACTGCAGATAAGAGGTAGTGAAGAGAAAGGAATCACATTGATTAATTTCATTTAAAATCTTGGCTGTTTTGGGTTATGGTAGTGAAAGGGTTAAAGGAACATATGCTTCCAAATCATGGTTATAGAAAAGACATCTTTCCACTTCCTTTTTTACGCTTTCAATCACTGTGTATAACTTGTTATAAACAAACTTTTTTTTGTTTAACCATCTAGTCATTTACTGTAGTGCAAGTCACCTTGTCTAATTGATTATATTAATTCTGAAGCATTTGTATACTTCTGCTGATACTAGACATTGTGATCAGTGAAGGATTAAAAATCTTTGTTTCCCATGCATTTCTTGTGCAAATGCTTGATTAAAAATAAATTTTGCAAAATATAATTTGATTAGCTGTCCTGTGGCTGAATGGTTAGCATGCTTGGCTACTGATCAGATGGATGTGGGTTCGAGCTCCAGGTAAGGCATGGATGATTGTGTTGTTTTTCAACTGTGGTCCCACTACCTCACAGATACTATGGTATATAAACTGACTCTAAATCTAGAAACACAACAAAGAAAAATTTAAACAATCATGATATATCAAATTCCCCAGAAAGTCTTTCCTTCTGCCCTTCCCTCCCCTTAAATCTGTAATTGCTATTTTAAACAATATCCATCAAAAACACTTTTTTGTTCTACAGGAAAATAAAAGTTGTGAAAGAGTTAAGCAAAAACTAGAAATTATTTCAGGGTTTAGTAATCTGGGATAAGAACAGAAAATCCCAGAATCTTGGTTTCAAAACTATTAACTCTTTGCATGTCCAAGCTCAGTATACTGTTTTCACTTTTCTGATTCAGTCTACCATTGCATAATGAAAGATAATAAATTTACTTCACTTTTAGAACATAAATCAGCATTTTAGTCTATGATAATATATTTTTTGCCTGTTGATTCTGCTTGAAAAATTATGATAAAGTTAAAAAATCCTTTAGTGATCATATTCACATGTTGAATCACTGTAAATAGCTTCAGGTAACAATGATTTCGAGTTTATGCCTTTATTCTTCTGCCTTACCAAAGTAGATTGTTGTTTGGTTTTTGAATTCCAGCATTCTGACCTACTTAATGCTCTAGCAAAGTTTTAATGCTTTCTAAGCCTTTAACATAAGATATTCATTTTATTACAACCCAAGGTCACATCATCCAGAAACTATGCACAATCCTTTCAATCAAATTTTAGCAGACTTTCAATTTTAAAGTTGTGTTTTTTTTTACTCTGGTGCTTCTGGAATTACTTTCTTGCTGCATCTTCAAATATATACACTACGATTACAAAAAATAATTTGAAATGATTGTAAATGAAACCGTTATTGATCTCTAATGGCAGTTATCAGAAGAATCATAGGTTTAAGCAATTAGCCAAAAAGTGAAATGTTTAAAAGGTACAACTTATTTTAACACTACTTTTAATGATATTTTAACCAAATACACTAACATTAGGAAATTGCAATTTTTAACAAAAATTTTGCTGCAATTTTAAAAATAAACTTTCCATAGCAGTTATGCAGCTTCATACTAAAACGTTTCTTCTAAATTTTAATGCTTCAGTTAAACTTTAAATGCTTTGAAATATTTTTTATTTCCTTTTTCGTAGTTCTTTATTTTTTTTTAGATATATTTTTCAGTTTTTATTTAAATTATCTTGTTTTTAAATTAAAATGAACTTTTTATGTCACTACTTGCCTTAGGCTCAGTTTGTCAATCACCAAAAATCTAAGCAAATGTATTATTTACATAAATGACAAATATTAATACAAAACTCAATAAATGAGATATTTACACATTAATAAAAATATTATAAACTATTTATATTAGAATAATAAAATAATTTTGAAAAAAACTTATTTTTTAAATATTTAATGAAGTGAAAATAGAAAAAAAAATCAGTAAAATTCTGCAATATTTTAAATAAAGGTTTAAAAACTTCGACTTGCCTTTTATTTTTCTTTGAATTTCTGCCATTTTATTAATCACAATTAAATGCTCTTTCTTTTGGTACATAATGTGAGTATTTCCCTTCATTATTACTTCAGGATGAGGTTTTAAAGTTGTGTATTTTATTTTCTGAAAACATTTCAAAATTAACTTGACCACCAGAGAGATTAATTTCAGAAACCTGACATTAAGTATAATACCATTCATCACAACATACAAATAAGACTTTAAGCATTGAAAAAAAAAATCATCTAAGATTTTAAAATAATTTTTAATTATATATTATTATGCCCAATATTATGCCTGGAACTTGAATTTACATTAGTATTTAGAATTAGAAAGGCATGAACCAAGACCAATGTATTTCCATTTTATCATAAATATATTTAAACAGAAATAAGTATTTTTAAACCCTTAAATATTGTTTACTTTCTTCTCCAGAGGAAATGTTTCTTGGAATTCATTAAGACTTATGCTTATGAGAATAACATATCAACATGCAAGGTATGAAAAATTAATCAGTAATAAATTATCATAGGAAAGGTTCTGTAGACAAGGAACACTTGGTTTGACTTACATCACAAATATATAAAAATGAATTTTCAAGCTAAAGTATTGAAGTTGACTCATGCCATCACAATATATGGTAATTATTCTCAAAAAGTTAAAAAAAAAAAGATGAGACTACCCTTGTACATTAATTTGCTAAACAAGATAAAATAAATAGCAATACATCATCCATGAAGTTTGCTATGTACTATTACTACCATTAGTCAAAAGAATAATATGGAGAAGTTTGCTTTATGAATTTAATCTACATATTTGTGAAATAATCCATGCCCAACTAGGGATCACGCCCAAATCTGGTATATGTACAACCTTAGAAAATGATATTTGCAAATGACATCACAACAGAAGAAAATTAAATCAGAGGAACACACATCCATAAAAGATCTGACAGGAATGAAAAAAAAAAACATTTACAATTGGTTTATATTTTAGGTCAATGAATGGGAAAATTTTGCTTTAGAAAATTGAGAAGATAGCAAATTTTTCCCCCAGTGAATTTTTAAGCCTTAGGTATAATGATATAGGTGTCAATAAATACAAAATGAACAAAACATACTCAGTGAAGAGTATGCATTAAATATTTAGATAAATTGTCTTTAAGACCACTACAAGATGCAGAAAAATGATAGCACTTCATTCACATATAACTCTTTGGAAGGGGATAATATTCAAGAACAAAGTACCTTATGTGGTGAAATTTGTATATAACACAAAATATATGCATATTGAAAGCACTCCAATCATATATTCTAATAATGAAATATTTCATTCCTCGAAGTTCATCATGTATTATGTTTTAATAAGATGCTGAGTGTATCTAATATGAAATCTATTCTGTTGTATGGAATTTCATCTTATAAGCTGCTTGATAATTATCATTGCTTTTAATCTGGTAGCAACCTAGTTAGCCAAGTCTTAGCATCAACCATAAAAGGTTTTAAATGTCTTCCTTTGAAATTTCTTTGCACTTCTTCAAAAGTATAATTTGGGCTGGGCAAAAGGGAGACATTATTTCAACATGTCTGAAATGTAGTCCTGATCAGATGGCAAAGAAAATCAAAACAATGCTACAGAGACACTGTCAGAGTCAAATGGGATCAATATTATTTTGTTGGAAGTGGCTTATATTTGATTTAAGAATGGGAGTGTTTGGGAAAAATCTTAATTTGATGGATCTAGAAATTGAAGAAAGGATGACATATGCTATGACACACAATGACAAATCACTCTGGACCCTATGTGGTTCTTAACTGGCTCTCTCCTAAGTGCAGGGATGTATGATTAAAAATATAGTTTGCAATAAAAGCTTAATCATTAAACTATGTTTAAAATTATGAAACTATATTTCAAAAAGCATGATGAAGAGAATTGACACATTCAGTAATATCACTTTCATATCAAATTACATTCAGGCATTTAGATTTCTACTGCTGTATTGATATTAAAAGCCATCCCATGGCCGAGTGGTTAGCACACTTGGCTACTTGATCTAAGGGACCTGGGTTCGAGCCCTGGGTAAGGCATGGATGTATGTGTCATTTTTCTGCTGAGGTCCTGCCATCCTCTCAGACCTTCTAGTATGGCATATAAACTGACAGGCTCCTGTCAGACCTCTGTGGCAAGCAGCTGCTTGAGAGGGTATTTATTTATTTATTTTGACATTAAAAGCAATGTAAGTTCATGAATGGTA
The DNA here is from genome assembly GCA_038380435.1 of Ryuthela nishihirai. Lineage (NCBI taxonomy): Eukaryota > Metazoa > Arthropoda > Arachnida > Araneae > Heptathelidae > Ryuthela > Ryuthela nishihirai. Next base: position 35,576,855 of record JAWZYU010000028.1, read on the forward strand.
ATGTTTGCTAGTAGTGTCTGTGAAATTGCAATTAATATTGTCACAGGCTGAATATAAGGTGCAACTATATGTTATGTCACCTTTCCAGGACATATAAGAATGCCAATGGATGAGTTTCTTAATGCAATATTAAAAATTAGTGATGACAAACAAATCATGATTCTAGTTTTGCTTTGTCAGCTATCACTTTCAGAGTGAACAGTATGATACTGTTAGTTTATCTTTTTCAATTTCATATTGCTCTCTGAAGTATTTCTTGCTTTTGTGCACAAAAACTTATTATTCTAAATCATTTTCATCATGACCACTGGTGATGATAGTTTGGTGCTGACAGTGGTGGAAGGACTACTTTTATACATTCCTATAAGTACCTAAAGTTGCCTATCTCAGTGGTTCTCAATCATTATATACCATGGACTATGGAACAGGGGTTGTTCAGTCATTAGTGAGCCAGGCCCTTAATCTGAAGAGCATTGAGATTTATCTCTGCAAAACTCCCCACCCTCCCTTGGTCAGTGGGAAACATCATCAATGAGCTTGGAAAGGGACATTAAGCCATGGGCCAGTGTGCAGAAGAGCCATACTCTGTGCACATTAAACAATACACTGGATGGCTTGACAGGAGGCTACCATTTGTCTCCCAACAGCTGTCCAGTGGGTCTCCTCCCCAAAACTTTCTCTGAAACCTAGGGGTCCTTGTGACCTGGCCACAGCCCATTGTGTGCAAAAAAAAGTGCCCCTCAAACTAATCTAAATTAAAACTAAAACAATAAACCCTACAGATTATGCTTGAGGTCAGCATAGTTTACACAGTCCTCAGACAACAGATGGCACTGCTCAAGAAGCATATAACATCGAAGTGTACAGTATGACGTAAAAACATAACCATTGGTGGCCTGTGGTTCTACGATTTGTTTATTTTGAGTAGGTAACGTAAAGTAACGTGTGATATGTGTGATTTGGCGTGAATGTGACATTTGTTTGCTCTTTTTTCACCATTTTTGGTTTAGCACTGATTGGGATAGCATGCCACATATGCAGTTAGAGGTAAGTGATATGTATAATACATTTAATCAGGGTTTTTGAATGATAGGCAGAATAGGAGTAATTAATATGTTTCCATTGTTTTTTCAAAATTTGGTTAAAATATGGTGAATTACAAGTTATTTAAGATATTTTGGAATTGAAATTATTTAATGTTAGGAGGGTTGTTGTTGAAAGTGTTAGTCAACTGTTTTGTAAAGTTGTGGTCACGTCCTTTGGATATGGGAGGAGTTTGGTAGCTTTTTGTGACTGTGTGGGGGAATGTTTTTCACAGTTCTTTGGGTGAAGGGCATTTGAAGGGGGAAGAGTGGTTAGAACTAGTTTAGAATTATTTTAAATCTTTTCTTGTATTTAGTATGATGCAATATGTGTTTTATTGTGAGTGTGGAAGAAAATGATAAAATTTAGAATGTGGGGAAATTAAGTGGAAAAAATGGGAAAGTTTAATGGGGGTATTAGGGTTTTAGGGGAATAGTTTGTGGTAAAATGTGTAGAGCTTTAGAGGTTTGTAAGTATGTAGTTTTTAGAGGTAGTAAGGGAATATGTTGGAAGTTTTTGTATGTGGGACTTAAAATGGCGGTAGTAATGAAAATGTGTATTTCGTTATAGTAGTTTTTGATGAATTGAGTGATCAATAATAGTTTTGTATAGTGTAGTAATTATTAGTGTATTATAGTGATATATTAATTATGATTAATATTTAGGAGTCATTTAAAGTTACTAATATGATTTACTGTTCATCAACATCATCCTCAAGCAGCCATGGGCTACGGAGGTCCAACCAGACCGTGCAATTTAGTTCTCCAAATAAGTCTATCCTGAGCTACATCTACTGCACACAAATTCTAACAAGGTCCTGTTTGACATTGTCTGCCCACCACATCCTAGGTCTCCCCTACTTTCTGAGGCCTTTAGGCACACTGTTCATAACCCTATTCGCCAATCTATAATTATTCATACAAGCAACATGCCCAAACCAAAATACCTGGAAAGTGTTTGGCATAGAATTTTTTGTACATAGAAATTTTGGGTATTGTAGAATTGTCAGTGTGGAAAAATGGCAGTTTTTGAATGCATCAGGAAGATTTATGAGTAATTTAGGGGAGGGTTCTTTGAGCTATAAGATAGTGTGTGTGTGGGGGGGGGGAAGTTGTTGTCTCTGAGGAGATTATTTTTTAGTGGAATCATGTTTGTTTACAATGCAAATTACCATTACTATGGTAATATAAACTCAAGTTATTACCATGATAATGGAAAAAAAATAGCCTTTTTTGTAGAAACCCCTGATTGGTTTAGGGTTTTGGGTGTTGTGGGAATCATTGAAAAGGACTGTTATGTTGTGTCAAAAAAAATGGCAGCCAAGGACTGTGACATGTTTGGACACTGATATGTTCGATAATTTTCTGCAATTTATACAGAGTGATCTATAAATACCACTAATGGTCAGAAGAACATAGGTTGTGGAATACTGTTGTATCTGACTGGATTATTTAGCTTTGGTGGTTTCCTCAGGTGCAGAATGAGTCTTGTTTAGGAATTTACACTTGCAAAATACTTGTCTGCCTAACTGAATTAGAAAAATAAGAAACCACCAAGACCAAACCAAAAAGATGGACAACTATTTGACAACAGCAGAATGGCGATCACAAGTAACTTACATACGATGAAAGTGAACAAAACTGTAATTTTATTGAAAACTATGACAAGTAGTGACTTGTGACAATTATCACAGATAAAAAGGAGTGGCAAAATGTAGAGCCTGATGCATGTAGTATATGTGTTTGTATATCTCTCAAATACACTTAAAAAGAAAAGTAACATTATTAGAAATATAATGTGTGAATTGGCTCAAAAACATAAGCAGATAGTTCCAAAGTCTTTCTGCTTGTGGCTTGGGTTGTGTTGTTTTACCTCTGAGCGGCACTTTTTTGCACACCATGGGCTAAATGGCCAGGTCACATGGACCCCGAAGGCTCAGAGAAGGTTGGGGGAGGGGACCCGCTGGAACAGCTGTTGGGAGACAGATGGTAGCCTCCCGTCAAGGCCATCCAGCGTGTTCTTTAACGTGCACAGGGTATGGCTCTCCCGCACACGGGGCCACGGCTTAACGTCCCATCCGACGGACGGCGTCCTTTCCAAGCCCATCGGTGTCCCCTACTGACCGTGGGCAGGGCGGGGAATTTTGCGGAGATAAATCTCAACGCTGACCCAGCTGGGACTCGAACCTGGGAAGTACAGATTACGAGCCTGGCGCGCTACCGACTGAGCCACCCCCGCCCCCTGCTTGTGGCATTTCTTAACAAAGTTGCCTTTTACTTATAATTATAAAATCCTACACTTATTTATTAAAAGGGATTTTTTTTTTTGCTTTTCCAGTAGTATTTCACATAATTTCAGTACAGAATATTTCAGCACATCCACACATTGGAATTTTGTATGCAATGAAGCATTTTCAGATTCTGTAATATTGTCTTGGCTTATTTCCAAAAAAAAAACAATTCAGTGACAGAAAAAAGCATAACAAAAAAAAAAATTCAGTGAAGTTTTCTCTGAAATTTCTTTAAAGGATATCTAAAAAATAACTTCAGATTTAAAGTAATCTATTGTCTCAATATTATTTGAAACAGAAATGGTCTGTGAAATAAATAGAAGATCGAAATTCAAGCTTAGACAATAACATTATGACGACGGATATTTTGTTATTGTGAACTGGAGGGTATGATCTCAAACAAAGGTGGACATATAAAATATCTTCAAAAAGGTAAAAGAAAAGAATGTGTATATTTTGCTGAAAATAATACCTTTTAGACTGCTCTCCATTTTTCAATGTAGCAAACTACAGAACTTCACTTTTCAATTTCTCGCTACTCTGCGAACGAATTACACACAAACAATATTCTCCTAAAAATAGATTATACATGGTTGCCAGTAACTGATGCAAAATGTTGAATTTAAGTAATGCATAAAATGACCTAACAGTTAGAAAATTGGCCTAATACAAAGTAAGGTTCAGGTAAATTTATCAGTAAGGTTAACGAATTGTTTGAACATAAAGAACATTATATATGCTTACCATAGATATAGTAAAGGGGAACTAGATAGTGTACCACCAGCATTTTCCAGCTCGCAACAAAATATAAATAACAGCGTGTGAAGTTCGCCACCAAAATGGTGGTTGTTTAGTTCACATTATAGTTCGCATTCACACTACATTTTTGAAATTTCATATCAATATCATTTATAAAGTCTCTTTTCACGTTTTGTATGGACGACAGCAATATATTACAGCAATGGTAAAATCTTGTGCTTCCATTATTTGCTCCCATATAGCTGTTAAAAGAAGCAATAAATCTTTCTACGTGTACACGTTATATTTTGCTATGCAAAAATCCCCTTTATGCGACTGATGGACGGTTTTGTATTAAATTATACTTAAATAACATAAAAAGTACTGGATAGAAGAAACAATAAGTATAAATTGGAGTGTTTCAGTCCCTATGTATAACTATCTAAGTAACTTCATAATGTTCCTTTTGGAAGCATTTCGAAACTAAAGCATACACTCAGGGCCGTGCGGTAGATTTTCTCATTATGATGCAAGTCTTCGAAATGCCGCCACTAAATGTTTCTTCTTTAAAATAACCTTCGATTGTGATTTAAAAAAAATCTGCACAAAATGTACGAATACTATTTTTAATTTGAAAATATAAACTACTTTAAAATAATGATATCAACTATCAACTACAACAATCTACTATAGTTTTACCCTTCTAACTTTAACTTTAGCAAATTCGTTAATTAGGGATGTGTAGTCTAGAGTGTGTACTTTTTAATTCGAGTCCCTGTTGTCATAACATAATCATTTTCAATGATAATAAGTAACTACAATTGCTGTAAAAAACAATAATTCTCTTACCTGATCTACTTTTTAAACACAAAAACTGAATTAGTATAAATGCACAAATATTATACTGATACAGATATATTATATATCTGATTTACTGATTTAAATACAGCACAGCCACTTGCCACTTCTCATGACAAATTAACATTAAAATCAAATATTGTCAATAATTGTAAGTTCAAAGCAGAACTATCAACATTTAACACGTGCAATTGTCTTTTGTTATAATTGCCGCCTCAGCTTTTAGGAGCGGTCGCGCGGTATATTACAAACAAAAATAATAGCTTCGCGATATCAGATCAAAAGTCTTTCGGCGAGCGCTCGCCAACGATGCACCTGCACCAGAAACCGAGATCAAAGGGTACCGAAAGCGCTTAGGCAGAGGCGTACGATAAATCATAAATCGTATACATCAATATCGGAATAACATAGACCAATATAGAAAAGCGTTGCGTAAAGACTTTTAATTATTGAATGGTTCAAATTGTATTTTGATTTCGCTGCTTATGCCGCCCCCTTACGGTGCCGCCTGATGCGGCCGCCTCTCTGTATCATAGCAAGGCACGGCCCTGCATACACTCTAGAACTACTCAAAGTTTTTCATATGCTCATAACTTCCCCTCTCTACCACTGATGCATTTAAGTCATCCCTTTCTTTCTTACTACTCAAAATTTTCCAGTTTTCTTACCTATGATGGCAATGTCCCATTCCCTTTTACTGATCAAATATGTTTAGCTTTCCTTAAAATTGACGGGATTGCACCCACCAGGGCTCTATCCACCTGTCTACTACTACCACCCTGCCGATAAAGATATTTTCATGTTTGAAACAACGATATCGAATACATAGAGTGAGCCACCGCTGTGTTACAGCGCCCCCAGTCCGAAGCTAAAGTAAGCTCATTAATGCCCACCTTTACATGGCCGCCAGCATGTAAAGATTAGGCAACCATGTAGCAAGCGCTTTTTCGTAATATTGTGTTTACATGCCTTAATAAAGAAAGGAGTTTCTATTTTCATTAAATTGCAGTATCAAACAAAGTATTTACTTTCAAAAACGTCTGGAAATAACGCGATCTTTAAACTGATATTTTTTTCTTTTTTTATTAAATATAATACATTTATAGGCTATTAAAGGTCCAACTACATGACTGATTGTATTTTATCCTAAGAACGAAAACTTAACGTAATTTTCAAAAAAACGAAACATTTAACTACTTAGGCTTAGTGCGTCAATGCGGACACTTAGCATTACGGCGGCCATGCTAAGGGTGAGCAAAACGTCGATCAAATTGCTTCAACTTGTGGAACCGGTTGCGCACTCCATCAACTTTACCTTGTTGGTTTGAACACTGCAAGGAGATAAATTTGCGAGTGAAATAGAGGGGACAAATATCTAAAAATAATATTGTAAATTTTAACTTTTCTCTAAAGAAGTATAGCAAATAATTATTTTGGGCAAATTCAATAATCCAGTCAAAGGTCAAATGAAAAGCAATTAGATATCCTTAGAAATGAAAGAAAAGAGGAAAAAAACACTCTTGTTCCTGTATTATCTAGATTGATATTCTATTAGATATATTTCATTTTAATGGCAATTTCACAATATATATACTAGTTTAATAAGTGGGAATTTCTTGCGAGAATCAGTTTTTTTTTTTGCTACCTAAATGGCAGTCAAGAGCTACATGGCTCTTTTTTAATAATGTTGCCCAGCCTACATAAAGAGGCTGGGATCACGGAGGTATGATATTTACTATAAATTTTACAAGGAGCAAACGAAAGATTTAGCATCTATATTACATTAATCCATACCATTAAAATCTTTTAAAATCGCAATCACCATCCTTCACCCATGGCCCTAATCAGGGCCATCCCATGCTTCATTCACTTCGACAAAAACATTTTTCGGCACCCTCCCAGAAAGCTGCTTCTAGATACAAGCCTGGAGTTAAAAATCTTATTTTGAACCCCCCTTACTTTAGCTTCCTCTTTTTTTTAAAAAAGTACCTATCTTCACCTGGTTATGACATACATGTTATATAACAATTGTTCGAATTGGCGTCCTTAAAATTGAATGCAGGTTGGGTTGTTTCTAAGCAGCGCTTTTGTGCACTTAATGGACTAAACTACAAGGTTACAAGAACCCCAAAGGATGAGGTTGGGTGGCTCATTTCCTAACGTGCCAGTCTCATAATCTAAGTCCCAGATTCGAGTCCCACCTGGTCCAATATTGAGATTTCTCTCTCTAAAATTCCGTGCCATGTCCTTGGTCAGTGAAAGACACTGATGAACTCGGAAAGGCCACCATTTGTGAGATGGAATGTTAAGCCATGAAACTGTGTGTAGGAGAGCCATACCCTGTGTACGTTAAAAAACATGCTGGATCGCCTTAACAGGAGGCTACTATTTGTCTCCTAAGAGCTGTACAGTGGCACCCTTCCCCCAACCTCCCCAGGGTCCTTGTGACCTACAAGGACCCTGAGGTTTGTTCTCCTCAGGGTCTGTGTAGCCCATTATGTGCAAAAAAGTGTGGCTCAGAGGTAAAAAACCAAACAACCTCAAGGGATTGGTGAATGTTGCAAAAGTGGACCCACTAAACAGTTGATAGGAAACAGCTGGAAGCAACTCGTTAAGGCTAGCATGCTCTTTAACTAGCAGAGGGTATGGTCAAGGGAGGTATGGCTCTCTTGTACAGTCACTGAAAAAAATATCCGAACACTATGGTTGATTACAGAATTCAGAAAAAATATCTGGAAACGATTTTTTTAGAAATTAGTGATCTGGCAACCTTCGTGTACTATACACGAAGGTCACTAATTCACTAATCACTAATTTCTAAAAAGCGTTGCCAGATATTTTTTCTGAATTCTGTAATCAACCATAGTGTTCGGATATTTTTTTGAGTGACTGTACAGGGAGCCATGGTTTAACATTACATTCTACAGATGGGATTTTCTAAACTCTATGATATCCTCTTTCTCATCGAGGGAGGGGGAGAATTAGGAGAGATAAATCTCATCGCCGCATAAATGCAGGTCTCAACGAACCATAAGAATGAGCGTCGAATACAGGTATGCCCCATTTCACGCGGATTCGCTCTATCTCATTTCTCCCCCCTCCCCCCTTCTTTATTTTCAGTAAGACCAGAAAACTGCAGAAGATTCTTTCCTTATTAAGAAATAAATTATGAAATTAACTAATTTATCATATACGTATGTACACAGGGATAGACCTAGAAAAAAAAAAAGGCGGGGAGGGAAGGCAAGTGACTGTGTTTCCATTGCAGTATAATATTCCTCTTCCGTTTTAAAGGTCTTTAAAAATTGGTTCAAAATTGCATACAATATACATAATATATTTTTGGCTTTTATTACTGTTACTAGCATTTAAAAGGGATTTTAGGGTGCATTTTAGGCATGGAATGAAAAATGAAAGGCATTTTAGGAAGAGGGCCAGGAGGGCCTTGCCCTCCCCCCCCCCTAGATATACAGATCTGTATGTACACATTAATATAATTACGTACTTTAGCAATTTTTTAAATGAAAATTATTTATAGTTATTTAAGTTTTGCAAAAAACAAGCAAATGATAAAAACAAAATACACCTTTAAAGTGGGTTTCCCGGAACTCATCTCCCGCGTCAAACGGGGGGTTACCTGTATATTCCAAGATTCAGGAATGGTCATAATGTGTGTTCAAACAGGCAGTTCCATTCAATTTCTATAATTCTGCGAAGTACGGAAAATTTATTTCATAAAATACATTCCGGTAAATGAAGTAAATGCAAAGTTGTTAGCAATTGTAAATAACTTTTATGTCACAACTTCGAAATAGAACGTTTCTGGACAAATGCTTATTGGACTTTTTCGTCTTCTCGTCGACATTCGAACACGGTTGAAAACTCCAGAAGTGTTCTGAGTTCTTTGACAATCATCCACGACTCGTTCGCTGCAACGATAAAAAGAGGCTCCAGGAGAGCCTTGCCCTCCCCCCCCTAGATATTAAATTATGAGAACTTGTGTATTAGGAACCGGGGTGGCATAAACATGAACCTTAATGTGTAGATAATTAACATAATAAATATGAATTATTACGTGTAGGATAAGAGAAAGAAATCCAGTGGATTCAAATCTGGAGAACTTGCAGACAATGCAGTTGGTCCACCATCCAATGGACAGGATATGTACGATTGAGATCATCCAGGAGTAATGGGATATTGTCCAACATTTGCATACTTCATACGCCATCAGATATGCAAATTTACCTGGCATCGTACTTTTTGACAGGCTTTTTAACTTGCACTCGCAAAATGTGCTATAACTCGGAAGGGAAGCTTTTCTGTACCAATGTTCAATGGAACTTTTTTCATCACTATATGTAGTAGAATGCTTTCCCAAAATTTTTCTAGACGTTCTGGAAAAACCCTGTATAATGTGATATTAAATCCAATTGCGAAAATCAATTTTCTAAACTAAACACAAAATTTTATTTCCCTAATGAATGTTAGAAATGTTAACGTTATCAGTGTTGCCAACTATATTCTTAAATAATAATTGACAATCTCTGCTTTACCTGTGAATGTCTAAACGTCAATAAATCAATAAATGTCGAATCCCGTATGTTGGCGAAACCATATTCTTAATACTAAACAATGTAAAATGCTCGCAAAATTCACCAAACACTATCAGCAAAAAAAGAAAAACTTTTAAAATAATCACTAATTATGCCCTGTTTCATTTTCTGCGGATTCCCTGGCTAGATGTGTTGCAAGATGCCATCAAAATTTTCCCATCTTGTGTTCTTGATAACATAACTGATCCATGCAAAATGCCCGTCAGAACCTAAAATAAATTCCTTTAAGGGCATGTTTTTATTCGCTGAAATCAGAGATAAAATGAGAAACTATAATCAGACATGAGATAAAACATCAGAGGTAAGATATTCGGTATAAAGCTTATAGTAACTAGGCCTCAGTAAATGCAGCTCAGACATTGGAATGAATGGTCATGCATAAAACATAATGGATGCATTCGCAAACTCATTTTTGAATAACTCGGGCACAAACCTATTAATATTACGACCATAGGGATAAATTTTTTTATCTTCTTTTCAGAATTACGAATTCTCACTGCTCATGAATTATCCAGGTATTATTTTATGAAGTTTGTTTATTGGACCTTAAAATTATAGAAGATCGACAGATGTAATCTTAACCACTGTTGGATAAATTTAGAATAATTTTGTTTGTCAATTACGACTGTAAATTCCTGTTCTTTGTTGAAATTGTCGAACTCTTGATCTCTGATCAGGAATGACATTCCTAATGATGACTGGATGGGTTCAGACTCGACATCTTTTGCCAATTAAGGTTTTAATCAATCTTTATTTCAATTTTTACTCTCAAAATCATTTCAGTATTGACTCCTAACGCTATTAATAGTCTACGCCTAATAGCGTTTAGTATCAACACTGAAATGTATTCATCGATACACTGTTAACAAGAAATTTTACCTTGGTCCCTTTACTTTCGTATTAACAGTTTTGCACTGTATTTTGTCCTCTTATATATACAGGGTGAATCTGAAAAAGTGGGCAAAACTTTACGGGGTGGTAGAACGCAGCTATACGAGCAATATTCATCATAGAATGTATGGTCGGAATGCAAGCGGTGAGAAGTTAAAAGGTAGTTTTCCACACAGTCGCCGATGCAAACGCTCGAAGGTTTTCCGATCTGGAGTGCATCTCATCGGAAACCGGTCGCGGTAATGTCTCTGTGCCTCACGTGCATTTCCGTCCGCCGCACCGTACACAAAGTGCATATCCGCCATTTCGTGGTTAGTATAACCAACCATCCTCTCGGCAATCCACGGTAGAAATGCCGTTGGGTGCGAGGACCGACCCTTTTATACCATTTCCAACGCCACCTAGCGGCTCGCCGTTTGCGTTTCGACCATACATTCTATGACGAATATTGCTCGTACAGCTGCGTTCTACCACCCCGTAAAGTTTTGCCCACTTTTTCAGATTCACCCTGTATATATAATTTTTTTTTTAATTTGGTTGCAAGGACTTATAGCCAATATTCGTTTCATGTCCCAATGTGAGAACATAGATTTTTTTCACATGTCGATAAGTGAACAATTTTTTTCCTCACGAAAAATCACAATATATATGACAGAACAAACGACCATGCCACGCCTGGGACTCGAACCCAGACGCCGGCAATGTCACCACCGTGAGCCAATGTGATCCCACTGAGTCACCGACGCAGCTTGTATAATTTATAACAATACTATTTGATAAGAACGGAAATAAAATTTTGAAATTTAAACAATTGATCCTTATCAGAACTGTAAAAAAAACTGTTAGGTAACTCATTTCTAATCCTATCCATTTTTAATTACTGAAATGAACTTTTGTTCAACTGATTGATTAGCCAGACATATAAATGGTTTAGCCTGCGATTAATGGAACTATCTGAGGAACCATACGCATTAGATTATGTTGAAATGGAAGCAAAAATTCTCTTAATTGTAGCATAGCAATGAAAGTGCATATATATCCTTTATCAGTGTGCACCTGTGCATTCTCCATCAATTCCTTCACTGTCCTTTAGCCATCAGTTCTTTCACTGCCCATTCACCGTCAGTTCATTTATTGTCCATTCGACTGAATTCACTCCAGAACAATTCTTAGCAGAACTGCTGAATTAAACTTCAGAACAACTTATTAGCTGAATTGCTGACTCTCTTTATTTAGCATTAGCTCACCTAGGAGTAGAGGGATTTTGTCCAACATTTGCATATACTCTACTATGCCGTCAGACATGCAAATTTACCTAGCATCGTACCTTTTGACAGGCTTCCTTACTTGCACTCTCAAAATATGCCATTAAATTGTTTCTGGCATAATGTTCAATGGTACTTTTTTTTTCGTCATTATGTGCAGTAGAACACGTTTCCAATGTTTGAAACCTTTTGGAAACACCCTGCAATTTACGTAAATATTCATTATGTTTATTAGTTCAAATAAGTTTATGTAACTATGTATAATGCTATGCAGAAATAAATTTCTAAAATTACTAAAAGTATTGTATTTTTCCCCCCGTTATTTATTCAGCTATTGAACTAGCTCGTCGAAATGAAGAAAGTATTTATGAACATGCAACTATGTGATACTATACTTGTTATTACGTATATAGATAACATTCATTATATGAAATTAGGAGAAAAACACTTCGACACATTAACGATTGACTCATTTCTACACATATTAAATCTTTCTTATTTGTAAACAGGAGGAGAAAGATTAAACCAAAGATTAAAACAAAGAGTAAACAAGATTTAACACAAAGATGAAACCGAATATATTATGAGCGGGAGGGTCTTTTTTTCTTGGGTGCTACAACATGGCTTATGTCTCGCAGTTTAACTTTTTTCCTCCGATACTTCCTAATTCGTGCTGCCACGCTTGGCTTCTGATCTAAGGGACCTGGGTTCGAGCCCCGGGTAAGGCATGGATATATGTGTCGTTTTTCTGCTGAGGTCCTGCCATCCTCTCAGATCTTTAACTTTGGCATATAAACTGACAGGCTCCTCTCAGACCTCTGTGGCAAGCAGCTGCTTGAGGGGGTATTTATTTATTATTTATTTTATCTATGGACAAAATAATGTTTTCGCTTTCCAACCCTGTGCTGCCATCTATGTACAAAATAACATTTTTAAACTTTCTACTCGTACTGCCGTCTACGGACAAAATTAACACATTTGTGTTTCTGCATAATATATCCAACACACAAATATGCTAGCAAACGAATTACACACATATGGAACACAGCTAGAAAATAGTGTCTGATGGGAAGGGAGGGGAAGTCAAACAAATTTTCTGGAGGGTCGGAAATTAAGAAAAAATGCTAACGGATGAAAAGAATTGAAAAAGATGCAATATTATTTATTTGCTGTTGATAAAGGATTTAAATACATATAATATAATAACGAATGACTTAAAAAGAACTAAATACATTAAAAAGAATCGTTTCTTATATCTTAATACTGTAAATATTTTCAACGTTTTAAAATTTCAGAAGTGAGGGGGGGGGAGGCAAATAGTTTCCTGGTTGCCTGTCTGCGACTCATAAGATTAATAGGGCTTAATTTTGGCTCTCTCGCAAGGGGATCGCGATCTTACAATATTAATTCACGTCAAATAGTAGTGAAGTTTTACATACTTTGTCACCTGAGGTTCTCACTGGTATATAATTAAATTCTTGTAACGAAAAATATATGAACTAAAAAGTTTTTTTTAATCTCCATATATTCTCCCTAAAAGGTAAAAAAGATAAAGCACATTGTGAGTGGTGAAATCACATGCGCACTTTGCGTTAGAGAGCTAAAAATTTTATTTGGTATATCAAAAATAAACGCTTTTTAAACCGTATCTTCCTTTGAAATCAATATGAATTCAGTGAACGATTTCATCATTGAAAAGATATTTAATTTTTTCCTTTACCTTTTAAGGCTAGGGTTATCGTAAGTCCTCCAAAACAAGAAGACTTGTCTTCTTTTTTATCTCGTGTCCTCCCGGAATTTTGAAAAAAAGAAAACATGAATTGTCTTCCTTTTGTACAAACACTAACGTGCTCTAAATTAAAATTAAAGCCTTCTTTTTTGTACTTTGCTTTCTTAAATTTCTTGAATCGATGACAATAATATAATTTACTATTAACCGTGAAATAATTTACTGTAAATACAAATCATAAATTCTAAATTAATTTTGTTAATGTTGTAAAAGTTAATGTTTTCTTCAATCTCAGTATGTGCAATTTACGTGCCAGATAGAAAAAAGTATGCGCTTTAGAAAATTTTGCTTCCGCCCAAGGACAGAGGAGCCACTTAAGGCTAAATGACCATTCATTGCTTATCAAGGAGGAAGAAAAATCGTCACGTCATATATTTGAAGTGTACTGAATAATTAATTACAATTATAATTTTTTCTGTTAGGCGGTATTTGAAATAAAATATAGTAGGAAAAAACTTATTTTATTTCACATTTTCAAAGCATGTCCTCCTTTGCCCTCCATTTCTTCCTTTTCTGTCCTCCTTTGCCCTCCACTTCTTCCTTTTCTGTCCTCCTTTGCCCTCCATTTCTTTCTTTTCTGTCCTCTTTTTCAAACACTGGCATCTGGTAACCCAATTTAAGGCACGTATAAGAAGAGGAAAGCGAAATATGGGGAGATGTCTGAAAAAGGTCAAATTTCGAACTTCTGCTGCTACAGACCAAAAAATTGGCGCCCAGTGGTATTTCAGAGCATATATCCCAGAAATGTTATGAAGTTTCTAATCCGTGTCACGTTCAAAGTCAAGTAGGAGTCAGAGTGACTATCTATAAATTCAATGAGATGCCAGTTTATTAGGCATACCTATCCAGTAGCGTGTTGCGTCTCCTTCGGACTTCTGAACAGAACGAATTCATCGGGACCTGAAAGCGTTGCGCAGGAATGTTGTGCCATGCGGAAATGATTGTGTTGAGCAGTTGCTGCAAATTGGACAGCGGCACAGTCTCGCTGAAAACAGCCCTTATCATCTCATTACAACGATGCTCGATAGAGTTTACATCTGGGGACTGTGTAGGCCAATGAAGCAAGGAAAACTCGTCAACTTCTCCTTGGAACCATTTAGTGATGATATGTGCCTTGTGAGCAGGTGCATTATCATGCTGAATGTATCCATCTGAGTGACAATAAACTGTAGCCATGAAGGGATGAACTTGATCATCAATGGTGTTCAAATATGCGGTGGCATTCAGATGTCCTTCGGTGGGCATCAGGGGGCCTAATGTGTGCCAGGAAAACACTCCCCACACCATCATACCTCCACTACCGGACTGTATTGTTGACATCAAACAAGATGCTCCATGGCCTCACGTTGCTTGTGTCAGATTCTGATCCTTCTATCAGCATGATGCAAAAGGAACCTATTTTCGTCCGACCAGGATACCTTTTACCAGTCTTCAACAGTCCATTGTCGATGCTCCTGCGCCCACTCCGCAAAATTCCCCGCCCTGCCCACGGTCAGTAGGGGACACCGATGGGCTTGGAAAGGCCGCCGTCCGTCCGATGGGACGTTAAGCCGTGGCCCCGTGTGCGGGAGAGCCATATCCTGTGCATGCTAAAGAACACGCTGGATGGCCTTGACGGGAGGCTACCATCTGTCTCCCAACAGCTATTCCAGTGGGTCGCCTCCCCCAACCTTCTCTGAGCCTTCGGGGTCCATGTGACCTGGCCATTTAGCCCATGGTGTGCATGGTGTGCAAAAAAGTGCCGCTCAGAGGTAAAACAACCCAACAACCCAACCCTGCGCCCACTGGAGATGCGCTTTTCTGTTCTTCGTTGACAACATTGGCCCTCTTCTGGTCGGATGGTCGCCGACCATGTCTAACTCGACATGGTCGGCGGCTGTTGTAGCCCATTAGCGACAAGGTCCAATATGTGATGCGTTCGGAGATGACCTTCTGCACAAAAATGTTTAATTCTTTTCTGATTTGCCTGGTTGTTAGCTCGTAGGCTTGCCTGCACGATTCTCGTCAGTCTCCTTTGATCCCTCTGATCCACAAGTTGTTTTCGTCCACAGGATCGCCGATCACTGGTAGCTTCTTGATTTTCGTGCCATTCTCGGTAAACCCTTGAAACGGTTGTACATGAATAGCCCAGGAGGACGGCCGTTTGGGAGATGCTAGAACCAGCACGCCTAGCACCAACTGTCATGCCACGTTCAAAGCCACGTTTCTCGCCACGTTTCTCGTTTTGCCCATTCTGATGCTCAATCCAACTCTAACTGATGCTTGAAGAACTGGTCTGCCTGTTCTTTACATCACACCACCATCACATGATGTTTTACGTATTGGAATGAACCATTTATGTGACGAGAGGTGGTGTAATTGACTGACATCTCAGTGCAGAAAAGGTGCCAAAAACTTCGATTGATTTCTAGTTTGACATAGAACTCGTGAAGAGCTGACCTCGTTATATTTTAGGAGGAAATCGAAAATGGGAATAAATTATATTAGCCAAAAACACTTCCTCAAGTCACAAGATTTAATTTTGTATGTAATTGGTTACTACTGACTTGGGTTGTTTTACCTCTGAGCGTCACTTTTTTGCACACAATGGGCTAAATAGCCAGGTCACAAAGACACGAAGGCTCAGAGAAGGTTGGGAGAGGGGACCCAGTGGAACGGCTGTTGGGAGACAGATGGTAGCCTCCCGTCCGGTGTCCTTACTACTACTACTATCAGTGTCCCTACTGGTACTGTACTACTACATACATCATTATATTGGGCAGGGCGGAGAGTTTTGCGGAGATAAATCTCAACGCTGACCCAGCTGGGACTCGAACCTGGAAACTGCAGATTACGAGCCTGGCGCGCTACGGACTGAGCCACCCCGCCCCCGATTACTACTGGCCATCGGATTAAAGAGATAAGAGAAAACAACTGTTTTGACAAATTGAAATACCGACTGACAAAAATTAAGTGAAAAATTATAGGAAGCTAGGTCATCATAATAAGAAAGTGGATCATCATAAATGGGAGAGTAGGTCATCATCAATAGAAAAGTACGTCCTCATAAATAGGAAAGTATGTCGTCATCAACAGGAAAGTAGATCATCACGAATTGGAAAGTTTGTCATCACCAAGAGGAATGAAAGTCACCATCAATTGGAAAGTAATTCATTATCAATAGGAAAAGTAGGTCATCATTAATCGAAAACCGATTCGTCGTCAATAGGAAAATAGCTCATTGTCAATAGAAACGTAGGTTGACATCAATAGGAAAATAGGTTGTCATCAATAAGAAAGTAGGTCGTCATCAATAGGAAAGTAGGCTGTCATCAGTAGCAAAGTAATTCGTCTTCAGTACGAAAGTAGGTCATCATTAATAGAAAAGCGATTGGTCATCAATAAGAAAGTAGGTCGTCATCAATAGGAAGGTAGGTTGTTATCAACAGGAAAGTAAGTCGTCATCAATAGGAAAGTAGGCTGTCATCAGTAGTAAAGTAATTCGTGTTCAGTACAAAAGTAGGTCATCATTAATAGAAAAGCGATTGATCGTCAATAAGAAAATAGCTCGTTGTCAACAGAAGCGTAGGTTGTTTTCAATAGGAAAATAGGTCGTCATCAATAAGAAAGTCGGTCGTCATCAATAAGAAAGTAGGTCGTCATCAATAGGAAGTAGGTTGTTATCAACAGGAAAGTAAGTCGTCATCAATAGGAGTATAGGCCGTCATTAGTAGTAAAGTAATTCGTCTTCAGTAGGAAAGTAGGTCATCATTAATAGAAAAGCGATTGGTCGTCAATAAGAAAATTGCTCATTGTCGATAGAAACTTAAGTTGCATCAATAGGAAAGTAGGTCGTCATCAATAATAAAGTAGGTCGTTATCAATAGGAAGGTAGGTTGTTATGAACAGGAAAGTAGGTCGTCATCAATAGGAAAGTAGGCTGTCATCAGTAGTAAAGTAATTCTCCATCAATAGAAAAGTAGATCGTCATCTATAAGAAAATAGGTTGTCGTTAATAAGAAAGTAGGTCGTTGACAATAGGAAAGTAGGCCATCACAATAAGAAAGTAGGTCACCACCAATAGGAAAGTAGATCATCATCAATAGGAAAGTAGTCCATCATTAGTAGAAAAATGGGTTGATTAATTTTGATTTCACCTTTAAAGAGCGTTAAATTTGGGAAGAGAAAATATTCTTTAGTATAAATCGTAACTGAGTATTCATGTACATTATGTCAAACTTTGGCTATTGTGTGCGGTGATTAGGAGGGTTTTTTTTACGGTAAATGCATCCTCCATCTTTGGGGAGGAGCGATTAAAAAGATTCTCTGAAAAGGAACTTCATATGCATCCTCCCTCTTGGATAGCAGCGATTAAAAATGATGGGTTGGGTTGTTTAACCTCTGAGCGGCACTTTTTTGCACACCATGGGCTAAATGGCCAGGTCACAAGGACCCCGAAGGTTCAGAGAAGGTTGGGGGAGGAGACCCACTGGGACAGCTGTTGGGAGACAGATGGTAGCCTCCCGTCAAGGCCATCCAGCGTGTTCTTTAACGTGCACAGGGTATGGCTCTCCCGCACACGGGGCCACGGCTTAACGTCCCATCCGACGGACGGCGGCCTTTCCAAGCTCATCGGTGTCCCCTACTGACCGTGGGTAGGGCGGGGAATTTTGCGGAGATAAATCTCAACGCTGACCCAGCTGGGACTCGAACCTGGGAACTACAGATTACGAGCCTGGCGCGCTACCGACTGAGCACACCCGCCCAGAAAAATGATGATTAAAAGGATTGTGAAAAACTAGTGCACATTCATCCTCCTGTTTTTGACGTGCCACTGTACCCGTTATGATCATCTTGTTGGTTGAAAAGATTTCCAGGAACAACATTTACCACCAAAAACTACAAACTGATTGCAAAGCAAATGACAACAAAAAACCATTATGAAGTGATTCAAAAATAGCCCAAGCCCTTCTCTATTCTCAGAAGAGGATCACGTTAAAGCAAAGATTAAAAGAAAAAGAGCAGTTGACCTTCGATCAGCCTAGCTCACCAATTTGTTTGGCCTACCGAGCAAAATATTCGCCGATTAGACTTAATATGCTAGGACGTTTTTTAAACGAAAGGCTGACTCTGCGTTTCGTTTTCTGCAGAGTGCAACTGTGCATCTCTCCGCAAATCTCCCCGCCCTGCCCACGGTCAGTAGGGGACACCGATGGGCTTGAAAAGGCCGCCTTCCGTCGGATGGGACGTTAAGCCGTGGCCTCGTGTGCGGGAGAGCCATACCCTGTGCCATTAAAGAACACACTAGATGGCCTTGACGGGAGGCTACCATTTGTCTCCCAACGGCTGTTCCAGCGGGTCCCCTCACCCAACCTTCTCTGAGCCTTCGGGGTCCATGTGACCTGGCCATTTAGCCCATGGTGTGCAAAAAAGTGCCGCTCAGAGGTAAAACAACCCAACCCAACTGTGCACCTCATTTGAATTCGGTGAACAAATTATAATCATGTCGAGGATCATCATCACTTTAGGGGCGGGGGTGGCTCAGTCGGTAGCGCCTCAGGCTCGTAATCTGTAGTTCACAGGTTCGAGTCACAGCTGGGTCAGCGATGAGATTTATCTACGCAAAATTCCCGCCCTGCCCACGGTCAGTAGGGGACACCGATGGGCTTGGAAAGGCCACCGTCCGTCGGAGGGGACGTTAAGCCGTGGCCCCGTGTACGGGAGAGCCATACCCTGTGCACATTAAAGAACACGCTGGATGGCCTTGACGGTAGGCTACCATTTGTCTCCCAACAGCTATTCCAGTGGGTCCCCTCCCCCAACCTTCTCTGAGTTTTCGGGGTCCATGTGACCTGGCCATTTAGTCCATTGTGTGCAAAAAAGTGCCGCTCAGAGGTAAAACAACCCAACCCATCATCACTTTCAAAGAAGCGGGGAAGGAATGGAAGCTCCATAGAAAATAAATATCCGAAGATTACTTTTTCTTAAGAATTATGGAGAAAGTGTTGTGATCGTGGAAAAGACTTATTCCTAGTTTTTCGATAAGGATACAGTATTCAAGGTACTCAAACTCTAAAAAAAGTGGTTTCGATTAAAAGTAAGGTTCAGGATATCTGAACTCTAAAACTAGAAGAACGCATATCACCTCTGACGTATATGGTAATCTCGTTTTCAAAGAGAATGACGTTTTTCGTTTAGCAACCTCCTTAAAAGTTTTAATTCGAACAAATTTATGATTTGCAAATGGAAAGAATAGTATAATTAATTAATTTTTATTTATTATCTCATAAAATCGGAAAAGTAGCGTTTTTTTTTTACCCCACCTTGGGGTAAGGGATCAACTCATTATTGCAAATGGAAATTGCACGACTTCACATTCCACCACCAAATTTTCAAATTTCTATCGTAAATCATCTCTTGTAATATTCTTTGAAATTTTAGGAATTTTCGATTTTTTTTTTCCACCATAAGGCACCAATTATAACTTTTAGGAGATTCGGAAAGTGCAAATCGTAATATTTCATCAATACTTATCTGATACAAAAAAAAGAAAAATTATTTTATCTCTAAAAACAAGAACGTTTGATGGAAACGAGGTGAGGATAAAACGTGGTATATGCCTGAAACTGACAGGACGGAAGCTGTAAAGGTAGATGTGCAAATGAACAAGAAACGGAACGTAAGAAGGCGCTATTTTGAAAGTAAGCGAAGCGAAGTACGAGTTCTAAGAGATGCCATACGAAGGAGAACACATCAACATGCTTCTTTTTTTTACTCAGAATTTCAACGCTTCTGCAGGTTTAGTTCTCACAGCAGATATTCTCTGTAAAGTGACAGGGCGTGGCTGGCTCAGTCGGTAGCGCGCCAGGCTCGTAATCTGTAGTTCCCAGGTTCGAGTCCCAGCTGGGTCAGCGTTGAGATTTATCTCCGCAAAAATTCCCGCCCTGCCCACGGTTAGTAGGGGACACCGATGGGCTTGGAAAGGCCGCCGTCCGTCGGATGGGACGCTAAGCTGCGGCCCCGTGTGTGGGAGAGCCATACCCTGTGCACGTTAAAGGACAGGCTGGATGACCTTGACGGGAGGCTACCATCTGTCTCCCAACAGCTGTTCCAGTGGGTCTCCACCAACCTTCTCTGAGCCTTCGGGGTCCTTGTGGCCTGGCCATTTAGCCCATGGTGTGCAAAAAAGTGCCGCTCAGAGGTAAAACAACCCAAACCAAGGTCCACCTAGGGCGGTTATACAAGTCTGCAGACGTCTCGGCATTCCATCAATAAGATGATTAATGGTGTCCTGAGTTATGGCTTTCTAAACAACATACAACTGGACACGTAACTATACTAGGTTCGCCTCCCAAGGTAGCTGGCGAAAGCGGTGACACATAAGGTCCCACGCATGCTCAATGGGAGACAAGTCTGAGGAGTATGTCACCCATGGGAGAATATCTGCTTCTTGTAGGTTGTCCATCTTCCCACTCGTATAGTGTCGTGCAGACGGAGCACGAGTTTTTCTCCAGGTGGGCGAGTCCCGAACGACCCGGCCCCTCACCCCATAACAGACGGCTTGTCCATCATTGCACGTGTAGTGTATGGAATGGTTTTGTCCTACTGCAGAATCAGTCCAGGAATGATGGCAAGGAAGGGTCACGCCACAGGATTAACGATGTCATCAATGTAACGTCTCGCCATTAGCACACCATAAACATGGAACAGAGGTGTCGGCCACCATATGTGATGTCACCCTATACCATTGTACCATGGTGGGGAGCTCTCTGGAAGCAAATGGAATAGGCTTCCTCATGTTGTTGACGACGCCGATACCATGTGGATAAATGCCCATCAGGCATTCTGAAACAGAATCAGGACTTATTTGTGAACAACACTCTGCTCCATTCTGTAGACCAATATTACCTCGCTACCACCGATGTTGCTGCAACGGCAGATGTCCGACTGGATATCTCGTCCTCATTCCTTCATCATGCAAATGTTGTCTAATGGTCTGAGTGGAAACCGCAGTATCTGTAGCAGTCCAAAAATCACTCTGGAACCGAGTCGCCGTGATGAAAGGGTCATGAATATCCCTCCTACAGAGCAAACGATCTGCATGTCCTGTGATGCAGCGTGGGGTGCTGTACCTGTCCTTTGTGTCATTTGGTGCTCCACAATGTTGCACGAGATGCACTGTTGCACTGTGCTCACAATGCGTCCCATGCGTGCAGCGATCGCTCAAAGGCTCAATTCAAAGCTCTTGCATGCTGAAGATTCAGTTTCTCTCTCAGAAGGCATCAATTGTGCATAAGGGTTCCACCAGCGTCTCCAAGGCATGTTCCGAATTCATAGTATGCACTCCAACCTCACTATCGGTCGTGCTATGATACAAGCTCGTGGGCGTTCATTATTTATCCACGGCTTGGCTGGGTGTCACGTGTCCATTCACTGTGGAACTTTGATCATTTGCCTACCTACAATGACCAACTGCCTCCTGCGATTTGCATATCTCAACCTCCATTCCTTCTTGGTGTCTTGATTTCCACTTTGAGCAGTGTATATATACTGAAGAGCCAAAACCTTATGACCACATGCCTAATATGATGTTGGTCCTCCATGTGCCGTCAAAACAGCTCTTATATGGCGATGCATGGAGGCTACAAGATTTCGAAAGGTGTCTTGTGGTATCTGGTACCAACAGATTTCCACAGATTCTTTAACTCTTGTAAGTTACGTGGTTGAGCCACGTAATACGGATATGCTGGATATGCACGGATATGCTCTTCCAACACAAACACGGATGTTAGATTGGATTGGTGTCTGGGGAATTTGGAGACCAGGGCAATACCTGAATGTCTTCTTCATGTTCTGCGAAACATTCTCGAACAATCCATTTTATTTTTTAGAATATAATTTTTATTCATAAGAGTAAAGAATACAAATACATTTACACTTTGACCCGCAAAGCTAAATAGCTTATTTGCAGGAAAATGAATAAATTATATTAACATAAGTCATTCAGCCACAATAATGGTGTACATCAAATAAATCCACAAAACACAACACATAAAAATCAGCTAACTAGAAAATACCAAATAATTTTTTAATTCCATTTTAAGTCTTCTAAAAGAATCTATATTTAGTAATTCTTTTGGAATAGCATTAAATATAAGTGGTACTTGATATTCGGAGGTATGTTTCCCGTAATTATTTCGAAAATTTGGCAATTTGTAATAACCCTGGTTTTGAAGTCTTGTATTTTTATTATGTTGAATTTTTAGTTTGTAAGTTTCGTCAAAAAAATTTTTAGTTATTACATTATATTTATATAAATTGCTGTAGGACAAAAGATTTAAAAATTTTAATCTATCGGTAGAAGTTTTATAAATTTTTTGCAAATGAAACGGAATAATATTTTTAGCTATTATAGACTGCAGTTTTTCTATTTTATTTATGTTAGTTAAGTTAGTTGTTCCATGCACAATTATTCCATAATTTAAAATAGATTCGCATATTGCTTTATAAAATAGTACACACGTTTCCATATTTAATACGTATTTCAATTTTTGAATTTTTATCGCCGATATTCTCAAGCTTTCACATATGTGGGATATATGGGCATTCCACCTAAAATATTCATCAAAAATGATTCCTAAGTAATTTATTTTATTTACTTGCTCAACAAGTGGACAGCTGCATAATGATTCACAATTCGAAGCATCCTTTTTTCTGCAATTTATTTTATGAGTTTTGATAAAGAGGTTTTGATGAATATGAAATCCTGGTGAATGAATAATCATCAGTTTTGTTTTTTCTCATTTAAATAGATTTTATTATAATTTAACCATCTAATAATATTATTGTAATCTGTTTGAACCTCTGAAATGCTATCATTTAAATATTTCTGACTGTTTATTAAAACAATGTCGTCAGCATATAGATAAATAGCACTATTTAATTTTGTATTGAACAAATCATTTATGTATACTAGGAACAATAAAGGACCTAAAATTGAGCCTTGCAGAATTCCACATCGTGTAATTACTTTTCTGCTGTAGCAGTTTTTTATTTTAGTAATTGTGTATCTGTCTGATAAATAATTTCTAAACCAATCTAACAATATACCGCGAATACCGTAATTTTCCAATTTATTTAATAAAATGCTATGATCTATTGTATCGAAGGCTTTCTTTAAATCTAGGAACATAGTTACAATTTTTTCTCTATTATTCAATGATTTATTAATATTATTTGCAATTTTGGAAATTAGTTGAATTGTGTTTTTTCCTTTTTGAAAGCCAAACTGATTTTCATTAATTATGCTGTGTTTAAGTAAAAAGTTAAAAACAGTATTATAAATATATTTTTCCATTATTTTCGAAAAAATAGGCAGAATTGTTATTGGTCGATAGTTAGAAAAATCCTCCTTAATACCACCTTTAAAAATAGGTCTTAAAATACCTGTTTTGAGTTCAGTAGGTATGTTCCCAGTAAATATAATCTGATTTATAATTTTTTATATAATATTAAGTAGTGTCTCTTTATTAAATTTTATATGTTTAATGCAAACATTATCGTAACCAGGTGATTTATTGGTTATTCAGTGTGGCATGGCGCATTATTCTGCTGAAGGAAGGCACTACTAGAGGGAGATACCGTTGCCATGAAAGGAGTACCTGGTCTACAATATAATAATATATAATGATATTTAGGTAAGTGGTAGACGTCATAGTTTCCTGCATATGAATGACTGGACCCAGGGTTTCCCAGCAGAACATTGCCCAAAGCATTACACTTCCTCCACCGACTCGTTTTCATCTCACAGTGCATCCTGGTGCCAACATTTCCCCATGTAAACGATGCACACATGCCAAACAAGGAATCGACAGGAATCGAGATTCATTGGACCAGACGACCTTCTTCCAATCATTCAAGGTCCAATTTTGATGCTTGCTTGCTCACTGTAGGCGCTTCAGATGGTGAACTGAGATTAGCATGGGCACTCGGAGCGGCTTGCGGCTACGCAGCCCCATTTTCAGCAGAGTTCGATGTACTTTGTGTTGTGACACATTACTCCCGTAACCAGCATTCAAATTACGGGCGAGTTGCGCCAGAGTATCCTTTCTGTTGGCTCTTACCATACGGGATAGCCTTCGCTCACCTCTAGCATCGATGAGCCGTGGTCGGCCCACACCTTGTCGGCGGTTTGTGGTTTTTCCCTCCTCAGACCACTTTTTGAAGGAACTAACCACGGCTGACCGTGAGCACCCCACAAGCCTTGCCGTCTCGGAAATGCTACTACCCAGTTGTCTGGCCATTACAATTTGGCCTTTGTCAAACTCACTTAAGTCCGCTGCCTTTCTCGACGGAAGAACAAGAATAACACTGACTAACAGAGCTCAGTATCAGGTGTTATTTATACTATTTCATGACCTTCACACACGCCATTGTTTACCTGCAGTTGATTCGATTTGCATAAAGAAGCGCTCTGGTCATGTTTTGGCTCTTCGCATAGCAATACATTGAACTTTTACTATAGGGGCGGGGATGGCTCAGTCGGTAGCGCGCCAGGCTCGTAATCTGTAGTTCCCAGGTTCGATTCCCAGCAGGGTCAGCGTTGAGATTTATCTCCGCAAAAATTCCCCGCCCTGCCCACGGTCAGTAGGGGACACCGATGGGCTTGGAAAGGCCGCCGTCCATCGGATGGGACGTTAAGCCGTGGCCCCGTGTGCGGGAGAGCCATACCCTGTGCACGTTAAAGAACACGCTGGATGGCCTTGACGGGAGACTACCATCTGTCTCCCAACAGCTGTTCCAGTGGGTCCCCTCCCCCAACCTTCTCTGAGCCTTCGGGGTCCATGTGACCTGGCCATTTAGCCCATGGTGTGCAAAAAAGTGCTGCTCAGAGGTAAAACAACCCAACCTTTTACTATATATATAACACACGGATGAATAATTTGTTTTGGCGGACAGTAAAAGGTTTCTAGTACAGAATCCGTATAAAAGAATACCCATATTTTAAAATTCTCTGCTTTATTAAACAATTATGTATCAAAATTAATTTCATGTCAAAATGTCAAGAAACTCTCCAAATTTCCTTGTTATGACAACTTGGTGTTACTATCAAAAATGGTTCAAATATCACATTGCAATGTCTGAAATACCATATTTGCAAATCATTAGATTGGTATTGGTGGCCCGATCTTAGTGCTCCTGAGAATTCCCGATTTAACACCATTGGCTTTTTTTAGGATAAATATAAACAGTTTATCCCGAAAAGCCGTCCCGTGGCCGAGTGGTTAGCACGCTTGGCTGCTGATCTAAGGGACCTGGGTTCGAGCCCCGCATTAGGCATGGATATGTGTGTCGTTTTTCTGCTGAGGGCCTGCCATCCTCTCAGACCTTCTACTATGGCATATAAACTGACAGGCTGCTGTCAGACCTCTGTGGCAAGCAGCTGCTTGAGGGGATATTTATTTATTTTATTTTTTTATTCCGAAAAAATCGTAATTTGCAGCATAAAGAAAGAATGATTCAGTTGCAGCAAGTGTTACACCAGGCAGGCTGAGCAGAGGAGGATAGAAGACAGTTGGAAAGCATGGATGCAATTGAAATGCTTTTAAATGAGTTCTAAATTTGAATAAGTTGATAGTGAAACTTTAAAGTCACATTGATGAATGAGTTTTATTAAATTATTATTTACAAATCTTATTGATTGAAATACCAAAGACAAATTTTAAATACAAGTTCGTCCCTGACTTGCCAACGTATTAGAGTGATAATTTGTCATTAGTTTCCATTATTTGCTTTCACCTTATCAAATATTTTTCATTTTGACTCAAGAGCTTATTTAATTGAGATTTTAATTACTGTCTCTAATTGAATTAGATTTAAAATTCCAGTTAAGTGTTTTAACCAATGTAAATGATGCAAATTACTAATGAGTGACAAGGAGCGAATCATGTCATTCAATCCAGGGATTCTCAAACTGTGGTACGCGTACCATTGGTGGGACAGTCGCTCAGAACAATATCCGAACACTAGAGTTGATTACAGAATTCAGAAAAAATATCTGGTAACGATTTTTTTAGAAATCAGTGATCTGGCAACCTTCGTGTCACGTGATTACAGAATTCGGGAAAAATCTGGTGCGTGTACAGCAACTGTACACGCTCCAGTTACCGTTCACAGCAAACTGGAGCGTGTGCAGTTACTGCACACCCTCCAGTTTGCTGTGAACGGTAACTGCGCACGCTCAATATTTCCGTGAGTGAGCCCACAAGATCTAGTATCAAAATAATATGACCACCTACAGTCGCTCAAAAAAGAATCCGAACACTATGGTCGATTACACAATTCAGAAAAAATATCTGGCAACGATTTTTTTTAGAAATTAGTGATCTGGCAACCTTCGTGTCACGTGATTATAGAATTCAGGAAAAATATCTGGAGCGTGTACAGCAACTGTACACGCTCCAGTTACCGTTCACAGCAAAGTGGAGCGTGTGCAGTTACTGCACACGATCCAGTTTGCTGTGAACGGTAACTGCACACGCTCAATATTTCCGTGAGTGAGCCCACAAGATCTAGTATCAAAATAATATGACCACCTACAGTCGCTCAAAAAAATATCCGAACACTATGGTCGATTACAGAATTCAGAAAAAATATCTGGCAACGATGTTTTTTAGAAATTAGTGATCTGGCAACCTTCGTGTCACATGACACGTAGGTTGCCAGATCACTGATTTCTAAAACAATAGTTGCCAGATATTTTTTCTGAATTCTGTAATCGACCATAGTGTTCGGATATTTTTTGAGCGACTGTACACGAGTGTACTTCAGTTTAGTGCCCTCATTCATTCACACATGGATTCGCAAATTGCAACAAAATAAATCATTTTTCTCAATACAGGGCAATTTTATTCATATGCCTTATTTTAAAATGCTTTTTTCGTTAGCAAAACATGTTTTCAAGTTCATATTTACCTAGTATTGGCACAAAAAATGCTAGGTATTTCGTGGTTAAAAGTGTAGCAATGCTTTTTTTGAAAGTTGACCTCAAACCGTCATTTGACAAAAAATTTAAAATGGAATAATAACGGACGGATTAACCTATGTCAGGCGTGGGCAAACTTTTCAGCTGATTGGCTGCTAGAAATCTGAACGGGAAAAGTAAAACTGACATGGAAGGGTTGACTTCCAAAGAAAACATAAATGGAATTGTGGGCAGCGAAAGGAAACTTAAATGGAAGGTTAGGCAGCGAAAGGAAACTTAAATGGAAGGGTGGGCAGCGAAAGGAAACTTAAATGGAAGGGTGGACAGCGAAGGAAAACTTAAATGGAAGGGTGGGCAGCGAAAGGAAACTTAAATGGAAGGGTGGACAGCGAAAGGAAACTTTAGTGGAAGGGTGGACAGCGAAGGAAAACTTAAATGGAAGGGTGGGCAGCGAAAGGAAACTTAAATGGAAGTGTGGACAGCAAAAGGAAACTTAAATGGAAGGGTGGACAGCGAAAGGAAACTTTAGTGGAAGGGTGGACAGCGAAGGAAAACTTAAATGGAAGGGTGGGCAGCGAAAGGAAACTTAAATGGAAGGGTGGACAGCAAAAGGAAACTTAAATGGAAGGGTGGACAGCGAAAGGAAACTTAAATGGAAGGGTGGACAGCGAAGGAAAACTTAAATGGAAGGGTGGGCAGCGAAAGGAAACTTAAATGGAAGGGTGGACAGCAAAAGGAAACTTAAATGGAAGGGTGGACAGCGAAAGGAAACTTTAGTGGAAGGGTGGACAGCGAAGGAAAACTTAAATGGAAGGGTGGGCAGCGAAAGGAAACTTAAATGGAAGGGTGGACAGCAAAAGGAAACTTAAATGGAAGGGTGGACAGCGAAAGGAAACTTTAGTGGAAGGGTGGACAGCGAAGGAAAACTTAAATGGAAGGGTGGGCAGCGAAAGGAAACTTAAATGGAAGGGTGGACAGCAAAAGGAAACTTAAATGGAAGGGTGGACAGCGAAAGGAAACTTTAGTGGAAGGGTGGACAGCGAAGGAAAACTTAAATGGAAGGGTGGGCAGCGAAAGGAAACTTAAATGGAAGGGTGGACAGCGAAAGGAAACTTTAGTAGAAGGGTGGACAGCGAAAGGAAACTTTAGTGGAAGGGTGGACAGCGAAGGAAAACTTAAATGGAAGGGTGGGCAGCGAAAAGAAACTTAAATGGAAGGGTGGACAGCAAAAGGAAACTTAAATGGAAGGGTGGACAGCGAAAGGAAACTTTAGTGGAAGGGTGGACAGCGAAGGAAAACTTAAATGGAAGGGTGGGCAGCGAAAGGAAACTTAAATGGAAGGGTGGACAGCAAAAGGAAACTTAAATGGAAGGGTGGACAGCGAAAGGAAACTTTAGTGGAAGGGTGGACAGCGAAGGAAAACTTAAATGGAAGGGTGGGCAGCGAAAGGAAACTTAAATGGAAGGGTGGACAGCAAAAGGAAACTTAAATGGAAGGGTGGACAGCGAAAGGAAACTTTAGTGGAAGGGTGGACAGCGAAGGAAAACTTAAATGGAAGGGTGGGCAGCGAAAGGAAACTTAAATGGAAGGGTGGACAGCAAAAGGAAACTTAAATGGAAGGGTGGACAGCGAAAGGAAACTTAAATGGAAGGGTGAACAGCGAAGGAAAACTTAAATGGAAGGGTGGGCAGCGAAAGGAAACTTAAATGGAAGGGTGGACAGCAAAAGGAAACTTAAATGGAAGGGTGGACAGCGAAAGGAAACTTTAATGGAAGGGTGGACAGCGAAGGAAAACTTAAATGGAAGGGTGGGCAGCGAAAGGAAACTTAAATGGAAGGGTGGACAGCAAAAGGAAACTTAAATGGAAGGGTGGACAGCGAAAGGAAACTTTAGTGGAAGGGTGGACAGCGAAGGAAAACTTAAATGGAAGGGTGGGCAGCGAAAGGAAACTTAAATGGAAGGGTGGACAGCAAAAGGAAACTTAAATGGAAGGGTGGACAGCGAAAGGAAACTTTAGTGGAAGGGTGGACAGCGAAGGAAAACTTAAATGGAAGGGTGGGCAGCGAAAGGAAACTTAAATGGAAGGGTGGACAGCAAAAGGAAACTTAAATGGAAGGGTGGACAGCGAAAGGAAACTTTAGTGGAAGGGTGGACAGCGAAGGAAAACTTAAATGGAAGGGTGGGCAGCGAAAGGAAACTTAAATGGAAGGGTGGGCAGCGAAAGGAAACTTAAATGGAAGGGTGGGCAGCGAAAGGAAACTTAAATGGAAGGGTGGACAGCGAAAGGAAACTTTAGTGGAAGGGTGGACAGCGAAAGGAAACTTTAGTGGAAGGGTGGACAGCGAAGGAAAACTTAAATGGAAGGGTGGGAAGCGAAAGGAAACTTAAATGGAAGGGTGGACAGCAAAAGGAAACTTAAATGGAAGGGTGGACAGCGAAAGGAAACTTTAGTGGAAGGGTGGACAGCGAAGGAAAACTTAAATGGAAGGGTGGGCAGCGAAAGGAAACTTAAATGGAAGGGTGGACAGCAAAAGGAAACTTAAATGGAAGGGTGGACAGCGAAAGGAAACTTTAGTGGAAGGGTGGACAGCGAAGGAAAACTTAAATGGAAGGGTGGGCAGCGAAAGGAAACTTAAATGGAAGGGTGGGTAGCGAAAGGAAACTTTAGTGGAAGGGTGGACAGCGAAAGGAAACTTTAGTGGAAGGGTGGACAGCGACGGAAAACTTAAATGGAAGGGTGGGCAGCGAAAGGAAACTTAAATGGAAGGGTGGACAGCAAAAGGAAACTTAAATGGAAGGGTGGACAGCGAAAGGAAACTTTAGTGGAAGGGTGGACAGCGAAGGAAAACTTAAATGGAAGGGTGGGCAGCGAAAGGAAACTTAAATGGAAGGGTGGACAGCGAAAGGAAACTTTAGTGGAAGGGTGGACAGCGAAAGGAAACTTTAGTGGAAGGGTGGGCAGCGAAGGAAAACTTAAATGGAAGGGTGGGCAGCGAAAGGAAACTTAAATGGAAGGGTGGGCAGCGAAAGGAAACTTAAATGGAAGGGTGGACAGCGAAGGAAAACTTAAATGGAAGGATGGGAAGCGAAAGGAAACTTAAATGGAAGGGTGGACAGCAAAAGGAAACTTAAATGGAAGGGTGGACAGCGAAAGGAAACTTTAGTGGAAGGGTGGACAGCGACGGAAAACTTAAATGGAAGGGTGGGCAGCGAAAGGAAACTTAAATGGAAGGGTGGACAGCAAAAGGAAACTTAAATGGAAGGGTGGACAGCGAAAGGAAACTTTAGTGGAAGGGTGGACAGCGAAGGAAAACTTAAATGGAAGGGTGGGCAGCGAAAGGAAACTTAAATGGAAGGGTGGACAGCGAAAGGAAACTTTAGTGGAAGGGTGGACAGCGAAAGGAAACTTTAGTGGAAGGGTGGACAGCGAAGGAAAACTTAAATGGAAGGGTGGGCAGCGAAAGGAAACTTAAATGGAAGGGTGGACAGCAAAAGGAAACTTAAATGGAAGGGTGGACAGCGAAAGGAAACTTTAGTGGAAGGGTGGACAGCGAAGGAAAACTTAAATGGAAGGGTGGGCAGCGAAAGGAAACTTAAATGGAAGGGTGGGTAGCGAAAGGAAACTTTAGTGGAAGGGTGGACAGCGAAAGGAAACTTTAGTGGAAGGGTGGACAGCGAAGGAAAACTTAAATGGAAGGGTGGGCAGCGAAAGGAAACTTAAATGGAAGGGTGGACAGCAAAAGGAAACTTAAATGGAAGGGTGAACAGCGAAAGGAAACTTTAGTGGAAGGGTGGACAGCGAAGGAAAACTTAAATGGAAGGGTGGGCAGCGAAAGGAAACTTAAATGGAAGGGTGGACAGCGAAAGGAAACTTTAGTGGAAGGGTGGACAGCGAAAGGAAACTTTAGTGGAAGGGTGGACAGCGAAGGAAAACTTAAATGGAAGGGTGGGCAGCGAAAGGAAACTTAAATGGAAGGGTGGGCAGCGAAAGGAAACTTAAATGGAAGGGTGGACAGCAAAAGGAAACTTAAATGGAAGGGTGGACAGCGAAAGGAAACTTTAGTGGAAGGGTGGACAGCGAAGGAAAACTTAAATGGAAGGGTGGGCAGCGAAAGGAAACTTAAATGGAAGGGTGGACAGCAAAAGGAAACTTAAATGGAAGGGTGGACAGCGAAAGGAAACTTTAGTGGAAGGGTGGACAGCGAAGGAAAACTTAAATGGAAGGGTGGGAAGCGAAAGGAAACTTAAATGGAAGGGTGGACAGCAAAAGGAAACTTAAATGGAAGGGTGGACAGCGAAAGGAAACTTTAGTGGAAGGGTGGACAGCGACGGAAAACTTAAATGGAAGGGTGGGCAGCGAAAGGAAACTTAAATGGAAGGGTGGACAGCAAAAGGAAACTTAAATGGAAGGGTGGACAGCGAAAGGAAACTTTAGTGGAAGGGTGGACAGCGAAGGAAAACTTAAATGGAAGGGTGGGCAGCGAAAGGAAACTTAAATGGAAGGGTGGACAGCGAAAGGAAACTTTAGTGGAAGGGTGGACAGCGAAAGGAAACTTTAGTGGAAGGGTGGACAGCGAAGGAAAACTTAAATGGAAGGGTGGGCAGCGAAAGGAAACTTAAATGGAAGGGTGGACAGCAAAAGGAAACTTAAATGGAAGGGTGGACAGCGAAAGGAAACTTTAGTGGAAGGGTGGACAGCGAAGGAAAACTTAAATGGAAGGGTGGGCAGCGAAAGGAAACTTAAATGGAAGGGTGGACAGCAAAAGGAAACTTAAATGGAAGGGTGGACAGCGAAAGGAAACTTTAGTGGAAGGGTGGACAGCGAAGGAAAACTTAAATGGAAGGGTGGGCAGCGAAAGGAAACTTAAATGGAAGGGTGGACAGCAAAAGGAAACTTAAATGGAAGGGTGGACAGCGAAAGGAAACTTTAGTGGAAGGGTGGACAGCGAAGGAAAACTTAAATGGAAGGGTGGGCAGCGAAAGGAAACTTAAATGGAAGGGTGGACAGCAAAAGGAAACTTAAATGGAAGGGTGGACAGCGAAAGGAAACTTTAGTGGAAGGGTGGACAGCGTAGGAAAACTTAAATGGAAGGGTGGGCAGCGAAAGGAAACTTAAATGGAAGGGTGGACAGCAAAAGGAAACTTTAATGGAAGGTTGGACAGCGAAAGGAAACTTTAGTGGAAGGGTGGACAGCGAAGGAAAACTTAAATGGAAGGGTGGGCAGCGAAAGGAAACTTAAATGGAAGGGTGGACAGCAAAAGGAAACTTAAATGGAAGGGTGGACAGCGAAAGGAAACTTTAGTGGAAGGGTGGACCGCGAAGGAAAACTTAAATGGAAGGGTGGGCAGCGAAAGGAAACTTAAATGGAAGGGTGGACAGCAAAAGGAAACTTAAATGGAAGGGTGGACAGCGAAAGGAAACTTTAGTGGAAGGGTGGACAGCGAAGGAAAACTTAAATGGAAGGGTGGGCAGCGAAAGGAAACTAAAATGGAAGGGTGGACAGCAAAAGGAAACTTAAATGGAAGGGTGGACAGCAAAAGGAAACTTAAATGGAAGGGTGGACAGCGAAAGGAAACTTAAATGGAAGGGTGGACAGCGAAGGAAAACTTAAATGGAAGGGTGGGCAGCGAAAGGAAACTTAAATGGAAGGGTGGACAGCAAAAGGAAACTTAAATGGAAGGGTGGACAGCGAAAGGAAACTTTAGTGGAAGGGTGGACAGTGAAGGAAAACTTAAATCGAAGGGTGGGCAGCGAAAGGAAACTTTAATGGAAGGGTGGGTAGCGAAAGGAAACTTAAATGGAAGGGTGGACAGCGAAAGGAAACTTAAATGGAAGGGTGGACAGCGAATGAAAACTTAAATGGAAGGGTGGGCAGCGAAAGGAAACTTAAATGGAAGGGTGGGCAGCGAAAGGAAACTTAAATGGAAGGGTGGACAGCAAAAGGAAACTTAAATGGAAGGGTGGACAGCGAAAGGAAACTTTAGTGGAAGGGTGGACAGCGAAGGAAAACTTAAATGGAAGGGTGGGCAGCGAAAGGAAACTTAAATGGAAGGGTGGACAGCAAAAGGAAACTTAAATGGAAGGGTGGACAGCGAAAGGAAACTTAAATGGAAGGGTGGACAGCGAAGGAAAACTTAAATGGAAGGGTGGGCAGCGAAAGGAAACTTAAATGGAAGGGTGGACAGCAAAAGGAAACTTAAATGGAAGGGTGGACAGCGAAAGGAAACTTTAGTGGAAGGGTGGACAGCGAAGGAAAACTTAAATGGAAGGGTGGGCAGCGAAAGGAAACTTAAATGGAAGGGTGGGTAGCGAAAGGAAACTTAAATGGAAGGGTGGACAGCGAAGGGAAACTTAAATGGAAGGGTGGGTAGCGAAAGGAAACTTAAATGGAAGGGTGGGTAGCAAAAGGAAACTTAAATGGAAGGGTGGACAGCGAAGGAAAACTTAAATGGAAGGGTGGGCAGCGAAAGGAAACTTAAATGGAAGGGTGGGTAGCGAAAGGAAACTTAAATGGAAGGGTGGACAGCGAAGGAAAACTTAAATGGAAGGGTGGGCAGCGAAAGGAAACTTAAATGGAAGGGTGGGTAGCAAAAGGAAACTTAAATGGAAGGGTGGACAGCGAAAGGAAACTTAAATGGAAGGGTGGACAGCGAAGGAAAACTTAAATGGAAGGGTGGACAGCGAAGGAAAACTTAAATGGAAGGGTGGGCAGCGAAAGGAAACTTAAATGGAAGGGTGGACAGCAAAAGGAAACTTAAATGGAAGGGTGGACAGCGAAAGGAAACTTTAGTGGAAGGGTGGACAGCGAAGGAAAACTTAAATGGAAGGGTGGGCAGCGAAAGGAAACTTAAATGGAAGGGTGGGTAGCGAAAGGAAACTTAAATGGAAGGGTGGACAGCGAAGGGAAACTTAAATGGAAGGGTGGGTAGCGAAAGGAAACTTAAATGGAAGGGTGGGCAGCGAAAGGAAACTTTAGTGGAAGGGTGGACAGCGAAGGAAAACTTAAATGGATGGGTGGGCAGCGAAAGGAAACTTAAATGGAAGGGTGGGTAGCGAAAGGAAACTTAAATGGAAGGGTGGACAGCGAAGGGAAACTTAAATGGAAGGGTGGGTAGCGAAAGGAAACTTAAATGGAAGGGTGGGCAGCGAAAGGAAACTTTAGTGGAAGGGTGGACAGCGAATGGAAACTTAAATGGAAGGGTGGGTAGCGAAAGGAAACTTAAATGGAAGAGTGGGTAGCGAAAGGAAACTTAAATGGAAGGGTGGACAGCGAAGGGAAACTTAAATGGAAGGGTGGGTAGCGAAAGGAAACTTAAATGGAAGGGTGGGCAGCGAAAGGAAACTTTAGTGGAAGGGTGGACAGCGAAGGGAAACTTAAATGGAAGGGTGGACAGTGAAGGGAAACTTAAATGGAAGGGTGGGTAGCGAAAGGAAACTTAAATGGAAGGGTGGGTAGCGAAAGGAAACTTAAATGGAAGGGTGGACAGCAAAAGGAAACTTAAATGGAAGGGTGGACAGCGAAAGGAAACTTTAGTGGAAGGGTGGACAGCGAAGGAAAACTTTAGTGGAAGGGTGGACAGCGAAGGGAAACTTAAATGGAAGGGTGGGTAGCGAAAGGAAACTTAAATGGAAGAGTGGGTAGCAAAAGGAAACTTAAATAGAAGGGTGGACAGCGAAGGGAAACTTAAATGGAAGGGTGGGTAGCGAAAGGAAACTTAAATGGAAGGGTGGACAGCGAAAGGAAACTTTAGTGGAAGGGTGGACAGCGAAGGAAAACTTAAATGGAAGGGTGGGCAGCGAAAGGAAACTTAAATGGAAGGGTGGGTAGCGAAAGGAACTTAAATGGAAGGGTGGACAGCGAAGGGAAACTTAAATGGAAGGGTGGGTAGCGAAAGGAAACTTAAATGGAAGGGTGGACAGCGAAGGGAAACTTAAACGGAAGGGTGGACAGCGAAAGGAAACTTAAATGGAAGGGTGGGTAGCGAAAGGAAACTTAAATGGAAGGGTGGGCAGCGAAAGGAAACTTTAGTGGAAGGGTGGACAGCGAAGGGAAACTTAAATGGAAGGGTGGGTAGCGAAAGGAAACTTAAATGGAAGGGTGGACAGCAAAAGGAAACTTAAATGGAAGGGTGGGCAGCGAAAGGAAACTTTAGTGGAAGGGTGGACAGCGAAGGAAAACTTTAGTGGAAGGGTGGACAGCGAAGGGAAACTTAAATGGAAGGTTGGTAGCGAAAGGAAACTTAAATGGAAGGGTGGACAGCGAAGGGAAACTTAAATGGAAGGGTGGGTAGCGAAAGGAAACTTAAATGGAAGGGTGGGCAGCGAAAGGAAACTTTAGTGGAAGGGTGGACAGCGAAGGGAAACTTAAATGGAAGGGTGGGTAGCGAAAGGAAACTTAAATGGAAGGGTGGGTAGCGAAAGGAAACTTAAATGGAAGGGTGGACAGCGAAGGGAAACTTAAATGGAAGGGTGGGTAGCGAAAGGAAACTTAAATGGAAGGGTGGGCAGCGAAAGGAAACTTTAGTGGAAGGGTGGACAGCGAAGGGAAACTAAATGGAAGGGTGGACAGCGAAGGGAAACTTAAATGGAAGGGTGGGCAGCGAAAGGAAACTTAAATGGAAGGGTGGGCAGGGAAAGGAAACTTTAGTGGAAGGGTGGACAGCGAAGGGAAACTTAAATGGAAGGGTGGGTAGCGAAAGGAAACTTAAATGGAAGGGTGGGCAGCGAAGGGAAACTTAAATGGAAGGGTGGGCAGCGAAAGGAAACTTAAATGGAAGGGTGGGCAGCGAAAGGAAACTTTAGTGGAAGGGTGGACAGCGAAGGGAAACTTAAATGGAAGGGTGGGTAGCGAAAGGAAACTTAAATGGAAGGGTGGGCAGCGAAGGGAAACTTAAATGGAAGGGTGGGCAGCGAAAGGAAACTTAAATGGAAGGGTGGGCAGCGAAAGGAAACTTTAGTGGAAGGGTGGACAGCGAAGGGAAACTTAAATGGAAGGGTGGGTAGCGAAAGGAAACTTAAATGGAAGGGTGGGCAGCGAAGGGAAACTTAAATGGAAGGGTGGGCAGCGAAAGGAAACTTTAGTGGAAGGGTGGGCAGCGAAAGGAAACTTTAGTGGAAGGGTGGACAGCGAAGGGAAACTTAAATGGAAGGGTGGGTAGCGAAAGGAAACTTAAATGGAAAAGTGGGCATCGCAAGGAAACTTAAATGGAAAATCGGGCAGCCAAAAATAAATCAATAATGTTTGCATAATCAGCGCAAAAAAAAATCTAAATTGAAACAGAAGCAACATAATTTCATTAAAATTAATTATTTTAATAAGAATTTGCTTCACCGAAGTTAGAATTCTTGTCTTCTATTGGCTCTTTTTCACTTTTTAAAAATTTAATTTATTT
This sequence comes from Ryuthela nishihirai, assembly GCA_038380435.1. NCBI lineage: Eukaryota > Metazoa > Arthropoda > Arachnida > Araneae > Heptathelidae > Ryuthela > Ryuthela nishihirai. Next base: position 35,613,738 of record JAWZYU010000028.1, read on the forward strand.
GTGATCAGGAGAAAAGAAATGAGGGCCGAAGTTTTTCTCAGGCCTGACCTACATCGACCTTCCAAAAATTTCTGGTCAATAAACTGATGGAACACTAGTAAAAGCACTTATTTTCCTGCTTTGACCAAAGTTTTATCGAATATATAAATTTAGATAACACAATCATGCTGTCAGGCTGTTTGTATAATAATGATAAATACTAAATGACTGCGGAGAGCAGTGACCAATAATTAATCCCATTCTTCACTTTAAATCAAAAACAACTCTAATTGCAAAATTTTCGGCATGAGATTCCTCAAGAAGGGGAAAAGGTCAAAGAGACCGTATTCTTTCCGCCATTTCCTCTGAACTCTTCAACACATCACGTGAGAGCTGAAATCCAATGGCAAAGCGCTGTTTATTTCTCTCTGAAAACATATTTGCGTATGCGTCGCAATTTTGTGGGGTTGGACACCACATTATTCATAGATGAACGATAAGGCATCAGTTACTGCTGTTGATAGGCCTCAAGGATGGACCAATTCAGCTATGACTGCGTTCGTTTCGTTTACTTTAACACGTCGCAATGTAGATTACGTTAATTTAGATGTTATTTGTCTTTGAAAACTGGAAACTTTGGATTCTCAAGTCCTTGAACTTAAGACCCTGACATTGGTTGTTGAGTCTTAAAGTGATTTCTAATTAAAAAGAAACTTTCGTATCTTCGGTTGTTGCCCGTCTTGTTGGCCTGAAGCATTGAGTGGTTTCAATGATGTTTCGGGGAAATTTGTTTCCATGATGGTTGGAGATTTAATTTGTGTTTTTATAGGGGGCGCAGGAAAACAAAAGTTTAAAGAGTTGTTGGGTTGTTTTACCTCTAAGCGGCACTTTTTTGCACACCATGGGCTAAATGGTCAGGTCACATGGACCCCGAAGGCTCAGAGAAGGTTGGGGGAGGGGACCCACTGGAACAGCTGTTGGGAGACAGATGGTAGCCTTCAATCAAGGCCATCCAACATGTTCTTTAACGTGCACATGGTATGGCTCTCCCGCACATGGGGCCACGGCTTAACGTCCCATCCGACGGATGGCGGCCTTTCCAAGCCCATCGGTGTCCCCTACTGAGCGTGGGCAGGACGGGGAATTTTGCGGAGATAAATCTCATAGCTGACCCAGCTGGGACTCGAACCTGGGAACTACAGATTACGAGCCTGGCGCGCTACCGACTGAGCCACCCCCGCCCAAAAGTTTAAAGAGTGGAAGAGAGTTAGACAAAAACTTGTTTGGTTTGTTAAAGACAATTAGAAGCTTTTAAGTACTTCTTAAAAAAATACGAATAAGCATATGGTTATAAAATGAAGTTAGAAATACAGCATACGGTTCAAGAGTTCGTAAAGGTCCTCTTATTGTTTTTCGCTTGCCATGTGTAGTTGATTTTTTGATGTTTCAAAACATTTATTCCTCCATGCCTCCTCAACCTGACATCCTATCATTTCCAGCAATATGCTAAATAATTGTTTCAGAAATGGGCACTCTCATATTCAAAAACGATTTCTACCTCTAATTTTTCTTCACTTCTGAAAAATGCTACTGTACTGATAAATAGTTTAATAAACTTCCAATTATAAGAGTTTATGTCAGATGAAATCTTATGACGATAGGAATGTTATAATCTACGCACAGTGCTTCCGCCTAAAAAGGGGAAATTAATATAATTCATCCCTCTTATTTTCTTCGAAAGGAGAAAGTATATAACTCGGTAGCGCGTCAGGCTCTAAATCTTAGTTCCCAGGATTGAGTCCCAACTGTTCGAACGTTGAGATTTATCTCCACCAAACCCTGCCCTCAGTCAGAAATGGAACACCGATGGGTCTGGAAAAGGAGCCGTAGTTCGGAAGGGTCGTTAATCCGTGATTTCGTGTGCTGGAAAGAGCCATACCCTAGTCACGTTAAAGAACACGTTAGATAGCCTCGACGGAAAGCTTCATCTATCTCCTAATAGCTGTCCATTCCCCTCAACTTCCTCTTAACCTTGGGGTCGTTGTCACCTGGCCATGCGGGTGGCTCAGTAGGTAGCGCGCCAGGCTCGTAATCTGTAGTTCCCAGGTTCGAGTCCCAGCTGGGTCAGCGTTGAGATTTATCTCCGAAAAATTCCTCGCCCTGCCCGCGGTCAGTAGGGGACACCGATGAACTTGGAAAGGCCGCCGTCCGTCGGATGGGACGTTAAGCCGTGGCCCCGTGTGCGGGAGAGCCATACCCTGTGCACGTTAAAGAACACGCTGGATGGCCTTGACCGGGAGGCTACCACCTGTCGCCCAACAGCTGTTCCAGTGGGTCCCCTCCCCCAACCTTCTCTGAGCCTTCGGGGTCCATGTGACCTGACCATTTAGCCCATGGTGTGCAAAAAAGTGCCGCTTAGAGGTAAAACAACCCAACCCTACCCACCTGGCCATGTATTCCTTTGTGTGCAAAAAGAAGGCCGCTCAGTGGTAAATCATTAGTTTTCAACGTTCTTACACGTGACTCTAGTGCTATGTTATCTTTGATATTTTTTTGCGATATTTAATGATCTTCTTAAATTTATAATCCAGTTTCATTCTACAAAGCAAATCCGTTGAGAGCTTTCTTCGTCATCTTTGCCAACTATGGGAATGTTTTTGAGGAGAATTATTGCCTGACCTCACTATGAGCCATTGCTACTTTAGATGGTTGTTGTGAATGTGGTGCAAAATCATGTTGTATCGTGTCCAGTGTGTGGGTCATAATCATTTGTCCCGCATACTGAGATGAATATTAATTAATAGCAGAATATTAATTTTAATGAATTAACAGTTCAATTCACGTTGGAAATGGGAACGCATTGAGATTTATTTTACGAATGATTCCATTTTAATGACAGTTATATCGTGTTTAGTGTCATTGGAATTGTCGTTATGTACTCTTCGGTTATGGGATTTATTTATTGGTAAAACTGGTATTTAGTTTCTGAGTTCCAAATTTCATTTAGATGAAGACTTTAGCAGACGAAAGGATGGTCTTCTAATACTGGAGATTGCAAGAACCCAAATGTCGACTGCGTCATTAGATAAGCATATGACGTCGAAGCAATTGAAAGTAATTATGCATGTAACCGCTAATTGGCACAAAACCTTGAAAGATGAAGGTCATGGGACATTTTCGCGCCATACTGCATAACAAGTCAATGCTCCCATAAGGTGTGTTCTAGAGTCTAGATGGATCAGAAAGCAGCCATAGGAGACGATACCAACTTTCAAAATGTGGTGCATAATTGGCTATGCTCTCTATCAAAATACTTTGTTTTCTTACGGAGTTAAAAAGTGTTTCAGACGCTGGAATAAATGTGACGAAGTAAGAGGGTTGGGTGGTTTTACCTCTGAGCGGCACTTTTTTGCACACCATGGGCTAAATGGCCAGGTCACATGGACCCCGAAGGCTTAGAGAAGGTTGGGGGAGAGGACCCACTGGAACAGCTGTTGGGCGACAGATGGTAGCCTCCCGTCAAGGCCATCCAGCGTGTTCTTTAACGTGCACAGGGTATGGCTCTCCCGCACACGGGGCCACGGCTTAACGTCCCATCCGACGGACGGCGGCCTTTCCAAGCCCATCGGTGTCCCCTACTGACCGTGGGCAGGGCGGGAAATTTTTCGGAGATAAATCTCAACGCTGACCCAGCTGGGACTCGAACCTGGGAACTACAGATTATGAGTCTGGCACGCTACCGATTGAGCCACCCCGCCCCTAAAGTAAGAGGTGTTTCTGCAGTGAATTGTGTCGAAGCTATACTTAAATTCGTGTTTATTTATTGACTCGCCTCGTAATTCTTGTTTTAAGCATTGCCTTATGCAAAGATTTTTGCCGCTCTAAACCTACATAATATTTCTTTCCTTCGAAGTGTTTTAACTCCCCCCGGATTTTTTATCGCTTGGTTCAAACAGTTTATTTCATATTAAATAAAATTATTATATTTTTTTCTGATATCAGTTTTAATCTGTCGGTACTATTACGTCATCTGTAGTGAAATTAAAAATTATTTTGCAGATACTGTTTTCCGACATTTTCTTTAATTCCCCCATTGTGCAGCCCGTAATTCAACTATTAGTTTATTTTCTCTTTCCAAAAAATCCTTTCCATGAATGAAATAAATCAAATGAAACATTTCATTGATTGACTTCGAGAGAGCACGAGGCTTCACGAGCAGAAAAGGCCTTCAGCGACAAAAGGTTTCTTTTTCGAGTAATCTTTGAAAAACGTTAACAGTTTCCAAATGAATTGCGCGGCAGGCTTGTAATCTGTAGTTCCCAGGTTATAGTCCCATCTGGGTCAGCGTTGAGACTTATTTCCGCAAAACTCCCCGCCCTGGTCAGCAATGGACACCGATTCGCTTGGAAAGACCACCATCCGTCGGATGGGACGTTAAGTCGTGGTCCCGTGTGCGGGACAGCCATACCCTGTGCACGTTACAGGACACGCTGTATGGCCTTGACGGGAGGCTACCATCTGTCTCCCAACAGTTGTTCCAGTGGGTCTCCTCCCCAACCTTCTCTGAGCCTTCGGAGTCCTTGTGACCTGGCCATTTAGCCCGTGTGCAAAAAAATACCGCTCAGAGGTAAAACAACCAACCAACCAACCATGTCTTTGCATTCTGAATGGCAGAAAGAATTCTGATTGGTCATTAGATGATATCTCACTGGTCAGAAGTATATGGACGATATGCTTCAGTCTTATGTTAGGCTTTTCAGGGGTGCTGTTGATCCCCGGTTTATTTCATTGACGATAATATCCTCCTTCACAGAGCTCAGACAGTCAATGAAGGTCTCGAATGTGAGAATATTAAGCGGATTTAATGGCCAGTTATTTTTTATACGTGATCTCTGCAGAGCATGTGTGGGATGCACTAGTGAGACAGGTTGGAAGTTGTGAACTCCTTCCAAGAACCCTCCACGAATTCTGATATACTCTCCTGGAAGAGAGGGAGAACGTTCACGGAACCACTGCTTAACCTCCTATCCGACGGACTGTGCTAACCGTGTCCCCGTTCTCACAGAGGGAAAGGTAGAGATCGGCGCAGAAAAATATTAACGCAGGTGCAATTGTAATTCGAACCTGGGAACTGTAGACTGTGAGCCTACCACACTTCCGACTATCGAATTACCACTCCAAGAAAGCTTCCATAATTTGCATATTATGCTTAACCATTAAATAAAAGTGTATATACTGCATGGGGGTGACACCAGGGCTAGAAATGTTTACTCAGATGAGGGAGAATTGTTTGGGTTGTTTTACCTCTGACCGGCACTTTTTGCACACGATGGGCTAAATGACCAAGTCACAAGGATCCCGAAGGCTCAGATAAGTTGGAGGAGGGGATCCACTGAAACAGCTGTGAGGAGACAGATGGTAGCCTTCCGTCAAGGACATCCAGCTTGTTCTTTAACGTGCACAGGAATACCCCATTCTGTTTTTACACGGAATTATGTGCACAGGGTATGACTCTCAAGCACTCGGGGCCACAGCCTAACGTCCCATCCGACGGACGGCTGCCTTTCCAAGCCTGACCGTGGGCAGGGCGGGGAATTTTGCGGAGATAAATCTCAACGCTGACCCAGCTGGGACTCAAACCTGGAAAATGCAGATTTCGAGCCTAGCGCTACCGACTGAGCTACCCCCGCCCCCGAAGAGAGAGAATAATGTACTGTTTTTCTCATCAGTATTCAGGTAGAAAACGGGGCGAGGGTGGCTCAGTCGGTAGCGCTCCAGGCTCGTAATCTGCAGTTCCCAGGTTCGAGTCCTAGATGGGTCAGCATTGAGATTTATCTCCGCAAAAAACTCCCCGCTCTGTCCACTGTCAGTAGGGGACACCGATGGGCTTGGAAAGATTGTCGTCCGTCGGATGGGACGTTAAGCCGTGGCACCGTGTACGAAAGAGGCATACACTGTGCATGCTAAAGAACACGCTGGATGGCCTTGACGGGAGACTACCATCTTCCCCCAACAACCGTTCCAGTGGGTTCCCTCCTCCAACCTTCTCTGAGCCTTCGAAGTCCTTGTGACCTGGCTATTTAGCCTCATTGTGGTGTTCAAAAAAGTGTCATTCAGCGATAAAACAACCAGATAAAAATCAACAAAATGGCATTAAATTTCTTGTCTAATATTAAAAATCATTGTCCCCAAAGTGTGGTCAGCGGCCCAATACCGATTCCTAGAAAATATAGAAATTATGACATGATCTTATTCATGAGTATGAATGCGGTAAGATACGACTGCTCACACAAAGTCATCACCATATTCTGTTTTTACACGGATTTTTTTTTACACGATTTTGATGTAACACGATTTATGAAAATATTCCTATTCTCTTTTTACACGATTTATTTTGATCTAACACTGTTCAAACGGCGCCTTTTTAAAAATCTCCATTTGAATTTAATTCTAAAAAAATATTCCTATTCAACAAAAAAATTCCTAGAATTTACATTTATAGCAAAGATGCCGCTTTTATGGTCACATTTTTCGAGGTAGTTTTAACTTTGAAAATGTACTACAGATACACATTTTATGCACTAAAATCCACAAAATAAAAACTACACTAACATAACTGCACAACACGTTTTCTCTATTTTATTCTCTAGTTTAGGGGTTCTCAATGTGGGATATGCCGTAAAATGTTTTGGGGTACTCCGTGAGAGCTCAAAAGTCGCTAGATCTAGTAACAAAGTCGCTAATTTGGCAACACTGCTACTGATTAATTTCTGAGACCTGAGTGACGATGCGCGGCGCTGTAGTTCATGTCTGTACACGTTTCTCAATCCTCCCTTCCCTACCTGAGAGCCGAACCTACCCGAACAGCCGATCGCCCAATCAAAACATCCATTCTAAGTAAGTGAATGTGCCTTCTTATTGCTCTATGTATTTGTTGTGATTTATTTCATTTGCTGTGCTTAAAGTTATTTTTAGTCTTAAGTTTACTGTAAAATTAAATGAACGTGTTTCTAAAGTAACTTGAAACATGGATAAATGGATAATTAAGAAGAAAAGTAACGTGGAGCCGGAGCCGATTGCTTCTACATCTACGACTACGTCATCATCCCATGTGAGTAAAGAGGTGGACTCAGCAATAACCAAAAGAACGTTAAATGTTAAACAATCAAGTGATAAAAAAATTAAAAAACTTAAATATCATGAATCATATTTACAATTTGACTTTATATGGAGGAAATTTAGTAGAACCAAATCCACGATGCGTTGTTTGCTCTGAAGTCCTGTCACAAAATTCTCTGAAACCGCCTCTTTTTCGGCGACACTTTGAAACAAAACATGAGCATTTGAAAAATAAGCCCTTAAGCTATTTTAAAGGTCTTTTGGAAGACTTGAGTAGTAGAAAAACCGTAATTAAGCATTTTTCTGGTGTATAAGAAAATGAAAGTGCACTAAAAGCGTCTTGCAAAGTAAGCCTTCAAATTGCCAAAACCGGAGACTCACACAATAGGCGAGTCACTCATTCTTCCAGCAGCGGAAGAAATAGTTTCTTGTATGTTTGCTCAAAAAGAGGCAAACCTTGTCACAACCATTCCTTTGTCAAACGACACAGTTTCCAGGAGAATTAAAGATATGGCCTGTAATATTAAGGACCAACTCATTCAAGCTATTCAATGTAGCCCGTGGTTTGCCATACAAGTGGATGAGTCGACAGACGTAGCTGGGCTAGCTCAATTACGTGTTTTTGTGCGTGGAAATTTTCAGGACGCAATATTTGAAGACTTCTACTACGGGTGAGAATATTTTTAATATGACTGATTCATTTTTTGCCGAAAACAACCTTGAATGGAAATATTGTATTCCTGTATGTACTGACGGAGCAAAAGAATCGAGTGGTTATACCACAGGATTAGCAGGTCGTATGAAACAAGTTGCACCAGAATGTAAGTTCACTCATTGTTGTCTTCACCGTGAAGCGCTGAGAGCTAAATTTCTCCCTGATTATTTGAAAAGAGTTCTGGATGAAAGTGTGCAAATGGTTAATTTCATCAAAACCCGACCATTGAACTCTCGACTTTTTTCAATTTTGTGTGAAGAAATGGGTAGCCTGCATAAGAGATTGCTGCTTCACACAGAAGTACGTTGGTTGTCACGAGGAAAGGTTCTTTGCCGTTTATTTGAACTTCACAATGAAGTACGCCTGTTTTTTATGGACCATGAGTTTCGACTTTTTTTGAGACTACTAGACTTAGAATGGCTTCTACGGTTAGCATATTTAGCTGATATTTTTGAAAAAATGAATATTTTGAACTTGTCATTGCAAGGAGACAACGTTGATGTGTTCTATGTTGAGAAGAAGACAGAGGCTAGGATAAAAAAAATTCTCTCTAGGAAAACGGAATTAAAAAGAACAGCTGTGACCAATTTTAGCGACTAGATTCATTTCTTAAAGAAAACGAGTAAATGATTGCAGACTTTGAAGATATCAGACAACAAATAATCGTTCACTTAAGCACTCTTAAAAAAACCCATTGTTATACTATAACTACAGTTTTATATATCCCATTGTTATACTATAACTACAGTTTTATATATCCCATTGTTATACTATAACTATAGTTTCACTTAAGCACTCTTAAAAAAAAAGGCAGTATTTTCCACCCCCTGATGAAACGCAAGAATGGATTCGAGACCCCTTCACATTTGATTTGGAAAAATGTAAGCTTCCATTGTCCAATAAAGAAGAGTTGATTGAGATATCTTGTGACAACAGTTTAAAAAGCATTCATTTCAAAAAGACTGATCAGTTTTTGGATTGGAGTGGAGAAGGATTATCCGACTTTGTCAAGAATTAGCAGTCAAATATTTGTTACCTTTCACGACAACTTATTTATGTGAAACTGGTTTTTTATCTTTAACTGCTTTAAAAAATAAATATTGAAACAGGCTGGATGTTGAAGATGACTTTCGACTCTACCTTAGCAAGATAACCCCAAACCATTGATGAACTGTGCAAGCATAAACAAGCGCAACCATTTCACTGATTACCCAGTAAAATGTTTATAATTTTATGATTTGTTAAATTGTTTATGTCATTTATTGTGTTTATCGATATATGTAATTCATGAATACAAAATTTAACGTGTTTATTTAATGTTTTTATTCCCATTGTTATACTATAACTATAGTTTTATCTATCTACGGGGTGTTTCAAAAATATAGATACAAACTTTTAGGGGAGGTAGATAACATCTAAAGGAATGAGAATTGCATAGGAACCCATAACTGGAAACGTCACCGTAAGTCAATAGGCGGCGCTGTTCATCAGTGCGCTAGAGGGGAAATTTCGGATTTCCTCATTCGAGTGGTAGTCGGCTTACGAAGAGCATGCAAAGGTATTCGAACAGGGAGCTGGCAGACATGCACTTAGTGTATGGAATAGCTGAGGGCAACGGACGAGCCACTGAATGAATGTATCAAGAACGCTTCCCATACAGACATGTATCGGGCCACCGTTTGTTTGCGCATGCGCATCAAAATTTGTGCGATTATGGATCATTAAGAGGTAGCTGAAGTGAGGGCAGGTCACGATCGACGCGTACTCCCGCCATGGAAGAAAGTGTGTTGGATGCCGTGGAGATTAATCCTAGTACCAGCACACGTGCCGTTGCCTCTGCCTTAGGAGTGTCTCGTTGCAGTGTACAGCGTGTTTTGCACGACGAGTCCTTACACCCCTTTTATCTCCAAAGGGTTCAGTTACTTCTCTCCGCAGATCATCCTGCACGTGTGCGTTTTGCGCAGTGGTATCTCCAAGAAAGTGCCCAAGATGTGAATTTCCTAGCTTATGTTTTGTTTACTGATGAGGCCGGTTTCACTCGGGATGGCACAATCAGCACAATGCGCATTTGTGGGCTCACGAGAACCCCCATGGTGTGCGCACCCATGCGGCACAACATCGTTTCGCAGTAAATGTGTGGGCAGGTTTGGTCAGCGATTACTTAGTCGGGCCATACCTTTTACCATCCCGCATGACCTCCGCGAAGTATCTGATCTTTCTGGAACAAGTTCTATCAGGCCTACTTGTCCATGTTCCAGCAAATGTGAGATGCAACATGTGGTTTCAACATGATGGGGCGCCTCCCCATTATGGAAGGTGTGTTCGTGCGCATTTGAACATGTCTTTTGGGCAACGATGGATTGGGCGTGCTGAACCAGTTGCCTGGCCCCCACGCTCACCTGATTTAACAAGCGTTGATTTCTTTCTGTGGGGGGCCCTCAAAGCTACCGTGTATGAATCGCCTGTGGAGTCTGCCATGGATCTCGTGGCAAGGCTCATTTGCGCTGCTGCTACTATCAAAGAAACTCCAGGTGTGTTCGACCGTGTCCGGCAATCAATGCTCCGTCGGTGTCACGCATGCATCGCTTCTCATGGTGGAAACTTCGAGCATCTGTTGTAACATTATGAAATGTATCATCTAGTACGCCATTTGTAATAATTATGTCCAATAAATGTTTTCCCATTAATCACTGTCTTGTGTCCTTTCAGATCTTGTACCTCTGCTACCACTTTCCTTTATACAAAAAATAATAAGTAATAAGAAACCTCAAAAATTATTTTATTTATACGAAAAATAATAAGTAATAATAAACTTTAGGAAATTATTTTATTTATACGAAAAATAATAAACCTCAAAAACCTCAAAAAGTTATTTTATTTATACGCAAAAAAATAACTGAGACCCCTGATGAAAAAGAAAAAAAAAAGTGATGGTGATGAAGAGGTTCCACTCATTAAAGAAGGGCTTCAAATGGCTAGTAAATTAAAAAGTCATTTTCTTACCCATGATCCCATTGTCGAATGAGCTCAGCAGTTTAAACGTGAACTGAACTCATGTGTGGCGCGTTATCAAAAATTATACAAAGACCTAGTCAAAGCAGGATCTCAACGATTGATTACAGAGTTCGTTGTCAAAACGAATCGAACGTCAGAATCACTGGAAGCAAGTGATCATTTGGTTCCCCATGCCACAGAGAGCATGTCACCATTGGAGTATGAACATGACGGCCGAAACGTTTCAAGCGATGAAAGTGATTTAATTCCAGTCTTACGCAAACGAATGTGTCTATTGTCAGAATGTGACAACGAATAAAATCTAATTAATAAGCATTGGTAAGTCATATTTTTCGACACTTTTGTATTCTTGAATTAGTGACATATTATTTTCTTTATGAAGGATAATTTACTTTATATATGTACATATAATTATCTTCATAAGATAAAAAATGTGTTTAAATGAAGAAAATTCAAATAAAGATTTAATTGAAGATTTTGATACGATTTGTTTGAAAACAAATTATTTGTACTGGGTTTTCACGTCTGGAACCAATCTTCTATGTTTTCATATGCACGGAATTTTTTTTTACACGTTTTTTTTTTTTTGGAACGGTTTTTTCGGGAACGTATCCACCGTGTAAAAAGAGAATTGGATATATTTATATTTTCTTCTTAGTTATTTAAGAGATATAAAGTGCACACATGATAAATCAGTTATCAGATAAATATAGAGGAAAAATTGTCATTAGTCGGATCTCAGCCGGCTAATAACAATTTTTCCTCTCTATTTATCTAACATACACAGTAGTATCAGATTTTGGGTTGGGTTGTTTTACCTCTGAGCGGCACTTTTATGCACACCATGGGTTAAATGGCCAGGTCACAAGGACCCGAAGGCTCAGAGAAGGTTGGGGGAGGGGACCCACTGGAACAGCTGTTGGGAGATTCCCGTCAAGGCAATCCTTCGTGTTCTTTAACGTGCACAGGGTATGGCTCTCCCGCACACGGGGTCCCGGCTTAATGTCCCATCCGACGGAAGGAGAAGTCACTTTCCAAGCCCATCGGTGTCCCCTACTGACCGTGGGCGGGGCGGGGAGTTTGGCAGAGAAAAATCTCAACGCTGACCCAGCTGGGATTCGAACCTGGGAACTGCAGATTACGAGCCTAGCGCGCTACCGACTGAGCCACCCCCGCCCCAATCGTGTCAGAATAATATGACCACCTACCATAGTATATGTATGGTAGGTGGTCATATTATTCTGTATATGGGTCATATATTCTGGTATGTGGTCATATTCTTCATGTACGTTCACTAATTTCTGAAAAAAATCGTTGGCAGATATTTTTTCTGAATTCTGTAATCAACCATAGTGTTCGGATATTTTTTTTGAGCGACTGTAGGTGGTCATATTATTTTGATACTAGATCGTGTGGGCTCACTCACGGAAATATTGAGCGTGTGCAGTCACCGTTCACAGCAAACTGGAGCGTGTACAGTTGCTATACACGCTCCAGATATTTTTCCTGGATTCTGTAATGACGTGACACGAAGGTTGCCAGATCACTAATTTCTGAAAAAATCGTTGCCAGATATTTTTTCTGAATTCTGTAATCAACCATAGTGTTCAGATACTTTTTTGAGCGACTGTACGACAAATAATGATGATATTAATAATACTTCTAATGGACATCGATAATTCCCCCCCCCTCTACAAAATTCTCGACGCTCATGCTCATAGTGTTTTAAATGTACATGTATCCAAAAGTTGAGTTATAACCCCTATGCTGTAAGTAGGAAGCTAATTTAACAGTAAAACTTTTAAAATAAGTTCTTTATGAAATATGACCGAAAATAAAGATCAGAATCAAATTTATCTAAATCTCGTTCTTCTACAATATTCGTTCACTGTCAATAGTATCTCAAATAATAAAGTCGGTAACTTCTCCAATAAGCTTTTTATGGAGAAATGCGACTTGTGGATAATTTTAAAATATTCAACAAATATATCTCAATCATCGATTTCCAACAACGTGCGTTCAGTATTTAAATAATTACGGAAGTTGAAACATTTAGCAAGTTAGCTTGTTCTACAAAAAATCGTTGAAAATTGGCAAAAAAATCAACATAAATGTTATGGGAAGTACTAAAAATACTCTTATACGTGTTAGTAAAGTTAACTATAATGGCTATTGCTTTCATTTTATTAACTTTTTTTTGTTAACTTTTCATAGCAATTATTGAGATCGTCATATCATCCCCGGTTACCTTTTTTTTCATAAAAAAAACTTATTTAATCAGTTACTGAGTTCTGTATCTGAGTTACTGTTGACATAACATGGAACTTCATCTAATAAGGGGGGTGGGGGTGGCTCAGTCGGTAGCACGCCAGGTTCGTAATCTGTAGTTCCCAGGATCGAGTCCCAGCTGGGTCAGCGTTGATCTCCACAAAATTTCGAGCCCTGCCCACGGTCAGTAGTGGACACCGATGGGCTTGGAAAGGCCGCTGTCCGTCGGATGGGACGTTAAGCCGCGCCCCGTGTGCGGCAGAGCCATACCCTGTGCACGTTAAAGAACACGCTGGATAGCCTTGACGGGGGGCTACCATCTGTCTCCCAACAGCTGTTCCAGTGGGTCCCCTCCCCCAACCTTCTCTGAGCCTTCGGGGTCCATATGACCTGGCCATTTAGCCCATGGTGTGCAAAAAAGTGCCGCTCAGAGGTAAAACAACCCAACAGAACATGGAACTTCATCTAATAAGGTGGCGCTGAGTGTTTCCAAAGTTTTACTATTTGCAGGTGTTTATCTCCCGAAAATTATGTCACATCCCTGCTTAAACAAGAACAAGACCCCGTGTATCCCGAAGTTTATTTATAAATCATTTTCTCTGCTGCTTTATTAACACCGAAAATCCACTCATTTGCTAACGATCCTCAGTTAATGTCTAAAATGGAAAACTTCTCGTTTCAATGACATTGCTGATCTTCTTCTTGCGACGTGAGAGTGCAACATTGCATTCTCTTATCGTCTCATTTCGCAAATACAGCTTCTCAGAGTGACTGTCACATTGCGCTCTCTGTGTGCTTACGCATCTTGTTCTCTCTTACGATTAAACCATGCCTAATCTTGGACGTGAACCTTATAACTCATGCTGACTTAGCTCCTAACTTTTATTTCAGCAAGTGAGCACTAGCGGGTGCAATGCTCCAATTGTGAATCCTCAGCGAAAGTTCCTCTCTGCGAAATATCGATTCAGCAAGTTATAAATCGTTGACCCAATTTTTATTTAACACAAATTTTGCAGTCAGTTGCTCTTTTTACTCTAAACAATGATTTTTCTCCATAAACAAGTTGTGGCGTTTCTATTTATCGTTTTAGCTTCAACAAGTCGCTCAGGATTGTACAGTCGCTCAAAAAAGTATCCGAACACTATGGTTGATTACAGAATTCAGAAAAAATATCTGCAAAGATTTTTTTTTAGAAATTAGTGATCTGGCAACCTTCGTGTCACGTGATTACAGAATTCAGGAAAAATATCTATAGCGTGTACAGCAACTGTACACGCTCCAGTTACCGTTCACAGCAAACTGGAGCGTGTGCAGTTACTGCACACGCTCCAGTTTGCTGTGAACGGTAACTGCACACGCTCAATATTTCCGTGAGTGAGACCACACGATCCAGGTCTTTGTGAGCTCACACTATCCAATGTGCTGTGAAAATTAACCGCAACCGCTCCAGTTTGCTGTGAACGGTAACTGCACACGCTCAATATTTCCGTGAGTGAGCCCACACGATCCAGGTCTTTGTGAACTCACACGATCCAATGTGCTGTGAACATTAACCGCAACCGCTCCAGTTTGCTGTGAACGGTAACTGCACACGCTCCATATTCATTGCATTATATATTCATACGCATTATATATATTAAAAAATATCCGAACACTGTGATTGATTACAGAATTCAGAAAAAATATCTGGCAACCTTCGTGTCACGTGACACGAAGGTTGCCAGATCACTAATTTCTAAAAAAATCGTTGTCAGATATTTTTCCTGAATTCTGTAATCAACCGTAGTGTTCGAATACATTTTTGAGCGACTGTAGTTGGGATCATCCGAATCAGAATCTGATAGAACAATTGTGGAATGAGACGTTAAGCCGTGGTTCCTTTTGCAGGAAGGCCATACCCAGTGCACGTTAATGAACACGCTATACGGTCCTCACTTATTTTCTATCTCTCTCCTAACAGCTGTCCGGTAAATTCCCTTAACGAACCTTCTATGAGCGTTTGGGCTCTTTGTAACCTGGCCATTTATCCATTCTGTTCACAAAACCGCCTCTCAGAGGTAAAAGAAACATACATTTCCACTTCCAGGATGTGAATGAAGTACAGTCGCTCAAATAAATATCCGAACAGCATGGTTGATTACATAATTCAGAAAAAGCCTTCAAACTTCGTGTCACGTGACACGAAAGTGGCCAGATCACTAATTTCTAAAAAATAGTTGCCAGATATTTTTTCTGAATTCTGTAATTAACCATAGTGTTCGGATATTTTTTTGAGTGACTGTACAACTCTATTTTTTATTGTTTACCAGCCACCCTTGCTTCCCCAACCAAGTTGTTAAATCAGAGATTCTTATCACCTTTCAATTAATTCCTTAAAGATTAAATAAAATCCCTGTAATACTGTTGGTTAAGACTAATGCGATCGTGATTCAAACTATCCTTTCCGTTTTCTATTATTCATTGCCTTATTATTCAAATGACTCTGTCTCTTATGCTGCTTTTTGCACACTCAATGCTTGTTGCAAAAATAGCCTTGCTTAAAAACACTCCATTCGACGTCACCTTCGATTATAAGCACACCATGTTTGTCACAACAATTAATAAAACGTTAAGGATGGTCAGTGTTAGTTTTAGGTCTTTAAGAGCTACCTATATAGTAGGCAACAACCACAAGATAACTAATTGTGAATATAGAGGCTGTTTTCAAAAGGTGGTCAAACTTTGGGGACGTGTTCTATGCGCATAACGATGAAAAACGTTCGTATGGACATTGGACCAAACATTCTTACCTTTCCAGTTACATAACGCATTTTAAGAGTGCAAATAAGAAAGCCTGTCAATAGGTTCGATGCTAGATAAATTTGCGTGTCTGACGGCATAGTAGATGTATGTAAATGTCGGACAAAATCCCACCACTCCAAGGTGATCTCAATCGTGCATATGCTGCCCGTTGGATGATGGTCCAACCTCATGGCCTGCGCGCTCTCCCAATTTGAATCCATTGGATTTTTTCTTATGGGGACACGTTAGGCTGATGTTTAAGCTACCCCTGTTCCTAATGCACAAGCTCTCGGCAAACGGATCGTGGATGGTTGTCAAAGAATTCAGAACACTCCGCGACTTTTTCGAACGTGTTCGACAGTCGATCACAAGGTGCTGTGATGCATGTATTGCTGCTCAGGGAGGGGATTTCGAAGGAGAGGATTCGATTCCCTTGCTCTGATGTAGACTTACAAAATTGTTCTCATCAATCACTTGCAGTGTGCTCTAATAACTGGAATGAAAACTAATTAACTTCATAGGCTTTCTTACTTGCACTCTCAAAATGTGCTGTAATTCGGAAGGGAAATGTTTCTGGTCCAATGTTCATAGGAACTTGTTTCATCACTAATCGACAATAGAACACATTCCCAAAGTTTGACCACCTTTTGAAACACCATGTCGGTTATCGTGGGGTTGCTGCTTGGGACAGAAAAGCAAATCAACCCAAATGTTCCAGCAGGAGACTGCAAATAAAAAAATTCCCTTTGACTGAAGAGGAAGTCGTGATCGATATTCCCCTGAATAGTTTGTTTTTCTGTTAACATTGTGTTGCTGTAAGTAAGCCACCTTCACGTAAGATTTGCAATTTCATTCTATGATGTGCATTTCAGCAAAATAAGAAGTGAATTTTTCTGGAGAATATCATAAGCTAAGTATACAGCTTCACAGCGCGTACCTTGCCTAACATTTCCTATTACACTGAAGTGCCATTGAATTAGGGATAGGAGACGTTATCCAAATTCAGTACTGCAGTCCCGCATTTGCGCGCATGCGTGGTTGAAACTGTGGTCATATATAACTGTCAGCTTTGACTTCCCCAAGCATTCGTCATAAGAAGCGAAATGGGAAAGGGGCGGGATTTAGATGCATTTGACAGAGGGCAGATCGTAGGTGCCCGACGGATGGGACACTCGATCTCCGAAATTGTCAACGAACTTGGATTTTTTTCTCTTACGACAGTTTCAAGAGTGTTCCGGGAATATGAAAATTCCGGCAACAAAACAAGCACCCAGACAAACTGCAAAAGAAAATCAACCTTGAATGATCGTGGACTTCGCCGTCTGACCCGCATCGTACGGACCGATAGGAGCCAACATTATCTGAAATCACCTCCCATCTGAACGCGAGTTCCAGCCGGGAAGTCAGTGCACGGACTGTGCAACGCTCACTTCATCGTCTCGACTTCGGGAGCAGCCGACCTACAAGAGTCCTACTACTAACAGCATGACACTGAGCTCAACGCCTTGCTTGGGCTAAAGAACATCAAAACTGGACCATCGAAAATTGGCAATGGATAGCCTGGAGTGATGAATCTCGATTTAAAGTTCATCACGCCGATGGGAGACTGAGGGTATGGCGCCAACCACATGAAGCCATGGATCCTGCATGTCAGGTTGGAACAGTACAAGTTGGTGGTGGCTCAGTGATGGCATGGCGTGTCTTCAGTTGGACGTCTGTGGGACCTTTGGTACGTGTACCGACGACTCTCAATGCATCCCGGTACGTAGAACTCATGGCTGACCATTTACACCCATTTACGGCCATCATGCATCCCAATGGAGATGGCATCTACCAGCAAGACAACTGTTCATCTCATAGGTCCAGGTTGGTTACTGCATGGTTGCAGGAGCATTCTGCTGACTTTGAAGTAATGAATTGTCCACCTAGAAGCCCAGATTTAAATCCCATCGAAAATCTTTGGGATACCATCGAGCAGAGTGTTCGGGCCCGTGTCCCATCAGCGACGGCCTTGAGAAAACTGTGGACAGCTCTGGAGGATGCATAGGTCGTCATACCTGTGGAACATTTACGCAAGCTTATGGAGTCCTTGCCTCGTCGTGTGTCAGCCGTTATCAGGGCCAGAGGGAGCCCAGCACATTACTAGGTTGCTATGCCTAATTCAATATCACTTCAGTGTATTTGCTGATATTTTTGTAATGATAGAACTATCCTGTCCAAACGCAATCGTCTCATCCTTTTTTTTGTAAACACTTTTGAAGATTTTTTCTCATATTTGTGTTTCCATTTTCAACAGTATACCAATTTGTTACACATAGAATAGTAATGAAAACTGATCTGAACTTTTTTAAATGGTTTTCAGCAAAAACAAGTATGATATTGCTACAATTAGGCCATTACTAACAGAGAATTAACAGAAACATTATCGCGGTTTGTTGGTATCTAACCGCATGAACGCTGTTGTTGAAACGTTCAAATCTTCTGAAGAGTTGAGGGAAACTGAGAAAAAAGATCATAAAAGGGTCCATGAAGCTGTAAGGAGTGTACTCTTGTAATAGAATTAATATTTCGCAATGTCTGGTAATTATTTTTAACATAAATTTATAATGAATAAGCTTTCGTTTTGTAAAGGTAAAACTTCACCTTGCAGGTTCAGCGTTTAACTTACTAACACAATTTAATAATATATACTGTATGTGATTGTAAATTATGTAAACGTATTCGTGTTGATTTCTCTTGTGGTAGTATTTGTTAAATTTCATAATATTTGTTGTATATTAATGTTTCTTCTCATGGAGATTGCTATCATGTAGATATATTTTTTCTATTTGAAATCAAACGGGGCTTTTGGCACCTCTTGATTTCTAGCCGGTCACTCCGACTCCTGTTTGACCTTGAGTGCCACACTGGCTCTGAATATCCCTTTAATTTCTGACTTCTATTACCGGCAATAATTATATTCAATTTTTTTAGTTCCCAGCAGTGGCATATGTGTATTTGGCCTTTCACTGTGAAGGACCAATCTCCTGCAAAATGTCACAAGATTTATGATATCTACGACCCAACATTTCCAACGGAACCAGTTTATAGCTCTCGTAGTATAATAGGGGTTCTCAACGTGGGATACGCGGTAACGTTTTTTGAGGTACGCCGTGAGAGCTCAAAAGTCGATTACCCAATTGGGTTGTTTTACCTCTGATCGGCACTTTTTTGTACACCATGGGCTTTTTGCACACCATGAGCCAGGTCACATGGACCATGATGTCTCTCCGCACACGGAGCCACCGCTTAACGTCCCATCTGACGGATGGCGGTCTTAACAAGCCCAACGGTGTCCCCTACTGACCATGGGCAGGGCGAGGAATTTTTGCGGAGATAAATCTCAACGCTGACTCAGCTGGGACTGGAAACTGGGAACTACAGATTACGAGCATGACGCGCTACCTACTGAGCCACCCCCGCCCCTGATTACCCAGTAAAATGTTTATAATTTTATAAGATTTGTTAAATTGTTTATGTCATTTTTTGTGTTTATCGATATATGTAACTTATGAATAAGAAATTTAATGTGTATATGTAGGTATGGTTTATTTTATTCCCATTGTTATACTATAACTATAGTTTATCTATACAAGGGGTACGCCAGTTACATACACATTTCCAGGGGGTACGTGAAGCATAAAATGAAGCATAAAAGGTTGAGAACCACTGATATATATGTTTCGTTTTATTCCCATTGTTATACTATAACTATAGTTTTATCTATCTATACAAGGGGTACGCCAGTTACATACACATTTCCAGGGGGTACGTGAAGCATAAAAGGTTGAGAACCACTGATATATATGTTTTATTTTATTCCCATTGTTATACTATAACTATAGTTTTATCTATCTGTACAAGGGGTACGCCAGTTACATACACATTTCCAGGGGGTACGTGAAGCATAAAAGGTTGAGAGCCACTGATTTAGATGTTTTATTTTATTCCCATTGTTATACTATAACTATAGTTTTATCTATCTATACAAGGGGTACGCCAGTTACATACACATTTCCAGGGGGTACGTGAAGCATAAAAGGTTGAGAACCACTGATATATATGTTTTATTTTATTCCCATTGTTATACTATAACTATAGTTTTATCTATCTATACAAGGGTTCGCCAGTTACATACTCATTTCCAGGGGGTACGTGAAGCATAAAAGTTTGAGAACCACTGATATATATATGTTTTATTTTATTCCCATTGTTATAGTATAGCTATAGATTTATCTATCAATCAATACAAGGGGTACGTGAGGCATAAAAGGTTGAGAACCACTGATATATATGTTTTATTTTATTCCCATTGTTATACTATAACTATAGTTTTTTCTATCTATACAAGGCCATCAGTGATCTGGCAACCTTTGTGTATAGTACACGAAGGTTGCCAGATCACTAATTTCTAAAAAATCGTTGCCAGATATTTTTTTCTGAATTCTGTAATTGGTTTTGAGCGACTGTGCATCAGCTTTCAAACCTCTAAAGTCCCAACTCACTGTACATTTCTTGCTTCCTATCCTCATTTCCCTTATTTTCATTTAGCCCATCATAATTTTCAAAACAATTTAAAGCTCATCTCACAAAAAAAAGAGTCAAATTAATTTTTAAACCACTAAAAAAAAGCTAGTGTTTTTCCCTCACTTTTAATGAACTTTTGTTACCTAATATCAGACAAATTATAAACTCATCTTACGCAAATTCCCCATAATGAAGTTGCATGTCAATCGTAAAATTAACATATATTTTCCTATATTAACACTGCATCAATGTCAATCACAAAATTAACATATATTTTCCTATACTTTAACACTGCATCAGATCCCCCAGATAAGGTTATAGTGGTGTCTCGTCTCTGACAGAGGCCGGGGGAGGTGGGGGGGGCGTAATTTGACGGAAATAAATCTCAACCTTCGCACAGCTGAGACTCCAACTCAAGAACTGCAGATTACTGATCTGCAACTTACTGGTTTCAATAACCAAGTCAATATTTTTTACACAATTGAAAAATATTTATTAAATTATAAGGAGTTGAAGACGTTTGGGAGGGGGGGCTAAGCTTTCATTACCATCAACTTTGTCATTCTTTCATCTCTCTGCTTCTTTCTCTCTTTTATTGGGATCGTTCTCAATGTTTTTCGATATTTTCCTTCTTAAAGATGAGGTCCACCTTGATAGTGTGGCTCCAGGCCAGTATGTTAATCCAGCACAGCTTGTTTTAATGGACACTCTTCAATATATATGGGGCGGGGTGGCTCAGTCGGTAGCGCGCCAGACTCGTAATCGATAGTTTCCAGGTTCGAGTCCCAGCTGGGTTCAGCGTTAAGATTTATCTCCGCAAATTCTCCGCCCTGCCCACGGTCAGTAGGAGACACCGATGGGCTTGCAAAGGCTGCCGTCCGTCGGATGGGACGTTAAGCCGTGGCCCCGTGTGCGGGAAAGCCATACCCTGTGCACGTTAAAGAACACGCTGGATGGCCTTGATGAGAGGCTACCGTCTCCCAACAGCTGTTCCAGTGGGTCCCCTCCCTCAACCATCTCTGAGCCTTCGGGGTACATGTGACCTGGCCATTTAGCCCATGGTGTGCAAAAAAATGACGCTCAGAGGTAAAACGATCCAACCCAACTTCAATATATCAAGTGATTCGCAGCAGTAATAGAAATAATGCTTGGGATTTTTGAAATTTTAAGTTAAACTCAGAATGTGGTCTTTAAACAGAGTTCCAATGATATAAATATCAGTTCTCTGAAAGAATCGTTTCGAGCAATAGAGACGTCTGAGTCCACGTCAACGCATGAGAAATGATTGGCGGAAAGATCTGACACAAGAGACAGCTAATCAAGCTAAACCATCAACACTTTCCCTTTCCACGCCCTTCGCACTACTTATGACCTTAATTTGTTCTTTTAGTACAAGGTTCGGGGTGAAGGTCAACAACTCGCCTGTCAGTTTGTCTGACCTTCTGGCGCAGCTGCTGATTCGCCGAGTGTTGAGAGGATCACGTGACTTGTGATATATCTGGAAAGAGGTTTTTAGATTGAGTAACGTTCAAGACAGCGTCTGTTCCTTTCGTTATTTCGATTTTGAGTAAAGAGTTTCCTTTTTCGGCTCTACCAAAGATGTGTGTGTGTGTGTCCCCGGACAGGGAACC
Source organism: Ryuthela nishihirai (assembly GCA_038380435.1). Taxonomy (NCBI): domain Eukaryota; kingdom Metazoa; phylum Arthropoda; class Arachnida; order Araneae; family Heptathelidae; genus Ryuthela; species Ryuthela nishihirai. The sequence continues at coordinate 35,635,812 of JAWZYU010000028.1, forward strand.
ACTTTGACGTTGTGGTGGTGGAGATGGGGGGGGGGGGGACTGAAGGCCTGTGTGAAGTTGAGGGCCCCACTTACTGGTATTGGGGAGTATCTGGTCGAACGGGGACGCGATGGAACGGCTGGGTCTCGGTGAAGTTGAGGGCCCCGCTGACTGGTATTGGGGTGTATCTGGTCGGACGGGGACCCGATGGAACGGCTGGGTCTCGGTGAAGTTGAGGGCCCCGCTGACTGGTATTGGGGTGTATCTGGTCGGACGGGGACCCGATGGAACGGCTGTTTCTCGGTGAAGTTGAGGGCCTCGCTGACTGGTATTGGGGTGTATCTGGTCGGACGGGAACGCGATGGAACGGCTGGGTCTCGGTGAAGTTGAGGGCCCCGCTGACTGGTATTGGGGTGTATCTGGTCGGACGGGGACCCGATGGTACGGCTGGGTCTCGGTGAAGTTGAGGGCCCCGCTGACTGGTATTGTTGGGGTGTATCTGGTCGGACGGGGACCCGATGGAACGGCTGGGTCTCGGTGAAGTTGAGGGCCCCGCTGACTGGTATTGGGGTGTATCTGGTCGGACGGGGACCCGATGGAACGGCTGGGTCTCGGTGAAGTTGAGGGCCCCGCTGACTGGTATTGGGGTGTATCTGGTGGAACGGGGACGCGATGGAACGGCTGGGTCTCGGTGAAGTTGAGGGCCCCGCTGACTGGTATTGGGGTGTATCTGGTCGGACGGGGACCCGATGGAACGGCTGGGTCTCGGTGAAGTTGAGGGCCCCGCTGACTGGTATTGGGGTGTATCTGGTCGGACGGGGACCCGATGGAACGGCTGGGTCTCGGTGAAGTTGAGGGCCTCGCTGACTGGTATTGGGGTGTATCTGGTCGAACGGGGACGCGATGGAACGGCTGGGTCTCGGTGAAGTTGAGGGCCCCGCTGACTGGTATTGGGGTGTATCTGGTCGGACGGGGACCCGATGGAACGGCTGGGTCTCGGTGAAGTTGAGGGCCCCGCTGACTGGTATTGGGGTGTATCTGGTCGGACGGGGACCCGATGGAACGGCTGGGTCTCGGTGAAGTTGAGGGCCTCGCTGACTGGTATTGGGGAGTATCTGGTCGGACGGGGCCCCGGTGGAGGGGCCTGGTAAGGCCGACTAAGAGTTCCCACCACGGGAGCCGAGGCAACTTGGATCTATATATCTTTGTGGATAACCAGGGCGCAGATTAAATTTAGTTTTTGACCGATGGATGAACTTTCCTTCTATAGAACTGTTCGCCATAGGGTAGTCGTGGGGCGATCTGTATCTATATGGTGTCTTGCCCTCGACATAGGTAGTGGAGATTATGCCATTATCCCGATAGATGTAGTGCAGTCCATGTACTGCGGAGCATCTGGGTTTTGCCTTCATTACTAATTTCCTAATTTCTACCAATGATGTCCAATAAGAATCTAAGACCATTAAAGTGAGGTAACTTTGGCTGGTCATCTGAAGTTCCCAGGTTCGAGTTCCAGCTGTGCCTGCTTTGAAATATTCTATGGTTGCCTCTTTTTTTTTTCACATTTGTGGTGTTTTTAAAAAAAAACGAAACTCCAGCGAATAGAGAGGACGTCATTATATTTCGTTTGAATTTTGAGGATGTTTTGTGAAATTTGTTGAAAAAAACTGTTGAGGATGTTTTGTCTTTCTGCAGTGTGGCATCATCTAATAAATTTTCGGAATAAAATATGCATATAAATTGAAAACAATCTCTCTTTCTCACGAGGAAAGAGATGGGTTTAGCGGAGATAAATCTCAACACGGGCAGAGTTAGAACTCGAAGCTGGGAACATAAAATTAGGAGTCTACCGTGGAAGCGGAACGAAATAATTGGTGTCTTTATATCACCTATGGCACTCTCCGCGTGACAGACTTTCATTTGATACAGTCGCTCAAAAAATATCCGAACACCATGGTTGATTACAGAATTCAGAAAAAATACCTGGCAACGATTTTTTTAGAAATTGGCAACCTTCGTGTCACGTGACACGAAGGTTGCCAATTTCTAAAAAAAATCGTTCGGCTTAGAAGATCTTTCGTCCTTCAGATTAGACGTTAAGCCGTGACTCTGTACAGGTATTGGAGCAACATTTCTTACCTTTTTAAAAATCTCTCTATGGTCTTAATTTAAAGCTTTTATTTGTCCCTAAATAATTTTATTGTCTCCCCTTTTTTTTTTTCTCAGATTTGAGTCTTTGTAACCTGGCTATTTAGCTTATCGTGTGGAAAAATATGTAAATGAGGAGAAAAAACTACCAACTTACAATTCTCTTTCATCTGGCTTATAGTTAATGAATTATGGACGATATGGAAATCATCTCAGCTGAATTATGGCATACACTGATTGCACTAGATATTTACAAAGAATTTTTTATTGGTATTATTGCAAGAACGTATTTTTACGTGTTACAATTATACATAACTGTGTAGATACATACAAATACATGTCAAAGAGCAAACAAGAAAACAATACAATGTAACAAAAACTTGTGAATAAATAATACACCATTCAATTATTGATTTTTTTTTATTGTTGTATCCTACATTTGGTTCATGAGCATTCCCTCAGAGTGTGTTTAATCAAAGGTCAGTCAGTTTTAAAGGACTGCCGATCTAAACCCAATCACCTTAAATCCATTTTCTGTAAAGCATAGAAGGTTATTCCAGACATAAAATCCCAAATATTTCTGTTAGAATAGAATAGCAATTTCCGTAAAATTCTCAGAACATATACATTTTAATACTTCTACCTTGTCAGAGTGATTCTAAAATAATATCACCGCCACGACTCATATACTCTCTTACAATTTTTCAGTAGTGCAATTTTAATTTAAAAAAAGCTGGTTTAAAATAACGTGACATGTAAGTAAACGTCTGTTTTGATCTTATATGCACACAAACATTATTCATCTGATATGTATACAAACATTATACATATTATGTATATACAAACGTTATGCATCTTAGATGTATATATACAAACGTTATTCATCTTAGATGTATGTACAAACGTTATGCATCTTATATGTATACAAAAATGCATCTGAAATATATACAAACATACATCTGTTATCTATACAGGCATTTTGCATCTTATATGAAAAATAAATTTTATGCATCTTCTACGTATATAAATATTATGCATCTTATATGTATACAAACATTAGGTATCTCATATGTATACAAAAATGCATCTGATAGGTATGCAAATATACATTTCTACTCACGGCAAAACCAATTTTTTTAGCTTATTATTTCATGGATATGAACATTATGTATCTGATAAGCATACAAATATTATTCAACTGAGATGTATGCAAATATTATTCATCTTATTTCTGTGCATCTTAGATAAATATCTGTCTTTTATGTAAAATTGTAGAATTTTGCGTAAAAGACAAATATTTATAGATATAGGAACTTATCTATAAATATCTGTCTTAAAATTAAAAGACAGATATTTATTGACAGATATAGGAACTTATGATCAGTATATCACGTAATAAACTATATAATTTTTAAGCTGAAATGAGAGCAGTTTCAGTTCTTCACGTAATGTGATGCTATTCATTTTAAAATTCGTCCTCTATCTATATTCAGTTATCATGTTAAAATATAATGGCGACAAACTAATGCATAATTAAATGTTAATATATCAAATTATTAGGAGCATTTTTACCTTTGTCTTTACTCAAACGTTTTCGACTCAATCCAAGCGAAAAGTTTTCTCACGCCCTTGAACTTCTCCTTTTCCCGGTTCTGTTGTGCGCGGTCATAAATTGTTCACACGTGTCTGCTACGTGTACATTAAAGGAATAAAAGGAAAACGTTTAACCAACTCAGCAAAATTTCCAGTGCCGCTACTTCTGCTTATATCAGCAGCTTACTTAACAGAGAGATAACTACAATCGCTTAGATAGAGGTTAAACAAACTTATTTAAAGTAAGTTCTCTTCTCAGTTTCATCGTGCTTTTGGTGAATAAGAAATTTCTAAATTTACAACTGTTGGGCATAAGAGTGAATGTTTGAATCACAGGGTTCTATATGTATATACTAGAGGCTGAACTTGTATGGATGCGTCATTGGACGCCATGGATCAGTAAGGGGGTAATGTCATGTATACGTGTATACTGTACTGAATGTATACATATACTGTACTGTCATGTATACTGAACTGAATGTATACATATACTGTACTGTCATGTATACTGTACTGAATGTATACATATACTGTACTGTCATGTATACTGAACTGAATGTATACATATACTGTACTGTCATGTGTACTGTACTGAATGTATACATATACTGTACTGTCATGTATACTGAACTGAATGTATACATATACTGTACTGTCATGTATACTGTACTGAATGTATACATATACTGTACTGTCTTGTATACTGTACTGAATGTATACATATACTGTACTGAATGTATACATATATTGTACTGTCATGTATACTGTACTGAATGTATACATATACTGTACTGTCATGTATACTGAACTGAATGTATATATACTGTACTGAATGTATACATATACTGTACTGTCATGTATACTGTACTGAATGTATACATATACTGTACTGTCATGTATATTGTACTGAATATAATATCAATAAAGTCATTACCAGAGACGTACAGAAAACTTTTTACAAGTGGAGAACTTCTAATCATCCTTATTTTATTCTGACTGATGCTAATGGCATTCATGAAATTTCTTTATATAATAACAGCATGGGATTTCTTTTTTTTTTTAATAAAAATAAATATGTTTCGAGTTTTTCTCAGACGGTATAATAGAAATGATGACAATAAAAATAAATAACTCTTTCATTGATAGGAAGTGCTCAAATGTCCGAAAACTAATCCTTTTAGTTTCAATTTTTAAAAGTTTTGGAAATGTTTTATCACTTTAAACTAGATGAAATTCTTGCGCATATTTGCAAAAGTTAACTGCAATGTAAAAGCTTGGTGATTGGGCTGTACACACACAAAAAGGTTGTAATATCTGTTATAAAGGAAAAGTGATGCATGGATGTTCAGAGTTTCATTAGTTGGGCAAAACACCAGAATCATAACTCAAGTACATGCATCACGTTTAGATCCATATACATGTTATGAAAGCTTTATTTGTAATTTTTATCGTAAATAAAACTCAAAATATCAAGGTAATTACTATATAGGTATTTATTATACAGAAGTATATTTTACGGTAAATAACATTTCTTAAAGCAAGTTTTCCTAATGCTTTTCGCAGCTCCTTAACCTAAGAATCGGTCATGTTGGGTTCTGCATCAAATGAAAGTTTATGAGGTGAGGAATAATAGGTCATAAAAATTTTTTTCGTATTCTCTCCCGCCTACCCTAACAAAAAAATTGGATAATTTTTATTCCTTTTTCGTCTTTCATACGCTGTTGGTGATCGTAAATAGTTATGTTCCAAGTGAAAGCTTCTGTTGAGGGTATTGCCATAAGATATATAAAGGGTCATTGTCTCTGTCATCTCCCCAAGTCTACATAGCGTATAGGTAAATCCACCATTATTCCCATCAGGCTCACACATCCTGACAATTGGGGCGGGGAAGTGGCTCAGTCGGTAGAGCGCCAGACTCGTAATCTGCAGTTCTTCCGCAAAACTCCCCACCCTGTCCACGGTCAGTAGGGGACACCGATGGGCTTGGAAATGCCGCCGTCCGTCTGATGGGTCGTTAAGCCGTGGCACCGTGTGCGGGAGAGTCATACCCTGCTCACGTTAAAGAACACATTGGATGGCCTTGACGGGAGACTACCATCAGTCTCCCAACAGTTGTTCCAGTGGGTCTCCTCCCCAACCCTCTCTGAACCTTCGGAACCATGGATGGAAAGGCCTTCATTAGAAAAAGCTGAAGGAAAAACTAGGTACAGTCGCTCAAAAAAGTATCCGAACACTATAGTAGATTGCAGAATTCAGAAAAAATATCTGACAACAATTTTTTTAGAAATTAGTGATCTGGCAACCTTCGTGCCAGATCACTAATTTCTAAAAAAAACGTTGGCAGATATTTTTTCTGAATTTTGTAATCAACAGTAGTGTTCGGATACTTTTTTGAGCGACTGTACAAGGAGAAAATTAACTTCCTCCCCCTCCACACACACACGCACTCAAACTCTGTGCACGCTACTACGGGCTCCGCCATTGCAGTTTAGGCAGCCACCCCTCTGGAAAATTGTTGGCTTGCTCCTTCCAAGAGAAGTGATTCATCAAGCAAAGTCATATCAAAATTTACATTTATGGATGATGCAACAAAGGGCCAAGCTTTTGTAGCCAGCCAATAGGATACATGTATTGGTTCACAGATCTATAAAAACTGCACAGACATGTTCTAAAAAAAATAAATACCCCCTCAAGCAGCTGCTTGCCAAAGAGGTCTGACAGGAGCCTGTCAGTTTATATGCCATAGTAGAAGGTCTGAGAGGATGGCAGGACCTCGGCAGAAAAACGACACAAACAGCCATGCCTTACCCGGGGCTCGAACCCCAGGTCCCTTAGATCAGTAGCCAAGCGCGCTAACCACTCGGCCATGGGAGTGCATATAATACACTATTTATGTGTCGTTTGCATAAAAAACAATAATGCATTAAAAAAACTATAACTGTTTAAACTTGAATCTTTCTGGGATATAAATATTCAAAGCACTTTTAAAGCGCAATTTTTTTCGGATTATTTAAAAATGTTTAATATTAAAACAAAAACGAAATTATGCACAAAACTTTTAACAAAAGAATGCATATTTCAGTAAAAATATTTCCTTTCTATCACTTTTTATTAGACATGGTAGTTCAAAGGCAATGTTGGGTTGTTTTACCTCTGAGCGGCACTTTTTGCACACAATGGGCTAAATGGCTGGCCATTTAGCCCATTCGGGGTCCAGGTCACATGGACCCCGAAGGCTCAGAGAAGGTTGGGGGAGGGGACCCACTGGAACAGCTGTTGGGAGACAGATGGTAGCCTCCCGTCAAGGCCATCCAGCGTGTTCTTTAACGTGCACAGGGTATGGCTCTCCTGTACACGGGGCCACGGCTTAACGTCCCATCCGACGGACGGCGGCCTTTCAAAGCCCATCGGTGTCCCCTACTGACTGTGGGCAGGGCGTGAATTTTGCGGAGATAAATCTCAACGCTGACCCAGCTGGGACTCGAACCTAGGAACAAAGGCAATGTTAATCTTAGATTAAGATTAAAAATAGAATTTACTTATTAATCTTTCTGTAAACATGATTTATAGACAGTCCAATTATCCAATTTTTACGTGAACGGAATAAAATTATTTAATCGGCAAAAGTTTGTGCACGCCTGCCCGATGTAAACTTTCAAAATATCAGTCTCCAATAAATTGTTAACATATATGCAAGGTCAAGTCAAGGACAGAGCTATTTTTTTTTCAGGCTTGTTTGTCAAAATTTTAACTACAGTGATTATGAGTAAGAGATCTGTATAGACTGCCTCGTCGGTTACAACTCGTAATTTAACACTCGCTGTTTTCTTGACCCACTGGACTAAGTGTATGCTCACCAGTCTTTGATCTTATTTTGTTCTTGTACACTTGCAGACAGACGACGAAGTTATCAGTAGAGAGAAACTTGAGTGCAGCCAAAAGGGATGAACATATTTACATTAGTTGTAGATATTACATTAGTTATCGCTTGTTATTTGCAGACCAGCTACTGATCTTCCTTACTTTATGTGCTCTGCTAAGGAATCTCCCTGTCCTTCACAAAAGAACGGCTAATAGGAGTTTCGTCTCAGCATGTAAATATTCTCAGGGACGCTTTTACCATTTGCAGTGAAGTTGTCCTTCCCTGTCCTCAAGACAGTTTTTCCTCTAACTTTGATATAACGCTCCCCAGCTTTAAACCTAAGTTTTTCATGGAAACATTTTACTGGAGATAAGTCAAATATCTCACTAAAATCTCCCTAATATATCACTAAAAATTCGTAAAAATTTACTTTTCAAAAAATAAAATACAACTGTATAATAAATCGTTCACTAACTGTAACATTTGAATTACTAAATAACTTTCTGGTTTTAGTAATTCAAATGTTCTTCAGTTGGGTTGGGTTGTTTTTCCTCTGAGCGGCACTTTTTTGCACACAATGAGCTAAATGGCCAGGTCACAAGGTCCCAGAAGGTTAGGGGAGGGGACTCGCTGGAACAGCTGTTGGAAGACAAATGGTAGCCTCCCTTCAAGGTCATCCAACGTTTTCTTTAACGTGAACAGGGTATGGCTTAACGCTCCATCCAATGGACGACGGCCTTTCCAAGCCCATCGGTGTCCCCTACTGACCGTGAGCAGGGTGTTTCTTCGGTTAGAAAACACGAAATCCCTCTTAACATCGATATCAAATTTAGAGGAAAAATTGTCTTGAACCGGATGAGAGAAGACCCCAACCTCTCCAAGATAACGTGGTAGGTACTCTGAGCTACTGACGGCCAAACAATAACTGCTCTATTTAATAAAATGAACTTTTCTACCTGCAGTATACAATATCTCTGTGTATCCCGTTAAGGCCTTACGAACAGCACCCTGAAGTAGATGGCAATGCATGTTACGAGTATACTAATTCAATTACTAAATAATTAGGTTTATTACAAATTACATATTTGGAGTTTGTGAAACGATGTTTTCATTTCAGTTTTCATTAATTTGAGAAGTGGGGGGTGTTTAGGAAGAATGTTACAGTGGAATCTGCTGTTTAATGATCGAGCTTCAAACACCTTTTAAATTGTTAAATGATCCAGCTTCAAAAACCTTTTAAATTTTAAGCGAATATAGTTAAAAATTAAGATTAGAGAGATTTGAGTGAGATCTTCATTTCTTTTGACATTTTTTCGCAAGAAGCTTATTTTCAAAGTCAGGGAGTGTTGAATGTTGTCTTCCATTTGCATAATATGGAAGTGTCCGGTTGCTTTTTGTAATCTACTGTAGTCAGGATGTGGAAGCTGGGAAAAAACTTTCTTCAAGTGACACAGATATTTGAGTTATGTTCTGAAAGTGGAACAGCACATATCATTAAATAAATGAGACAATGGCCGACAGCCTGGCGGTCGGAGTACTTAACATGTTATCAGGAGGTCGTGGGTTCCTAACCCACCCTGCTAAAGGTATTTCTTCCTGGAAGCAATATCGAGAAATTTCTTATGTAACCTAAATTACCATTCCTTTACTTGTTGTTTAGTGGGTGTATCTAACAGCCGATAAAATAAAATGTACAGTCGCTCAAAAAAGTATTCGAACGCTATGGTTGATTACAGAATTCAGAAAAATATCTGGCAACGATTTTTTTTAGAAATTAGTGATCTGGCAACCTTCGTGTCACGTGATTACAGAATTCAGGAAAAATATCTGGAGCGTGTACAGCAACTGTACACGCTCCAGTTAGATACAATATCTAAGAGGAGCGAGTACAGCAACTGCACACGCTCCAGTTTGCTGTGAACTGTAACTGCACACGCTCAATATTTCCGTGAGTGAGCCCACACGATCCAGGTCTTTGTGAGCTCACACGATCCAATGTGCTGTGAACATTAACCGCAACCGCTCCAGTTTGCTGTGAACGGTAACTGCACACGCTCCATATTCATTGCATTATATATTCATACGCATTATATATATTAAAAAATATCCGAACACTGTGGTTGATTACAGAATTCAGAAAAATATCTGGCAACGATTTTTTTTAGAAATTAGTGATCTGGCAACCTTCGTGACAGGAAGGTTGCCAAATCGCTAATTTCTAAAAAAAATCGTTGCCAGATATTTTTCCTGAATTCTGTAATCAACCATAGTGTTCGGATACTTTTTTGAGCGACTGTAACGCCTTCCTCTGTGCTTCAATACCAGAATCATTACATATAATTATAGTTGCAAGGATTCTGAAATTGATAAAGAGTAATACATTATCTGCATTTTTAAAGAAAGATCCGAAAACGTTTTAGAAAAAAAAATACTTTCGAGAATGAAATGTCACTAACTGCAGACAAATGCAAAATTTGATTTTATCTCAGCCGATAAAAGAAAAAGATATGAAGAATTTTTAAGATAAACATTTTGCTATGTTCAAAGCAAGGGAATCGCGTTCACAGAAATTAAAAAAAAATATGTATTGATTTCTTAAAAATAGGGAAAAAATTAACAAACGAATGGAACAGCGAATAGAAATGTTAAAAAAAATGACACTTAGTCATTGCACATTCTTCTGAATAACGTCATCTAAGCTGTAAGTTTCTATTTTTATTAGCTTCCCCCCCACAAAACTAAAGAGATTTTAATTATCTAAATATGTCACACTGTAGCAATTGGTTCCCAATGAGGGCGTTTTTATGGATTTTTCTGCGGAAATATATTAAATACAATATTGAATTTTTCTTAGAATAACAGTCATGCATGCTCTATTTCGACAGAATAGCCTTTGAAATTCACGGATCAAAGGAATAAATTTGTATTCACGGTAAATATTTTTTCGACAAGTTTTATGTAAGGAAAAATTATAGGATTTCCATTAAAGGGACATTAGAAAATAATACTTGGTAATAGTCAGAAAAGAAATCTTTTCGGAGAAAAAAAACGTTGGGAACCGCTGCTCTTTAGATAGCAAAATGCTGTGAATAATAAAGTGAATACACAATGAGCACACTTTAACCATTTAACTATTCAGGCCCTATGTTCCCATATGGGAACTTTAACCGTATTATTATTAATTAACTGAATAAAATATATCTTAAAATTTTTTCCTATGTGAGAACATAAAATACATTTACAGTTAAAGGATTTTTTTCTCTTAGTTTATTTTGTATATAAATATATATTTTTTTTCATTTTCATTATTTTATTTTTTTTTTCAAAAGGATCTTTATTTGGGCTCAGAGAACAATGATATCATGCTTCGAATATTTTTAGTTTAACTAAACTAATTCGGATTGGGTTACAACTGAGAGCCAGTTTTGTGCACACAATTGGGCTAAATGGCCAGATCACAAGGACCCCAAGTAGATAAGTCAAGAGAATCCACTAGACCAGGGGTGGGCAATTGTTTTCGTATCTACACTGCGCGTGTGTATTGACGTGGCCGTCCTAGTGGAAAATACGAGACGAATCTTCGGTCGCGCACGGGAAGGAAATCTCGGTTCAAGGCGGATTTTTCTGACTGTCTTGGCGGGCCATAAAAAACTCTCAGCGGGCCGAATGTGACCCGCGGGCCGCTATTTGCCCACCCCTGCACTAGACAGATGTTAGCGTGCTCTTCAACTGCCTAGGGTATGGCTCTCGTGTACAAAAACCACGTTTTAATGTCCCAGTCGATAGATGCTGATCTTTTTAAAGTCCGTCGATGTTCCCTTTCTCACCGAAAGCACATTGGGGTCTGGCGGAAATAAATCTCAACTGCTGTAGAAGTGGGACTCGAACCTGGTATCTGCAGATTACGAGCTTGGCGCGCGACAGACTAAGCGAACGCTTGCCCCAATTAAATCAGTATTGAAACGTTAAATATGAACCGACTCTATTCGGAACTGAAAGGACTAAAAATTCATAAGTAGTACAAAAATATTTAAATATTTTTATATTTTAAATCTTTAAACACAACAGCATCAGGTACGATGGTATTGCTCTCTGGCAAGTATTTGTATATACATTGAATAAATCTCAAAACGGCATTCATTTCTCTAATACCTAGTGCAAATGTTTATCACGCGCAGTCGCAAGATTCCACTACCATATTGGGAAGGCTCTTTTGAAAAACAAGTCCGTCATTGTCCCTATAAATGAAAGAAATGGAGGACAACTGGGAAGGAGTGCAACAGAGAGTCAATCCCATATCCTTTGCTTCTGAACTGTGCCTCGTGATAAAATCAAAGACAAAATTCGTGTGAGGGGATCGGGTCATGCTGATGTCGTTATTGCAGGATCCTCGGCAGTAGTTGGCCCAATAACCATCCGGATGGATAATCCAATTATCCCAACCAATTTCCGAGAAGGAAAGATAAAAGGCTTCTCTGCAACAAGTAGCATTGCTTTCTGTACAATCCACGCTGCGCTTGTTTCTCGTGGACATATTTTCGCTATCCGTGTGGATAATCAAGAACGGTTTCTCCTTTTCGTTTAATGAGATGAGATTCACGATTTCATCTTCGGAGTCGAACTCACTCGTTACCTCCACGTCCCAAGTCAGAGGATGCAGAGAGAAGGACGAAACGTAGAGCCATCTTTCTATTGATTGAGACACTTCGAATTTCACCCAGTTGGACTCGCTCTCGTTAGTCCTTGTTGTAAGTGGTTTTCTGTCCGTGATTAGATCTTCTTGTTCATTGAAGATGAATTCTGTGATTCCCAACTCCTCTGTAGCATTCGCTTTGTGCAGCCATAGCTCAGCTGACGTCACGTAGGTAGATTCGATGTTGCTAGGTAAATTGTATTGAAATCTGCTGCAGGGGTTGCCATTCGATCCACTACAGGAAAATCTACCTAGAATGTAAAACAAAATCACATTTTGTTAATATAAGAGAGTTATTATAGTCGTTCTCTTTTAAATGGTAAATTGAGTCAGCTATATTTGCTTTATTATACTTTTAAAGTAGTACTTTAAATCTTTTTTCTTTTATGCAAAGTGGGTGCCACATCAGCCAACGTACATCAAGAGTTGTGAAAATATTTTAAAAAATGAATATCTAAATTATGATTTTTCAAATTCTTTTAATCTATCAAAATCAGAAACAAACAAAAAATTGGCCAATGCTATTAACTAGTAGAGTTGATGAGACAGAATTAAAAAAAATTAAAAATTAAAACAGAAAGTTATCGGAAAGCATTCGACATTCACACATTCAAGTATCACAATAAAATTTATGTTTAAGGGGGAAAAAAAGAGTATTATTACGCAAAAAATTTAAATTATATGTTTTTACTATTTTCCAAGTGTTTATCATGTAAAATTATGAGTTACTCGAAATTTATGCGCTATTCCGTAAAAGTGCAGAAGAAATCGTAATCATTATATATCTACTGATCTAGGGGGCGCGTTAGTTGGTTGGGTTGGGTTGTTTTACCTCTTAGCGGCACTTTTTTTGCACACTATGGGCTAAATGGCCAGGTCACATGGACTCCGAAGGCTCAGAGAAGGGGACCCATTGAGAGAAGGGGACCCACTGGAGGACCCACTAGGTCCTCCAGTGTGTCCTCCAGTGGAGGGGACCTACTGGAACAGGGGGGAGGGGACCCACTGGAACAGCTGTTGGGAGACAGATGGTAGCCTCCCGTCAAGGCTATCCAGCGTGTTTAACGTGTACAGGGTATGGCTCTCCCACATACGGCTTAATGTCCCAGCCGACGGACGGCGGCCTTTCCAAGCCCATCGGTGTCCCCTACTGACCGTGGGCAGGGCGGGGAATTTTGCGGAGATAAATCTCAACGCTGACCCAGCTGGGACTCGAACCTGGGAAGTACAAATTACGAGCCTGGCGCGCTACCGACTGAACCACCCCCGCCCCCGGGAATTGGTAGTGCGCTAGGTTCGTAAACTGTGGTTCTCAGATTCGGGTTCCACCTTGAGACTGATCTCCGCAAAACCCCCATCCTGCCTTAGGTCAGAAAGGGAACACCGATGGGCTTGGAAGGAAGCTGTCCGTCGGATGGGGCTTTAAGCCATTGCCTAGGCCCCCATTGGGCGGAAAAAAGTGCCATTCAGAAGTCAAACAACCTAATTATGTTTTAAAGTTTTAATATTATATACACACTATTATATGAAAAAATATATATACAATTCACAATTGATATGGGCAACCCAAAAATCATTTACTTATCTAAGTTGCCAAATTTAAATTATAAAAAAACATTTAAAAGACAAAATAAATGACATAAACATTTATCAATTTTTAAACATCGCGAATATTTACATTATTTTGAGGTTTCATAGGAATTTCCCGACCTTTTAGCTAATATATATAAAGCAGAAAGTGTTTGTTTGTATGTGTTTTTGGCCTCCAGAATAGCTAGAGACACCAAACTTTACACGAACGTTATCTTCACCCAGGGGAAGGATATAGGCTATTTGCGGTCAACCAAACCAAATTGAATTGCTCGAAATCCCCCATAGACTAAACACTAGCGTTTAAACAGGTGTCACTCATAGACTTGGCATTGTCAGTTATTCAAAATCACGTGGAGATTGCCATCTACTTATTTACTTTAAAGCAGTAGTTCTCAACCTTTTATACTTCACGTACTCCCTGGAAATGTGTATGTAACTGGCGTACCCCTTGTATAGATAGCGCGCCAGGCTCGTAATCTTCAGTTCTCATTTTCGAGTCCCAGCTGGGTCAGCGTTGAGATTTATCTCCGCAAAATTCCCCGCCCTGGAAAGGCTTGGAAAGATCGTCGTCCGCCGGATGGGACGTTAAGCCGTGGCCTCGTGTGGGGGAGAGACATACCCTGTGCACGTTAAAGAACACGCTGGATGGCCTTGACGGGAGGCTACCATCTGTCTCCCAACAGCTGTTCCAGTGGGTCCCCTCCCCCAACCTTCTCTGAGCCTTCGGGGTCCAGGTGACCTGGCTATTTAGCCATTGGTGTGCAAAAAAGTGCCACTCAGAGGTAAATCATCCCAACCCAATCTTGTATAGATGGATAAAACTATAGTTATAGTATAATAATGGGAATAAAACTTTGTTACTAGATCTAGCAATTTTTGAGCTCTCACGAAGTACCCCATAATATTTTACCGTTTACCCCACGTTGAGAACCCCTACTTTAAAAAGTTTCCGACCCGAGCAACGCACGGATAAATCTGCTAATAGAATATATGTCTATATGCCTGATCCGATAAACAATAGATATAAATTGAAGTGATTAACATAACGATGCTTGATTATAGGTTAGCAATCTAAGATCGCAATTTACTAACATTATTCATTGAAAGTAATAATTATTAAACAATTGAAATGTATTTAAAAAAATGACTTATTCTAAACAAAAAATGATGACTTGTTAATTGTTTTTAAAGCATTTTAGTCATTGTCTTTGCCTAAGAACGTGGGTAAAAGAGTGAACAATTGCATTTTGATATGATGCAGAAAATAAGAATAACGGGTTTTCACAATTTCTTTTCATTAATAGCAATAATAAATAATTTTCCTTCTTTCCTTAATTAATAATGATTAATTTACATGTTTCAGAGCGGTGGTTTCTAAACATTTTGATCCCAGAGCCTCCTTTACTCTTTCTAATGTCCTTTTACTTTTTCTAACACTCCGTTTACTCTTTCCAATTCCCTCTTTACTTTTTCTAACGCCCCCTTTATGCTTTCTAATCTAATCCCCACTTTACCCTTTCTAACGCCCCTTTACTCTTTCTAAAGTCTCCTTTACATTTTTAACACCTCCTTTACCCTATAACGCCCTCTTTACTGTTTCTAACAGGTTCGAGTCCCAGCTGGGTCAGCGTTGAGATTTATCTCCGCAAAAATTCCCCGCCCTGCCCACGGTCAGTAGGGGACACCGATGGGCTTGGAAAGGCCGCCGTCCGTCGGATGGGACGTTAAGCCGTGGCCCCGTGTGTGGGAGAGCCATACCCTGTGCACGTTAAAGAACACGCTGGATGGCCTTGACGGGAGGCTACCATCTGTCTCCCAACAGCTGTTCCAGTGGGTCCCCTCCCCCAACCTTCTCTGAGCCTTCGGGGTCCTTGTGACCTGGCCATTAGCCCATGGTGTGCAAAAAAGTGCCGCTCAGAGGTAAAACAACCCAACCCAACCTTTACCCTATAACGCCCTCTTTACTGTTTCTAACAGGTTCGAGTCCCAGCTGGGTCAGCGTTGAGATTTATCTCCGCAAAATATCCCCGCCCTGCCCACGGTCAGTAGGGGACACCGATGGGCTTGAAAAGGCCGCCGTCCGTCGGATGGGACGTTAAGCCGTGGCCCCGTGTGCGGGAGAGCTATACCCTATGCACGTTAAAGAACACGCTGGATGGCCTTGATGGGAGGCTACCATCTGTCTCCCAACAGCTGTTCCAGTGGGTCCCCTCCCCCAACCTTCTCTGAGCCTTCGGAGTCCTTGTGGCCTGGCCATTTAGCCCATTGTGTGCAAAAAAGTGCCGCTCAGAGGTAAAACAATCCAATCCAATACAATTACTGTTTCTAATGCCCCTTTACCTTTGAAATGTCCCTTTACTTTTCGTAGAGGCCCTTTACCCTTTTAACGCCCCTTTACTCTTTCTAACGCCCCCTTTACGCTTTCTGACCTTTCATGAAATTTGGAATTTTTATTCCCTTTTTGCAATTAAAAATATTTTTTTTGTATAAAACTAGTTGAAAAAATATTTACGAGTATTTCGATACTGTATTCGTGAATTTCTAACGTTTATCTTTCAAAACAAAGCATCATAAACCTTCATAATTATGTTAATCTAAAAATCAAAACAATGCATAACTATCAGCAGTAAAGAATCACAGGCTAGGTCCTGAGACATGGAACTCATGAAATAAGATGGAAAAAAAAAATAGTTTTGCCATGAGTATGATTCGTCTAACCACTACACCACCAATGGCTAAACTTTTGTTAGCTTGTGTGACGTTATAAACTTTCCGGATTTTTTTATTTGATTCGTACAGTGGAGAAGTGTGTTCGAATCCCACTCATGGCAAAACCAATTTTTTTCAGCACAATGCATAAATAACTATGTTAACCTAGACTTATTGTTTAATATCTGTTTTTATTGAAAAACTCAAAAACGCCCCCCCCCCCCCAATAAAATCTTTAAAACGCGTCCAAAGGGGTAGTGGCGCCTCCTTTCTAAACCATTGTTTTAAAGTGAAAATTAAAACACATGCCACATTAATTTATATATAAACAAACGTCTTAATGAAAGTACAGTCATCCCTCGACTTACGTCCGCTCAAAGATACGTCCGTGATTCCATAAAGGGAATAAATAACATTTTCGACTATAATTTCGAATCAGACGCAAGCGAGCGTAAAGTAAAAAGGTTTTGATTCAGCAATAATGCGTCATGCGCAGTGGCAACAGCTCATTCAGCAGCAATCTCCTTCGACAATCGGCACCTTGTTGGGAAAAGACCTCCTTGTTTTGGAAAAAAAATGCCCAAGCGGACATTCATCCACAAAAAGCTAAAATCTATGCCTGGTTTCAAAGCTCTTAAAGACCGTATTGCGATTCTATTAGGGGTAATATGGCTGGATATAAACAAACTATTTGTGATATGGCAGAGTGAGAATCCATGAGCCTTCAAAAGCATTAGGAAGCATACCCTACCAGTTCATTATCGGAGCGATAAAAAGTCGTGGATGACTCAAAAATTGTTTGATGATGCCTTAATCAACTGTTATGCGAGTGAAATGGAAAGCTATTGTGTAAAAGAAAATGTAGAATTTAAAACTTTATTAATTCTAGATAATACTCCAGGTCATCCACCTTACAACGATGATCTTCACCCCAAGATCAAGGTCATGTTTCTCCCACCAAACACTACTTCATTGATCCAACCGATGGATAAGACAGTTATTGCAGTGTTTAAGGCTTATTATCTACGGAGAACTTTTTCACAAGTCATTTCTGCCACTGAAGGAAATGATCAGACTCTCAAGCAGTTCTGGGGACACCGATGGTCTTGGAAAGGCCGCCGTCCGTCGGATGGGACGTTAAGCTGTGGCCCCGTGTGTGGGAGAGACATACCCTGTGCACGTTAAGAACACGCTGGATGGCCTTGACGGGAAGCTACCATCTGTCTCCCAACAGCTGTTCCAGTGGGTCCCCTCCCCCAACCTTCTCTGAGCCTTCGGGGTCCATGTGACCTGGCCATTTAGCCCATGGTGTGCAAAAAAGTGCCGCTCAGAGGTAAAACAACCCAACCCAACTCAAGCAGTTCTGGAAAGCATTCAATATTTATCTTGCTATTAAAAATATTGCTGTGGCTTGCGATGAAGTGACCTCCCAATGTATGAATGGCATATGGTAAAACACATTAAAGAAGTTTGTGCACGATTTTGGAAGTTTCGAAAAAAATGAAGACCTTTGTAAATTGAGTGAAGAAACAGTGAGCCTAGCAAACAATCTGAATCTCGAAGTGAATGATGACGACATAGTTCAACTCATAGAAAGTGCTCCTGAAGAGTTGACCAAAGAAGAACTGAATGAAAGGGAAGACCAACGAAAAGGAAGAACGAGAAAAGGAAAAGGGAAAAGAGAAACAGAGGGAAGAGGTAGTTAAACAATTCGGAGCGAAGGGTCTTGCAGAAAAGTTCTCTGCAGTTAGCGATGTTCTCAAAATGGCTGAAGACATGGACCCCACTGCTGAACGCTACTTATTAGTAGAAAGAAAAGTAAATGATGCGTTTGCTTGCTATAAACAAATTTATGATGAAAACAAGAAGAGGAATAAGTAAAGCACATTGGGCATTTTCATTAAAAATCAAAGGTTACACCAGCAGAGCCGCAACCTGCTCCTTCACATACGAAAGGTAATGAAGATGTAATTGTGGAGGAAGATTTGGGTTATTATTCTCCTGTTTTATAGTGGCAGTAACGCATAGTACAGTTTTATAAGGTTTAAAAATTAAAATAATATGTCATATCAAACATTTTTTTCTAATCTACAGCTCCGTCTTGGTGATTGTTACAACCGTTGGGTTCAGCAACCGTCTTGGTGATTGTTACGGTCTTTTGGTCGGATTGTTACTTCTTCTCTTTTTCATCCTATTGTTCTTTTTTATCAATAGTAATTGTTAATAATCCAATATCAGTGAAATATACAGTGTTTGGGACAGTATACTTATTACGGTTAAGTCCCTAACACCAATAACTCTGTTGATTTAACATATCGACTTACGTCCTCCTGGATGGAACGGAACCCCGATGTAAGTCGAGAGATGACTGTATATGTAAATTTCTGTATTTCGCTATTAGGACATTGGTCCATTAACGTTTACCAGAAAGACGTTTCCCAATTTTATTATCAATTGAGATTAGTGGTTCAAGATTGGTGATACAGAGTATTTCCAAAAGGTCTAGTCAAACTTTAGGAACGTGTACAACTGCGCATAGTGATGGGGGGGAAAAAGTTCCCACGAACAATGGGCCAGAAACGCTTCCCTGCCGACATTTTGAGAGTGCAAATAAGAAAGCTTTTCAAAAGGTAACAATGCTAGATAAATTTTCTTGTCTGACGGCATAGTAGATGTATGTAAATGTCGGACAAAATCCCACCACTTCAAGGTGATCTCAATCGTACATATGCTGCCCGTTGGATGATGGTCCAACTTCATGGCCTGCACGCTCTCCCAGTTTGAATCCATTGGATTTTTTCTTATGGGGACACGTTAGGCTGATGTTTAAGCTACCCCTGTTCCTAATGCACAAGCTCTCGGCAAACGGATCGTGGATGGTTGTCAAAGAATTCAGAACACTCCGGGACTTTTTCGAACGTGTTCGACAGTCGATCACAAGGTGCTGTGATGCATGTATTGCTGCTCAGGGAGGGGATTTCGAACTCTTGCTCTGATGTAGACTTACAAAATTGTTCTCATCAATCACTTGCATTGTGATCTAATAACTGGAATGAAAACTAATTAACTTCGTAGGCTTTCTTACTTGCACTCTCAAAATGTGGTACAATTCGGAAGGAAAATGTTTCTGGCTCAATGTTCATAGGAACTTTTTTCATAACTAATGAACAGTAGAACACATTCCTAAATTTTTACTAAAACTTTCGGAAACATCCTGTAAATGAGCATGAACTCGTCTCTGTGATACGCCAGGCTCGTAATCTGTAGTTCCCAGGTTCGAGTCCCAGCTGGGTCAGCGTTGAGATTTATCTCCGCAAAATTCCCCTCCCTGCCCACGGTCGGTAGGGGACACCGATGGGCTTGGAAAGTGACTTCTCCTTCCGTCGGATGGGACATTAAGCCGTGACCCCGTGTGCGGGAGAGCCATACCCTGTGCACGTTAAAGAACACGCTGGATGGCCTTGACGGGAGGCTACCATCTGTCTCTCAACAGCTGTTCCAGTGGGTCCCCTCCTCCAAACTTCTCTGAGCTTTCGGGGACCTTGTGACCTGGCCATTTAGCCCTTGGTGTGCAAAAAAGTGCCGCTCAGAGGTAAAACAATCCAACCCAACACATTCCCAAAGTTTGACTAAACCTTTCGGAAACATCCTGTAAATGGACCTGAACTCGTCTCTGTGATATGTCTCCTGATTGCAGCAGTAAGAATTTAATAAATTGAAAATTAACTCCCAAGTTTCGCCACGAAACTCCTCCTCTAAGAATTCTATATCTACCAATCGGGGCCTACAATGAAAATATGGAGATTCTGAAGGCAACAACTCAATTGAAATAGTAATTGAAGATCGCAGACGGAGATATTAGAGCAGCCCTCGAGTCATAAACAAATGCGTCTTCATATCATTAGTCTAAGATGTATTTACTCATCAGTTACTCTTTATGTTTTCATTATCTGAAGAGAAACCTTCGAGACATCTTATCTACGAGCAGTGATCGAAATATTTACTCTGAGAATGAAGAGTGTTCGCTTTTCACATCGGCAGCTTGTAAATGCCTGAAGTAATTGCGCTGAATAATTTCGTATTGCAATTTCATTCTCACACGTTTTGAATATTAGAGATTTTCTAGTATTTTAAAAATAAATGTGTCAGCTTTCAACAGGGAAATAATTCAATGATGTAAATTGTAAGTTTCCTGGTAACGTGGGCGAGGGGTTGTCTTAATCGGTACCTGGGGGTAGCTAGGTCGGTAGCGCCCCAGGCTCGTTGGGTTGGGTTGTTTTACCTCTGAGTGGCACTGTTTTGCACACCAGGGGTTAAATGGCCACGTCACAAAGACCCCGAAGGCTCAGAGAAGGTTGGGGGAGGGGACCAGCTGGAACAGCTGTTGGGAGACAGATGGTAGCCTCCCGTCAAGGCCATCCAGGGTGTTCTTTATCGTGCACAGGTTAAGGCTCTCCCGCACACGGGCTCGGCTTAACATCCCATCCGACGGACGGCGGCCTTTCCAAGTCATCGGTGTCCCCTACTGACCATGGGCAGAGCGAGGAGTTTTGCGGAGATAAATCTCAACACTGACCCAGTCCGGACTCGAACCTGGGAACTACAGATTACGAGCTTGGCGCGCTACCGACTGAGCCACCCCCGCCCTGAAGGCTCGTAATCAACAGTTCCCGGGTTCAAATCTCACCTGGGTCAGCGTTGAGATTTATATCCCCAAAAACCACCGCCCTGACCTCGGTTAGCAGGGAATGCAGATGGTCTTGGAAAAGCAACCGTCCGTAGATTAGTACGTTAAACCGTGGTTCCATGTACAGGTGAGCCATACCCTGTGCACGTTAAAAAACACGCTGGATGGCCTTGACGGAGGCTTCCATGTCTCCTAACAGCTATCCAATTGGTCCCTTCCCGAACCTTCTCTGAGCCCTTGGAGTCCTCGTGACATTTAGTCCACTGTGTGGAAAAAATGCTGCTCAGAGGTAAAACAACCCAACAATATGCTAGGAAGCGAGCCAGCGGAGAAAATAACAACAGCAGAAGAGCGACAACTGACAGAAGACAACTGACAGAAGCAGAGCTTCAAAAGCTGACGCCTCGTTCCATTGAATACCTGTTTGAAAAGGAACAACATTCAGTAAGTGATCATAAGTTTGGTAAAGTGAATAAGAGGAAGTCTTCAAGTGGATTAATTTAAGTCATTAAATCGCAACCGCCATTAGCAGTGAAGTATTGAGTACACCTAAGGCCCATAGAATCTATTTATGTGAACTCTATGTACTATAAATAAATGTATCTTCGTCTACGTCCTTCCTACTCCCGGAGCTACAGGGTAAGGAACACAATCGAGCCGGGAAAAGTAAAAGGAGGAAGGGCCAGAAGACTGGATGTCCAATGCAATGTACAGTCGCTCAAAAAAGTATCCGAACACTATGGTTGTTTACAGAATTCAGAAAAAATATCTGGCAACGATTTTTTTTAGAAATGAGTGATCTGGCAACCTTCGTGACAGGAAGGTTGCCAAATCGCTAATTTCTAAAAAAAATCGTTGCCAGATATTTTTCCTGAATTCTGTAATCAACCATAGTGTTCGGATACTTTTTTGAGCGACTGTAACGCCTTCCTCTATGCTTCAATACCAGAATCATTACATATAATTATAGTTGCAAGGATTCTGAAATTGATAAAGAGTAATACATTATCTGCATTTTTAAAGAAAGATCCGAAAACGTTTTAGAAAAAAAAATACTTTCGAGAATGAAATGTCACTAACTGCAGACAAATGCAAAATTTGATTTTATCTCAGCCGATAAAAGAAAAAGATATGAAGAATTTTTAAGATAAACATTTTGCTATGTTCAAAGCAAGGGAATCGCGTTCACAGAAATTAAAAAAAAATATGTATTGATTTCTTAAAAATAGGGAAAAAATTAACAAACGAATGGAACAGCGAATAGAAATGTTAAAAAAAATGACACTTAGTCATTGCACATTCTTCTGAATAACGTCATCTAAGCTGTAAGTTTCTATTTTTATTAGCTTCCCCCCCACAAAACTAAAGAGATTTTAACTATCTAAATATGTCACACTGTAGCAATTGGTTCCCAATGAGGGCGTTTTTATGGATTTTTCTGCGGAAATATATTAAATACAATATTGAATTTTTCTTAGAATAACAGAGTCATGCATGCTCTATTTCGACAGAATAGCCTTTGAAATTCACGGATCAAAGGAATAAATTTGTATTCACGGTAAATATTTTTTCGACAAGTTTTATGTAAGGAAAATTATAGGATTTCCATTAAAGGGACGTTAGAAAATAATACTTGGTAATAGTCAGAAAAGAAATCTTTTCTGAGAAAAAAAAACGTTGGGAACCGCTGCTCTTTAGATAGCAAAATGCTGTGAATAATAAAGTGAATACACAAAGAGCACACTTTAACCATTTAACTATTCAGGCCCTATGTTCCCATATGGGAACTTTAACCGTATTATTATTAATTAACTGAATAAAATATATCTTAAAATTTTTTCCTATGTGAGAACATAAAATACATTTACAGTTAAAGGTTTTTTTTCTCTTAGTTTATTTTGTATATAAATATATATATTTTTTCATTTTCATTATTTTATTTTTTTTTCAAAAGGATCTTTATTTGGGCTCAGAGAACAATGATATCATGCTCCGAATATTTTTAGTTTAACTAAACTAATTCGGATTGGGTTACAACTGAGAGCCAGTTTTGTGCACACAATTGGGCTAAATGTCCAGATCACAAGGACCCCAAGTAGATAAGTCAAGAGAATCCACTAGACCAGGGGTGGGCAATTGTTTTCGTATCTACACTGCGCATGCGTATTGACGTGGCCGTCCTAGTGGAAAATACGAGACGAATCTTCGGTCGCGCACGGGAAGGAAATCTCGGTTCAAGGCGGATTTTTCTGATTGTCTTGGCGGGCCATAAAAAACTCTCAGCGGGCCGAATGTGACCCGCGGGCCGCTATTTGCCCACCCCTGCACTAGACAGATGTTAGCGTGCTCTTCAACTGCCTAGGGTATGGCTCTCGTGTACAAAAACCACGTTTTAATGTCCCAGTCGATAGATGCTGATCTTTTTAAAGTCCGTCGATGTTCCCTTTCTCACCGAAAGCAGATTGGGGTCTGGCGGAAATAAATCTCAACTGCTGTAGAAGTGGGACTCGAACCTGGTATCTGCAGATTACGAGCTTGGCGCGCGACAGACTAAGCGAACGCTTGCCCCAATTAAATCAGTATTGAAACGTTAAATATGAACGGACTCTATTCGGAACTGAAAGGACTGAAAATTCAATGATTTTATGGAACCGAAAGGCTTACCAGCAGAGTTGTTAATCACAATTGAAGTCAGAAGCTAATCAAAACACAAGTAATTTTAACAAATGGTTCACTAGAAGAAATGATATTTTTGAAGAGTGTAATGATTGTTTTCCTTAACTTGAAAATAAACAAAGCGTCAGGACGAACTCAACAGCGTTTGGTGTTAAATGTTCTAGTTTCAATAACTGTTTAAATATGAATCGAAATGATCTTGTTCGAAATTAAGAGAGATTTGAATGAGATGTTAATTTTTCTCCAGTGATATTTTTCCCCGTAAAAAACTTTTTTCCAAAGTTCGGTAGTTTTAAATGCTCTTTCTATTTAAAACACGTGAAAAAGTTGGGTTACCTCTGAGTGGCACTTTTTTGCATACAGTGGGCTAAATGGCCAGATCACAAGGACCCCGAGGACTCAGAGAAGATTGGATAAGGGGACCCACTGGAAGATCTGCTAGGAGACAGATTTTAGCCTCCCGTCAAGGCCATCCAGCGTGTTCTTTAAGGTGGGATTTAGTGGAGATTCAAAACTCTGAGAACTCCAGATTCGAGTCCCAGGTGGGACTCGAAGCTGGGAACTGCCGATTACGAGTCTGGCGTGCTAACTACTGAGATGTAATGAGTCTGATAATATAGTGTATGCGTATCAAAGGGGCGGGGATGGCTCTGTCGGTAGCGCGCCAGGCTCGTAATCTGTAGTTCCTAGGTTCGAGTCCCAGCTGGGTGAGCGTTGAGATTTATCTCCGCAAAATTCCCCGCCCTGCCCATGGTCAGTAGGGGACACCGATGGGCTTGGAAAGGCCGCCGTCCGTCGGATGGGATGTTAAGCCGTGGCCCCGTGTGCGGGAGAGCCATACCCTGTGCACGTTAAAGAACACGCTGGATAGCCTTGACGGGAGGCTACCATCTGTCTCCCAACAGCTGTTCCAGTGGGTCCCCTCCCCTAACCTTCTCTGAGCCTTCGGGGTCCATGTGACCTGGCCATTTAGCCCATGGTGTGCAAAAAAGTGCCGCTCAGAGGTAAAACAACCCAAATACTTATCAAAATTTCTAACCGAAAAGAGAGAAACTGAAAGCTCTTGTATTCTATGATTCTTATATTCTTCTGGTCTGAATCAAACCAGATTGTTTAGATCAAGGGTAGCGAATCGAACTTAGCAAAGTGCAATTAGAAAAAAAAACTGTATTAATTAGAGAGCCGCACGAAAAATGCTCTACTTAAAACGAAAACATGAATCTCTAAAGAGTAATTGGAAAAAAGACTATTTTTAAGGAATCAAAACTTTTTTTTTTTGTTAAAGAACAAAAGTATCCATTTTTAGCGAAAAACGTTACTGATAAAAACGTTTAGTTGTGCATCTAAAAATATTTGGCAAAACAAATTTGGAAGAAATGAGCCAGATCATTTGGAGGAAATGATTCATTATATGGATTATTTGTTTTATGAACCTAATGGTTGGCCGGATCTGGTCTAAATTATACCTACGGATTCTTGTACCGTCGCTCAAGAAAGTATCCGAACACTATGGTTGATTACAGAATTCAGAAAAATATCTGACAACGATTTTTTTTATAAATTAGTGCTCTGGCAATCTTCGTGTCACGTGATTACAGAATTCAGGAATATATCTGGAGCGTGTACAGCAACTGTACACGCTCCAGTTACCGTTCACAGCAAACTGGAGCGTGTGCAGTTATTGCACACGCTCCAGTTTGCTGTGAACGGTAACTGCATACGCTCAATATTTCCGTGAGTGAGCCCACACGATCTAGTATCAAAATAATATGACCACCTACAGTCGCTCAAAAAAAAAGTATCCGAACACTATGGTCGATTACAGAATGCAGAAAAAAATATCTGGCAACGATTTTTCTTTTAGAATTAGTGATCTGGCAACCTTCGTGACACGATGGTTGCCAGATCACTAATTTCTATTCTCCGTTTAGCCCACATGGGCTATTAGCCCATGTGGGCTAATGACCACATGCTATTAGCCCACATGGGCATTTAGCCCACATGATCACCATTTAGCCCACATGGGCTAAATGGCACGCTAACGACAAATCCACTCCTGCCCCAATCAAAACAAAGTTGGAGGGTCACCATTCCGGGGCTACAATAGATATGTACTTCAAAATAAACAGAAATGTAGAGCACAGTTTTCTATTCCCATCATTCTAGCGGTTTTTCCCTTTCGCTAAAAAAAGTTACATTAAAATTAAAAAAGTAACAAAAAACACTGTGCTTTTTCACTGCCTTA
Source organism: Ryuthela nishihirai (assembly GCA_038380435.1). Taxonomy (NCBI): domain Eukaryota; kingdom Metazoa; phylum Arthropoda; class Arachnida; order Araneae; family Heptathelidae; genus Ryuthela; species Ryuthela nishihirai. The sequence continues at coordinate 35,661,997 of JAWZYU010000028.1, forward strand.
AGTCGTTCATTCGGTACTCGTCACGAGTTCACCATTTCTGTTGACACTAAAGTAGATTAATATGCATTGTTGACTGATTGACGTCACACGATCACTTAAATATCCGAAATGTTTATCTTAGTTTCCGTTACTCTTTCTCTCTCCTTGTTTGCGTCTTGCAAACAAGAAGCTAATGTTTATTAATTCTGTGTCAGTCAGTGTGTCGTTTTTCGCAACCATCGTCAACATTTTGAATGCCCAGGGCATTTCGGCTGTCAAAATTCATTCATTCTGATCATTTTCTTTACCCATAGATAATGTACGTGAAAGAACTCTTTAAATTCGTGTCCTCCTTTTGGAGCTGTGTAACTGATTCGAATCAGTACTTGATTATTTACGATGTAGTCAGTAGGGTTGGGTTGTTTTACCTCTGAGCGGCACTTTTTTGCACACCATGGGCTAAATGGTCAGGTCACATGGACCCCGAAGGCTCAGAGAAGGTTGGGGGAGGGGACCCACTGGAACAGCTGTTGGGAGACAGATGGTAGCCTCCCGTCAAGGCCACCCAGCGTGTTCTTTAACGTGCACAGGGTAAGGCTCTCCCACACACGGGGGCACGGCTTAACGTCCCATCCGACGGACGGCGGCCTTTCCAAGCCCATCGGTGTCCCCTACTGACCGTGGACAGGGCGGGAATTTTGCGGAGATAAATCTCAACGCTGACCCAGCAGGGACTCGAACCTGGGAACTACAGATTACGAGCCTGGCGCGCTACCGACTGAGCCACCCCCGCCCCATGTAATCAGTAGAGACAAGCTCGTGATAATTTAAAATTTAAAGATTTGTTGTAATTGTAAAATAAAAATGAAAAAAAAATGTAGAATATTTTTATTATAATTTCAACCTTTTAATCAGTTTTTAGTAATCAATTAAAAATATACAAATTTAAAATTTAAAAAACACTTATCTTCTTATAGGGCCCTAAATAGTAGAAAATAAAACTGAAGTATATGAATGGTGCAATCAGACACTGAATTCGTATTCACTTCAGAGGAACAGAGGGCGCCCGGCAATCTTATTGTGTAAGTTGTGTAAGACGACAACTTCTCTTAAACTTCTGCCAATTGATTCCCTTACATTTCTAAAAGTCTTCCTCTTCTCAACAAGCTGGAATCTTCCCCAAGACTCTCTTTCCTCATCTTTCATCCTCCGGACATTCTTAAATTCTTAAAATTTCTTAATCTTTGAAAATATATACTTCTTCGCTGCAACTCCTTAGAATTTCACTTCTCTCTATGCAACCTTGGGTTCTTTTACCTCTGAGCAGCCCTTTTTTCGCACATAATGGGCTAAATGGATGTCATATGGACCCCGAGGGCTCAGAGAAGGTTAGGGGACAGATGGTAGCCTCCTGTCAAGCCATCCAGCGTGTTCTTAACGTGCACAGGGTATAGTTCTCCCGTACAGTCGCTCAAAAAAATATCCGAACACTATGGTTGATTACAGAATCGAGAAAAAATATCTGGCAACGATTTTTTTTCAGAAATTTGCGGTCTGGCAACCTTCGTGTCACATGACACGAAGGTTGCCAGATCACTGATTTCTAAAAAAATCTTTGCCAGATATTTTTTTCTCAATTCTGTAATCAACCATAGTATACGGATATTTTTTTTGAGCGACTGTACAAGGGAAAACGGTTTAACGTCCCATCCGACGGACGGCGGTCTTTCCAAGCCCATCGGTATCCCTTACTAACCGAGCGCAGGGCGGTGAGTTTTCGGGAGATAAATCTCAACGCTGGCACAGCTGGGACTCGAACCTGGAAACTGCAGATTACAAGCCTGGCTCGCTACCAACTGAGTCACCCCCTCCCCTAGAACAATATCATGTGCACGTTAAAGAACACGTTGGATAGCCTTGAAGGAAGGCTACCATCTGCCTCCTAATTGTTGTCCAGTGGGCCCTCTTCCCCCGACCTTCTTCGTAATCTGTAGTTCCCAGGTTCGAGTCCCAGCTGGGTCAGCGTTGAGATTTATCTCCGCAAAATTCCCCGCCTTGCCCACGGTCAGTAGGGGACACCGATGGACTTGGAAAGGCCGCCGTCCTTCGGATGGGACGTTAAGCCGTGGCCTCGTGTGGGGGAGAGACATACCCTGTGCACGTTAAAGAACACGCTGGATGGCCTTGACGGGAGGCTACCGTTTGTCTCCCAACAGCTGTTCCAGTGGGTCCCCTCCCCCAACCTTCTCTGAGCCTTCGGGGTCCATGTGACCTGGTCATTTAGCCCATGGTGTGCAAAAAAGTGCCGCTCAGAGGTAAAACAACCCAACCCCCAACCTTCTTGAGGTCCTTGTCACCTGGCCATTTAGCCCATTGTGTGCAAAAAAAGTGCCACCCTGAGGTAAAACAACCCAGCAGATTTCCATTAGCTCCAGATAAATAAAAAAAAAATCACGATGTTCCGTGATTCTACTTCCTTCGGTTTATTTTTAGCGCGTTAAGTAACGAAGAGTGTTCAATGGTGTGCAGACTAATCAGTTAATGTGTAGACTTATTCTTGTTTACAAGTTACTGGCTGCCCACTACCCCCACGCTTCAAGGGTAACCAAGTGGCTTCAACGCATAGAACGAGTCAGTATTAATGAACTGAAAGCCGAAATGGTAAACAGCTGATAATGAGTTACTGACCGGGCAGGAGAGAACAGAGATTTCACCATCTTCGAGAGATGTTTGCCCCCATGCAAATGTTTATTTGTACATTTAAAGAATTATTGGCTTTTGTCGATTAGTGCAAAGTACAGTCGCTCAAAAAAGTATCCGAACACTATGGTCGATTACAGAATTCAGAAAAAATATCTGGCAACGATTTTTTTAGAAATTAGTGATCTGGCAATTCTACGTGACACGAAGGTTGCCAGATCACCAATTTCTAAAAAAAAACGTTGCCAGATATTTTTTCTGAATTCTGTAATCGATCATAGTGTTCGGATACTTTTTTGAGCGACTGTAGGTGGTCATATTATTTTGATACTAGATCGTGTAGGCTCACTCACGGAAATATTGAGCGTGTGCAGTTATCGTTCACAGCAAACTGGATCATGTGCAGTAACTGCACACGCTCCAGTTTGCTGTGAACGGTAACTGGAGCGTGTACAGTTGCTGTACACGCTCCAGATATTTTTCCTGAATTCTGTAATCATGTGACACGCAGGTTGCCAGATCACCAATTTCTAAAAATAATCGTTGCCAGATATTTTTTCTGAATTCTGTAATCAACCACAGTGTTCGGATACTTATTTGAGCGACTGTAGGTGGTCATATTATTTTGATACTAGATGGTGTGAGCTCACTCACGGAAATATTGAGCGTGTGCAGTTACCGTTCACAGCAAACTGGAGCGTGTACAGTTGCTGTACACGCTCCAGATATTTTTCCTGAATTCTGTAATCACGTGACACGAAGGTTGCCAGATCACCAATTTCTAAAAAAATCGTTGCCAGATATTTTTTCTGAATTCTGTAATCAACCATAGTGTTCGGATACTTTTTTGAGCGACTGTACAATTGCTTTTTGGATTAAGACCAATTTGTTTCCATTAATGAAAATGACGTTTCTTAACCTAAATTTTTTCGACAAGACAATCTAAAAAAAAAACCTTTTACTTTTGCGATATAAAGATTACCTATATTCTATTTTTTTTTTAAATCATTAGTTTCATTTTGCCCTGGTTTTGATAATCAGAATATCAGTTAATCAGGCGCGGATTGTCAGGGGCGATGGGCGCTGTGGCATCCTGGGGGAGGGGGGGACTGGAAAGACTGTCATCCATTGGTTGGGACTTAAAGCCGTGGTTGCAGTTGGAGATTTATCTCCGCAAAACTCCCCACCCTGTCCACGGTCAGTAGGGGACACCGATGGGCTTGCAAAGGCTGCCGTCCGTCGGATGGGACGTTAAGCCGTGGCCCCGTGTGTGGGAGAGCCATACCCTGTGCACGTTAAAGAACACGCTGTATGGCCTTGACGGGAGGCTATCATCTGTCTCCCAACAGCTGTTCCAGTGGGTCCCCTCTCCCAACCTTCTCTGAGCCTTCGGGGTCCTTGTGACCTGGCCATTTAGCCCATGGTGTGCAAAAAAGTACCGCTCAGAGGTAAAACAACCCAATCCAAAAGCAGTTGGAGAGCCATGTCCAGTGCAAGTTAAAGAATGGCCTTGAGAAGAAGTCACCATCTCTCCTAACAGCTGTCCAGTGCAAGTTAAAGAATGGCCTTGAGAAGAAGTCACCATCTCTCCTAACAGCTGTCCAGTGGGCTCCTTTTGCCCCAATCTCCTTCTCTGAACCTTTGGGGTTTTCGTGACCTGTCCATTAAGCCAAATTTGTGCAAAAATAAGGAAGAAAAAAGCCCCTCAGAGTAAGACGACTTTCATTTAATTAATGTTTTTTTAAAGTAATTATTTTTATTCGATACAAGTACTATGGAATTGAAAAAAAAACTGTTTTAAGCGGTAAATTCGAACTATCAACAGAATAAGTATCGAAATCTCGAAAAAAAATCGATACTGAGTTTTTTTTTTATCACATCCCGGGTCCCCTTACTATAGTTGCATCTTTGATAAAAAAAAAAGTTCCAGTGCTCTCCTGCAGTCAATATTCCAGATAATATTTTTTTATATAAGTTGCAAATTTTTTTTTACCTAAATGGCAAAAATTTTTAGCGAATATTGTAAACAGAATATTGAGGCTAAAAATTTGGAATTAGGCTGATAAAGTTCGATGGTCAATGAGTTTATATTGAGAGCGGAAATTTGTCCCTTTATCTCCAGGGGCTGGAAAAGCGCAACTTTTTTTATCTATTTTAAGCGATAAATAAAAATATTTCGTGAATTGAATAAGTCCCATATGATGACTACCTCGATAGTTAAAGCCTTTCGCGTGCACAGTCTATCTCTATGGGTTCGCAGCTATTTTAATGACGTCACACATGGAGGGAAAATTTTATAAATTTCACTGTAATATTTTAGCAGGTATTTGTATGATATTCCTAACAAATGAATAAAATAATAAATATATTACTCTTATGGCAATAACGCAAAATGCCAAAAAAATAGTGAAACTGTTAATTGCATACATATTTCATTATTGTTGCATTAATTTTTGTAATTAATTATTGTTTTATTCACTTGTATGGTGTCAATTAAAGCAACTTGCAATAATATTATATCAAAATTTAAAAACAATTTCCCTCCATAGGCGACGTCGTCATCAGACAGAGTTACCGTGGCCATCATTGTCAAGGTAGCCTTGGTATGGCTCTCTCCTGCACACGGACCACGGTTTTACGTCCCATCTGACGGATGGCGGCCTTTCCAAGTCCATCGGTGTTCCCTTTCTCGCCGAGGGTGTGGGTTAGCAGAGGAAAAAAATCCTAATGCTGCCCGTCAGGTGGGACCCGAACCTTGTAACTGCAAATTATGGTGGGACCCGAACCTTGGAACTGCAAATTATGGTGGGACCCGAACCTTGGAACTGCAAATTATGGTGGGACCCGAACCTTGGAACTGCAAATTATGGTGGGACCCGAACCTTGGAACTGCAAATTATGAGCTTGGCGCGCTACTGACTGAGCCAATCCCGTCCCAGTTTCACTTAGGAAAAATTGGTATTTGTTTAATAATTTATGAAATGATTCTTTTTTGGAAGCAGAAGAGGCAGCAAAATTCTGTGCTGATAGAATTTCTTGATTCAGCTCAGCACCTGAGTTTCAAATTTCTATCCCAAACATAATGGCTTTCATTATTCGCTAAAAGTTTCGTATTGTTCACATTTAGAGTCCTCTAATGACGGAAATTAAAACTACCCGAGGATTTGAAAAATGTGAATCGTCACATATCATTTAGTGAATAAAAATCAAACTTAGAAAATAATTCCCAAATTATTTTTTTTTAAAAGCTGCATCATACCATGAGAAATTCCCATACCCATGAGATATTGAGCAAATCCCTATTCACGGTGTACACTTCATGATACTTTCATTCCACAAACAAAATTTCAAATTTCTAGCATAAATATATCGTTTGCACTCCGTCAGAGGGCGCAATTGCAACTTTTGGAAGATTCGGAAACTGCGAATTATAATATTTCATCAATATCTATCCAATCCACAAAGAATTAATTTTCAGTTTTTCTCTTAAAACAAAATAGATGGATTTTCACCCCCACCTCACCCCTTGAGGGTAAGGTGGAAACTTATCGTTTTCAATGCAAGACTACGTGACTTTCTCATTCCACCACCAAAATTTCAAATTTCTAGCATAGAACCATCATTTGCAGCATTCGCTTGGAAGTTTGCTATTATTTGCTCTTTCCTCCATGAGAGGGCGCAATCAAAACTTTTGGGAGATTCGGAAACTACGAATCGTAATATTTCATGAATACCTATCCAGCCCAAAAAGATTTTTCAATTTATCTCTTCAAGCAAAAGAGCCCCCCCCCCCCCCGCCTCTTTCCTTAGGGGTAAAGTGGGGGTCTCCTGACCATCAAATTCCACCACCAAAATATATAATTTCTAGTATAAATACATCGTCTGCAACGTTATTTTGAAATTTTATAGTTTTTACACTTTTTCACCAGTAGATGGCGCAGTGAAAACCTTTTGCAAATTAGGTAAAGTGCGAGTCATAATATTTCATCAACACCTATCAAACCCAAAATGAATATTTAATTTATCACTGAAAACAAAACGAGTTAAATGTTACAGACGAACAGACAGAGATATAATGAAGCAAAAACAAATACTTCGGGTTTTTCTTTTTTTTTTTATTGTTAGTTTGTTTGTTTGAACGAGCTAATATTTTAAGAATTAAAATTTCAAGAGCCTTCAAATTCACAAAATGCAAAACTTTACGCATTTCTAACTCTTTCGGCAGATTTTTATTCGTAAAAAACGTAATATTTCCTCCAGTGTCAAATCGCTAACGTTTGAGACTAGGAATTGATGCATTCTGTTTTGTCTCTTAACTCAGAAGTCATCAATTCCTTCGTGATATTGGTTGTAATCATTCGTTCTGAATGTATTATTTGTTAGAGATGGAAGGTTCGTAAACTTTGATCCCAATACAATCTTCCGAAATTGAGAGAATAGATAATTTTATTTCTAGGCAGCCTCCCAGTGGACAAGAAATCCTTACAGAAGCATGTCAGTACAGCAACAGATCCTTTGAGAGAGGCCCCACCTCAGCAGAAAAGGAAGACAACACAGCGTTGAAAACTAGGCACCTAGAACAAGCAGTATTAAAGGCGGGGCCATTGCTACAAGAACCTAGCCTATAGGACCTTCCCACCCCGGCTACATTTTAAGCAATTTAAAGTACAGTCGCTCGAAAAAACATCCGAACACCATGGTTGATTACAGAATTCAGAAAAAATATCTGGCAAATATTTTTTTTTAGAAATTAGTGATCTGGCAACCTTCGTGTCACGTTACACGAAGGTTGCCATCGGTCAATAGGGGACACCGTTGGGCTTGAAAAGGCTGCCGTCCATCAGATGGGTCATTAAACCGTAGTTCGTGTGCAGGAGAGCCATACCTTGTGCACGTTAAAGAACACGCTAGATAGCCTTGATGGGAAGCTACCATCTGTTTCCTAGCAACTGTCCAGTGGCTCCCCTACCCCCAGCCTTCTCTGAGCCCTCGGGGTCCTTGTAACCTTGCCATTTAGCCCATTGTATGCAAAAAGTGCCGCTCAGAAGTAAAACAACCCAACCCAAGCAATCGACAATTTTGCATAAATTAGTGTAAATTTTAATAAATGTTGTCGTTATGTGGTAAAAAAAAATGTAACCATAGCCTCTGAGAGGTGCAGGGGCCCCGAAGTATTTAATGCCGCCCTGCACCTGTCCTTCTCTAAAATTTTAACTCAGACGTTTTCGATCCTCAGGAAAGCAAGCTATCAACTCAAACATTAAGATTAGTCCTATAAAAATTAGCCAACTATCTACGGAACCATACAGGAAGCAATAAAACTAGCCATCCAGTGCAGAGCTCCTTCTCCTTCTATATCGGATTGCTTTACAATTGAGCAATACCGTTTTAGTTTTACCATGAGCTAGATGACATGGTCACAAGGAACCAAAGTCTCAGCTGAATTACTATTGGGGAAGGGAACCTACTGGGAATATGTCGCAGCAGTTGGAAACCACTCAGCTTGTCATTTAACGGAAACCTTCTTCCTTTTCTGCACGGAAAAATATCTGGAAAAATATCTGGAGCGTGTACAGCAACTGTACACGCTCCCGTTACCGTTCAGCAAACTGGAGCGTGTGCTGTGAACGGTAACTGCACACGCTCAATATTTCCGTGAGTGAGCCCACACGATCTAGTATCAAAATAATATGAACACCTACAGTCGCTCAAAAAAGTATCCGAACACTATGGTTGATTACAGAATTCAGAAAAAATATCTGGCAACGATTTTTTTTAGAAATTAGTGATCTGGCAACCTTCGTGTCACGTGATTACAGAATTCAGGAAAAATATCTGGAGCGTGTACAGCAACTGTACACGCTCCAGTTACCGTTCACAGCAAACTGGAGCGTGTGCAGTTACTGCACACGCTCCAGTTTGCTATTTTCAGATCCGCTATTTTCTGCACGGAATGGCGTCTTAACGCTCATCTGATAGACAGTGCTATTCCCACAGTCCTTTCACTTACCGTTCACAGCAATCTGGAGCGGTTGCGGTTAATATTCACAGCAATCAGGAGCGGTTGCGGTTAATGTTCACAGCATATTGGATCGTGTGAGCTCACAAAGACCTGGATCGTGTGGGCTCACTCACGGAAATATTGAGCGTGTGCAGTTACCGTTCACAGCAAACTGGAGCGGTTGCGGTTAATGTTCACAGCACATTGGATCGTGTGAGCTCACAAAGACCTGGATCGTGTGGGCTCACTCACGGAAATATTGAGCGTGTGCAGTTACCGTTCACAGCAAACTGGAGCGTGTGCAGTATCTGCACACGCTCCAGTTTGCTGTGACCGGTAACTGGAGCGTGTACAGTTGCTGTACACGCTCCAGATATTTTTCCTGAATTCTGTAATCACGTGACACGAAGATTGCCAGAGCACTAATTTATAAAAAAAATCGTTGTCAGATATTTTTTCTGAATTCTGTAATCAACCCTAGTGTTCGGATGTTTTTTCGAGCGACTGTACTTTAAATTGCTTAAAAAATGTAGCCGGGGTGGGAAGGTCCTATAGGCTAGGTTCTTGTCCAAGGTAGGTCCTGAGGACAAGGAACAGAGAAAAATATCAGAGTTAGAAAAATCATTGTTCGAATTTAATATTCGAATCTGCTGTTGCGAGCGTGAAAATTTGATAATGATCATCAATAATATCTTAAAGCATTCGCGATACATAACATGAAACATTTGTTTATAACTAGAAATGATTACTTTCTTCGCTAGTCTAAAGCAAAAAAGACAGAGAACACAAATGATTAAATAGATGTCTTACTGTTCTGTGATAAAATGACAATGTTCTGCGTCTTGCCATAGAAGTCTTCTTTAGCGTCCCTTTCATCATCCCTTTCCGTTTCGTTGTTCATCATTTTCGTGGCCATCAGCAGAGGTGATATGTCGGGTTTCGGAGATCGTGGACGAGGGGGAGATTTCATCCTCAATTTCTGCATTATCTGCTGTTTCGTGAGTTCGATTCGTTCCTGTCGTTTCTGCTGCGCGCTCAGCAAGGTTTTCTTCTCGGCGCAGTTTTGACATCCTAGTTCGAATCCTCTCTTCTCGCGCTTCTCTCTGTTCACTGTCCCTTCCGTGCGAGAGACGACTCCGTACTCCGAGATTTCGGCTGAGGTTAAGTCGTCGATGCTCTCGAAAGTTTCGACAATTCTCTTGCTGATGGTCATGGAGTACACATCACTCAAGACAATTGCTGAGCATAGGACAGCCATCAAGAGACAGCGGGTGTTTCCTATTCTGGGAGCCATGCGATTGTTTAGCATAACACAGTTTATAATCTTGCAGTGGTCTGCCAAGCCTAAACAGTAATTGGACAGGCGGAGGTAATTGTGGATTATAAATCTACATCTGCGGAAATTTATTGCTGATCCGTTATTCCTCACTCTTGGCGCACATACGTTGCAAGTTACTTTCCCCTTTCATCCCCCCTCATCCTCTCACCTCTGCACTCTTTAACCATTCCATGCCCGCTGAGCTATCGGTTGCGTATCTGTTACCAAGGCTCTTTACATTTAGTGACGTAAGAGAAGTACAATATGATGCTATGAGGTAAGAAATGGGTGACGTATCTTTCGGATGAGTTCTCCCATCTGATGGAGGATGGAGGAGACGGAAGAGGTCTAGTGGCGACATCTAGTGTGCATTTCAGTACACTTTAGGATCCTTCTTATCATTTCTTATGTAATAAGGGTTGGTGCAAACATATTATGCAATGAGAAAATAATTTTAGATTTCGTGATTGTCGACTTCAGCACTTGATTGTCATCGGCTAAGTTCGAATTCGTTTTTAATAAGGCGAATAATTTTAGGATTCTGGATGTTTTATTAATTTCAATTTTTAAAAAAAGTAAGGTTTCATTTTATTTTTTTATTTTTTTTTCAGCTTTATTCGAAAGTGAATAGCATATTTCATTTCAGCCTAAGGACTTTGTGGAGGATGTTGTCAGCAGGCTCGAGGTTCAAAATTTACCAGTTCCCAGGTTCGATTCCCAAATGTTCCAGCATGGATATTTATCTGCACTAACTCCCACTATGCCCTCGGTGATAAAGGGACCTACGATGGGCTTCGAAAGGCCACCGTCCATCAAATAAAACGTTAAGCCTTGGTCCCGTGTGCAAGAGAACCATTCCCTGTGCACGTTAAAGATCTTCCTGGATGGCCTTGATGGAGGGATCCATCTGTCTCCTGGTATGACATCCAAGTATCACAGGATAGGCTCTCCTGCACTTGGGGTCACGACTTAATGTCTTATCCGACGGACGGTGGCCTCTCCATGCCTATCGGTATCCTCTTTCTCAGGCACATAGTCAGATTTTAGTTTCAGGGAGGGGGGAGGCTGAGATTAAAAGATTAGTGGGGTTTCCCAATTACTAAAATATTCCACCGAACAGGAAAGATTAAAATGAATATCTCTATGGAATAAAATTTATAGCTGTTTCTTAAATCTATTTTTAGTGTCGGTCATGTACTATGAGGCTAAAATAAAATCATAAGATAACTATTTTGCATTTCAAAGTAGGTAGACAGGTTTGAGATTTTGTTCGTTTGTTTTACCCCTGAGCGGCACTATTTTGCACACCATTGGCTAAATGGTCAGGTCAATCCGAAAGCTCGGAGAAGGTTGGGGGAGGGGACCCACTGGAACAGCTGTTGGGAGACAGATGGTAGCCTCCCGTCAAGGCCACCCAGCGTGTTTTTTAACGTACACAGGATATGGCTCTCCCGCACACGCGGCAACGGCTTAACGTCCCATCCGACGGACAGTGGCCTTTCCAAGCCCATCGGTGTCCCCTACTGACCGTGGGCAGGGCGGGGAGTTTTGCGGAGCTAAAATCTCAACGCTGACCCAGCTAGGACTCGATCCTGGGAACTGCAGATTACGAGCCTGGTGCGCTACCTACTGAGCCACCCCCGCCCCTTGAGATTTCGTATAAGACGACAGAATTTTCAGGGTGGGTTTGGGACCCCACTTGCAAACGCTCCAATGGTGGTGATTTCCTTGATTGAAGTCTAACGACTGCTTTTATGGACTAAATAGCTAAAATATACACAGTCGTATCAGAAAAATATGACCACCTACCATACATACTATGGTCGGTGGTCATATTATTCTGATACGACTGTGTATAGACGATTATGAGTGGTTGACTGACTGAGAAGTTGGGTTACTTCCGAGCTGCACTTTTTTTTTGTAAACAATAATCTAAATCAGTAGTTCTCAACCTTTTATGCTTCACGTACCCCCTGGAAATGAGTATGTAACTGGCGAACCCCTTGTATAGATAGATAAAACTATAGTTATAGTATAACAATGGGAATAAAATAAAACATATATATCAGTGGTTCTCAACCATTTATGCTTCACGTACCCCCTGGAAATATGTATGTAACTGGCATACCCCTTGTATAGATAGATTAAACTATAGTTATAGTATAACAATGGGAATAAAATAAAACACATATATCAGTGGTTCTCAACCTTTTATGCTTCACGTACCCCCTGGAAATGTGTATGTAACTGGCGTACCCCTTGTATAGATAGATAAAACTATAGTTATAGTATAACAATGGGAATAAAATAAAACGTATATATCAGTGGTTCTCAACCTTTTATGCTTCACGTACCCCCTGGAAATGAGTATGTAACTGGCGTACCCCTTGTATAGATAGATAAAACTATAGTTATAGTATAACAATGGGAATAAAATAAAACATATATATCAGTGGTTCTCAACCTTTTATGCTTCACGTACCCTCTGGAAATGAGTATGTAACTGGCGTACCTCTTGTATAGATAGATAAAACTATAGTTATAGTATAACAATGGGAATAAAATAAAACATATATATCAGTGGTTCTCAACCTTTTATGCTTCACGTACCCCCTGGAAATGTGTATGTAACTGGCGTACCTCTTGTATAGATAGATAAAACTATAGTTATAGTATAACAATGGGAATAAAATAAAACATATATATCAGTGGTTCTCAACCTTTTATGCTTCACGTACCCCCTGGAAATGTGTATGTAACTGGCGTACCTCTTGTATAGATAGATAAAACTATAGTTATAGTATAACAATGGGAATAAAATAAAACATATATATCAGTGGTTCTCAACCTTTTATGCTTCACGTACCCCCTGGAAATGTGTATGTAACTGGCGTACCCCTTGCATAGATAGATAAAACTATAGTTATAGTATAACAATGGGAATAAAAGAAAACATATATATCAGTGGTTCTCAACCTTTTATGCTTCACGTACCCCCTGGAAATGAGTATGTAACTGGCGTACCCCTTGTATAGATAGATAAAACTATAGTTATAGTATAACAATGGGAATAAAATAAAACATATATATCAGTGGTTCTCAACCTTTTATGCTTCACGTACCCCCTGGAAATGTGTATGTAACTGGCGTACCTCTTGTATAGATAGATAAAACTATAGTTATAGTATAACAATGGGAATAAAATAAAACATATATATCAGTGGTTCTCAACCTTTTATGCTTCACGTACCCCCTGGAAATGTGTATGTAACTGGCGTACCCCTTGCATAGATAGATAAAACTATAGTTATAGTATAACAATGGGAATAAAATAAAACATATATATCAGTGGTTCTCAACCTTTTATGCTTCACGTACCCCCTGGAAATGTGTATGTAACTGGCGTACCCCTTGTATAGATAGATAAAACTATAGTTATAGTATAACAATGGGAATAAAATAAAACATATATATCAGTGGTTCTCAACCTTTTATGCTTCACGTACCCCCTGGAAATGTGTATGTAACTGGCGTACCTCTTGTATAGATAGATAAAACTATAGTTATAGTATAACAATGGGAATAAAATAAAACATATATATCAGTGGTTCTCAACCTTTTATGCTTCACGTACCCCCTGGAAATGTGTATGTAACTGGCGTACCCCTTGCATAGATAGATAAAACTATAGTTATAGTATAACAATGGGAATAAAATAAAACATATATATCAGTGGTTCTCAACCTTTTATGCTTCACGTACCCCCTGGAAATGTGTATGTAACTGGCGTACCCCTTGTATAGATAGATAAAACTATAGTTATAGTATAACAATGGGAATAAAATAAAACATATATATCAGTGGTTCTCAACCTTTTATGCTTCACGTACCCCCTGGAAATGTGTATGTAACTGGCGTACCTCTTGTATAGATAGATAAAACTATAGTTATAGTATAACAATGGGAATAAAATAAAACATATATATCAGTGGTTCTCAACCTTTTATGCTTCACGTACCCCCTGGAAATGTGTATGTAACTGGCGTACCCCTTGCATAGATAGATAAAACTATAGTTATAGTATAACAATGGGAATAAAAGAAAACATATATATCAGTGGTTCTCACCTTTTATGCTTCACGTACCCCCTGGAAATGAGTATGTAACTGGCGTACCCCTTGCATAGATAGATAAAACTATAGTTATAGTATAACAATGGGAATAAAAGAAAACATATATATCAGTGGTTCTCAACCTTTTATGCTTCACGTACCCCCTGGAAATGAGTATGTAACTAGCCGTACCCCTTGTATAGATAGATAAAACTGTAGTTATAGTATAACAATGGGAATAAAATAAAACATATATATATACACATTAATTTTGTATTCATAAATTGCATATATCGATAAACACAAAAAATGAGATTTTTGCGCAGCAGTGTTGCCAACTTAGCGACTTTGTTACTAGATCTATCGTCTTTTGAGCTCTCATGGCGTACCCCAAAAAATTTCACCGCATACCCCCACGTTGAGAACCCCTACTCTAAATGATCAGGTCACAAGGACCCCGAGAAGGTTGGAAGAAGGGGACTCACTGGACAGCTGTTAAGAGACAAATAGTAGCCTCTTCTCAAGATTATCCAACGTGTTCTTCAGAGTTCACAGGGTATGGCTTTCCCAAACACGAGTCTACGTTGGGTTGTTTTACCTCTGAGCGGCACTTTTTGCACACAATGGGCTAAATGGCCAGGTCACATGTACCCCGAAGGCTCAGAGAAGGTTGGGGGTTGTTGGGTTGTTTTACCTCTGAGCGGCACTTTTTTGCACACAATGGGCTAAATGGCCAGGTCACATGGACCCCGAAGGCTCAGAGAAGGTTGGGGGAGGGGACCCACTGGAACAGCTGTTGGGAGACAGATGGTAGCCTCCCGTCAAGGCCATCCAGCGTGTTCTTTAACGTGCACAGGGTATGGCTCTCCCGCACACGGGGCCACGGCTTAACGTCCCATCCGACGGACGGCGGCCGTTCCAAGCCCATCGGTGTCCCCTACTGACCGTGGGCAGGGCGGGGAATTTTGCGGAGATAAATCTCAACGCTGACCCAGCTGGGACTCGAACCTGGGAACTACAGATTACGAGCTTGGCGCGCTACCGACTGAGCCACCCCCGCCCCTCATCTAGCGGTAATCTCGGTCCTAGATCTCAGAAAAAACACTAAATTTGACCTTATAAAATTTGACCTTTAGGGAAAAACCCTAAATTTGACCTATAAGTGAGGATTGGGGTCGGAGTGACAGTCTAGGAATCAAGAGGCACCGATTCGTTTCTACTATAATCCCTGTGGCAGAGTGGTTAGCGCGTTTGACTACTGACTAAAGGGACCTGGGTTCAAGCCCTGAGTAAGGCATGGTTGTTTGTTTCGCCTTCCTCACAGATCTTCTCTATTAAACTGACAGGCTCATATTACACCTCTGTAGCAAGCAGCAACTTGACGGGTAATTTTTATTATCTTGATGTACAGTCGCTCAAAAAAGTATCTGAACACTATGGTTGATTACAGAATTCAGAAAAAATATCTGGCAACGATTTTTTTTAGAAATTAGTGATCTGGCAATCTTCGTGTCACGTGATTACAGAATTCAGGAAAAAATCTGGAGCGTGTACAGCAACTGTACACGCTCCAGTTACCGTTCACAGCAAACTGGAGCGTGTGCAGTTACTGCACACGCTCCAGTTTGCTGTGAACGGTAACTGCACACGCTCAATATTTCCGTGAGTGAGCCCACACGATCTAGTATCAAAATAATATGACCACCTACAGTCGCTCAAAAAAGTATCCGAACACTATGGTTGATTACAGAATTCAGAAAAAATATCTGGCAACGATTTTTTTAGAAATTAGTGATCTGGCAATTCCACGTGACACGAAGGTTGCCAGATCACCAATTTCCAGAAAAATCGTTTCCAGATATTTTTTCTGAATTCTGTAATCAACCATAGTGTTCGGATACTTTCTTGAGCGACGGTACAAGAATCCGTAGGTATAATTTAGACCAGATCCGGCCAACCATTAGGTTCATAAAACAAATAATCCATATAATGAATCATTTCCTCCAAATGATCTGGCTCATTTCTTCCAAATTTGTTTTGCCAAATATTTTTAGATGCACAACTAAACGTTTTTATCAGTAACGTTTTTCGCTAAAAATGGATACTTTTGTTCTTTAACAAAAAAAAAAAAGTTTTGATTCCTTAAAAATAGTCTTTTTTCCAATTACTCTTTAGAGATTCATGTTTTCGTTTTAAGTAGAGCATTTTTCGTGCGGCTCTCTAATTAATACAGTTTTTTTTTCTAATTGCACTTTGCTAAGTTCGATTCGCTACCCTTGATCTAAACAATCTGGTTTGATTCAGACCAGAAGAATATAAGAATCATAGAATACAAGAGCTTTCAGTTTCTCTCTTTTCGGTTAGAAATTTTGATAAGTATTTGGGTTGTTTTACCTCTGAGCGGCACTTTTTTGCACACCATGGGCTAAATGGCCAGGTCACATGGACCCCGAAGGCTCAGAGAAGGTTAGGGGAGGGGACCCACTGGAACAGCTGTTGGGAGACAGATGGTAGCCTCCCGTCAAGGCTATCCAGCGTGTTCTTTAACGTGCACAGGGTATGGCTCTCCCGCACACGGGGCCACGGCTTAACATCCCATCCGACGGACGGCGGCCTTTTCAAGCCCATCGGTGTCCCCTACTGACCATGGGCAGGGCGGGGAATTTTGCGGAGATAAATCTCAACGCTCACCCAGCTGGGACTCGAACCTAGGAACTACAGATTACGAGCCTGGCGCGCTACCGACAGAGCCATCCCCGCCCCTTTGATACGCATACACTATATTATCAGACTCATTACATCTCAGTAGTTAGCACGCCAGACTCGTAATCGGCAGTTCCCAGCTTCGAGTCCCACCTGGGACTCGAATCTGGAGTTCTCAGAGTTTTGAATCTCCACTAAATCCCACCTTAAAGAACACGCTGGATGGCCTTGACGGGAGGCTAAAATCTGTCTCCTAGCAGATCTTCCAGTGGGTCCCCTTATCCAATCTTCTCTGAGTCCTCGGGGTCCTTGTGATCTGGCCATTTAGCCCACTGTATGCAAAAAAGTGCCACTCAGAGGTAACCCAACTTTTTCACGTGTTTTAAATAGAAAGAGCATTTAAAACTACCGAACTTTGGAAAAAAGTTTTTTACGGGGAAAAATATCACTGGAGAAAAATTAACATCTCATTCAAATCTCTCTTAATTTCGAACAAGATCATTTCGATTCATATTTAAACAGTTATTGAAACTAGAACATTTAACACCAAACGCTGTTGAGTTCGTCCTGACGCTTTGTTTATTTTCAAGTTAAGGAAAACAATCATTACACTCTTCAAAAATATCATTTCTTCTAGTGAACCATTTGTTAAAATTACTTGTGTTTTGATTAGCTTCTGACTTCAATTGTGATTAACAACTCTGCTGGTAAGCCTTTCGGTTCCATAAACTCTTTAAATATTAAGCGAATATTGTTGAAATATGAAAATAAGGAAGATTAGCCCATACATGGTCTAATGGTTAGCGTATCTAACTACTAAATCTTGTGTTTGTACGTTGTATCAGAAACTAGGACAAGTCCAATAGAGTTTCTATTTTATTTCTAACCTTTGTAGAGGGGAATACCTTCTTCCTTTTAAAAATATCGAGGAGCTCTTTATCTTAATCTCCAGTGATATTTTCCAGTAAAAACCTTATTTCCAAAATCAGAGTTTTAGATGTGGCTTCACATTCACATAACATGGAAGGGCTGAACACTTTAGGAAATATGGTATGTGCAAGACTAGAATTGTTGTTTGTAAATAATGCCAGGTAGATGCTCTTTTAATATCTGATGGGATTAATGAACGATTTCTTACAGATAATTTTTAAAACAGGGATTAAAGACTTGGATGTTATCTGTTTCTTTACCCTCACTGAAGTCGGGGATCAGACAAGACAGGTTTTTACGGACTACTTAAGAACATTTTGAACTCTGTAAAGAAAAGAATTAGTTTTTTTGTGGTGGGTTGGGTTGTTTTACCTCTGAGCGGCACTTTTTTGCACACCATGGGCTAAATGACCAGGTCACATGGACCCCGAAAGCTCAGAGAAGGTTGGAAGAGGGGACCCACCGGAACAGCTGTAGGAAATAAAAGTTCTTTGTGCGTGTATTCTGTAACGTGCACAGGATATGGCTATTCCGACACGGGGCCAGGGCTTAACGTCCCATCCGACAGACGGCAGCCTTTCCAAGCCCGTCGGTGTCCCCTACTGACCGTGGACAGGGCGGGAATTTTGCTGAGATAAATCTCAACGCTGACCCAGCTGGGACTTGAACCTGGGAACTACAGATTATGAGCTTGGCGCGCTACCGACTGAGCCACCCCCACCCAATTTTGTGGTGGGAGCTTTGCCAAAGTTTTTACAATAAAATGTCCATATAATGAACACCAGAATAACGAAATTTTCCTTGGACTCCGATCAATTTGCTAGGTATCTCTACGTATCCCTTTTCTCTTCAATTCAGGGGCGGGGGTGGCTCAGTCTGTAGCGCGCCAGGCTCGTAATCTGCAGTTCCCAGGTTCGAGTCCCGGCTGGGTCAGCGTTGAGATTTCTCTCCGCAAAATTACCCGCCCTGCCCACGGTCGGCAAGGGACACCGATGGGCTTGGAAACGCCGCCGTCCGTCTGATGGGACGTTAAACCGTGGCTCCGTGTGCGGGAGAGCCATACCCTGTGCACGTTAAAGAACACGCTGGATGCCTTGACGGGAGGCGATCATCTGTCTCCTAACAGCTGTTCCAGTGGGTCCCATCCCCCAACCTTCTCTGAGCCTTCGGGGTCCTTGTGACCTGGCCATTTATCGCATGGTGTGCAAAAGAGTGCCGCTCAGAGGTAAAACAACTTTCTCTTCAAACAATTACTAAGAGATTTGTTAAATATTCCGTCCTACTCTAGGCTAAAACCGTCTTTGAAAATTTGGTTACTTCGAAGATAAAAAAAAATGAACAGAACAAATACCATAACTTACACACTTTCTAAACATAGTTTATATTCCCTGAGGATAAGAATTAACGGGCTTCGCCGCAGATGTGCAACTGTTAGTTACTCTTCACTGCTCCCACATGTGAGTACAGTCGCTCAAAAAAGTAGCCGAACACTATGGTTGATTACAGAATTCAGAAAAAATATCGAGCAACAAATTTTTTAGAAAATAGTGATCTGGCAACCTCCATGTCACGGACACGAATGTTTCCAGATCACTAATTTCTAAAAAAATAAGATATTTTTTCTGAATTCTGTAATCAACCAGTGTTCGGATACTTTTTTGAGCGACTGTACATGCCTGGGATGGTCTGAAGAACAATAGTCCCCAAATGCATTCAAAAGACAATAATTGACTAGATGGTGTATAACATAATATCAGCAGTTTTTAATAATTATTAAATTAATAAAAATTTAATAAGACAATTTTTCCTCTACACCCCTCTACATCCTGTTACTAAAATAGCTTAAGAGTGATGAAATACTTATTAAGTCAGTTTTGATAATTCAATGTGGATTGGTATCAAGGAAAACCTTGGCTAACTGCTAGTGAAAGCAAGAAAACTTCAATTTTTTTCTCTCGAAAATCGAATAAAATAATAAACTTTTAAGTGTTAAACGCAATGATATCTCTTTAATTATTTTTCGTGCCGGAAAAATTTTTCTGTTACTTCAGCTAATGGTTTCTTCTGCTCTTTGGAAGGATCTAAAATAGTATTTTAAAATGCGTTACACTAGGAGAAATTTTTGGTCACTCGACGTTACTGATCACCAAAACTCTCTACTAGTGAGAGACAACAGGCGGATTACCAGCTCCTTACCACAGCCTTCTACTAGCAAGAGGAGAATTCTAGCTTCTCACCACAACTCTTTACTAGATAAAGGAGGTTTCTAGCACCTCACCACAACCATCTACTAGAAAGAGGAGAATTCTAGCTTCTCACCACAACTCTTTACTAGATAAAGGAGGTTTCTAGCACCTCACCACAACCATCTACTAGCTAAGAGGAGAATTCTAGCTTCTCACCACAACTCTTTACTAGATAAAGGAGGTTTCTAGCACCTCACCACAACCATCTACTAGCAAGAGGAGAATTCTAGCTTCTCACCACAACTCTTTACTAGATAAAGGAGGTTTCTAGCACCTCACCACAACCATCTACTAGCAAGAGGAGAATTCTAGCTTCTCACCACAACTCTTTACTAGATAAAGGAGGTTTCTAGCACCTCACCACAACCATCTACTAGAAAGAGGAGAATTCTAGCTTCTCACCACAACTCTTTACTAGATAAAGGAGGTTTCTAGCACCTCACCACAACCATCTACTAGCTAAGAGGAGAATTCTAGCTTCTCACCACAACTCTTTACTAGATAAAGGAGGTTTCTAGCACCTCACCACAACCATCTACTAGCAAGAGGAGAATTCTAGCTTCTCACCACAACTCTTTACTAGATAAAGGAGGTTTCTAGCACCTCACCACAACCATCTACTAGCAAGAAGAGAATTCTAGCTTCTCACCACAACTCTTTACTAGATAAAGGAGGTTTCTAGCACCTCACCACAACCATCTACTAGCTAAGAGGAGAATTCTAGCTTCTCACCACAACTCTTTACTAGATAAAGGAGGTTTCTAGCACCTCACCACAACCATCTACTAGCAAGAGGAGAATTCTAGCTTCTCACCACAACTCTTTACTAGATAAAGGAGGTTTCTAGCACCTCACCACAACTCTTTACTAGATAAAGGAGGTTTCTAGCACCTCACCACAACCATCTACTAGAAAGAGGAGAATTCTAGCTTCTCACCACAACTCTTTACTAGATAAAGGAGGTTTCTAGCACCTCACCACAACCATCTACTAGCTAAGAGGAGAATTCTAGCTTCTCACCACAACTCTTTACTAGATAAAGGAGGTTTCTAGCACCTCACCACAACCATCTACTAGCAAGAGGAGAATTCTAGCTTCTCACCACAACTCTTTACTAGATAAAGGAGGTTTCTAGCACCTCACCACAACCATCTACTAGCAAGAGGAGAATTCTAGCTTCTCACCACAACTCTTTACTAGATAAAGGAGGTTTCTAGCACCTCACCACAACTCTTTACTAGATAAAGGAGGTTTCTAGCACCTCACCACAACCATCTACTAGTAAGAGGAGAATTCTAGCTCCTCACCACAACTCTTTACTAGATAAAGGAGGTTTCTAGCACCTCACCCCAAACCTGTATTAGTAAGAGGAGGATTCTAGCACCTCACCACAACCCTCTACTAGTAAGAGGCCATGGGAGCAGATTGCTCCTCAGACTGGGAATAAAATTTTTCTGTATAGCTTACTGTATCGGTATCGGGGGCCGGTAAATTAGCTTTCAGAACACCTGACATGTTATCAGGATGTCGTGGGTTCGTATCCCACTTAGCTCAAGACAATTTTTAACTGATCGACGAATCGTTTTTAATTTTTTTATATTTTTTTATTTCATTTTTAATTGATCGACGAATTTTAGAAAATCGAATTAAACTAAAATTGATCGACGTTAAATTCATAATATCTACCTTAATAGTTGAACAAATACGTCGAAAAACATCTCTTCAATTTATACAAGTTTAAAAACTTTTGCCTCTATTACCCTTACTAGAATTCTGAAAGGGGGGCAATGCCCCCACCCCCACCTCCTTAGATCTTGCCCTAGTCATTCGATTCCACTGGCAAAAATGAGTTGATTCCTTAAGCCCAGGATGGGTAAAAAATGCACTGTTTTAAGAGATTATTGGAAAGCTCTTTTTTAGTTGGATTGGTATTAATGAAATATTATAATTCTTATTTTTCAAATATTTAGGTAATTTTAATTTATATCGTTAGAGGTCAATAAATATGGAAACGGCGAAACTTTTAACCAGTGTTACAAGTTTTGCATCTGTTTCTGGTATAAATTTTAAATTTCACCGGTATACGGTAAAGAGACATTCCACCGACAGCAGGGTCGGGGGTGGTTCAGTCGGTAACGCGCCAGGCTCGTAATAGTTCCCAGGTTCGAGTCCAAGCTGGGTCAGCGTTGAGATTTATCTCCACAAAATTCCCCACCCTGCCCACGGTCAGTAGGGGACACTGATGGGCTTTGAAAGACCGCCGTCCATCGGATGGGACGTTAAGTCGTTGTTTCGTGTGCAGGAGAGCCATGCCCTGTGCACATTAAAGAACACGCTTGACGGGAAGCTACCATCTGTCTCCCAACAGCTGTTCCAGTGGGTCCCCTCCCCCAACTTTCTCTGAGCCTTCGGGTCCATGTGACTGGCCATTTAGCCCATGGTGTGCAAAAACGTGCCGCTCAGAAGTAAAACAATCCAACCCACCGACACCAACAATCTGCCTCCTTTTCTCAGAGGAGTGTGAGAAAAGTAACTTTTGAAAGAATATAAGACAAATACCATTTATGGTGTGAAAGTGCGAATAAAATACTATTATTTGTCATCCCTGAAATCCCGCTCAGGGTAGAATCTAAAATTCTAAATATTACTCTTAAAAATTCTCGTCTTAACTGCACTGTGCAAAAGAAAGTTGTTATACTGAGAAAACTACTTTTAAAACTGTTCGTTGCAATCGTGAGGCTAGCGGTTCCTATCGGTTCAAGATGCCACATGCAAAGCACACCTTACTACGTTAAAAGTACAACGGACGCGATCATGCGTTGCCGCTTTATATTTTAGCCACGTCGAGCTGAATTTCTTACGGCGACACAGTATTCAGCAAGTTGTACTTGAAATTGTATTAAATGTCACGTGAGGTTAAATACGAGCAAATATAAAGTATATAATTCTCTCCTTTTCATAACGTTAAATATAGCAACACTGAAATTTACAACTGCCCTGAAACTTCTATAAACGATCAATTATGCTAAATAAATCAAACAAATTAAAGGTTTATTCACTTTATACTTATCAAATTAAAATGGATGTACAAATGGGATTTGTGAGGATGCCACCCCAATTAAACAATTTTTTATTATGTAAGCTAATTCTTAATATTTAAATTTCTGGAGGAAACTAACGAAACATTTTAGCTGCTTATAGAATATCATGTTTTTTCATTCTCATAATGTTTCGCGATATCATTTTTTATGTAGAACTACTTTTTTCCTATCTAGAACTACTTGTGGCGGAGTAATTTGGCGTAAAACGGTATTATACCAATATCTTTTCACTGCGCATGTACGAAGTTATGATGCGACTCTAGTCCCCCTGTCGGTAGGGGACCATTATTTGGACCACTTTTTAATGGCTAGGCTATGGACGATTGCCACACTATTACTTATAGGCACTATATCGGTACTAATGAAAATATCAGATATAATTCTTAGCAGATATAATTCTATCCTCTTTACTGAATTAGAAAAATATTTTAAATTTGCATTATTCAAAAAAACTAGGAAAAGTTTTCAGTTTCCAAAGTTGTAGGAATGAAATCAACCCAGCTCAAAGTGCATTTAATATCAAAAACGTCATAAAAAGTTTAAAGTTTTAACGACTTCTCAAAGCTTTAAAGTCATCTTGAAAGAAAAACAAGCAAATCACTCATGTAAATAAGAGAAAACTTTTAAAAAACGTATTGTACATGTTCATGCGCCTACAAGTCTTTTGTAAATAAGCCTAGGCAGTAAACATCTATGTATTCGTACAAAACCAAAACTTCATAAACATAAGCATTATTTATCTGACATTAGATACACATTTCTATCAGACATCAGCTAGTAACAAGTATAAAGTATGATACGAGAGCTAACATTTTAAAAACGATTTATTAATAAAAGCCATGAAGTTTCTCATCAATGATATCAAGTTTAGAGGATATTTTTTGATAAGCCAGATACATATTAGTGCTCTGATTAATGAGCTACCTGCCACCCATCAATATCTCTTTTATTTAAGGATTACCTGAAAGCCATCCGGCGCTGCCCGGGTCTCACTTTTAATCTGTATATTTTGTTTTTTACTGCACTAAAGATTTATTTTGTGAGTTCTGCCCTCCCCTCCCCCCCGACACTTCAGTACAGAATCAAATGAAGAATTTCCCGGCATTGCTCAGGTCGTTTTTGACGTCAGCGCGCTTTCATACGTAGCCCGTGGCTTCGTCGCAAACTATCGAGATTTTGATTTACACAGATTTTAATACTCTCTAGTTCCCGATGTATTTGATCGAACGATTCCGAATTTCGTAGGCGGGTTTCTCTTGCCTTACCTCGTGTTGGGTTAAAACATCAGGTACCTAGCTGCAAAGGAACGCCTTAAAATAATAATGCCTTTGGAAATGAGAAGAATTTGGCAATGGCAGCAGATTTAAATGTTTTTAGAATCTTACGTTCACTGTTAGGGAGCTGTAAATGGCAACAGTAAATTTGATAGCAATTACCGTTTCCTGTAAGAATAACCATGGAGATAGGAAGATAACAGGAGGAGCCCTAAGCACTTGAAAATGATGCTTCGGCGACAGCGCGGCAGGCATGTTGTTCTATTCAAAACATTAATTAGTAGTATAGGTGAGTAACGAAGTGTTGCGCTATAAAAATTTAATTTTTTTCGACATTTGTATTATGGCAGCCTGTTCAGCTTACGGCTGCACGAATCGCCCTTCAAAAAAGATACCAGGAATTACCTTTCATCGGTAATTTGTCATTTTTATAAAAGTTTAAATAATTATATAATGATACAAGCAACTTCGTGTTGATATTACGCCGCTATGAAATCGGTTTTATTTCGGGTTACAAACCTCGATTCTTCACCAGATTTTTTTTTTATTTTCTTCCGATTGTACTCAGTGATAAATGTGAAGATGTACTTCTTATATTGATTGATTGATTGATTGATTTTACTGTTACACTTATTTGAGAATTCCTTCTGCAGGCTTTTCTGAATCTTACAAATGTGATTTTTTTGTAGTTTAAATGTTGCTATTGCATATAATGTTTAGTGTTTTATCCATAAAATGTTTTCTGCTGTTATCAGTGCAGTATAAATAAACTTTCAAAATCTGGTAATTGTTTGTTTTTGTCGTATTCAACGAAATACATAAATAGTTCTGCTATACAGTAATTCTGTATGGAAATATTCATTGCATTAAAAAAACAATATAAATTCCAAATAGCTTAAATGGGTTTCTCTTAGTCGTAAAAAAATAATCTTCCCATATATAGCGCACATTAAATCTGAGTATAGCACGTGAAAAGTAGGCTTGATTGCAGCGGCAGACGGTTTGTTTTGAATGCAACAATATGGCTTCCGCCCTGCTGCGTCAGCATCATTTTCCTTGGACAGGGAAAGCGCGTTAGGGCCTCTCCTGTCATTCATACCTCCGTGAGAATAACATAGCAATATAGTTTTGCTTCTAACAACCCGCAACCACACACACACTTTTGAAATTTCGACTTGAAATTTGATCCTGTAATACGGACTAAAACCAGAAACACTCCGCAAATTTGAAGCGTCTACCATGATTTCCTGATGAATTATGGCTGCCAAAGACATCTTTTGTTATTATAGGGATATCAGATATTTTTCCCATAGGAATAAGGGGAGGCGCTCTTATCAGTTAGCATACTTGGCAAGTGTAACCGCAACTGCCATGTTAGTCGCGTTGTGAACGTCAGTTATCATCGCATGTGTGAGTGTTTTATACGAATGCTGGAAAATTAAATCTCAGTAATTCCTGTAGGTGAAGATACTATTATTTGGTAGTATGAATTTGCTTTTTTTCTATTCCTTTTCGTTTCTATGAATGCGTTTGCAAAAACTGCAGATGAACACCATAATCAAATTTGTGAATTATTTCAACGATTACTGTCCAATAAAATCGAATTTTTTTTTTACTTGAAAAAAATTCAATTTCAATATATTATTAAAAATATTTTTATTCCTTTTTCTCTGCGTTTTTAAAAGCTGTTGTTGAGGTCGAAATTTGGCGTTCATCATAATAAATTGCATATCAAATAAAAGTAATAAAAAAATCCCCTTTAACTTATATTTAATGCTATCCCAGGGGAAATATTAAATATAGATACATATAGCAGACTCAAATCTAAATTGAAAAATTATTTGAGAAAAACAAATTCGCTGAATATTAATGTGGTGCTCCGTGAAATATGTATATTTTCTGCTTAAATGGAAAAAAAGAAGGGTGAGGGGATATTTTAAATCAGTAGTAATTTTAGGAATATATATATACACAATCGTATCAGAATAATATGATCACCTACCTAAGAATGGGAATAACCACCCTTGGGGGCGGGGGGGGGGGGGGGGGGGCTCAGTCTGTAGCGCGCCAGGCTCGTAATCTGTAGTTCCCAGGTTCGAGTCCCAGCTGGGTCAGCGTTGAGATTTATCTCCGCAAAATTCCCCCGCCCTGCCCACGGTCAATAGGGGACACCGATGGGCTTGAAAAGGCCGCCGTCCGTCGGGTGGGACGTTAAGCCGTGGCTCCGTGTGCGGGAGAGCCATATCCTGTGCACGTTAAAGAACACGCTGGATGGCCTTGACGGGAGGCTACCATCTGTCTCCCAACAGATGTTCCAGTGGGTCCCCTCCCCCAACCTTCTCTGAGCCTTCGGGGTCCTTCTGACCTGGCCATTTATCCCATGGTGTGCAAAAAAGTGCCGCTCAGAGGTAAAACAACCCACAACTCAACCACCCTTGGCCAGGATGATAGCGGTGAGACAGCGTGGCATGGACGCAATGAGTCCCTGGAAGGTTGCCAGAGGCACACGTGCCAATTCGGACTCCAGCAGAGCACGGAGGTTCCGGAGATGACGTGGTTGTGGGTAAGCACGCCAAAATGTCGATCCAAATGGTCCCACAAGTGCTCTATGGGATTGGGGTCATGCGATTTCGCCGACCAGGGGTGAACGGAGACATCGCTGTCGTGTTCCTGGAACCAATCACGCACCACCTTAGGGACATGGCAGGGCGCATTGTCCTGTTGATAGACACCATCACCACCAGGGCAAACGTCCAACATGAAGGGATGCATATGGTCAGCGAGGATGGACAGGTAATATAACGAATGACAAAGCCCAGATGCTCCGCAATTCAGAGACTGCACTACATCTATCGGGACAATGCCATGTTCACCACTATCCACAGTCGGGGCTGAACAGTCCTATAAAAGTAAAATCCAACACTCGCCAAAACCTAACTATAATCTTCGTCGTGGGTCGCCACAAACAAGGATATTGAGAATCCAAGTTGACGCGGCGCCCGTGATGCACGCGAGGATGGACAGGTAGCCACTGGCGTTCAGGGACCCATCCAGAGGTCCCAGGACATAGAGAAACATTCCCCAGACATGCACACTGCCACCGCCAGCCTGTACTTGACCGACAAACGTGTCTGGGTGTTGATTCTCATGTTTCTGACGCTGTATCAACCACCGCCCGTCACTTCTGTGGAATAGAAACCTCGATTCGTCGGAGAAGGCAAACTTTTTCCACTCTTCCACTGTCCAATGACAGTAGTATTGTGAGAACTGCAGGCGTCGTTGCCGATGGACCTTGGACGCCATGGACCGATGGACCATGAGCGCCTTTACGCAGCGTCGACTCATGCGTAACAGGGTTCCTCTACTGTTATCGAGGACACGTACCTAGATGCCCCAGTGTTCATTTGAGTGGTCAATTGTTGCACTGTTGCGCGTCGATTGCCCTTTACCAGTCGACGGAAGCGACGTTCTCCTCTGGGGTCGATGGCCTTTGGGGATCCACAGGATGACGTCTGGAGGTAGTCGTTGTGCCAGCGGTCCACTCTTGGTACACCCTTACTACAGCATCTCGCGAACAGCCCACGAAATCTGCTGTTTCCGAGATGCTTCAAATCTTGGCGTGGTAGCTGATGATCATTCCTTTTTGAACGTCCGTCAAATCACTACCTTTGCCCATTGTGCTGACGTTAAGCACTATGGTTCATCTGTCCTATCCGGCCGCTTATATCTCCTTGTGGTCGACCTTGTCATGTTGTCAGCGATGTGCACTCTGTGTACGTGTAATCATGTACTGAACTCTGTGACGCCCCTAGGCGGGTACACTGTGATTCCGTGGGTGGTCATATTATTCTGATATGACTGTGTATACATATATAGCAGTAGTAGCAGCTGTTTACGCTACTTCCCAATATAATTAAAATAAAGAAAAGTTTAAAAATTTATTTCAACTTCTTACTAATGAAATGTTATTCCTTTTATCGATTTCGCATCAATAGTTCTGCAGCAATATTCTATACAGTTGCCAACTTTTTTATACAATCCCTCATTCGTTAAATAGACAACGCATGCTTACGAGTAGGAGCAATATGGCGATGTCGGTTACGGTTTTCAAGCAATAGGGCATTTCCCTCTCTACAGTACACACTTGCAGTGCACAATTCAAATATCGGTGTCATTTGAAAGTAGTGTCTTTTTGCTTTTTATAAAAACTAATTTTTATTCAGAAAAGTAAAGACTATGGTACAGTAACCGTTTGACGAGTTTACCTGCAGGAAAATGAATAAATTAAATAAAACTTGGTTCATTCAGCCACAATAATGATTTGCATCATAAATATTTCACGGAGCACCACATTAATATTCAGCGAATTTGTTTTTCCCAAATAATTTTTCAATTTAGATTTGAGTCTGCTATATGTATCTGTATTTAATATTTCCCTTGGGATAGCATTAAATATAAGTTAAATTTGATATTCGGTCGTACATTTTCCATAAATGTTTCGAAAATTAGGTATTAGGTAATACCCCCGGTACTTTCAATGTGTTCAGTTTTTATTTTATATGCATTGTCAAAAAAATATTTAATTATTGAGTTATACTATTTGTATAGGTTGCTGTAGGATAAAAAGGGTTTAAGAATTCCAATCTATCTGCTGTTGTTTTATAACTTTTTTTTGTAAATGTAAAGCAATATTTTCAGCTACCATAGATCGAAGTTTTTTGATTTTATTTATATTAGTAGTAGGTGTTCCATTCCATAATCTGATACCAATGTTAAGAGTAACTTCATGAAAAAACATCGAGAGGTTTATTAAGTGATAACATGTTTTAAGGCTTCGAGTGAAATATCATCGCAACTGCTCCCAGTTCTTAGAAAGGAAGATTTTGAACACAATAGTACCATCTACAATGAACTTGATATCCATATACTGAACAAATTTTACAACTATATTGATCTATCTGATCGCTACAGATATATATTCTATCTAATCGCTACAATACATATTCATCATGCACAGTCACAGGTGTCTACAACCATGTTAGGAAGATTCTTTTGGAAGATGAGCCCTTTCTCGTCACGGTAAAAAAAAGAAATTGAAGACATTTGTGAAGGGGTGCAGCAGAGTTTCAAGCCCATATTCTCTGCATCTGAGCTATGCCGTGTAATATATTCATAAACAAAGTTCGTGTGGGGATGACGCGCCAAGCTGATATCATTGCGACATGAACCTCGGCAGTAGTTGGCTAAGTACCCAGCAGGATACAGAATCCAGTTGTTCCAACCAATCTCTTCAAACGAAAGGTAGAAATGTTCCCTACAGCAGCTTGTGTTGCTCTCACTACAATCCACACTGCGCCTGTTTCTCGTAGAGAGATTCTCGTTATTTGTGTGGATGATCAGAAACGGTTTGCTATTTTCTTCTAATGAAATCGGATGGTCTGATTCTATGTCCGATCGAAACTCGAATGAGTCTGACTCCACCTCTACATCCCAAGTGAGATGGCGTTGGGAGAATGTGGAAATCGATAGCCACTTTTCTATGGAGGCAGTTACATCAAACGTAACCCAACTGGAATCGTTGTCATTTCTTTTCACTATCTGTTGACGTGTGCTAATAATTTCTTCTTCTTGTAGCTCGAAAACAAATTCTTTCACCTCCAGAGCTTCGGTCACATTCATTTTATACATCCACAGTTCAGCTGACGTCATAGTTCTTGATTCGAAAGTGTCAGGTACTTGGTATTGGAACCTGATGCATGGATGACTGCTGATTCCTACACAAGAATGGTTCTCTAGAAAGAAAAAAAAAATGAAGTTTGAGTTTAAATGTTCACAGGTAAGTTTAAGTTCATTTCGATGAACAGAATTGCCCAATGTGCATTCATTATAAATAGGGCCCGACGACATAGTGGGGGGGGGGGGATTCACTCAAGCATCTGCTTACCACAGAGATCTGACAGGAGCCTGTCAGTTGTATACGCCATAGTAGAGAGTCTGTGAGGATGGCGGGATCTCAGCAGAGAAATGCAGCAGAAAAAAACAAACATCCATGGCTTACCCGGGGCATGAGCCAGGTCAATTTCATCAGTAGCCAAGCGCTAGAGACAAAAAATTATTAAACGTATATATTTCATGATCTTTCACGAAATTTTTTAAATACCTCTAAAATGGAGTGGAAAATGCTATATTGAAATGGAAATCTAGTATCTTCCCCCCTTTTTACTTTTTTTTATCTCTATTGAGTTTCTTAACCCCTTTAATTTTTCCCAGATCCCGGCCAAGTATATTTGCTTTTACATTAAATGCACATTTGTTTTTGCATTAAGTGTACATTTGTTTTGCACAAATGTATATTTATATTTGCACAAATGTATATTTATTTTCACACAAGTATATGTTTATTTCCGTACAACTGTATATTTGTTTATGCCCAAGTGTATATAGTGTTTTGCATATTTTTTTGCATAAATATATATTTGTTTGCATAAGCTTACTTGGCTGCGGATCCAGAGGCCTTGGATTAAAGTTCCAGATAAAGTATGGATGGTTCTTTCCTTCGTATTGTCTTTCTGCTGAGGTCTCGCATTCCTCACAGATCTCTAGGGTGTATCATATTATATTGAGAGGCTCTTGTTAGACTTATATGGCAAGCAGCTGCTTGGGCGTAATTTATTTCATATTGTTTATATTTGTTTGCCAAAGTGTATATTTGTATCAAGAAAGTATTTGTGAAATAGTACTCAACTTATATTGATAATTTTATTAATCCACAGGTGAGAACATCAAAAATGCTTTTTTAAGAAAAATAATATAAAATCTGTAATGTCTATAAAATAAAATTATTGAAATAGCCTAATATATTTGACATAAGAAGGTTTTTATGTTTAGAAACTGCAAATTCTGTAACATTCATGTCTGAAGTTCGATGTAGATTTGAAAAGCAGTTAGGAACCGATTAACCAGTTTTAGGCAAAAAAAAACCCGCCTTGAAGACACCGTCTGATCTCAAGCAATAAGTACTATCGATATATGACGCGGAAAAGCATATTCTGTTTTTTCGCATAAATAAAGCACTTCCCATAAGAACTGAGACCCATGTCGCTTCTCTCCCCGACCGCTACTCAAAGTTGTTCTATGTACAGTCGCTCAAAAAAATATCCGAACACTATGATTGATTACAGAATTCATACAAAATATCTGGCAAAGTTTTTTTTTAATTATTAATCTGGCAACCTTCGTGTACAATACGCGAAGGTTGCCAGATCACTAATTTAAAAAAATCGTTGCCAAATATTTTTTCTGAATTCTATAATCAACCATAGTGTTCGGATATTTTTTTGAGCGACTGTAAGATAAGAACTTGAAAATACGCAATATTCAAAGTCTCATTAAACAGAAGAGGCTTTGCAATTTAGTATTGTGTTCTTCTTACTTACCGTACCCAAAAATAAAATATATTATCCTTAATGGTGCACAGGTTCAAAACATCTATACAAGGATCAGCAACAATAACAAACTCAATCCTCGGGCATCTCTGGCCAGTGGAAAATGTATAATATTAGTGACTGGGAAGGATAATACATTTTGTTTAGCGTTTAAATATAGTTTGGTCGTAGGTTCATCACACTCAGCTAGATAGAATGAATGTCTTTCCAGAATAAACATAAAATCAGTTTCATATAAATGCACAAATAAATCAAAATATACTATGAAATAAAATTTAGAGTGAATTCTTCTTAATTACTCTTTTATAGTTATCTTCTGATATTCATTATCATATATAAATACATGTATTGGCTACTGATCTAAGGGACCTAGGTTCGAGCCCCGGGTAAGGCATGGATGTATGTTTCGTTTTTCTGCTGAGGTCCTGCCATTCTCTCAGACCTTCTACTATGGCATATAAGCTGACAGGCTCCTGTCAGACCTCTGTGGCAAGCAGCTGCTTGAGGGGGTATTTATTTTATATTTAAAAAACAAGAAGGCTGATATATGGCCTCAGGATAATATGGGATGCTCGTTTGAAGAAAAAACGAAATTTTAAATTTTTCTAATTTTTCACCTTTTAATAGTAGTAATTCGCACTAATGAGGTGATTGGAAAATGTAAACAATAATAATAATAGTATTAGCGCTATTAAAACGAAAAAAGAATATCTAATTTACATTTTAAAATAAAAAAGTTGGATTTTCTTACCCCCTAGGTTTAAGAGGCAAATTATCCGGTGTGCGTTAAATAAAATAATTAATTTTTTATTACCATATTGAAATATTATTGAAAATTTTCAAATTAAGTACTAAATTTATAAAAAAAAAAGGAGCAACGAGTCGAATTTTAATCAATTATAATTTTTTTAAAACATACATTGTCAATTCTTGTTTCTCCCCGTTATCGATACATTGTATCACCAGAATTCCTAATTTCTAGCATTAATATATCGTTTGCAATATTACTTCAAATTTTACATTTTCAACACTTAGCGCTCTCTAACGATAGTAAATTAAGGTCATTCGGAAGATTTGAAAACTATGAATCATCATATTTCTTTAGTACCTATTCAATTCAAAGGAATCTGTCATTAAGCTGTTGCGTTTTCCTACCCACCCTGGGGGTGTAGAGACAAATTGTTGCTATCAATGTAAGCCCACTGATCACCACACTCCCCCAGTAAAATATCAAATTTCTAGTCGTTTGCAATGTGCTCGTTTAAATTTTCCGCCGTCAAGGGCGCAATTAAAGTTTTTGAGAAATTCTAAACGTGTGAATCATGACAGCTTATTAATACCTATCCCTCCAAAAATAATTTTTCATTTCTCTTTAAAAATAAACATTTTTCACAAAAATTGTCTTTTCCCACCCCCTCTGGGTATAACAGTAAAAATCCCTGTTGTCAATGCAAACGTCATGACATTCATATTTCAGAACCAAAAATTTCAGATTTTGATATGGAGATTTGATTTTCTGATTTCTAACGTAACTACAGTCGCTCAAAAAAGTATCCGAAGACTATGTTTGATTACAGAATTCAGAAAAAAATATCTCGCAACGATTTTTTTAGAAATTAGTATTACACGAGGTTTACCAGATCACTAATTTCTAAAAAAATCGTTGCTAGATATTTTTTCTAAATTCTGTAATCAACTGTAGTGTTAGGATACTTTTTTGAGCGACTGTACATCACTTGTAATATTAGTTCGAAATTTTGCAATTTTCAACTTTCTCCACCGTTAGATGGCGCAATTACAACTAAAGGAAGATTCCGAAAGTGCGAATCGTAATACTTCGTCAATACCAATCCAATCCAAAAATAATTTTTACCTCTAGAAACAAGAATATTAGATGTCAACAGACGGACAGAGAGACGACAAAGTGAAAATATTAGCCCTTTGTTTTTTCTGAAAACGAGCTAAAAAGTGTTATAAACATGCATTTTGTTTCAATCTGCTATCTATAATAAATTTCTCCAAGTAGGGACAGCCCTAAAGTTCACTTCACAAATGTTACATGAGCATTGCCTTTTGCTGCTTTGGCAATGGTGAAAGAGTGGATTGGATTGGATTGTTTTACCTCTGAGCGGCACTTTTTTGCACACCATGGGCTAAATGGCCAGGTCACATGGACCCCGAAGGCTCAGAGAAGGTTGGGGGAGGGGACCCACTGGAACAGCTGTTGGGAGACAGATGGTAGCCTCCCGTCAAGGCCATCCAGTGTGTTCTTTAACGTGCACAGGGTATGGTTCTCCCGCACACGGGGCCACGGCTTAACGTCCCATCCGACGGACGGCGGCCTTTCCAAGCCCATCGGTGTCCCCTATTGACCGTGGGCATGGCGGGGAATTTTGCGGAGAGAAATCTCAACGCTGACCCAGCTGGGACTCGAACCTGGGAACTACAGATAGCCTGGCGCGCTACCGACTGAGTCACCCCCGCCCCCAGGTGAATGAGTGACATGATGCGCAGTTTAAAAGCGATACTCATGTACAGTCGCTCAAAAAAATATCCGAACACTATAATTGATTACAGAATTCAGAAAAAATATCTGGCAACGAATTTTTTAGAAATTAGTGCTCTGGCAACCTTCGTGTCACGTGACACGTGACAATAATTTCTAAAAAAATCGTTGCCAGATATTTTTTTTGAATTCTGTAATCAATCATAGTGTTCTAATATTTTTTGAGCGACTGTACTCTACTGATGGTGTTAAGATTTTTCTTCTTTTATCGTTATTAAAAAATATACGTAAAGACCTTCTGTTTATTTCGCCAAAAGCATCGCCATAACTTATTGGATCTGACCAACTTTGTGAAATATTTAACCTGGCTGACTAAATATGAAACGTAAAATAGGTTTTATAAATAACACTTAAAAGTACGTGTAAACTTATACTCCACACAACCTTTAAAGAAATTTAAAAGATTTTTGATACGCCTGCTCTACCCAGGCACGGAGACGACTTTCCTATTGGGTCGAAAGGAAAGAAAATCTTAAACTCAATAATTGCTTTAAAGAGAAATGGTAGGGTTGGTTAACCTCTGAGCAACACTTTTGTGCACAGAGGACTAAATTATCAGGTCACAAAGTCCCCAAGGACTCAGAGAAAGATGGGAGAAGGGGATCCATTGGACGGACTCCCTTCAAGGCCATCCAGTGTGTTCTTTAATTTGCGCAGAGTACGGCTATCTTGGACTAGGGGCAATAACTGAACGTCCCATCCAACTGACAGCGGCCTTTGCAAGCTTGTTGATGTCCTCTTTCTCACCGATGGTAGGAGCGGTCCCATGAACCACATTTTAGAGGGGAGGAAAGATCCAGGTTAGGGGAGAAAATTCTCAACACAGACACATTTGGAACTCGGCCAAAAATGAAACTGCAGGAAAATTTCGTTAAAGAAATCTGATGAACTAGATCTTAGTTTTCGAAATAGTCTTTCAGTTTTTAAAGGTTCAAAAATATAATGCTAACAAATTTGAAAATGATAGAATCTAGAATATTTAGTACGATTGGTGACAAGACTAATTCACCAAAGCGAAATTAAATATAATGAGTAGAATAAAGGCGTCCCACGAAAAACGTTTCGTAGGGGGAGCAGATCATAGTGAGTGAGGCCAAGCACAACTATATCAGACTTAGACACTACATGAAATTAAATTTCAATTTAATGCCAATATTTAGTTTTCTGAACATCAGATCACCTCTCAACTGTAGGCACATCGCTGAACCGAAATCCTTGGGTTGGGTTGAGTTGTTTTACCTCTGAGCGTCACTTTTTTGCACACCACGGGCTAAATGGCCAGGTCACATGGACCCCGAAGGCCCAGAGAAGGTTGGGGAAGGGGACCCACTGGAACAGCTGTTGGGAGACAGATGGTAGCCTCCCGTCAAGGCCATCCAGCGTGTTCTTTAACGTGCACAGGGTATGGCTCTCCCGCACACGGGCCCCGGCTTAACGTCCCATCCGACGGACGGCGGCCTTTCCAAGCCCATCGGTGTCCCCTACTGACCGTGAGCAGGGCGGGGAATCCCGAAATCCTTGATAAAATAGACATTACTGTAATTGCTGTGAGTCATTAAACTCCAAGCAGGCGACCAACCACATTGCTACTATTTAAAAATGGTTTTCATAAAGTTGAATAACTAATCTACTGATTTCCATGAATGAAATCTTTAAATTAAAAAAAACATGAAACATTCTTAATTCAACTGCTAAACAATCCAGTCTCCTTGTTTTCCAGAATTCTGAACTAATTCTGAACTAATACCTTCAACTGGTCTTAAAACTAAGCACCTCTTGAGCAACTACTTGCAGAAGCGTAGCGAAGGACTCTATGGTTGTGGTGGGGGGGGGGGGGAGAAATCGAAAATTTTCCAACTCGATAAACAAATTTTGCCAACTGAGAAAATAATGTTTCAGTCTGGTTCGTACCTAGATTTTCGTTCCGTAGGGGGAGGGGGGGTTGAGGCAATTTTCACAACTCTCCTGCATTTTGCTACTTGACTTCCAATTTTGGGCTCAGTCGGTAGCGTGCCAGGCTCGTAATTTGTAGTTCCCAGCTGGGTCAGCGTTGAGATTTATCTCCGCAAAACTCCTCGCCCTGCCCAAGGTCAGTAGGGAACACCGATGGGCTTGGAGAGGCCGCCGTCCATCGGATGGGACGTTAAGCCGTGGCCCCGTGTGCGGGAGAACCATACCTTGTGCACGTTAAAGAACACGCTGGATGGCTTTGACGGGAGGCTACCATCTGTCTCCTAACAGCTGTTCCAGTGGTCCCCAACCTCCTCTCTTCCTCCCCCAACCTTCTCTGAGCCTTCGGGGTCCTTGTGACCTGGCCATTTAGCCCATGGTGTGCAAAAAAGTGCCGGTCAGAGGTAAAACAACCAAACCCAAACAACTTCTAATTTTGCCAACTAGCCATAATTTCACAGAAATAATCGCAATATTTACATCTCGCCTGAATTGTAGCAAGTCAGTGTGATAAATAAACTCGACTTATTTGGTACTTTTTTGGTTTATTAGTATATAAGTCAGTGTGAATTTTCCCAACTCCCCTTGATTTGGCCAACTCTCCTTAATTTCACAAAATTAATCCCAATTTTACATCTCTCCTAAATTTGCCAAGTCACTTCAAATTTTTCAAACTCCCCAAGATTTTGCCAAGTTTTCTAGATTTTGTCAACTCTCCTTAACTTTACAAATAAAAAATAATATATAAATACCCCCTCAAGCAGCTGCTTGTCACAGAGGTCTGACAGGTACCTGATAATTTATATGCCATAGTAGAAGGTCTCAGAGGATGGCAGGCCCTCAGCAGAAAAATTATCACAACTCGCCTGTATTTTCCAAGTGGATTCAAATTTTACCAATTGCCGCACAATTTGTTAAGTTTCCTCAATTTGTCCAACACTCCTTAATTTCACAAAACAAATCTCAATTTTCACAACTCGCCTATATTTTACCAAGTGGATTCGAATTTTGTCAACTACCCTAGATTTTGCTAAGAGTTCTCGATTTTTCCAACTCTCCTTAATTTCACAAAACCAATCCCAATTTTTACAACTCACTTGTACTTTACCAAGTGGTTTCCAGTTTTGCCAAATTGCCCCGATTTTGTCAACTCTCCTTAATTTTACAACAACAATCCCAATTTTGACAACTCGCCCGTATTTTACCAAGTGGATTCGAATTTTGCAAATTGCCCTAGATTTTGCCAACTAGCCACAATTTTACAGAAAAAAATCTCATTTTTACATCTCACCTGATTTTTGCAAAGTCACTCTGAATTTTGCCAATTCCCCCAAGATTTGCCAACTCTCCCAGATATTGCGAAGTTGCCTCGATTTTGCCAACTCTCCCAGATATTGCGAAGTTGCCTCGATTTTGCCAACTCTCCCAGATATTGCGAAGTTGCCTCGATTTTGCCAACTCTCCCAGATATTGTGAAGTTGCCTCGATTTTGCCAACTCTCCCAGATATTGCGAAGTTGCCTCGATTTTGCCAACTCTCCCAGATATTGCGAAGTTGCCTCGATTTTGCCAACTCTCCCAGATATTGCGAAGTTGCCTCGATTTTGCCAACTCTCCCAGATATTGCGAAGTTGCCTCGATTTTGCCAACTCTCCCAGATATTGCGAAGTTGCCTCGATTTTGCCAACTCTCCCAGATATTGCGAAGTTGCCTCGATTTTGCCAACTCTCCCAGATATTGCGAAGTTGCCTCGATTTTGCCAACTCTCCCAGATATTGCGAAGTTGCCTCGATTTTGCCAACTCTCCCAGATATTGCGAAGTTGCCTCGATTTTGCCAACTCTCCCAGATATTGCGAAGTTGCCTCGATTTTGCCAACTCTCCTAGATATTGCGAAGTTGCCTCGATTTTGCCAACTCTCCTAGATATTGCGAAGTTGCCTCGATTTTGCCAACTCTCCTAGATTTTGCCAAGTTGTCCCGATTTTGCCAACTCACCTGTATTTTACAAAGTGGCTTCGAATTTTGCCAACTGTTCTATAATTTGCCCGTCTCTCCATTTTCCAAACTGCCCTAGATTTGCCAAGTTGCCTCGATTTTGACAACTACAGTTAGTTTTCCAAAAAAATAATTACAAATTTTCACAACTCACCTAGATTTTACGAGGTCGCTTCGAATTTTGCCAACTCCGAGTTACTTTTGAAGGGGGAGGCTCCCCCATCCCTCCATAGCTACGCCCCTGACTGCTTGATACAGCGGCTGGACAAGATCTATGAGGAAAGCGAGATCTCAGTAGTACGACAACACTTGAAAATAAACTACCATGCTTCATCAAGGGGCTCGAAACCACGTTCTTTTACACCGTAATTAAGCGCGCTAACCACTCACCTCCCTGACGACTAACTAATTAACTATTACAACTAACGACTAATTTAACTCACCACCAACGTTTCCCTGCCACGGATTATAATTTCCTTGTTTAGATCATTTCTTTAGTTAGCTTTCCCCCTTCTTTATAGACGTTGATTGAGCACCTACTTTTAATCAGATAAACTCTTAATCAGATAAACACAATCAGCCGAGTATTGTTTTTTGTGCAAATTGCTGCTTTCGACTGCTCGTGTTATTCGTCGTTCGTTCACTGATTGCTATGACATTAATGCACACTTACTTGGCATTCCGTGTTGACCGATAAGCGTCAAGTGAAATTCTATATGAGATATATTTATATTAGCTTCCGTTACTCTTTCTTCCCTAAACCGTGTGTGAGGTAAACGCTGCCACTTATCAATCTGGTATTCAAAGCGCTTATTTTTCTGGAAAACTCGATAACGAATTGCAAACTCGAATTTTTTTTTTGTCTTCTGACGAATTATAAATTTAATAAAAATTGCGGAAAAGAGACGATAGCATAAAGAAGAGGGAATATCAAGATAGCCTAGTCCAAGATCCTTTATTAGCAAGTAATATTCGACTCTTTTTCTTTAATTCATGAGTAAATTTTTCTCTTGGTGGAAGCACATTTTTAAGTGGTTCGGAAGTACATTTTTACGTCAACTATGATCTAATGGTTAGAAGCAATTTTATGAATGCAGACGAGATCAAGCAGCTGAGATTGTATGGCTCGAATTTCGGCCAATGCACAATTTTGGTCTTAGGAGAGTTGTAATCGGCAGGTCCTTAAAATTACGTAAAAGATGCATCTATCTGACGTCATTCCGGTAAGTAGCTTTAAGTTAATCACGCATTCCTGAAATTTAGGTATTTCTTGTCTCAGTAATTAATCCTTAATTATATAAATCACCCTTAGACTTTTATTTCGAGAAAAGAGTTTTTGAAAAACCTAAAACACATATTAAAATTTGAAATTAAACTCTTCGAAATATTAGGCCTCAGTACCGATGTAAGAACAGTATCACACTTAACGTTCCTTTTATTTGAATTGGACATATTTAGCCACCAACCTTCAGTTCGATTGCTTTGCTTTAATATAAAATAACGGTAATGGCTTGCCGACCTGGTAAAATATTAAATATCCAGCTGTTGTAAAAAAAACTGATCTAATAACTAAGGCCATAAAAATTTAATTGAAAAGATCTGCATCCAAGTCAAAAGATCTCTATGAACTAGGCGTTCTCAACGTGGGGTACGAGGTAAAATTTTTTGGGGTACGTCGTGAGAGCTCAAAAGTCGCTAGATTTAATAATAAAGTAAAACTAACCATTGTTATACTAAAACATAGTTTTATCTCTCTATACAAGGGGTACAGTCGCTCAAAAAAGTATCCGAACACTAGGGTTGATTACAGAATTCAGAAAAAATATCTGGCAACGATTTTTTTTAGAAATTAGTGATCTGGCAACCTTCGTGTCACGTGACACAATTCTGTAATCAACCCTAGTGTTCAAATCCTTTTTTGGGCGACTGTACGCCAGTTATATAAGTATTTCCACCGGGGTACGTGAAGCATAAGAGGTTGAGAACCACTGCTATGGACAACAAACGTCCAATAAGAATAGCATGGGGTAGAGCAAAAGAATTCAAAGGCAAAATAATATGTTACTTAAAAGGCCGAAACTTTCATCTACCGTTATTTGAATATCAGTTGCAATTTGTCTTTAAATGTATTGTGAATTTTACTGAAGTTTCAGTTGCTGAGGAATACTGAATGTCACAATTCAATTTCGAAATAAGTGTAATGATTGAATGTAAAACTAAAATCTATCATGTTCAAAACTTGCTATTCTAATGTTATTGATTTTTCTCTTTAATTTATATTTAAGCTATTAACCGTAATTTTTGCCTGTTTTTAGAGTTGAAAATTGCTGTGAAAATAGTGGCCCACATTCTTTACTGTGTGATTTCTGACCATTTGTAAGGGCGTTAGGAATTTAAGAAGCCGTCCCGTGGCCGAGTGGTTAGCGCGCTTGGCTACTGATCTACGGGACTTGGGTTCGAGCCCCGGGTAAGGCATGACTGTTTGTGTAGTTTTTCTGCTGAGGTCCTGCCTCTCAGACCTTCTACTGTGGCATATAAACTGACAGGCTCCTGTCAGACCTCCGTAGAAAGCAGCTGCTTGAGGGGGTATTTATTTTTTATTTAGGAATTTAAATTGCTCATCACGCTTATTTAGTGAGTCAATTTTAAGCAACGAAAAAGATAAAAATAAAAATCCATGCTTACTGTTTTGAGAGATGACGACAACGTTCTGTGTCTTGCTATAAAAGTCATCCTTGGATTCCATTTCTTCTGATTCAGTCTCGTTATTTATCATATTGGAAGCCATCAGCAGAGGCAACAAATCG
Organism: Ryuthela nishihirai; assembly: GCA_038380435.1. Classification (NCBI taxonomy): domain Eukaryota; kingdom Metazoa; phylum Arthropoda; class Arachnida; order Araneae; family Heptathelidae; genus Ryuthela; species Ryuthela nishihirai. Next base: position 35,703,124 of record JAWZYU010000028.1, read on the forward strand.
GGTTTCGGAGAATTCGGATTCGGAGGAGAGTTCATCCTCAGCTTCTGCAGTATCTGTTGTTTGGCAAGTTCAATGCGCTCGTGACGTTGCTGCTGTGAGCTCAGCGTGGCCTTTTTTTCCGCACAATTTTGACACCCTTCTTCTGAATCGCTTACTTCTCTCTTTTCTCTATTTGAAACTCCTTCTAAGTGCGAGACGATTCCTTCTTCTGAGACTTCGGCAGAATTAAAGTCCAGAAGACTCTTGGATACTTCGACTCTACTGTTATGGATTGCCAGGGAATGAACATGGTTCAAGACAGATACTGTAAATAGAGAAAAAACTAATAGAAAGTAGAGTGTGTTGATTCCACCAGCCATGTGGATCTTTTATATGCACACTCAATAAAAACTGATGATGAACTAATCTACCCTAGCTTAAAGTGAAAGAGCCGTTTTTGGACAAACCAAGTTCAATGTGATCTGGGATTCTGCATCACAGGAATTTTATAACTGCTGATCGTGGAACACTTACGTTGCACGTTACTTCCCCCCCTTACTTCAGCTGTCACCTCTGCCCCCTATAGTTCCTTGTACCAAGGAGATGAAAGTTGCCTATCTCCACCGAGGCTCTTCACATCAAGTGACGTCAGCAAAGCGTGCTCTAAACCTGTAATAGATTGATGGCGCATCTTGAAGAGCAAAAGTCTTTCATATCGGTTGGGGAGAGAACTTCAGGGATCTGGTGGCGACACCTAGTGTATAGTGGTTGTACGTCACTAAAAAAAAGTGTTATCAGTTATTTTCTAACCCTATTGCATAATATTTTCCTGAAACTTGGAAGAAATGGTTCAATGAAACAGCTAAAGAAAATAATTTTGAATAAGATACGATGTTTAACAGTCGCGAATTATCGTAGTGTGAATGATATAATCTGCGCTTTTTTAGTTTTATTACAAATTTTTAATCATTTGATGTTACGGAATAAGTCTGTAAGGAAAAGTTAAAATTAAATCCCTATAAGAAATTGCAAGCGTCATCAAAATACTTTTAGACCAGGGAATCTAATAAAGGATGCTTGAAAATGACGTATACGCACTTCAGTAAATTACAAATGTACACTGATGCGCAAAAGTTAAGTTACAACCCCATTTTACGGGTAATGACTTCAAAACTCTGTAACTGGTAAAATAAACCTTTTATGGTAAATTGTGTGCAGATAAATTAACGATCTCAATCAAACGATTAAAATCTCAAATTTCAGCAATATTCATTAGGTATTTAAAGAGTTATCGAAGTTTCGATTACAACAATAGCAATGACAGTTTAAGAGTTCACTTCAAAAGTTAATTAAAATTTAAATAATAAATAGCCTTTCGGGAGATTTTTATGTTTGTCAGTAATTCTTTCAATATTCGCCAGTATTGTATGAGTTAATAGCAGTGCATACTTTCAAACTCTTTAAATGCTAACTATTACTGCTGAAAATCGAGATTTATATAGAATTGATTGAGCTCTTCCATTTACCTTCAGTCACATTTCTGCATAAAAAGCTTATTTTAGAAGTTACAGAGTTTCGAATTTAGTTTGCTATTGACAGAAAAAAAGGGACTGTAACTTCATTTTTGCACAACAGTGTATATTTCTGTTGATTTTTGTATATTCGGTATTATTTTTTTTACAATTCGGTTGATTTTTGTTAAGGTGACCATTTTTGTTAAGGTGTTTAAGTGACCGTCCGTGTCACGTGACACGGAGGCTGCCAGATCTCTAATTACTAAAAAAAATCGTTGCCAGATATTTTTTCTGCATTCTGTAATCAACCATAGTGTTCGGATACTTTTTGAGCGACTGTACATCGACCGATTTGACAGGTTTAGTGTTTGACATAAAAAAAGTCACCCGATATTTCTGTCAGTTACTGTTTCTAAAAAATAAAATTTTCCGGACTATTTATCGCAGTAAAAATCTGTTTCATTCAAATTCGGCCAATTAATTGTTGGTGTTAGCCGTCCCATGGCCGAGTGGTTAGCGCGCTTGGCTACTGATCTAAGGGACCTGGGTTCGAGCCCCGGGTAATGCATGGCTGTTTGTATCGTTTTTCTGCTGAGGTCCAGCCATCTTCTCAGACCTTCTACAATGGCATATAAACTGACAGGCTCCTGTCAGACCTCTGTGGCAAGCAGCTGCTTGAGGGGGTATTTATTTATTTTTTTTTAATTGTTGGTGCATCACACTCTTACAAATTTGTCGGCAAACTCTTCTCCGATAAATCTCGGCACCGGAGTAATGCAAGGAGTAAAATGATGAGTCTCCACGGGAACGACCATCTTGTGTTCTTTTCTTCCAGTGGCGAAGCGTCCATGGAAGCAAGGGAAGCACTGCTTCCCGTAAAATTCTAATAAACATAAAAAAGATTAATTAAATACAAAAATGTTTCTGACATAAAAGTATTTTCATAAGTTTAATAACTCTTTAGTTTAATAAGTTTAAGTTTTATTAGTTCTTTTGCTCTTATATTGCACTGTATAATAAATAGATGCATCAGTTTGCCGAGCTAAGAGTGTATGTAAAACCTCGCTTCATTGCTACTGCATTGGTCAGCTTATCTCACAGTGGAAGACCCATTATCCATATTCGATAGTAGATATCCTCTTACAGATGTGGAGGGGAGGGGGTGGCTCAGTCGGTAGCGCGCCAGGCTCGTAATCTGTAGTTCCCAGGTTCGAGTCCCAGCTTGGTCAGCGTTGAGATTTATCTCCGCAAAATTCCCCGCCCTGCCCACCGTCAGTAGGGGACACCGATGGGCTTGGTAAAGGCCGCCGTCCGTCGTATGGAACGTTAAGCCATGGCCCCGTGTGCGGGAGAGCCATACCCTGTGCACGTTAAGAACACGCTGGATGGCCTTGACGGGAGGCTACCATCTGTCTCCCAACAGCTGTCCCAGTGGGTCCCCTCCCTCAACCTTCTCTGAGCCTTCGGGGTCCATGTGACCTGGCCATTTAGCCCATGGTGTGCAAAAAAGTGCCGCTCAGAGGTAAAACAACCCAACCCAACTCTTACAGATGCTGGGGAGGGGGTGGCTCAGTCGGTAGCGCGCCAGGCTCGTAATCTGTAGTTCCCAGGTTCGAGTCCCAGCTGGGTCAGCGTTGAGATTTATCTCCGCAAAATTCCCCGCCCTGCCCACGGTCAGTAGGGGACACCGATGGGCTTGGAAAGGCCGCCGTCCGTCGGATGGGACGTTAAGTCGTGGCCCCGTGTCACGTGACACGAAGGTTGCCAGATCACTCATTTCTAAAAAAAAATCGTTGCCAGATATTTTTTCTGAATTCTGTAATCAACCCTAGTGTTCGGATACTTTTTTGAGCGACTGTAGGTGGTCATATTATTTTGATACTAGATCGTGTGGGCTCACTCACGGAAATATTGAGCGTGTGCAGTTACCGTTCACAGCAAACTGGAGCGTGTGCAGTAACTGCACACGCTCCAGTTTGCTATGAACGGTAACTGGAGCGTGTACAGTTGCTGTACACGCTCCAGATATTTTTCCTGAATTCTGTAATCACGTGACACGGAAGCTTGCCAGATCACTAATTTCTAAAAAAAATCGTTGCCAGATATTTTTTCTGAATTCTGTAATCAACCCTAGTGTTCGGATACTTTTTTGAGGGATTGTACATTTCACTCACATTAAAATTATAACAAATGTATCCTTTGACAAGTTTAATATTGTTTCTCTTAACTTCTGGTTTTAAATAACAATACCGTATTGATACTGTTTAACAACACCGTATTGCGCTACATTCAAATACGTGAAATGAGATGAATTGAAAATTTTTAAATTGTAAGAGGAGCATATCAAAATGCGGTAAATTTGAAACGGTCTTGGGGACAGAGAAATCCCTCTCTAGAAGAGGAACTAATGTCGAACTGTCCATGGACTGTTTTAGAGTACACAAAACAATGAAGGTTTCCTTAATATTTTGAGTTATGTACTGCAGAAGAAATCACATTCATCCCAGTGAACGTTTCCGTAGCTACAACATGAATAATAACTTTGGAAAATCAATCTCAAGAAATTAAGGAGGTATTTGAGGTGAAAGTCTTATGTGAGATATCCTACAGTCATACCTAGGGTCCATACATCCCGGTTTTTAGGGAACTATCCTGGTGTTCCAAAAAAACTTTTTTGGGACCTCCAAATGTCTCTTTTTTGGGATGATATACAAGCTGCTCTCGATTCACGTAAATTTATTTAATGTGTTTTTGGAATAAATTGGTCATTGCATTTATAGCTTTTAATTTATGTGTGCTTTTTGTGTGTGTGTTTGGAATAACTCGGTTTGTACTGAGTGAGCACTAAACAATCGATGTACACTGGCGAAGTAGTCAAATGTTGTCGGCGAGTTACGAACTTTACCGCAAGTAAGGGCTTCGAGTTAGCCGTCACAGAAAACATCCTATCTCTCCAACCCACTGCCAGCAATAATAAAAGTCCCATCTCTGTGAGACATAGGCTTATTATCAATCTATGCAGAATGACTATGCAATCTGCATTTGACTCGTTTAGAATAGTCGAATTATTGTTCCTCGCATCTATTGCGAATTTTCGTCATACATGCGTCATGTCTATTGCTCCATTGTAGAATTATAAATGAAATAAAATAAATACCCCCTCAAGCAGCTGCTTGCCACAGAGGTCTGACAGGAGCCTGTCAGTTTATATGTCCGTGAGGTTGGCAGGACCTCAGCAGAAAAACACAAACATCCATACCTTACACGGGCTCGAACCCAGGTCACTTAGATTAGCAACCAAGCGTGCTGCCTTAACTAAATTTAGTTTTCTGTGGGTGTTACACTTCCGAGAGAAATGTCCCAGTTTCAATAAACTGAAATTGGAAAACTAAACTGTTCCGGTTTCCACTTTCTGAAACCGGACATTTATTGAAATGTCCCGGTTTTTATAAATCGAAAGCTGAACACCCTATCATTCCCCTCTTAACTGGTTCCAAGGAAAAACGCAAGTAAGGGCTTCGAGTTAGTGAAACAACGTTTACAGGAGGCAGTTGGTGCCGTAAGAACAATATTCTAAATGGTAAATAGGTTCAGTAATACGGCCAAACTTTCGCCCATAAAAGGTTGAAATAGATTTTTAAAGAGACTTTATACCTTTTGGGTTGAGTTGTTTTACCTCTGAGCGGCACTATTTTGCACACCATGGGCTAAATGGCCTGGTCGCAAGGACCCCGAAGATTCAGAGAAGGTTGGGGGAGGGGACCCACTGGAACAGCTGTTGGGAGCCAGATGGTCGCTGAGGATGGCAGGACCTCAGCAGAAAACAACACAAATGTCCATGCCTTATCCGGGGCTCGAAACCAGGCCCTTAGATCAGTAGCCAAGCGCACTAACCACTCGGCCATTTATGGTAATAAAATTTTAATACAAACATTTTAAAATGTATAAAACATTTAAAACATGTAACTAAACAAATATATAAAATAGCATGCATTAAAGCATTTTAAAACTGAAATTAGATCATTCCTTCCTTCAAGAACTTGAACTTTTACTTATGTGGATGATCATTTAATTAATGTGATGAATTCCATCAATAATTAAGGTGATTTTTAGGGATTTCGATGGACTGCTTGGAGTGATCTGTTGAGGAGTCTTTGCCACCTTTGTATAATTTAACATAGCTATAGGGATTAGCCGTCCCATGGCCGAGTGATTAGCGCGCTTGGCTACTGATTTAAGGGACCTGGGTTCGAGCCCGGATAAGGCTTGGATGTTCGTGTTGTTTTTCTGCTGAGGTCCTGCCATCCTCTCAGACCTTCTACTATGGCATATAAACTGACAGGCTCCTGTCAGACCTCTGTGGCAAGCAGCTGCTTGAGGGTTTTTTTTTTATAGGGATGAAGTGGGACTCACCTACATTAACGAATTATATATATATAATACGAGGGCATGTCAAAAAGTAAGGTGCACTCTTAACTATATAACAAACATTTTTGACTATATAAAAACTCTTTGACTATATAACAAACAGCAAAGTATGTGAGAACGGCAAATATATTAGGGGGAAGATACAACCTGAATCTACTTTTCCACATAATCGCTTAGTTTATATAAACACTTATCCGAATGTGTGATTATTTGCCCATTCTCTTAATGTGAAAATCTGCTCCATCAACCAGGTCATGGATGATGGAATGTAGATACAGCTATAGGAAATGTCCAAAGCATTCTCCATTTCCTTGATTTCAATCCGTCGATTATCCCTAATCATCTCATTAACGGGTGCAACGGAGTGATGGACGTGGATGGTCTGCCTCTGAAACTATAAAATAATAAATAAAATAAATACCCCTCAAGCAGCTGCTTGCCACAGAGGTCTGACAGGAGATTGTCAGTTTATACCCGTAGTAGAAGGTCTGTGAGGATGGCGTGACGTCAGCAGAAAAATGACACATTCGTCTGTTAAATCTGTACGGCCGTTTTCAAAACTATTAGCACCACTTAACGAAAGCTGACGAGACATCGCATTCCCCTCGGATATTTCTCGATGGATTTCCGCGCAATTCAAGTATTTCGCCCACAAAAAACAAACTGTTCCGCGGACTTCTAATTTGGAGTAACAATCGAGTTGACGCGCCATCATTCACGAACAATAGAAACGTACTGTGTACGTTCGATGTTGCAACGGCATCTGGTCAGATTAGTCGGATGGTTGTACTACGTCACACATCCCTCCCAAGCAGAAACGTTGTTTCCTTACTAAGACGACAGGTAGCGCTGAGTGCAACTTATTTTTTGATATGCCTACATGCATAACCAGTTATGTGTGGTAATGCTGCTAAATTACTGAAAATACCAATGTTTAGTCATATATACAGGGTGTCCCTGAATTGATGGCCCAAACGTGAGGGGATTGTATTACACACCGAACCCACCAATATTCGTCATAGAATATGTGGCCCAGTGCTGGTAGGGGGCGCAGACTTCTGCGGAGGATCTGGTATAGCCCGACTGTCCGTCGCAGCCGCAGATGTGCGCGACAAGCCCGGTGTTTACGAGCAGGTACGCCGATCACTACTCCGCCGTTGTGCCACCTGTATCAACGTTGGTGGGCGGACGTTTGAGCATTTGTTGTAATGATCTCCAATAAATGTCACTCTGAAAACCTCTGTGTCCGTCCTTCATTTCCGACTCTTCACTGCGTTTGCGGCCGCATATTCTATGACGAATATTGATGGGTTCGGTGTGTACTACCATCCCATCACCTTTGGGCCATGAATACAGGGACACCCTGTATACTCCATTTCAGATAAAGAATGGAGCTGCAAAAATCTGAAGAACAAAGAAGGCAACAACCAGTGAAAAGATGCCACATCTACATGAGTTCTAGCAAGCAACAACACGCAGATGAATTTCCGCCACAGCAAATAGTTCTACACCTAATGCGAGAAACAAGTCCTTTTCCTAATGTTGTTGTTGGGTTGTTTTACCTCTGAGCGGCACTTTTTAGCACATCGTGGGCTAAATGGCCAGATCACAAGGACCTCGAAGGCTCAGAGAAGATTGGGGGAGGGGACCCACTGGAACAGCTGTTGGGAGACAGATGGTAGCCTCCCATCAAGGCCATCCAACGTGTTCTTTAACGTGCACAGGGTATGGCTCTCCCGCAAACGGGGTCACGTGACACGAAAGTTGCCAGATCACTAATTTCTAAAAAAAAGTTGCCAGATATTTTTTCGGAATTCTGTAATCAACCATGGTGATCGGATGTTTTTTTGAGCGACTGTACCCCTGGCGCCAGATCCAACAACTCGTAAATTTTTCTAGATCCGGGCCTGTTTCAGTGAATTATCTGGTGAATTTTCCTACAACTTGCAATTTCAGTGAATTATCCTACAACTTGTGCGACGCCAAGTTGGGTTAAACAATCGAGTTCCTATCTGCAATGGGACACCTTAATATAACGATGCCTTTGGGAATATGAGGGATCTTGCAACCATTGGTGGCTTTGTTAATCATAAATTGCGAAGAAGTTACGAATGGTGAAAGATACTTTATTCAAATTCCCGTTTTCAAACCACCTATTGAGCCTATCAAGTTAATATTTTGCACTGCATATCATCACGCTACTCTTAATTTTTTGCCAAAATTCCAGGTTCCTAGTCCTTTTATGTAGGGTGTTATGGCGACCACAAATAGAGAAATCGCCTTTCATTATTATAAATGTATAAAATCCCGTAGAAGCTCCAACGAGTTGAGGACATACATTTCTAGGTGTAGAATCTCTCTTTTCACTGGTTTTCATGGTTAAGAATACTAAGTAACGATTGCATAAGAAACTCTTTAAAGGAGACTTGCCGCTCCATTCTTTATGAAAAACAGTGTTTGTTAAGTATTCACGCCACTGGACAAGCTACAACTTGTTTGGCATCAGTTCGGATAGTAGTCAGCCGACGACGTCGTGGGCGGGGGTGGCTCAATCGGTAGCGTGCCAGGCTCGTAATCTTCAATTCCCAGGTTCGAGACCTAGCTGGGCCAGCATTGAGATTTATCTCCGCAAAACTCTTCTCCCTGCCAACGGTCAGTAAGAGACACCGAGGGACTTAGAAAGGCCGCCATCCGTCGGATGGGACGTTAAGCCGTCCCATGTGTGGGAGAGTCATACCCTGTGCACATTAAAGAACACGTTGAATGGCCTTAATGAGAGGCTGCTATCTGTCTCCTGACAGCTATCCTGACCCCAACCTTCTCCGAGCCTTCGGGGTCCATGTGACCTGGCAATTTAGCCCATGGTGTGCGAAAAAGTGCCGCTCAGAGGTAAAACAATCCAACCCACTCAGATTTTAACTTCGGCTGTTTTATCTGAATTCTCTATTATGTCAGAGGTTGTTTTTACTGCTCACAGCAGAGTCGTTTCACTGTAGGGCCATATCTAGAGGGGGATTTCTATCCCCCCTTTCAAGTAGTAAGGGTAATAGAGACAAAAAATTATTAACCTTATTTCATGCAGTTTTTAAAGATTTTTTTTAATGACCTGTAGAGCGAGGGGGGAAAGTTATATTGCATTGGAAATCCAGTCTCTTGACCCCGCCCTTTACATTTTTTCAGATCGATTGTGTTTCTTGCCCCTCCTTCGATGTTTTTTTTTCTAGATCCGGGCCTGTTTCAGTGAATTATCTGAATTTTTGCACAACCGTTCCAATTTAATCTTAATCAACGTTTGCCTCTTCATCGAACTTATCTGTTCAAATACAGGAAATGCAACTTTGTCTCGTGCTAGTCTCTTTCACTTTTGTTGCTGGTCTAAAAATCTTTCGTGTTTGATTTTTCGAAAATAAAAATTCGAAACTTCTGAAGGACATTAACTCTTTTGAACCATTGGAAAACAAGTGCTTCGGGTTCAAAACTAATCTGACTCTGTCAAACAACTCATTTACAGTATTCTGTGTGGTGAACACTTAAAGAACTTTGAACTTGCGTTTCGCAAAATCTCTTCATCTTGTCTGCACTAATCGTAAAAAACAGAATAAATGACCTGATTTGTTTACAAAGCATCTTGTTTTCCATGAAAACGGAATCCTTTTTCATAAACATCCGCCAGTTGCTACAGTCTTGTTATGCCTCGCAAGAGTGTAACTAAAGTTCTGCTGTGTGTCCCACAGCCACATTATACTCTTTTAAAACTCAAAACACTAAGTATATAATCAAATTCTAGAACGACATAAATATTTCCAAATTTATCAGGGTTGGGTTGTTTTACCTCTGAATGGATACCTCACTGAAATCTCTCTTAATTTCGAACAAGATCATTTCGATTCATATTTAAACAGTTATTGAAACTAGAACATTTAACACCAAAAGCTGTTGAGTTCGTCCAGACGCTTTGTTTATTTTCAAGTTAAGGAAAAGAATCATTACATTCTTCAAAAATATCATTTCTTCTAGTGAACCATTTGTTAAAATTACTTGTGTTTTGATTAGCTTCTGACTTCAATTGTGATTAACAACTCTGCTGATAAGTCTTTCGGTTCCATTAACTCTTTAAATATTAAGCGAATATTGTTGAAATATGAAAATAAGAAAGATTAGCCCATACATGGTCTAATGGTTAGCGTATCTAACTACTAAATCACCAGGCTTGTGTTTGTATGTTGTATCAGAAACTACGACAAGTCCAATAGAGTTTCTATTTTATCTCTAACCTTTGTAGAGGGGAATACCTTCTTCCCTTTAAAAAAAATCGAGGAGATCTTTATCTTAATCTCCAGTGATATTTTCCAGTAAAAACCTTATTTCCAAAATCAGAGTTTTAGATGTGGCTTTACATTCACATAACATGGAAGGGCTGAACACTTTAGGAAATATGGTATGTGCAAGACTAGAATTGTTGTTTGGAAATAATACCAGGTAGATGCTCTTTTAATATCTGATGGGATTAATGAACGATTTCTTACAGATAATTTTTAAAACAGGGATTAAAGACTTGGATGTTATCTGTTTCTTTACCCTCACCGAAGTCGGGGATCAGACAAGACAGGTTTTTACGGACTACTTAAGAACATTTTGAACTCTGTAAAGAAAAGAATTAGTTTTTTTGTGGTGGGTTGGGTTGTTTTACCTCTGAGCGGCACTTTTTTGCACACCATGGGCTAAATGACCAGGTCACATGAACCCTGAAGGCTCAGAGAAGATTGGAGGAGGGGACCCATTGTAACAGCTGTTGGGAGACAGATGGTAGCCTCCCGTCAAGGCCATCCAGTGTGTTCTTTAACGTGCACAAGGTATGGCTCTCCCGCACACGGATCCACGGCTTAACGTCCCATCCGATGGACGGCGACCTTACCAATCCTATCGGTATTTATTAGGGTATATTGCTGCATTGTTAATTCCTCAATGCACCTAAAATTCATTTTGTTTCCATAAAACATTACCGTTGTAAAGTCTACAACTTATTGCAAAACCCTTATTATAGATTTCGTTCTTCATAGCTTAATGCTTATTTCGAAAGCTTCAATTTAAATGCAGTAACAGACCAAAGAAAGACCTGACGTCACTTTTGAATGGTATTGAAAAGTTAGTTGAAGTTTTGATGAGATTAGATCATTACATATCTTAAGTCTACAACATACCTGCCCGAATACCAAGCCCTGATCTAGCAAAAAATAAAATAGGGGGAAGGGAGAAGATTCAATCGAGCCGGAAAAATGTAAGTGGGGGGGTAAGAGACTGGATTTTCATCGCAGTATAACATTTCCCTCATCTGTTTAACAGGTCTTAAAAGTGTTTCTTGAAAAATACTTGAAATATACATAAGTTTAATCATTTTTCGCCTTTGTTACTCTATCTAGCATTCTCAAAGAAGGGGGAAGCATCTTCCCCAGTCAAACCATGAAGACTATCGACTTTCAAATCGCGATCTACTCTCCTCGGGTTCATTTGGTTAATCCGTTAACTACTGAGATTTTAATTTGTGTAGTTTGCTGTGAAATCATATTCATTGAGGGTTTACCGACTTCCCCCGTTTTCCATAACATGTATATGCAATGAACTGGTTAAGTGACATGATGGACTTGGTCAGTCGGATAGAACTTTCAAATGTTGTTTCTTTATCTTTGCTAAATCCCTTGTAAGAAAAGGGACATCGATGGGCTTGGAAAAGCCGCTGTACGTCGGATGGTGCGTTAAACCATAGTCCCGTGTGTGGAAGACCCATACCCCCTGCGCACGTTAAAGAAAACACTGGATGGCTTTGAGAGAGGTTTTCATCTGTCTCCTAATAGCTTCCCCACTCTTCTCTGAGCTATTAGTGTCTTTGTGACCAAGCTGTTTTAGCAAATGGCCAGGTCACAAGGAGCCCAAAGGGTCAGGGAAGGTTGGGGCCCCCCCACTGGAAATATTAATTCGTGTGTGGAAGACCCATACCCCCTGCGCACGTTAAAGAAAACACTGGATGGCTTTGAGAGAGGTTTCCATTTGTCTCCTAATAGCTTCCCCACTCTTCTCTGAGCCATTAGTGTCTTTGTGACCAAACTGTTTTAGCAAATGTGCAAAAAAGTGCTGCACAGAGGTAAAACAATCAAAATTACTCCAAATGGTCAGGAAGGGCAGCTGCTTACCTTGTCCATCCTCTTCGCTAGCCACTGCATAGATGACTTAAGTTACACTCTCATTCAATAACAACTGAACAAGGAAGCTTATCATCTGACTCACTCGTGATCCTACAGGTACTGGACTGAAAAAAGGATACATTTCCATATTATCTCAAATAGAAAATCACATTTGGAGCTCAACGTCTTCAATATGATTTTTAATGAAAAATAATATCTACAGATAAAATAAAGATCTCAATCAAATCCATCAAAATCTTGATTTTTTAACAATATCTGTTCAGTATTTAAAGAGTTATGAACTCTGGAATATTTAACAGGATACAAAAATATGTCCCCAAAATTTAATTAAAACATAAAAACAAGTAAAAGGGATCAGAGATCATAGTTTACTAGTAGGGTACCGGGTAAATTGCACCGGGTACTGATCTTTTAACATGTTTTAATTAAATTTTGGGATCACTTTTTTAGTAGCCTGTAAAATATTCTAGCGTTGCTTGCTTGTTTGCTTGAAAGTGCGGGTGGTCTTCCTCAGGCTTACCCAAAAGAATTATTCCAGCGTTCATAACTCTTTGAACAATGGGCAAATATTGTGTAAAAACGAGATTTGGGTATTTTTTTGTGATCTTTAATTTATCTTTAGACATATTCTCCATTAAAAATCATATTGAAGAAGTTGAGTTACATCTGATCGACACTTTTTTTTACACACAATGGGTTAAATGGCCAGGTCACAAGGAACCCAAATGGTCAGGGAAGGTTGCCCCCCCCCCCCCACCCCCCCACTGGAACAGCTGTTGGGAGATCAAAGTTTGGTGGTCATTTACCATTTACCCCTGGCCTCAGCGTGTTCTTTAACATGCACAGGGTGTGGCTCTCCGCACATAGGGCCACGACCCATCAATATACCCTACTAACCGTAGGCTGGGCGGGGGGAAAATCTCAAAGCTGACCCAGCTGTGACTCGAACCTGGGAACTATAGATTACGAGCCTGACGTGCTACCGACTGAGCCATCCCCTCATATTGAAGAGATTGAGCTCTAAATGTGATTTTCTGTTGAGAAAACATGTAACTGTTTCAATCTTACTGTTGACAGGACCCGTGCAATGAATGGTATTATGTACATTTTCATACCTTCCTCTCAATAGATTCAAGTGAAAAGTTTGATCCAATTAGCTGCCCAAGTGATTGATTAAGAATTTGTTTTGCTATTCTAACACAAAAATACGATTTTTTTAAACATCTAATGTCTGAGAAAAATAAATGAAAAAAATGTTTCTCTAATCTTTGTGTTATTTTTCGTGTACATGTTCTGCGTAGAAAAGCATTTTTGTCCTATCGTGGAGAGAAAACATTCGCAAGGAATGAAAGAGCTGCTGAAATCGGACTTTAAGAAGACTGACCTTTAATAACAATTTTTCTCTGATTGCATTTATAAATGAAATATAAAAACTGGTAATCACTTTTGAAAATAGTGTTCGAAGATGTACTTTTCATAAGAGAAAATACACTGGACAACACACTAAAAGGCTTTGAAATGAAAATAGCCAATCTTTACTAAATTCGAGATGCTGAACACGAAAATGACAATAAAATTTGTCGATTGGCTTTTGTTTAGGAGAGACAGAGATGGTCATGTATAAACGACTCAGTCAGCATTGAGATACATAGGTAACCATTTCGCAATGCTGTATTTTGAACTCCAGATTGAAACATATTGCGTTGTATTACGTCAGCCCGCCATACACACAACCCCCGGAGGTATTGCATCACTGTCTGATGCAATGTAGTTGAGTCATGACATAACGGCTTTACTATCGCTGACAAAAAAAATGATGCAATCATTAGTTGTAAGCGGCGTCTCGTAGGGTGAGCAAGTCTTTTGAGCGACTCCCATTTACCCCTGAATCATAAGTACAACACAAGTGATCCTTGCAGTTTTAATCCAGCAGTAGTGATGCATCGTAACTGTGTTAATAGTACAGATACATTTTGTTACATTTGCGGGGAAGTGACGTTTGCAAGCCAGAAAAGGGCCTCCCACCTCCATCGTCTGAAAGTGCGATGAGTATTCTTTTGGATGAGTTCGGGGACAGGAAGGTCTGCGCCAATGCTGAACTGGTCGGAGAAGCACGATTTTAGAGTGGTGAGGCGACGCTATTGTCCGACTTGCTGTTCCTATGTGGATGGCTCCAGAAACAAGTGCAATCATGTAGAAAATAGCAGTCATTTGGATGATTGCTTGGCTATTGCACTTGTTTCTGGAGGCATCACAAGGAAAAAGAAGTGGACAATAGCGTACCCAAATATAAAATCTGCTCTCCGACCAGTTCGGCATGGCGAAGGCCTTCCCATTCCCGAACCTCCAAAAGAATTTTCCATCGATTCAGACGATGAGGAGGGAGGTGAACCAATGTCGGCTTCTCCGCAACTTTCGGTGTCTAATGATGATCCATACGTCTGCCATGGTGCGTCATCTGCGCCACACATTCTCACCGAAGAAGAAATGAACGATCTTGTTGGCGATCTGGTGCTGTCCAAGGTCAAAGCAGAGTTCCTTGGATCAAGACTTAAACAATGGAATCTTCTCAAAGAAAATGTCCGAGTGACTTCGATTCGAACTCGTTATGAGCAGTTTGTGCCTTACTTCAGAAAGGAAGATGACCTTGTGTTCTGCTCCGAAGTAGATGGCCTGATGAATGCCCTCGGAATCAAACATGACCCTCAAGAATGGCGACTATTCATAGACTCCTCGAAATTGAGTCTGAAGGCTGTGTTGCTGCATAATGGAAATCGATTTCCATCCATTCCGGTCGGACACGCTGTCTACAGGAAAGAAACCTACGACAATCTAAAACAGCTGCTGAACTATTTTCAATACAGCAAGTATGGTTGGCATCTCTGTTGTGACTTGAAGGTAGTGGCTCTGTTGATCGGTCTGCAGCTGGGTATACGAAGTACTGCTGTTTCTTATGTGAATGGGACAGCCGAGCAAAGACTTTGCACTACGTGAAGAGAAACTGGCCTCAGAGGAAATCTCTGATGATCGGAGAGTAGAATGTGAACACTCAGCACTGGCAGAAACGTACAAAATCCTGCTACCGTCCCTACACATCAAACTGAGTGTGGTGAAAAATTTCCTAAAAGCCCTGGACTGGACTTCATCAGCTTTCAAGTGCTTGGCTGACAAATTCCCTCGACTCAGCGAAGCGAAAATTAAAGAGGGAATTTTTGTGGGTCCTCAGATCTGCGAGCTGTTTAGAGACCAGATTTTGACAACCTGCTTTAGGGTGAGGAAAAAAAGGCTTGGGACGCGTTTCGTCTGGTGTCTACTAAATTCCTCGGGAATATCAGGGCAGACAACTTCAAGAAATTTATGTTGTCTCTATATCACAAACCTGGCTGCAACATGTCCTTAAAGATCCACTTTCTCCATTCCCACTTAGATTTCTTTCCCAACAACTGCGGCATGGTTAGTGATGAGCATTGTAACGATGGAGAAACGATACCAGGAAAACTGGTCCACTTCAGGAAAGTGGCCATTGAAAAAAAGTGGCCATTGAAAAAAAGTGGCCATTGAAAATCAATGTTGGCTGATTTCAATGTTGGCTGACTTCAATGTTGGCTGACTACTGTTGGACGCTCACCAGAGATGATCCTGAGCAGCTGTACAAGCGACATCGGAGGTAGAAGCGGAATTTTACCGATACATGTCACATGTACGTATTACTCTATTATATAAGAAACTATTGCCGATTTGTCAGAAATCGTAGCCAACTTTGCATTTTCATTGTCATATTCGTGTTCAACACCTTGAAATCTTTAAGAAATGGCTACTTTTATCTCAGAGGCATGACTTTTATGAAAATTTGTTGCCCAGTGATATTTACCATTGTTCTAATTGGCAGATTACTTGGCTTTCATTTTTCGGAAAAAATTAAGAAGATAGAAAGAGTGCGAGATTTGTTCCCTTTTTGATAGCAGCGGAGGGCCAAGCAAAATAAGTAGCAAAGAAATGATTCTAAAAGAAGAAAAGGTATCGAACACCAGACTCTGATTCAGCACAATCATTAAATTAGTGTTTATAAGTTAGTTAATTACATTTAAAAAATATACAGTTTTCTATATACTTCTAAACAGAATCAAGAGATTCTACATGCATGACTACGTCTCTAATTCCTAGCTATTCTTCATAGAGCTGACCGCCGAAAGTCTGCTCATCTTATGCGGCCCGCGAAATGAAATATTTATTTACCCCTGTTCTAGTTTCAAGATTTCGAACCTTAAGAATTTGACTAGAGTCGCACATCCCCATTCTAAAATATTCATTACAAAGGAAGGCTTGCGCTGACCACTTGCTTTAATTTATGAGCTGATGTACATGAGATTAGATAGAGGAAGAGTCTCACTTCCATTTCATACTCATGTGAAACTGAGTTAAAAAGAAATAATTTTCGTTGAATAAAACTTCCATTTTACCCTAGCTTTGAAATCTTCTAACACCATTCCACCTTATTTTTTCGGGGGTGGGGGAAGGGGTTTGAGGATTAAAGAGGATCAACAAGGAAATGTTTTCTTACTGCATCTTAATGAAAAGACTAAAGAAAAAGTAAAATGAGTTAATAAGACGAGTTAATAAGAAAGTTGGTTGTCATCAAAACGTCTGCCAATTGTAAAATTTGTATCTACCAAGTTTAAGAAACTGTCTTGAAAACACATCAAGACCATCTGAATACTTTATGTGGCGATTGTATTCGGTACGAAATAGGTTTCAATATATGTGGTATTCATCGACTATTTTTGCTACTGGAAATTAAATTATTTTTAATATAAAGCTTTTTAGTCCTAATTTTCCTTTGACATGCATCTTATCACTGACTAATCCAGTAACACTTCCTTCCTCTCTATAAAATATCATGGCCGTGACGCTGTTGGGTTTCTCACATGTCTTTTAACAGATGCAATCAAAGGTCACATCTTAAAAGTTCACTTTCTGCGCATTTTAGTTAAACGACCTACATTTTGCATTAAAAATTTAGAAAACAGGAAATCAACTGTTGACAGATTTTGCCTTACTACGCATGTGTCTTTATCTTCGATCTGGTTCTTGTTAGGACAGCAATTGAAGAGACATGACGTTAGCCAAACGATGGATTTATCACATTCTTTAAAAGGTCAAATAAACTTTTGCTGATTTCTAGCAAAACTAAAATTTATCCTAAGTCTTGTCCTTGCCTTTATTGCTTCCATTGGAACAGAGGTGACTTCAGAAAGTAATATTGTTTGCCACAAACTTCACAGCAAAATGCTAAGAGTACTTGACACAACCCTATCGCATTATTTACTCAACATTGTTTATGACAATTCTGATCATGGGACCACTACTTGACCACCAATGAACAGTCTTCGTCAGCTTGTGGTAAACCATTTCATAGCATTATGCACTTTGAAATCTTTACACGAAGATTCTTAAAAATATAACGATCAACATGCCACACTTGAAATCAGGACCTCTAGGTTGCAGCCTTGAGCTCAAATATAGTTATACTTGATAGGAAAGAAGGAATCTCACTTACTGTGATAGCCATTGTGTAATAAGTAGACAAGTTCACTCATCCATCTATCGAACTTGAATGAAGAATCTACTGGTTAAGCGTTAGTCGTTCTACCAGTTGAGCTAAGACGAAACAATTCACACCTGTTCAACTGAAGTTTCGATGGTAGTTTCAAGCTCTGGAGCTCTACCATCATGTCTATAAGTTCTACCAAATGTTGACTCTATGAAATGTATCCTTTTTGCCCATGAAGTGATCTTACCATTTTAGTCATCTCATGGATCTTTCCATGTAGTTCAAAACACTTTTGAACACTTACACATATAGTTCAAAATGTCGGAGCGCACATGCGCCAAGCATTTATAACCATAATCGGATAACAATCATATGTCTTTCGTTATTCAGGTGCACAGCATCATCTGATGTATCAGGTTGTTTACATTCAGAGTGTAACGTTGTCACATGGTGATTATCATTTATGGGCATTATGATATGCAAAATAACTCATGTAAGGACTTGTTTCCTTGACATTCCAAACACGTGAAATATGTGAAAGCAACAGCAAGGCCTTGTAAACACTTTGCCAAGTCACTGGAGTTGCTAACGCATTTGTCCCATCATGACACTATTCTCAGCAGTGAAGAATTGAGTGTCACGAAATTGAGAAATTTTTATCAATGAGACTTTTCCAATGATTACAGCCATTGGAAAATTCTTATCTCTATGTATATAGGTTCATAATAGTACATTATATTATGGACAGTAGAAGAGGGCCAGTGATCTGGGTTGGGTTGTTTTACCTCTGAGCGGCACTTTTTTGCACACCATGGGCTAAATGGCCAGTCACATGGACCCCGAAGGCTCAGAGAAGGTTGGGGGAGGGGACCCACTGGAACAAGCTGTTGGGAGACAGATAGCAGCCTCCCGTCAAGGACATCCAGCGTGTTCTTTAACGTGCACAGGGTATGGCTCTCCCGCACACGGGGCCACGGCTTAACGTCCCATCCGACGGACGGCGGCCTTTCCAAGCCCATCGGTGTCCCCTACTGACCGTGGGCAGGGCGGGGAATTTTTCGGACATAATTCTCAACGCTGACCCAGCTGGGACTCGAACCTGGGAACTACAGATTACATGCCTGGCGCGCTACCGACTGAGCCACCCCCGCCCCCTGCCAGTGATCTGGAGCTAAGGACTAATCTTTTTATGGAGTCATTATAGGTATTTTTTTAATTAGGTAAAAAGCAATGAAATTTATTTTTCACTTTATTAAAAACAAAAATATTTAATCAGCCTGAATTCTGAATGAACAAAATACCAATAAAAGATGCAATTCTCTCTATCATTATTACTTCCATGCAGCGCCGGTCCACGATATTTTGACACCCCAAGCATGATTACTTTTTGCTGCCCTCAAGAAAACAAACTTTTTGACACTCCAAGAAATTTTATTCTTCACGTCCCCCAAAAAAATGTTTTCCGATCTCAAGTGAATTAATTTTTTATCGTCTTGTTACAATTGATCCTCCATTTTGCCCCTCAAGTGATCTTAACCATTTTAGTCATCTCAAGTGATCTTACCATTTTAGTCATCTCAAGCGATCTTACCATTTTTTGTGGCTCTGAGGATATTTTTCTCCCTTCACGTTTGAAATGCAATGCCAACTAAATCGTTAATAATAGGGTTTCAAATTTTACTATGCCCGTAAAGCTATGTAAAGAATCAAGCTAGCACTTTAGATTCATGCCACTTTTATTTTGAGTTGAAATTAGAGCAAGCCTGAATAATTATTAGCATGCTGTCCCAAGTGATTCTCCGAATGTTGACCCAGGTCTGTCACGAGGTTTGTAATGGGCGGAGCAGGTTAGTAAGAGGGCTCCTTCCCACTCCCCAGGAGCGCAACTCATCAACTCTATTGAATAAGAAACGATATATATAAATATATTATAAAACATATAAATGTATACAAGGGCATCGCGAAGGATTACAGTGTGTGTGTGGGGGGGGAGTGGGGTTAGAGAACGAAAATTTTCAAACTCGGAAATCAAATTTTACCGACTAGGAAAATAAAACCTATCCCGTCTCTTTCAGGGACGGATGTAACCTGAATTTCTGGATTTGACTCGTGGGGAGGCGGCTACCCAAAATGATACCAAATGCCTCGATTTTGCAACATCGTCAAGATTTACAACAAAATTTTAAATCTTTCAAAATTTTATTACATTTGAATTATTTTATATTTAAAAATTTATTTACATATAATTCTTTTAAAATTTAATTTTAAATCAAGTAATTTCTAATTTTGGCATCTGCTCTACATTATGCCACGATTTCACGATCTCGTCAACTGTCCTTATTTTCGTAACTAACCTACATTTCAGCAAGTGGTTTCGAATTTTGCCAACTTACCTTGATTTGGCCAACTACCCTACATTTTGCCAATTTGCCTCGATTTTGCCAACTTCCCAAGGGTTCCCCAAGTTGTCCAGATTTTACTTACTCCCGAATATTGTGCCAAGGTGTCTCAATTTTGCCAACTCTCCTTAATTGCCTAAAATCAATCGCAATTTTCACAACTCACCTGCATTTTACTATGTGGGTTCGAATTTTGCCAACTGCCCTAGATTTTCCCATCTTTCCTAGATTTTTCCGAGTTGTTTCGATTATGCCAAGTCGTCATAATTTTACAGAAAAAATCCCTATTTTTACAACTCACCTGCATTTTACCAAGTCACTTCGAATTTTGCCAACTTCCCAAGATTTTGCCAAGTTGACTCGATTGCGCCAAATATCCTTAATTTCACAAAACCAATCCCAAATTTCACAATTCGCTTGTATTTTTTTTACCAAGTGGCTTCGAATTTTGCCAACTCGCCAAAATTTTACGGAAATAAAAATTCCGTATTTTACATCTCACCTGAAATTTTCCAATTCCCCAATATTTTGTTGTTTTTGTTTTAAAAAGAGGGAAACAAACGAACCGGTAGAAAATATGAAACATTTAAGACATAATAATGCAAATGTGTTTTCTGCTGTCTTCACCTCTGACAATCAAGAACAACTCTTTTTTTAAAAAAAAAATAACTATTGGGCCAACTACAAATCGAATTGAGAGACGTCTCCAATTACACTGGTTTACAAAGTTTTTATAACATGAACAATTGTAGCTGCCTTTAATTATTTTTCAGGTGTTGATTTCAGATCTGGCGTTAAAAAATGGCTAGCATGTCACGTTTTTATGTTATTGGTCATTTCGACTCCTTTTAAGATCTTCCTATACCAACACCTGCAGGTAATTGGGAGGATACTAGATATTTTACTTTTTGTGGCTGGCAACACTGATTGGCAAGTGGGAGAAAACCATCGAAATAATATTACTAGAGGTACTACTAGAAACGGACGTCATGAACATGTACGAAATCTTAAGCCTCAGAGAGGCAGAGAGAGAGGCGTGTTTGGATAGCGTAAACAAATCATTCACCACGATCTTAGACTAACTTGAATTGTGCACTAACTACCGAAAAGTACTATAAAAGCAGCAATTCGATATTTCATAGGTTAGTAATTTAAGAAAAATGTGGAATGCTTTAAAATTTAAATTGTTAAAGCAGAGAAGCCTAAAAATAAATAAAGCATTTCAAAATACCGTTCTGTCCTAGTATATCAAATGTAGTTCAAGATTTTTTTCATAAATGAAACTAATAATATTTACATATGAAAAGAAGGTGATTTACAGATTGAAACAGCATGGAATTTATAGAATATTTCCGTGAATTTTGCTTCAAAAAGTAATATTAAACTTAGATATTAATTTTATGAGACTTCTGCTATAGTATACTTCTGCTATGCATTTTTTATTTTGCCAAAATAACACAAATTACTTATTTTTTTCCTCAAACGAAACTCCTGAAATAGGGATTTTATAATTTTGCATGTGATAAATTAAGCCTAAAAATTTGCTTTTAATATTTGATAAAAAAATTAAATGAGTTGAAATGCTAAATAAATAATAAATAAAAAAATAAATACCCCCTCAAGCAGCTGCTTGCCACAGAGATCTGACAGGAGCCTGTCAGTTTATATGCCACAGTAGAAAATCTGTGAGGATGGCAGGACCTCAGCAGAAAAACTACACAAACGTCCATGCCTTAGCCGGGGCTCGAACCCAGGTCACTTAGATCAGTAGTCAAGCGCGAAGGCTTGTCAATTGTGGTTGAAGCTCCACTGTCTCTCTTTAAACAGTAGCTAGTACTATCTGTTTCCAGTATTTTACTGTTTTAAAAATAAAGCTTCGGAAAATGGCACAGTAGGATTAATTAATGATGCTGCGCCAACTTTATTCACATTTGTAACAAATGACACACTGTCAAATTGGAAACCTACTGTATTGAGAGACGCTTGTAGAAGATATGATAGAAATTGCAATGAGAACAGATATTGCCTATAAAAATGATCTCTCATGCTGTGTAAGAGGGAAGAGTCCTAAAAAATTTAAGAGAAAGTTGATGCCAGTGCAAAATGAAATCCAAAGCTTAAAGAAAATGCTATGGTGATATTATTGCCAGCTAAGAGCCAAGAAATCAGACTCTTATTCTTTAATAGAAATATTAGATTTGTTTAAGGCTCAAAAGCTCATCAAGATGACATTCAGACACCAAAGCCTGTGTTTCTAGATATAACTTTAAACCTGTTCAGAAATTCACAGCAGAATGCTGAAAGAAGCAATAAATAAAAATAAATAAAATAAATACCCCCTCAAGCAGCTGCTTGCCACAGAGGTCTGACAGGAGCCTGTCAGTTTATATGCCATAGTAGAAGGTCTGAGAGGATGGCAGGACCTCAGCAGAAAAACGACACATACATCCATGCCTTACCCGGGGCTCGAACCTAGGTCCCGTAGATCAGTAGCCAAGCGTGCTAACCACTCGACCAATGACAAATTTTATTGCCAAGAGGTAAATAAGTTTACCATGATATTATATTTTCATTCTCCAAAAGGCTTATCTGCAAAGGGCTTATTAAAAATTGAGGTTCTATTTATTTATTTTTAAAAAGGTTTATGAATTTGTAAAAGAAAAACTTCTTCCTCAATAGCTCCACAATTTTATCTTGGTGCAAATCTGTAGACGGCCTTCCTGGATTTATCGAAGATTTCTACATGGAAAATTTTACTGATAGTAAGCAGAAGCATATGATATTCACTTTATTTTTTGATGAGAAGTCAATTAGAAACAAATACTCTTCAATGGTAAATGCTATTGAGGATATGTGGATTATGGTAATAATGCTAATGATAAAAATTCAGATATAGCTTCTGAAACTCTAATTTTTATGATTGTTTCAGTTTTATATAGCTGAAAAATTCCCATAGGTTATTTTTTTAACAGTTGGTTTGTCGGGCTCAAAATATCTTTTTACTTTTTTTTTAAGCTATAAGAGCAAAAGAGGGAAACTAAAATAACCTAATGATATTTGGTTCCAACGTGCACACATGCAGTTAGTAATTAACCAGCTGATAATTAATAAGCAAAATGGCAATTGTTTAACTTTCAATGAAATTAAAATCATTGGCAGCGATCATGAAATGCCCAGTGGCATTTTAAGTGTTTCTCACATGTGAGTAATATCAAGCAATCAGAGTAAAGCAATAAAGGTCATTGTGTCTCTTTTCTCTGAAATTGGAAAATGTCATTATAAACTGTCTTTATAGCAAAAAAAATTATTAAATATTTCTTGCTTAGAATGTAAATTAGCATTAATTAACTCTGACCTAATACAATCTTCTGTGTCTGAACTTTTAATCCTTACAGGGACATTTTTTTTCCTTTAAGAACCAACAACTTTTGAGCCTTATTATGAAAAACTATGAATGAAATAGTCCATATTACATATCAAAATAAAAAGCATTTAATTCTGGAAAAAAATGGTAGAGAAGCATAAAATAGCATGTTGCAGGTTTTTTGTAGGGATTTTTGGAAACTGATTAATCAGCATTTGTCACTTTAAAGGTTAATATTAAAAATTGAGATTTTTTCGCCCTTCTCACAGTATGTGTGTGCAATTTCAAAAGTTACTGAACAGTGTATTCCAGGAGAAAACTTTATATTCTCAACAACAACCATTTCATACCTAATTAAAAAAATTCAGATTAATGTCCTACATAGGCTTCAATGGATGTTGGTGCTCAAATCACTAGATAGTCATATCACTAATAGAGAATTGGATGTGGAAGTTGACAATCATACTTATAATATGAAAAAGAAACATTACAAGAAAAAATGCTAAAATTAGACTTCACAATTTAGGGACACAAATGACAAAAATTAAAAGGCATCAAAATTTGCACAAAACACAGTGACAAAAAAAGGGGGGGGGCTCAGTCGGTAGCGCGCCAGGCTCGTAATCTGTAGTTCCCAAGTTCGATGGGCTTGCCCACCGAATTCCCCACCGATGGGCTTGCAAAGGCCGCCGTCCGTCGGATGGGACGTTAAACCGTGGCCCCGTGTGCGGGAGAGCCATACCCTGTGCACGTTAAAGAACACGCTGGATGGCCTTGACGGGAGACTACCATCAGTCTCCGAACAGCTGTTCCAGTGGGTCCCCTCCCCCAACCTTCTCTGAGCCTTCGGGGTCCATGTGACCTGGCCATTTAGCCCATGGTGTGCAAAAAAGTGCCGCTCAGAGGTAAAACAACTCAACCCAGTGACAAAAATATACTTTGCAGTACTGCATTTCTTATATTCTGTGTGTGTGATATGAATTTCCTACTGCCTCAGCTGGAATGAAAATAGCTTGCATTTTTTTTTATAGCATGAAATTTTAATTATGTCATTTGTGTGTGTGACCTCGGATTTTCTTCTGCCTTGGTTGAAATGAGAGAAAGTGTAAATTATTTTGTTTTTCACATACACAGTCGTATCAGAATAATATGACCAGCTACCATTCTTATTATTAGGTAGGTGGTCACATTTTTCTGATACGACTGTGTATATAGCATTAAATTTTCAATTATGTCATTTGTGTGGGAGGAGCTTGAATTTCTGCTTCAGCTGAAATAGCAAGCTTACAATATTAAGTTTTTTTTATAGCATGAAATTAAATTATGTCATTAATATTTTTTAATGAAAGAAGGAAATAAATTTGACTTTTCATGTTATTTTCTTAAATGAGGCGCGGATTTGCACAATTAAGATCTATAAATTTTGCGGGCTTTTGCTTAAGCTAAACGATTTGATCGTGTATTAGATTTTAAAATATGTTTACCATTGTCGATGTTTTAAAAGGGCTCAAATTAAAGCCTGCTATGTTGGCAGGCAACTTAGTTCAGTTTTAATCGCATATTAAGAGTATATCGAATTTTTTCCAAATTTTCATACGAAACCTCAATTTGAAAGAGAAGCAGTTTCCAGCGTCTTCGCTTTTCATCAGATATAAATCAATAAGTGTGTATTAATTAAATCTATTTTGTTGTTTTAATTACTACACTGGAATAACTTCATTGAAATAAAAAACAAAAAACAGCAAAGTTCTGCATCATTTCAATCATTTCGTGGTCGTTTACCAGCCATTCGCAAAAAATCATGGGTATTCGTGCCTTCTTAAAGCACCCACCTGTGATCATGACTGAAAATGATCATTATCATCATCATCATCATCATCATTCTCCTCAAGCACCCAAGGTGCAACCAGACCGTGCAATTTAGTTCTCCGAGCAAGTCTGTCCTGAGCTACATCTACTGCATCTGGCCACTGCACACCAATTCTAATAAGGTCCTGTTTGACATTCTCTGCTCAAAACATCCTAGGTCTCCCCCTCTTTCTGAGGCCTTTAGACACACTGTTCATAACCTTATTCACAAATTTATAATTATTCATACAAGCAACATGGCAAAACCAACGGAGTCTCTCTCTGCACAATATGCTGCTTAAAGGAGGTTTCAAACTCCTTTGCCTAACCTCATCATTAGTTACAAAGTTGAACCACGTAATGCCCAAGATACTGCCCTCAAAAGCATCTAATTTCCTGTTACCTTATTTACAAAGTGTCCACGTTTCACTACCATAATTCACCCTAGAAAGAACCAAACTATTATACAGTCTAATTTTAGTCCTTAGGTGTATACGCCTATTTCTCCACACTCTCCATAGATTCTTAAAAGTCCCGGCAGCAATCCCTATTCGTCTGTTAATCTCATGCCGCACATCACCATTATCTGTTATATAGCTCCCAAGATAATTAAATTGTGACACCTGCTCAAGACTGCAACCATTCGGAATAACCCAATCACAGCCTGCCTGGCCAATTTTCATCACTTTAGTTTTCTCTCTGTTTATAACTAAACCTATTCTACTACCAGTTTCATCAACAGCTCGAATGAAAGAGTTCATCTCATCAACATCATTTGCCAAAAGGGCTAAATCATCAGCATAATCTAAATCAGAAATTTTCACTCCAAATAATTTAAGGCCCAAAATCTTTCCTTTGCAGTGAATTTCACATAACTAATCAATAACCAAACTAAAGAGAAAAGGAGACAAAATGCACCCTTGTCGAACACCAGAAGTAATGCTAAACCAATTGCTACAAGCCTTACCAACTCTCACACACGACTCAGTGTTATTATAGAGAGCTTTCATTATGTTAACTAACTTGTCTGGTATACCATATGATCTCACAATCAACCACAAATTATGACGATCAACAGAGTCGAAAGCCTTTTTGAAATCAACAAAGCTAGCAACCAAAGGTTTCTGAAACTCTAAACATTTCTCAAGAATCTGCCTAAGTGAAAATATCTGATCCACACATCCCCTACCACTTCTGAATCCACATTGCTCATCACGCAATTGACTGTCAACCAGATTCTTAATTCTATTAAGCACAATCATGGAAAGAACTTCACCTGGAACAGAGAGTAGGCTGATACCCCTATAGTTATCACAAGAACTACGATCACCTTTTTTGAAAATAGGGATAACAATAGCTCTTGTAAAATCCTTAGGAACCATGCTTTTATCGTAAAATATATTCAAAATTTCAGTCATCCATGTGGTAACCTAAACATTCCCAGCTCTAAGCATTTCTGTAGTAATTTCATCTACGCCTTACCTTATGCAGTTTAAGTTTAGAAATAGCCAAAATAACTTCAGACTGTGTTATAAGGCCAACATTAAAGCCAGTAATGCATCTATCATCATTAAAAACAATGGGAATAGAACTAACCACATTGTTTAGAACATCACTGAAATGCTCAGCCCACCTTGCCATGACAGAATCCTCACCTTCTACAACCTTATCTTGTTTACCCTTCAATCCCTGTACACCTGTCCATTTTCTACCACAACATTAACTATCTGTTATTGCTCTCTGCTGTTGTGCTAGCTCCTTCCTTGGCTTTGTCAGCCAAGCCATCAAGCCAAAGATTCTTATCAACAACTAACTGATCCTTTACACGTTTATTAAGCTCTCTGTAATACTTTCTATTAGGACTATTAGGGTATTGATTAAGGACCTTCCTGCAGTTCTTTCTTTTAGAAATAAGCTCAAGTGCCTTATCACTCAGATAATTTTGCCTCCTCTGCTCCTTTTTTCCTAAAAGAGTACTGTTAGTGTCCAAAAAGCCTGTTTAAAATGATCCCATTCTTCCTCAACTTCAGTAGTAAGCATACCATGACTGTCATAATGATTAAGTAACCTATCATGGTAAGCTTTGGCTATAACTTGGTCTTTCAGAGCTTCAGTATTAAAAGTAAATTTTTTAACTCTAGCACAACACTTTTTAAGTTTAAGTTGCAAGACACTTTTAATAATGTAATGGTCAGATCCAATTTCAGCTCCCCTATATGACCTGGTATTACTAACATAACTAGCCCATTTGCTGTTAATTAATATATAATCAATCATATTCTTATGCAGCCCACCAGGGGAAAACCATGTGTACTTATGTATGTCGCAGTGTTTGTAATAAGTGTTAGTTATTCTGAATCCATTGAGTTTACTTACCTGTAGGAGACGTTGCCCATTGCCATTGCAGCTACCAATAACAAAAGAGCCTATTACTCCTCCCCAAAGGTCAGAGTCAGTACCAACCTTGGCATTGAAGTCACCAAGAACAAAGGTAATATCTCCTTTCTTGACAGAATTCAAAATATCCTGAAGTTGTCCATAAAACCTATCCTTCTCATCCTCATCGGCATCGTCAGTGGGGGCATAACAGCAGATAACATTCAAGTCTTTAACGCTTGTCTGAAATTTTGCTGTAAGAAACCTTTCATTAATGCACTCATATCCTAGAAGAGCATCACTAGGGTGTCTGCTGAGAAGCAGACCCACGCCTTGATGATGTTTATTATCGTTCCTTCCTGAAAAGAGAAATTTAGGATTATTTTTAAGAATCTTTATCTGTCCATCTGGTCTCTTGCAAGCCGAGAATATCTAAATTATAATGGTGGAATTCTTATGTGAGGACATCAAGAGAAAAAGCTCTGTGCAGAGTCCTCACATTCCAACTACCTATGGAGAGAAAATGATTAGTGGGATGTTAAAGAAACTATGTTTATTGAGAGAGGGAATGCCGACAATATCAAACAGCTCCCTAATCGCATACATGGGGCAAAGATCCGTTCCCCCACCACTAAAGGCTGAAGCCATCTACACTGGAAGACTTCCTCCAATGTAGAATTTGATGATGCCAATAGAAGCAAAGAGTTCAGGTGCCTGCGATGACTTCTGCTCAGGATTATCCACCAGCTGATAAACATATCCCGTGAATCTATTCACTTGGGGATGTCAACGCACAAACAAATAGAACACACAGCGGAAGATTTTCTCTCCACAGAAGCCCACAAGTGCAGCAAATTCAGAATCCATTATCAAGCTCAGAGCCTTATATTAGTCCAGTCCAGTAGGTTTATATGGTCAGAACCCTGTGTGGTTGACCACTCCTCAGCAGGGTAGAAAAAAAAGAAAAGTAGCCATAGTTGTCCAGAACAGTAGGCCACACTAATCTGGCAGCCCTCCCCTTCCGTTCACTTCCACAAGAGAGTATCTCTTTTGAAAGGTACTAACGGTCTGCACCACGAGAAGGCGGGGTCGGACATTAGGTGCTAGGCCTGGCCGGTTCTATGCATCATCAGAGGGGATTGGTGCATAGCTCTCCTTCCAGTGACTACCTATCTACCATTTACAGACAAAATTGGTGTATTAATTAAATCTATTCTGGTGTTTTAATTACTACATTGGAATAACCTCATTGAAATAAAAAACAAAAAACAGCAAAGTTCTGCATCATTTCAACCACCGTCGTTTACAGTCGTCCTTCATTTCATCGTCGTTTACCAGACATTCGCAAGGAATCATGTGTATTCTTGCCTTCTTAAAACACCAACCTGGATCATGGCTGCCAATGGTACGGGAATCGAAGTTCCATCTCCAGTATTACTGCCTCAATGGAGAAAACTTGTAAAGGGCCCCATCCACTTAATCAGAATGTATGTCAAGTAAGGCAAGGACAGGTTTTACTCATGTTTATTTCAGTCCAAACTTCGCTTGAATGGCAACAAGAACAAGTTCGATCAGTGCCACTCACCCAGAACTTGCATGATTATAGGCTTGTGTTCACGATAGAACTTGTTCTTGTTGTTATTTACGCGAAATTTGGACTGAAGGGAACATGAGTAAAACCTGTCCTTGCCTTACCTGACATGCATTCTGATAAGTGGATGGGACCCTTAACAGTAACTTAACCTTAGACCGCCAATATTGTTATTCTCATTGTAGGAGGAAACACGTGCTGTACGTTGAAGAGTGAATATTGGCGTTTAAATGCCACAGAGGCAGCGTCGCGGATGTGCCAGACAAGTTTTGTTATATGTGTGGAAATTATATTTTAAAATCCCAGGGTCGTTCTTTAACAAAGATTGTGCAGAAAGCCTATAACTTGTATTTTGAATGCCATGTTGGAGATCATGACAAAACATGGGCTCCACGTGTGTGCTGCATTTCGTGCTTTGTTCGCCTGAGAGAATGGTTGGAAGGTAAGATAAAATCCATGCCCTTTGCAGTTCCAATGGATTGGCATGAGCCAACTGGTCACCTGCATGATTGCTATTTTTGTTTAATAAAGTGTGGGGCTTTCAAAAAAGAACGAAAGTAAAATACAATATCCAAATATGCTTTCAGCCATAATTCCAGTTCCTAATGGAAAAGATCTTCCTATACCAATATTTCCAACCAATTGGGAGGAGATGGATTCACATTTATCAAAGGAAGATTTTGAGGCACATACAGATCCTGATCCTACATACACCCCTAAAAAGTTATAAGATCCTCATCTGATTCAGCAAAATGATCTTGCTTGAGACCTAGGACTTTCCAAACAACAAGCTGAGATTTTAGGTTCAAGAGTGGAATCTTCTGGCCAAGGGTACAAGAGTTTCGCTGTTCAGAAAGAGAAATTTGGCTTTATCTGCTTTATTACGAAATGCAAGAGGGTTTGTGTTTCTGCACAAATATTTAAGGGCTGGTGGAAGAAATTGAAACTACTCACCATTTAAGGAATGGCGTCTATTTATAGATTCGTCGAAATTCAGCTTAGAAGCTGTCCTTTTGCCTAAAGAAAACAAAAAAAAACCTTCCATTCCAGTGACACACATTGTGGGAATGAAGGAAACTGATGAAGGCATGGAAAAAATGCTCGCTGTTATAAAATATGACCAGTTTAAGTGGACACTATGTGGTGACCTAAAAGTCATATCTCTCTTGCTCGGGTTTCAAGGAGGCTTCACAAAATTTTTCTACTTTCTGTGTTTGTGGGACAGTAGAGCCAGAAAGGAACACTACAAAACAAAACACTGGCCCAAAAGAGATGTTTTATTCCTGGAAAGAGTAATGTGCGGTATAAGCCTGTAGTTGAACCATCTGATGTTCTGTTCCCATTACTACAGATCAAACTGGTGCTTATTAAAAATATTGTAAAGATTATGAACAAAACTGGTAAATAGTTTTTGCACTTGAAGGAAATCTTTACAAAATTAAGTGATGCCGAGGGATTTTTGTTGGTCCTCAGATCAGGAAACTACTGAATGATACTGTCTTCGAAGAAGAACTGAATATGAAGGAGCGCGCTGCATGGAATCCCTCACATCTGTGGTCCAGGGTTTTCTGTGGAATCAGAAAGAGGAAAACTACCACCAGCTCATTCAAGATCTTCTCAAAAACTATGAAAATCTTGGCTGCCGAATGTCTTTGAAGATCCATTTCTTGCACTATTACCTTGACTTCTTTCCCAAGAACTTAGGAGCTGTCGGTGATGACCAAGGGGAAAGATTTCACTAAGATATCCGAACCATTGAGGAGAGATAACAAGGCAGATGGGACCCAGCGATGATGGGTGACTATTGCTGGTTCTTGCAGAAGGAAAATACCTCAGCACATAAAAGATAAAATTGAACTTCTTGTAAGTATAAAAGATCCTTAGCCATGTTTTCGTATTTTGCCTTTCAATATTATTTCATTTCTTACTTTATATTCAGTGGTCTATAACTATGATGTTTCTAAATTTTTTCACTGCAATCATGTGATTAATTAATGAGTTTTAAATTGCAATTTAATAAAATAGTCACATTTATTTTTCATTTCCCAGATATGCATATTCATTGAAATTTGATATACAACAATCCGTAATTAAAAAAACTGTACGTGCTGCAGATTTTTAGCAGCCATATTTGAATTTAGCACCCCAAAATTAGTTTAAAATATCCTATTTGACCAATGTTATAAAAAAACGTATATATGTTGTCTAGTGTTATTTTGTTTTGAAATTCGGTTAATTTCTTTGCCGCTTCTGCGATATAGCGCTAGTGTAGTGAATATTATCTTTGTTGTGGAATTGCAGTGCTGTAGAAAATGGATACTTTATCGAAGAATGCGATGTTTCGATTTAATTTTGCTGCATTTATTATTGCAAGTTTTATTTATCCTGATTTTGTATTAGGTGAAGCTTTGGAAAAAGTAATGAAGGAATCAGAATCATGTGAAACCAGCTGTGATAAAACATACCCCTTACACACGTATCCATCAGTAAGTTTTATGGTTGTTAGTCAATAAATGTACTATTTTATTTTGCACAAGATTACTTACAAACTATTTAGGCAATAAGTGATATGAAAACAGACAGTAAACATAATGATCACAAGTACTTAATTTAAAAACAATTGCTGCGAAAAACCTATACCTTTATTTTTTCCTTATTAATTATGATGTTCATGAAGACAGACAAACGTACTAAATAAAAATTTACTTCAAATAATATTTGTCGTTATTTTTATCAGGTGATTAATATTTATTAAAATAATTTACTCGTTAATGAAAAATATCACAAATGTGTTTAATGTACTTACATTTTTATACGTCATGGACTGCCATATTTCCTACGTAAAGTGGAAGTTAATTCAAAAGGCCTGAATTTCATAAATAACTTTTTAACATTTACAATCACTATATTCTTCTTAAATAGTGTAATATTCTTCAAATATATTTATAGTACCATACTCTTATTTGAAGCAAATGGCAATTTAGAGAGTGAAAAGATTGAAATATTCAGTATAAAGTTGATGCTAAGGATTCCTACAGAACTTTTAATAAAAAACAGTCTAAGCTCCTATGATATTAATAAAATTCAAGTCTCATAAAATTCAGTGCCTGATTTACATGGATGTTGGCAGAAATTTTTTCAGGGGAGGGGGAAATTCATTAATGCAAGCAGCTGCGAATGCAGCAATCTTGCATATTCCATAATGTACTGTAGGATGCCCAAAAAGTAGGGAAATATTTTTGAAAATACATTTAATTTTTTATATATTAATAAATGAAAAAATATATTTCCAAAACCAAAAGAATATAAAAATTCAAGATTTCATTTCATTGAGGGAAAAGAAAATTTTGGTTACTCCATATTATTTAAATAAAAAATAAAATAAATACCCCCTCAAGCAGCTGCTTGCCACAGAGGTCTGACAGGCGCTTGTCAGTTTATATGCCAGAGTAGAAGGTCTGAGAGGATGGCAGGACCTCAGCAGAAAAATGACATACATCCATGCCTTACACAGGGCTCGAACCCACGTCCCTTTGATCAGTAGCCAAGTGTGCTAACCACTTGGCCACGGGACGCCATATTATTTAGAAAACTTTTTCCAGGGGCTGAAGGACTGACCTTTTTGAACTCCTAAAGTGACAGAATTTATCAATATACACCATATCACGAAAAGCCACATTCAAAACTCCCTAACATTGGATAATGTCATTCTGAATACTTTCTGTTTTAAAGAAAACAGGAAAAAATTATTATAAAAATTTTAAAATTAATTTTTTAATTAAAAATTTGTTATAATTATTATTTGTGTTTCGATTAACTTTTGAGGTAAATTCTTATGACTAGCAACATATGCTGTTAAATGTTCCAGCTTCAGTAACTCTTAATATTAAAAATATGCAATTTATAAGATTTCAGTTTATTTTCCATAACATTTTTTCATAAAAAGCATAGAAAGGGAGCTTTGAATGTGGCTATCCATTCATATAATATGCATCCAAATACATTTGCTTATATAGGAAATGAAATCTGTGAACAATATACACTAGGCTTGTATTTTATGTTTACAGTTCTACAGTAAAAATTTGAATTCAAATTTATATTGCATTGCACTTGCTTCTTTCTTTTTTCTTTGTATTTAAATAAAAATGCTCATTTTTCTATTTGCAAAAATGCAAGAATATTAATAGTTTATCACAATCGACCAATGTATGATCATTATGTTTTAATTAATTTGTGATAAATAAGTTGAACTTTCTTTTTTGTTATTTCATGTAATGCTAACTATAACAACCTAGATAAGTGAATGCTTTTGAGTTGTTTATATTGTACTAAATGTATAGTCTAATGCATTAAATGTAAAGTATTTTAATTAATTGATTGAACTCTGAATAATCAATTATTAGCATTAACAACTTTTAACTGATGTTTAATCCATAAATTTCTATAGTATTATTCTTAAATTAAATCACATAAACTTTTGTATATACCATATATGACATATTAATTGCCAGTGTTTAAATAGTAATTTGTTTGAATTGTAGCCAGATAATAGTGCAGAATTTGCAAATAGTGGCCAGATCAGACATTCCAGAATCTGTGGGACTGGCCTGCAGAGCATCAATTTGTCATGAATCCCCTTATCAACCTTCAGATGCCCTGCAAAATTCAATCCTGTTGAGTCAGTATTATCTCTTATATAATGCATTAAAATGCCTGTGTGTCTTTCCATTGCAAATCTTTACTGTTCAATCTAACTATGTGTACCACATATGAGATATTAAAT
This sequence comes from Ryuthela nishihirai, assembly GCA_038380435.1. Taxonomy (NCBI): domain Eukaryota; kingdom Metazoa; phylum Arthropoda; class Arachnida; order Araneae; family Heptathelidae; genus Ryuthela; species Ryuthela nishihirai. Next base: position 35,737,157 of record JAWZYU010000028.1, read on the forward strand.
CCCAGGGTCTAAATAGTAGCATCCACTACACCAAATAACGATTTTCTCTGTATTTTTTTCGTACATTGAATGTGGATTGTGAGTCACTATTTGAGTAGCCCAAGCATAGGGTATTAGCATAAAATGTGTTTATAAATTATAGTTCTACAAATGATAATATACCAGTCTTCCTTTGGGGATTATAGATGATTCTAAGGGGGGAAAAACTTTTTACCTCTATAACTATTATCCACCTGCACTACTAGAATATGTTAAAATTTGTCAAATATGAAGAGGATAATTAGCAAAAATAAAATTTTTAATTTTCTAAGCATGGCCGAGTGGTTAGCACGCTTGGCTACTGATCTAAGGGACCTGGATTCGAGCCCCAGGTTAAGGCATGGCTGTCGTTTTTCTGCTGAGGGCCTGCCATCTTCTCAGACCTTCTACTATGGCATATAAACTGACAGGCCCCTGTCAGACCTCTGTGGCAAGCAGCTGCTTGAGGGGGTATTTATTATTTTTTTAAACATTATTGTACCAACTAATGTACCAATTAAGCTATGAAACAAACATCATTTTATTAGATTCATGGTTGTATCATTTCCATTTACCTGTAAATGCATAATTTTTTTGCCATTAAAATATTAATTACTCTGATATTTTTTTCACAATGTATGTGATATTGATTCAGTTATATTAACTAAATAATATACACTGAAAGGACAATTTATTATACACACCCACTTAATAACGTGTGTGTTCAACAAAACTAATTTTTTTGACTAACTTTGCACTTTAAGTTATATAGAATGTTTACTTCTAAGTTACAATAAGTTGTTGTAGTTTTAAAATTACAGGTATATATTCTGGTAATAGTAGTCATTGAAATACATTAATTTCATTTTTAGTCCTTGCAGTGTTGGGTTTCTGAAACTGAACTCACTGTGGTGGCCAGATTTGTTTCAAAGTGTTTTTAGAAAATGAAATGAACAGCTTTAGAACCTCATCCTGAAGTAACTAATAAATGGAAATATGTTGTTTATGTACTGAAAGAAAGAGCATTTAATTGTGTTTAATAAAATGGCAAAAATTCTAAGGAAAAATATGGTAGGTTAAATTTTTTTAAAGCTTTTTTTTTTTAATATTGCAAAATTTTACTGTGTTTTTTTACTTTAGTAAAATTTTAAAAATGTATTTTTCCCATTCTTTTTCTATATTATTTTATTATTCTAATATAAACAGTTCATAATATTTCTATTATTGCTGAAATCTTTTATTTATTTTGTTTTTTTAAATTATTTAGTCATTTATGCATACTATAATACATATTGCATATTCTTAGAGTTTTGATGATCGATAAACTCTAAGCCTAAGAAAAGCAGTGTCATAAGAAATAATTTTGCTTTGAAAACAAGATAATTTAAATAAAAATTGAAAACTATATCAGAAAATTAATAAAGAATTATGAAAAAATTTCAATAAAATGTTTCAAAGCATTTAAAGTTTAAATGAAGCACTGAATTTGAGGAAGAGTCACTTTATTATGAAGCTGCATAACTGCTACAGGGAAGTTTAATTCTAAAATTGCAGCAGAAATTTTGGTTAAAAATTGCGATTTTGTGAGCTTAATTAGTTTATTTGCTTGAAATGTATAATAGTAATGATAAATAAAGTCTTACCATTTAAAAATCGGGCTTTGAATAATCCTAATGCTTCAGACTGTTTCCATTTACAAATCACTAACAGATTTGTTTTCAATCGTAGATTTTTTGTTCGTAGATTGTTAATTATTGCTTATAATCACAATATTCATTTGAGAAGCAATAATAATCACAGTATCCATTTGAGAAGCAATAAAAATTAATTTTAAAAGCATTAAAGTAAATAAAAAATCTTTAAATCAAAAGTCTACTAAAATAATGATTGAAAGCCAATGTGCATATTTGTCGGATGATACAATTTCTGGTGGTAATAAAAATCTATTTTTACGTTAAAGTTTAGAAAGCATTACAACTCTAGTCATTGTTGTTGGGTTACCTCTGAGCAGTGCTTTTTTGCACACAATAGGCAAAATGGCCAGGTCACAAGGACTTCGAAGACTCGGAGGTTGGTGGAGTAGACCAACTGGACAGTTGTTATGAGACAGATGGTAGCCTTCCATCAAGGCCATCTAGCATGTTCTTTAATGTGCACAGGGTATGGCTCTCCCACACACGGGACCGCAGGAAAACTGCAGATTACAAGCCTGGCACACTACCAACTGAGCCACCCCCTGCCCCTACAACTCTATTAGAACTATAAATAGCCTAAAATATGGGGAAACACAACTGATCAATAATCTATGCATAATATGGCAGAATAAAGGCATAAACTAAATCATTGCTATTTACAGTGACTGAACACTGCATCAAATAGATTTATTTTTAAACTTTATCATAATTTTTTCAAGCAGAATCAACAGGTAAATATATATATCATAGATTTAAATGCTGTTTTTAATATTTGATTAGCAACAGTTGAAAATAAATTCAAATGCTATTTGGGACAAAAAATTTTCACAACCTTGTACTATGGGAGTGAAACTTGCGTCTCCAATCATTAGAATTTGAAAGATGAATGGGTTTTTTCAGGCTCTGACATGGGAAGGGTTAACAAATTTAAATACTTAGAGATAACATGTTATTCAAATAATAAAATGTAATCCTTTCAGTTGCATTACTAAAAATTGATATCTTAGAAGTGTCCATTTTGTTTCTTAAATTTCATTCCAAACTACCAATTGGAATGAGATGTAACTTGAAGGATGCAATAAATTATGTTGTTTTTATCCATCACATTATTCTGTACTAGCATCAACTTTTCTTTAAAGAGCATTGTTTGTTCGCAATTAATATGTGTATTTCTGGAACATTCCAGACATCCCTTATGCTAAAACTGCAGACTGTGTGAAAAATTAAAAGAAAGCATTTGAACATCTATTAAGTTCCTTATATGTATTAAACATTTGCTGATTTAAACTGCAATCTAACATTAAACTCAAATAAAAATTTTAATCTTCATCAAAGGGTATACAAGATTTTAGCAAAGTTTTGACCATTCCTTCAGTTTTATTCAGCTGATCATATCTGTAGTTTTAGCAAATCTATACATAATTACAGTGAATAATTTGTGTCTTTTTTAAACTTCCTGTCACATATACCATAGAAATAAAAATGACTTTGTTTTATGTAGGCAGAGCACTTAGGTTGTTGCAAGAGGGGCTGCCGACTTTATGCAATGATTGATCTTGTTTACAACTTCCAGAATCCTAACATTACAAAGGAATCTTGCATGAATTGTAAGCAAATGTCAATTTATACTTTAAAAGCTAAATTTGTGTGCATTTTATTTTTCTTGGTGTAATGAACAAGTATTGGTGTTGGCAAAGAAAAAAAATCTTCAGTGTTATGCCATATATATAAGATCCATATTGACAAATTATCACTCCTTGATTATTTAACAGGAAATAAATACCACTTAGAAAGCAACTCACCCATCACACACACACACACTCCACAAAACTCTCTATCCTGCCCTCAGTCAGTAGAGGACACCAATGGGCTTGGAAAGGCCACCATCCATCGATGCAATGTAAGCCATGGCTCCAAGTGTGGGAGAGCCATACCTTGTGCATGTTAAAGAACACAGTGGATGGCCTTTATTCCATCTGTCTCCTAACAGCTGTCCAGTGGATCCCCTTCACCCAATGCAAAAAAAGTACTGCTCAGAGGTAAAACTCCCTCCACACACACAAACACATACAAAAAGCTGTTCACGAGAATTGTACCACTTGATTGATAGCCAACCATCTTCTTTAAAATAATAAAAGGGAATGAAGGTACTCCTTTACACAAAGGGCAGAGATAACCTTGAATCTCTATTGGGTTGTTCTGGTTCTCTCAACAAACACACAAGGATGTGCCCTTTGAGGTTGTAGTCGTATGTTAATCACTAGACCAGATAAGGCTTTAATTAATAAATGTTTGTAGAAAAAATTTTGCCGACATATGGGACTCGAACCTGCATCTCTCCAGAAACATTCCAGGGTATTCTAACCATTGAACTAATGCCAGCTCTGTCTCTTTTTCACTAGTATGACTTTCACTTTCCCAAAATTTTTGGTGCCATTTATGATCTTGGGTGGCAACTATTTCTTTTTAGTGCGCTGAGTAAGATGGATGTTATGTCAGCAAAATGTTTTCTACAAACATTTATTGATTTATAGATGTATAAAAAGTTAACAGGTAACTCTGTGATTGTCAATCATTCTTAAACTAATTATTTGTAAAGAAACAAAACTATAGGCCAGGATTCCCAAATATTTGCTACATTGCATCTATGATAATATCTATAATCATATTTAACATATCCAATCATTTACATCCTACTATTCTTTTTTTCTTCCTTGATGGTGAGAGAAGGTTTTAATTGATACAACAATAATTCAGTGCTCTTTCCTGGCTATCCCAGTTGCCTGATTTGAACCCCATTAAAAATTTATGGGCTACGAATATGCAATCCACTTAACTTGACACGGAGAAACTATATGCATGCATTACAATGAAAATAGCTTCACATTACACCAGACACCTTCCAAACACTCGTCAGCTCAAAGCCATGTCGAATTCAAGTTATCATGGTGGTATATGGTAGTCCTACATGATATTGAAGTAAGGTTTCCAATTTTTTTAGCTACACTGTGTATTTCAAGTTGTTTTATATTTTGATATAAAATAGCATTTTATGTATTCATTTGTTCTGTTCAGTCATAGTTTGAAAAATACTAATTCAGACTATTGGTGCTTAGCAGTTTAAACCTTAAAATGCTTGATTTTTAACACTGAATTTGGTTTGGTGACAGAGTTAATTTTATAGTTATATTACATGAAAACTAAAATAACTTTGAACTTTGCCCTGAAGTAACTCCTGAAATATTCATTTGTTATACCAAATGTGATTTGTAAATTTTAGGATTAAAAAGTAAAGTGTCACTTTTTGAGAAAAAAGCTTCAACATAATACTTTGGAAATGTTGGAAGTGGGGTTTTGGACCAAGAGACTGAAATTCATTCTGAGAACTAGTATTCCAAATACTTTTTTTTTTTTAATGTTTATTTGTTTACTTTATGTAAAAGAAAGCAGTGGCTGCAGGAAGTGTAAATAATGACAAATGCTAAGCGTAGCCACCTCATTTACAAAACTGAGCATCATTAATTATTGACACATCACTTCAGCTACTCTTCAGTTTTGTAATTACAATATATTTTTTAATTGTGTCAGTAAAAATTATTTTAACCCATTTTGTGCCATTGTGCAGGATGTGCTATCAAAAGTTCCTTGCTTCATTAGGACTATCATTAATTGGTCTATTTATTATTATGTACCATTTGAACATGCTTTAAACATTGCTACAGGTTCAAGTTGGGTTGAGTTGTTTTACCTCTGAGCGGCACTTTTTTGCACATCATGGGCTAAATGGCTAGATCACAATGACCCTGAAAGCTCAGAGAAGGTTGGGGGAGGGAACCTGCTGGAACAGCTGTTGGGAGACAATGGTAGCCTCCCGTCAAGGCCATCCAGGGTGTTATGTATTTCGTTATTTAACGTGCCCATGGCTGACCATTTACATTCATTTATGGCCATCATACATCTAATGGAGATGGCATCTACCAGCAAGACAACTGTTCATCTCACAGGTCCAGGTTGGCTACTGCATGGTTGCAGGAGCATTCTGCTCACTTTGAAATAATGAATTGGCTACCTAGAAGCCCAGATTTAAATCCCATTTTTTTTTAAATTTAATCCCATCCAAATCTTTGGGATACTGTCGAGCAGAGTGTTCTGGCCTGTGTCCCATTAGCGATGACCTTGAGAGAATTGTGGACAGCTCTGGAGGATGCATGGATCACCATACCTGTGGAATATTTACGCAAGCTTGTGGAGTCCTTGTCTCGCTGTGTAGGGGCGGGGATGACTCAGTTGGTAGCGCGCCAGGCTCGTAATCTGTAGCTCTCAGGTTCGAGTCCCAGCTGGGTCAGTGTTGAGATTTATCTCCACAAAACTCCCCATCCTGCCCACGGTCAGTAGGGGACACCGATGGGCTTGGAAAGGCCGCCGTCCATCGGATGAGATGTTAAACCGTGCATGGCTCCATGTTCGGGAGAGACATACCCTGTGTACGTTAAAGAACACACTGGATGGCCTTGATGGGAGGCAACCATCTGTCTCCCAACAGCTGTTCCAATGGGTCCCCTCCCCCAACCTTTTCTGAGCCTTCGAGGTCTATGTGACCTGGCCATTTAGCCCATTGTGTGCAAAAAAGTGCCGCTCAGAGATAAAACAACCCCACAAAGCCTCACCATGTGGCAGCTGTTATCAGGGCCAAAGAGGGTCCAACACGTTACTGGGTTGCTATCCCTAATTCAATGGCACTTCAGTATAGTTTGGTTATTTCTAGGGTTAGTTATGGTAGTGAAACTTGGATGCTTTGTAAACAAGATAAATAACAGGAAATTGATGCTTATGCAGTATCTTGGGTGGTTTAACTTTGTTAGTAATAATGAGGTTAGTCAAAGGAGTCAGCAACCTCCTTTGCTTAACCTCATCATTACTTACATGGAGTCAGCAACCTCCTTTGAGCAGCATATTGTGCAAAGAGAGAGACTATGGTTTGGCCATGTTGTCCATATGGATAATTATAGATTTGCTAATAGGGTTATAAAGAGTGTCCCTAAAGGCCTCAGAAAAAGGGGGAGACAGGATGCAGTGGGCAAACAATGTCAAACAGGATCTTGTTAGAATTGGTGTGCAATGGCCAGATGTAGCTCAGGACAGATATGCTTGGAGAACTAAATTGCACATTCTGGTTGGACCTCCATAGCACATGGCTGCTTGAGGATGATGATAGCTAACTTCCATTTCATATTTTACCAGAATTTCTGTGATGAATCACTTATGATAATAGCACATTTAAGCTTGCAAAACATCTGTTGATCATAACCTGCTGTTTTTAAAATCAAGCAAATCATTTTGCTGTCTTTTTAAAAATAATAATTTTTTATAAAGTTTATTCTTTGTATTTAAATATTTACATCATTATTTGTTGAATGGAATTTAAGGTATCTTGCTTTTATTGCATTATGTAAAATTTTAATGTTCTGAACCCTTTTTCTTCTATAGCTTGTATGGAGGCTTACAGTCAAACAGCTGAATGTTATGCTTGTAACCTAGGATGTACCAATCAAGTTTCCTTTGTGAATAAGAAATATAAAAAGGTATGTGAGATAGTACTTCTATTATACCACTTTTGTCAAAACTATTAAAATTAATACAATGGACATAAACCAAATGCTCATCAAATCTTTTCATTTTAAAACTTTGCCTGCAATTAAGTATAATTTGTGAATAGCATTTAATAAAATGCAAATATCGTAAAGAAGTGTGTTTTAGCAATTTGTTTTTCTATTTGTACTTTGACCTGTACTCGTAAAAGATTTCAAATGTTTTTTATAACCTATTTTTTTCAAATTGATCAGCATTAGAAATCATCTGTCATGAGTCCTGAAAATCAGCAAACTCATTTTTTCCATAAAATTATTTATCGATTGGAAATCATGTCCATCTGTCAACTGAATGAAGCCCTAGACTAGACTCTGTCAAGCTAGAAAATGTACACTCAATTTCTAAAAGATCTTGATTGAAGAGCCACTACAGAAAGTTTGCTATCTAGAAAGATTCAATCTTAAATTGTGGTTGGTAGTGAGAGTTATGTGTTGACGATACAACATCAATATTAATGTCATTGTTAGTTATTATGATTATGTTGAGCAAAATACATCTCTCTAGGTTTAAATATTCATTTGTTTATATAATAATTGTTAATAAATAATCATTAATAGCCAATAAATAATTGTTAATAAATAATTACTAATAATTGCCAATAACAATTAAAAAAATTTGCATATTCTGAAAATTTATTTTTTTGCATTGCTTCTCCTTACCCTAATTCCAAGTTTTTTTTAGTACAACTCAACTTCCAAAGTTAAACCATTTCCAACGAATGGAAATGGTTTATGTCACGTATCAAGAAAAAAGGCCAGGAGTTGGCTCAGCTAGTACCATGCCAGACACTATACATTCTTCATCAGCAAAATGGTGGTTATGTAGAAATAACCACCACTCTATTCTATATAAACTCTGCAGAACTACCACCATTTTGTTGACAAAGAATGCATAGTGCATTCAAAATCTAGTTATTTCGTATTTTGTGCACAATATATTTTGTACTACTATAATTTTTTACAATGTGATTCTGACCAAAGTAGTTCTTAAAAGGTATGTGATAAAACCATGATACAATTCTTTGGCACTTCTCAACAATGCTATCAAGTTTATTCATCAAGGATATTCCTTTCATTTTCTACTATTCAGAACTGTAAGGGCATTTCTAATGCCATTAAATTGGACTTTTGTCAAATATTTTCATTTTTTTGACTTTGTACTGCACTTTTTCATACGAGAAAATTGATCTACATCTGTGAAATTTTATACCAGTGTTTAAAGATGTTTTTACTATTTACATCGCTATTGCATAGACACTGAGATTTTCAACTATTAACATTTGTAGTATAATTAGTAGTATACTGCAAATGAGCTTTAAGATATTGACAAAAAGTATATATCAGTATTTTATAATGGACAAGTTTCAATAACTATTTTGTTTTTAATAATTCATTATATTTACTCATATTACCTCAGGCATTCTTATACAACTTTTTTTACAGAAATTTTGTGCAGACTTCAATATGATGGTTTGCTTGTTCAGTAGTCAGTTCATGTGTAACACTTCAGCAACTCTGCTATGTTACTGATGCACTGCAGATGCCACACTATAGTTGCTTGTGAACAACCAAGTTCAGATGAGAACCTGCGAATGCTTTTCAATAAATCAGCTTCAACAGCATGGCAAGAATGTTGACCATCCCAATCATGGCTTACTTTTGAGGCTCATGTCACCACCTTTTGAACTTCTTGAGAAGTATAAATGGAGACTGCCCTCACCTTCCACTTTACATATTTCTTGAGCTGCTTCAGTAGTTTTTAATCCTTTTTTCTGGTAATGATGTAAAATTGCAGGAATTTCAATGCTTAACTCCCTCATTGTACAATGTTTCTAATGTAAACCAAGACTGGTATTTTTAATAGTTATGGGCTGATGAAATAGATTTTATACTTTTCCATAGTACTACTTTCAGAGGTATGCAAATGCAGCATGATGATACATCACCATGCTGCATTTGCATACCTTTCTTAGTGAAAAAAATCCCAGACTTATAAATCACCCTAGTAGTAACTGCTATTTCCAAACAACTAGCCTAACAATTAGGTCATGTTCACACATGACCTAATTGTAAAAGTGTTAGTGACATATCAAAAGATCAATGTATTTTTAGCAGTATTGAAACAATTTATGTTTCAACTTATAATTTTTTACTTTTGGACTCTTCATAAAATCTCAGATACTTGAATTTTTGGTTCCAAATTTCAATAAGGATTTCCCCCTTAATACTCATTGTTACATTAACAAAAATGCATTAACAGAATCGATTTTTAAACTGATACCTTTTTTTTAATCACTTTCTTGATCAGTGAGTAATAAACAGGAAAGATGCTTGTCTATTTCTAGTTGCATTTTCTGTTGTAAATCTAATTGCAGTTGTTCTTCCTCAGCCCCTCTAAAGCATTAACATATTGAGAGCTGATCCATTGTCTTCCAGTAATTGCTTTTGTCATCTAGGGTCATATCCAAGGGAATTAAACTCTTTCCTTTAGCCAACCCTAGTCATGAAAAGGAAGTAGCAATAAAATTCAACAATTTAATCAGGATTTTAGACTGGTTCTCACTGCTCTTAATTCCTGGATATATTACTGCTGCTGCTGTTGCTTATTATTCATGTCACTATAGGTAAACCTTTGTGGTGTCACACAATTTTATTAAACTTTTTTTTTAGTTCACCATTCCAGTTTACTATGTTTTATGAGAACTAGCTCCTTTGAGTAGTAGAACTACTAAACGCAACAGGTTAGTGAACTGTAAGTTTTTGAACATCAATCATAAACAGACAATAATAAAAGCTAAAAAAAGCAAATGGATTGATAATAGCAGTACTTTATAAGGGCTAAAGAGTGAAATAGCACATTGTTAGAAAGAACTATTTCAGGAAATGTTAACCACAAATAAATAAACACATTTCATGTAAATTGTCCACTGACTGAGAATGTAAGTAATTTTCAAAATTTATGTATAAAGAGATTTCAGTATAAAAGTCTTGTGTGGGTGTTTCAAACTATATTTGCTCTTCTAGGCAGAGAATATTCATCTGACCCCTCTGCTTTATATTCAGACAATGTACAACAGTATTGTTGATCGAGTATCTCGATTAGTAACATCAAGTTGGACTCTTTACATCCAACAGGATACTGGCAAAGTGGTTGTTGTTCATTCCCAACCTCAAACAGTTCAAGATTATCTGGAATCAGAAGATGGTATGTATTAGTATTATTTTATAGAGTGAAAAATATTGAGGACATTTCAGAAAAATAGGTTGTTTAAAGCTAGTTTATTCCAAATTAGTTATTTTTAATTCAGGTTCCTTAATAAGATTATACAATGCTACTGATGTTCATTCTTATATAAAAGTGATTCATTCAGTTCTTCATTTGAAAGTAAGAAATTTTATAAATATAACCAGATTAGAAATTCTCATTATGGTAAAGAGGTGAAATCTAATACATTTTGCATATTAATTATTTAAAATAAGCAGTTAACATCTTGTTTAAAGTCCTGGAAATTATGTTTTAATAAATTATTGTATCATTTATATGAGTATGTGTCTGATTTTCCCTTAATTCGACTATTCTTGTACTAGTCCCAAAAAGACATATTTCAAATGCTAGTTACTAGATGTGAGTTACAAATATATTTTGTTAAAAATGTAAGCTTTTATATTTATATCCTTTTCCTTTTCATACTTCTAAAAAACTTCGTGGAAGAGGAGTAGCATACATTAAGGCATTATAATGAATAATATGTGGAATTAAAGTTTATGACATATAAATGTCATAGGCCCTAAAAATTTCACCTTCACCCTTCCATCCTGAAAGTTGTAAGTCATTTTTCCAGTATATCTCCCATTCATCAGAGCAGTCTAAATGAATTATGCATCAAATGTAAAATTACAATCCAAAATTATCCTGGTGCACTACTGACTGAGTCAAACTTTATTCCTTAGAAAATGGCAAAACTTTATTTTTTTGTAAGTGATCTATCCATGCTAGGAATTTGAGTAGTGGAGAGTGGTGACCAAAATTTTTAAAAATAATAGCAGCAATTTGCTCTCTTACCCCCAGGAGGAGTGGGGAAATACAGCTTAATTTAATAATTTTTTTTTTAAAGGCAAATGGAAAATTCATTTTGAGTTCGAAGGCCAATGAAATATTATGATTTAAATTTTTTTAACCATCCAGTAGTTTGAATTTCTATTATTAGAAAACTCTAAATTCAGAAAATACCAAAACTTCATATGAATATTGCAAATGATGTATTTATATTAGAAATTTGGTGGTAGAATATGATAGTAAAGGGTTTGCACTGACAGCAAAGATTTGATCCTTTTAATCCAGAGTATTGGGAAAGCACGACTTTTTTTTGTTTGTTTTAAGAGATAAATGTGAAATACTTTTTTGTGTTGTATATAAGTACTAATAAAATATTTCCATCTGCATTTTTCAAATTATCCATTAGTTTGAATGTCCACTGTTAAAGAATGCAAAAGTTGGTAATTGAAAACTTCATTTTTTCTTAATAGCAAGCATCTCATATTCACCAGAGGCATGATCAGTCAGTAGTACCATGTTTGTTAATCTGCAGTTACTGTATTCGAATCCCAATTGTGCCAGTGTTGAGCCATCTTCACTCTCCACTAAACCCCCACCCTGCCCTTGGTTAGAAAAGGAACACTGATGGGTTTGGAAAGGCTGCCATCCATCGGATGGGACATTAAGCCATGATCCTGAGTGCAGGAGAGCCATTATATGTGCACATTAAAGAACAGATTAGATGGCCTAGATCGGAGACTATCATCTGTCTCCTAACAGCTGTTGAGTATGTCCTCTTTTCATAACCATCTCTGAGCCCTTGGGATCCTCATGACTTGACCATTTAGCCACTGTATGTCGCTAAATGAGGTACAACAACTCAACAGAGGCAATATGTTATTCTTCTAGTTTAACTACTGCCCCTTAATTTCCAATAGTTTTGTAAGGTTTTTGAAAACTAAATGGAAAAATTGACTATTTTTGATTGGACTCAATTCCTATATTTCAAGAGCTACTTTTCCTTCATATTTTCAAAGTTGTTTGCTATTCTTATATTAACATATATTGTTCATATAAAAATATCTGATTTTGAAACAAAATATCTTATTTGAATTGTCACATATTAAAGTTGTTTCCAGTTTTTTTTTTTAAACTGTGAATGCCTGCCATTGTGTAACTAGTATCATTTATGGATATATATAAATAAGCAAATTCAAGATTTTTTATATTATTTTTAACATATGTTGAAATTAATCTTTGCAGTTTTTAAATATAATTTGTGATTTTTTTAAAATAAATTATTTTAATTTATAAATAAAGGTTTTCTATAGTGGTGAACAAACTTGACATGGAAGCAATTTCAATTTTAACTAAATACTTCAATTAAGCTTGATATGCTGTAGAATATATTTTTTTTCAGGTCTTTACCACTTTTATATATATAATATATATTATAAAAGATATATATAATATATATTGTATATATCTTCTTTTGAAAATTAAATAAATTTTTTACATTACTAAGTTATTAGGTCAACTTTAGTATTTACCAGATAAATATGTATAATACCATACATATGTATTTCAAATATGAAGAAAAAAACTAAATAAATGGAAAACTCCAGTAATAATAGATATATTAATAGTCTACAGTTTCCAGGTTCAAGTTCCAGCTGTGCCACAATTAAGATTTTTTTTCTGCTAACCTCACCTTTCTCTCAGTAAGAAAGGGGAATCACTGATGAGCTTTGAAAGGCAGCCATCTGCTGAATGGGATGTTAAGCCATGGCTCCCTTATGCAAGAGAACTACATCCTGTGCATATTAAAGAACATGCTGAATGATCTTGAAGGGAGCCCTCCATCTGTCTCCTAAAAGTTATTTAGTGGATCCCCTTCCCCAACCTTCTCTGAGCCCTTGTGATCTTGCCATACAGCCAATCATGCACAAAGTTTGGTAAAATAAACCAACCCATTTTCCAATTTTTGATGCAATTTGGGAGATTTGGAAAATGCAAAGCCTAATATTTCAATAATATCTACCTAACCCAAAAATGGATTTATTTATTTCTGGAAAAAAAAATTAATGTTTAGAAACAGACAGACAACAAAATGAAATAATTGCTCAAGTAAGCTAAAAAATATTTTCAGACAATGGTTTTAAAACTTCAGTAAATGAAAGGAAACCAAAATGACATTGCTACTAAATTATGTCACAGTAATGGGCTGTCACAGTAGCATAAGGATTCCTGTAATTGTTTTTCATAAATTTTTGATTTTACTAGACATGTTGATCATCAGTTATTTGCCAGCTAAAAAAGAAGACTAAAATTAGACTGTAATAGTTTGGTTCTTTCTAGAGTTAGTTATGATAGGGAAACTTGGATCCTCTGTAAACAAAATAACAGGAAACTTGATTCTTTTGATTCTAGATGCTTATGCAGTATCTTGAGCATTAGGTGGTTCAACTTTGTAAGTAATAATGAGGTTAGGCAAAAGAGTCTACAACCTCCTTTGAGCAGCATATGTGCAGAGAGAGGTGGTGTGGTTGCCCGTGTTGCCCATATGCATAACTATAGATTATGCCATAGGTTTGCCCATTTTGTCCATATGCATAACTATACATTAGTGAATAGGGTTATGAACAGTGTGCTTGAAGGCCTCAGAAAGAGGGAGAGATCTAGGATGCTTTGGACAGACAATGTCAAATAGCACCTTGTTAGAATTGGTCTACAAGGCGAGATGCAACAGATGTGTTTGGAGAACTAAATTGCACAATCTGATTGATCTCCATAGCCCATGGGTGCTTGAGGATGATGATAATATGAAAGATATATAATGCCATGTATTTCATATGTATTTAAAATATTAAGAAAACACTGAATAAATGGAAAAACTCCAATAATAATAGAAATATTAATAATCTACAGTTTCCAGGTTCAAGTCCCAACTGTGCCAGAATTGAGATTTATTTTAATTTCTTTATTTAATTTGTAAATTTTTAGGATTAAAATGACTTTTAAAAATATGCAATTTTTTAAATTTTAATTTATATCTTCCTGTATGAACCCTAAAAGTAGGATCAGCCACTGAATTCATATTCGCTTCAAAGGAAGATAGAATATTGGCAATCATGTTGAGTAGGTAAATCAGTGCCCTACATTTAATTTGACCTCCATAGCTTTTGTTTTCAACAAAATTTTATGTGTTGGTGTGCCTACAGCAGGAGTATTAAATATTTTTCTGAAACTGTTAATGAATAATAGAAAGAATTTGTTTGAAATCATCTACTTTTACAAAGATAAATTATAGCCTTGTTTTGATTGTTTACCAATAGTTTATTACATGTTTTTATAAATTTAGTGCACTTAAAATGACTGTATATAATTCATTCTGTATACATATTTACATCTAACAATTTTTGTTTTCAGCTATGGAATCACAAGAGTTAGATTTTTCTGACAATCATGTACCATTTCCATCTCGAGTCAGTGGCACTTCCCTAAGTCAGGCTTACTCAAGGAACACACAGAAATATGGGGTTGCAGTATCTGAATATACTCGAGAGGAAAGTACACGGAGTACTGAAAGAATAATACCCTCAGACTGGTTAGGTTGTATTTCACGTCAGTCAGGACTTCCACGATGGTTATTAGTAATGATGCTATTCATGGCAATAATGGTCATGGTCTGGCTCTGCTGTGCAAGCACTGTAACAGCAGTTGATCAACATCTTAGACTGCAGGTAAGTTAATTACCTCTTAAACTTATTTTAACTGTTTCAAGTCTTATCTCTCTTCAGAAGCACTATTCTTGATGTCATGTTGATTTCAGGGATGGTCAAACCATTGCTAATGAGTTACATGCATCACCCAAGAAACTGATTTGCAGTGAAACTTTTAACTTTCATTTATGAAAGACTGTGAAAAAAAAGTATACATGCAGGGAAATGATTGATATAAGAAGTTGTGAAACAAAAAAAAAATGTACACAACATGGTAAAAAATTTTGAAAGTACACTAAAGACACTAAATAACTGATAAAAATATCATTTTTGAGGAATGTTTTTTCCATATACTGGGCTCTTATTTTAACTGTACAAAACCGAAAAATTAAAAAAAAACAATGCCCCTCCTGCTTCGGGTTTATTTTTTATATTATATTCAGAAAGAAATTTTCTGTCTGTTGAGATTTATTTTGGTTCTTATATGTTTTAGAATTAAGCCTTGCTATACCAGATCCTTTTTTTCCTACTATATTGCTCTGAAAAAGTCTTATTCAGTGTCATCAATCAATTACTTTATTAATCACTAATGCTTGTGAATTACATCCTTTCAGAGAACTAATAAAAACATTTTGTAATTAAACGCAAAGTAAACCATTGTTGTGAATAATAGTTTTTTTTATCATTAACTATAAAATGAATATGAAACTTTAATAAATCATTTTTTATATCCTTATTTAGATAAATATTATTTTATTCATAATGTAAAAATAAATAAAAAATAAATACCCCCTCAAGCAGCTGCTTTGCCACAAAGGTCTGACAGGAGCCTGTCAGTTTATATGACATAGTAGAAGGTCTATGAGGATGGCAGGACCTCAGCAGAAAAACAACGCATCAATCTGTGCTTTACCTGGGGCTCGAACCCAGGTTCCTTAGATCAGTAGCCAAGTGCGCTAACCACTCAGCGCCTTTTACTATCACTAGGATTCAAACAGTGGATCTTTTGGTGAAATGCTAGTTGTGTTGTTATTTAAAATTGCAATGGCATCACCATTTATGTAATTAAAAAATTTAAATTGTTGCTTCATCACTTTATTCTGGAAGCAAAATTTATTAATGTTTGTGTAAAGCTACATTGTTCAGTGTAATAGTAAAAATAAGAGATTGCATACCAAGGTTTTGTCTCATTATTGTGAACTTGTTATGTGATAAGAAGATCCAACATTCAAATGTTGTGCCAAAAGAAATTGAATTTTGTGTTTGATAACTGGTTTTTATTAATACTGCATTGCTTAATTGATAATTTCCTAAAAAATAACCATTTGTAACTTTCTTTTTTCTAGAATCTGACAATTAATGGTGATCTTGACTACCTCACATTTTACAATCCATCTGAGGAAATAAAGATACAGCCACCACAAGATGAACAGGCAGCTATTCTTCCTTTAAAAGTTCATTTGGAACAAGCATAGAAGAGCAAGATTCATATAGTATCCTCATTCTGGTGGCAGAGTGGAGAGTAAAATAAGTTATTGTATACTTGGTTAAAACATAAGCCAAAGAATTATTGCTAGTTTCTAGTGTAACATTCATTTTTAAACAGAAATCTAGAGTTTTTTTTTTACAGGCAAGCTAATTGCAGTCTTAAAAATATTAATTTTTATATACTCCGTAGGGTGCTATTTTATATATGTTAAAGAATACATGTTGAGTTTATGTGATAATTAAATACTAGGGATAGGCTTTTCTGTAGTATACTTACAAAATTAGCATTTATCTGTATGCTCTTGAAGAATTCATAGTCATAATATTCATTCATGTACAAATCTATCTGTAAAAATTATATTTGTACATATATCTTTCATGTGTTAAATGTTATTTTATTTCATTCTTTTGATTCATTCAAAACTTTGGAACTTTTTAAATTTGATTGTAATCTGAAAAGTGTTTGGAAGCACTTAAAAATTCATCAAAATAATATGTGAAAGCTTTCAATTAATAAGTACAGCAAATATTAAATATTTAATGCATCATAATGAAACACTTAAGCTCAATGTTTATACGTAATGAATTTCAACCTTTTCTCATACTAGATAACTTGAGCATAAATATATATAATTTTGGCTGATCCTCACTTAAAATGGAAGAAAAGTATAGAAGGACAAGTCAAGGCAACAGTCATTTCCAGTACCTGAAAAAGCTTTGAGCATGACTAAGCTTTTTGAGGTTATAATAATATTTTGGTTTTTATACTCTGTACTTGATTTTAAATGTTGCTCCTGGAGAGGTTACAGTGCTTTTATTGTAGCACTATAATTTAATTATTTGTAATTTGCTTTGAATATACCATATTATATGGTAAACAGGTTGCAACAAATGAAAATAAAAGAGTCAAAAATATCTTTGTGTAAAGTCACAGCAGAAGATATATCACCATTGTGTTTGGCATGGCAACCCAACTTTTGGAACATTTTGAAAAATTACTTTTCATGTTAGATTAGCTGCTGGTTACTGTAAACTACACTTTATGCATCATAGAAATGAAAACATGGCAGCTGTTTGTAAATAATGATTGTAAGTAGGTGTTACATCACTCTTATAAATTCAGTCTGCTAAAATTAAGTATAAACTTTAGCATTATCCATAAATTAATCAACTTGGATTACAGATCTATTTCAGAGGCTTGCAGTATGATAAGATAAAACAAACAATATGTTTTTATCTTAGATCTTAATTATCTTGCATCTAGGAAAAAACAAAGTCAACATAAAAGCAGCAGAGTCAAAATTTCCAAGACTAAATCCACTATGTAAGAAGAAATTGTATGTAAAATAATATGTAAAAAGAAACCAGATAGGCTAAACATATGAAGGTGGAAATACACACATTTTTATAAACAAACAAAAAAAATTTTTGGGGGGTTTACCTAATGTTCAATTTTTTTAATCACATTTAAGTGCTAACCAGCAACATGATTCTCTCTGTATTCTCTACTAAAATTACTGTCACAATTTTGCATACCTGCTTGCAAAGGTGTTGCACAGGATATTTATCTTTGCACTGCTACTACACCATATTTATTCACAAAATTTATAACTTTTTTGGCACTTATGTTTGATTCAAAAACATTATGCACAAGTTAATTGGAGAATTTGATGGTATAAATAATATTGCACAGATACAAACAGTGCAAATTTTCATAAAATTCACAGTGCATGAAATTGAAATATGCAATTATGAATGCTAATTGGTTTAGGGGAGCTGGGTGAACAAGGCATAGCAAAAACAAATTTAATAAGATTATATATATATGTGAAATATTTATTTGAACATAGCTAATCAAAGTCTTACTACCAGGAACAAGCATGAAACAAATGCCCTATTCTTCTAACTTGTTTGAGTAACAAAACAAAATTGTAAAATTAATCAATTTCATCAGACAGTAGTTGTATGTTTGCCTTAACTAAATAAAAGCATGACTAATAGAAACCTACAAATGCAAAGGTGTATCTCAGTTATTAGCCGACTTGAGAAAATATACAAACTAACAAGACAGAAAGTGGATCAGATTTGCATTTAGTACAGAGAAAAAGAACTGGGGGGGGGGGGGGGCGAAATTAACCTCTTTTTCCATTTCTTGTGGACACACTTATAGAAATAACTTCTGATTGATGAATAAATGTTGATTAGTAAAAGCAAAAAGTAAAGGTTTTAAGAGAATTAAGATTTATTAAAGGGGTGATTTCACTAGGTAACCATGCAATGAGTGACTAGAAATTTAATGTTAATGCACACTAGAAATTTTAATATCGTTTTTGGCCAATCACATAGTTTATAGGCAAATAATGGCTGGTAGGAGCCTAGTTACTAATGGATAATAGACCTTTGCTCAGTTTTAATTTTTAATGTAATAATTTTGAACCCCTTGCAGTTCTCAGTGAAACAGTAGATTGAACAACATGCACCAAATGGGAAAATACTATCCTTAGGCTAGTCTTCATATATTACCCAGTTTTGAAAATTCCTTTTGACTGGCATCAAACATATTAATTACATGGCCACACAACAAAGCACAGAAGTGATTTAAAAAAAAGTAATCAATTGTAAATTTATTTGTTTAATAATAAGATATTACATTAATCATCATAACAGAATACATAGGTAGGTCATGGCAGAGTTCAACACTTTTTCAGAAGTGTGTTATTATCCACTACTCCATTTATGAGTATGATTTTTAAATGATTATATATAAAATTATATATTCTCTGATATAGAATTCTATGCTGAATTAAACTGTGTTCCAATCTTATCAGAAATTTATAAGATAAGGAAAGAAAATTGATTGCATCATTTCATTTATACTTGTTTTGGGCTTAGTTAATTTAGTATCTTTTGAGCTAATTATGCAATTAGTAGTCAAGTTTCATTTTGGATTCTTTACCAAATTTCCCTTTCAAACAATAGTTACTATTATGATAATACAATGGAGGTTCCTTCATATAACTCTCAAAATCATTATAATTAGTTTTTTCTTTTTTTTTCAATAAAAGAATTGTTCCAAAATGATTTTTTTATTGATTTTTCACCAACCAAAGTAGACTGAAATTATTTAAAGATATTTGTGATAGCAGAATTTCTTATGATATTCCTATGAAAACCAATGATTTTTTTTATGATCCAAGACAAAGTTTCCAGTTTTATACAAGAGGAGAAGCACTGATTCAAGTGACACATTGTCATATCACTTGCCTGAACATGAGAGTGCTGTTTAAGGTACTTGAGAGAACATTATTTTTGTGTTGTTGTGGAACAGTGTTCTAATCTGGTATAACATTGTCATACCTAATGGTCAAAGGAACATGATTGACAGTACAACTGAAATATGCAAAATGCTTACTTTCCATCAGGATCATAACTATTTCAGAGGTAATCTTGCACATTATTTGTATTTATAAATGCTTGAAATGTTTCTGAAAAATAAAGCTAACACTTTTTTGAAGTAATTTTATATATTTACATTACTGATAAATGCAAAAATTTTTCAATGAAAATGTTACATAAATGCAAAATGTGAAAAACATCATTTTGCGGGGGAAAAAAGTACCATACTCATAATTTGCAACTTCCAGATTTGAGACCCAACTGTGCTTGCAATGAAATTTATCTCCATTAACTCCCATTCTGTCCTCAATGAGAAAAGGGATACAATGCTTGGAAAGGTCATCATCTGTTGGATGGGACATTAAGCTATGGATCTGTGTGCAGGAAAGTCATCTCCTTTGTGCACTGGATGGCCATGGGAGACTTCTATCTGTCTTCTGAAAGCTGTCCAGTTGATCCCTTCCCCAACTTTCATTTAGCCCATTGTGCGCAAGCAAGTGCCACTCAGAGTAGAACCCAAACTCAATTTTTTTTTCAGGTGCTACTTGAGTAGGATTAGGCTCTAGTTTTATGTGTAATGGTGTAAGAATCATGTTTATAATTGTCAGAAACAGAAACACTTTCATGTATTTATTGGGTTTTAAAGTTGTTACAAAAAAATTATTTGAATGTAATATTTGCCAAGATTTTAGCCAGTGATATATTGAATAATCAAATCTCTTGGATATAGCAAAGTGAGTTGTAAATGATAAGGTATGATATTTTTGACTGTTGCATTTTTCAGTATTTTTTTTTGATTAGTTTCAAACAGTTTTTCATAACTAACTAATGATTCACATATTACCTTTTAGACCATAAAGCATATATCCATATCAATAAGAAATTGTTGTTTACTTGATTTAACAGCACAGATATGTTTTTCAAAAATATTTTGGCTATGAATGTTCCATCAAAAACTGAAATCCAAATATAACCTGATGTATTCAGGACTGTTCATGTGCTCAGTAATGTGACAAGTGCAAAGATATTGGTTGTATTTACATTAATCATAAAATTTGTTTTTTTTTTATGTGTGTGTGTGTGAAAATTTTGTATTATAATTTTTCCCTGGAGAATAGATCCTTTTAACTTTTCCTGAGGTCAGAGTTTTGAAACTTTGTGTAACATTCTTTTTAATTAATTAATCTATATTCTGCATTTATTTCTCTTAAGATATATAAGAATATATATTGCATAGTCAAGAAGTGTTAGGTTGCAGAGAAAAGCATTCTTGGCTTTTTTTTAAGTTGTATAGTCTGCATTAAGATATTGCACTGACAGGATGTTGTGTAATTAATGCTTCTTTCAATTTTTTTCAAAGACAATTTTCAGCTATATAATCAAGTTTGAACTGAAGCAGTGTTAAATTTAAAGCTTCATATTTACCTATAAGTGTAGTTTAATACATGAGACAATACATTAATGATATGCATAATATATACAGAGTGTCTTGCTTTTATTTACTAAATATTGTATCACTAAAGTTCACTATTGAAATTTCTCCACCACGGAAAAAATGTAAATAGAGTAGCAAAGTTTGAAGTTGTTACTGATTTATAGTACTTTAAAAAAACTAAATTTTGAACTATTAATTTGTCTAATCTTATCTGATTTTTAATTCGACAAAATTAGAATATTAAAATTTGTTAAAAATATTTCATTCAAATCAAACTACATTTAGCATAAATAACAAATGTGTCACCATATCTGCTTCTATGACCATCAGTTATTTAGCACCAGTCAAGAGTAAGCCTGTTTGCTTCCTTTCAATATCTGTTCATCTAATGACCAGATTAAGAATATAAGTTTCAAAAATTTTATAATAAAAATGTAATATTGAAACTATCCCAAAATTGATCTTCATTTAAAAGTGTTCACAACAGTGGTAACTTCAGTTGAGGATGTGTCAAAAAAGACATAAATACAAAGCTTAGAGTCAGTATATTGAACAAGTTAAGTTTTTGGTACCCTGAGCTTAAAAAATTCAAAGCTTCTCATAATCTTTAATGTAGGTTAAGCAGCAAGTTCAAGTAAAAATGTATCAAGAAAAAGTAAGGAATTTTACTGAGATTAGTTTACAGTATTTTAAAAATCATCGGCAGGATTTAAAATTTGCATTTTAATTTTATATGAGCTCATTCTAATAAACTATGAAGAGATGAATAATGATGAAATGTTAGATTTCAGTTAAGGGAAAAGCTCCTTCCTAGTATCTTCTTACCAGTTACTCTACCATAGTCCATTTGAACTGTCAATGCACTTTCAGTAGGAACAATTAAATTATGCTCAGTCTATCTTCATAAATAGTTTAATACTCTTGCAGGATATGGGAATTAAAGTTTTGCAGTTTGTGACAGACATTACAGAAAATTTTGAACAGTCATATCAATATTGAGAAAAGTATGAATGCTGTTGCTGTGAATATGATTTTTTTTTTAATATATTTTGTAATTCTCACTATAGATAATAAATTTTGCACGTCTATTTATTCCAGAACCAAAATTTGGAATCCCAAAATTTTAGTGCTCTAGCATTAATCCAGCACTGTTTTGTGTGAAAACACTTAATAATTGCATGTTTTATCTGTATGAATAACTGTCACACTTAAATTCTATACCTTTATCTGTTGGGGCTGAAAATTTGAAGAGCTTAGAAATAATTAGTTGTAAAAAAAGGTTTGCATACAATATGGTATTTTTCATAATTATGTATAAGAATGAGTCACCTACTTGACCAGAGTCAGTTATTATCCTCTCTTATTAATACTATTCCTTGTGAGAATAGTTTTTGCAGTGGTTACACTCCATCATATGAGACATTTAAGCTGTAGTCTTTTGCTCTTGAGAGCTATGCACTACACATTAAAGGGCATACTGAATGGTTCTGATGGAATATCCCCCCATTTGAATTCTGGGAATGCAATGAACAAAGCCTGATTTATCTTCTGTTTTAAATATTGTGAATGGTTCTGATGGAATATCCCCCCCCCCCCCATTTGAATTCTGGGAATGCAATGAACAAAGCCTGATTTATCTTCTGTTCTGACCCTTGGCCAATTTTCAGAACTCTATTTCTCATAATCACACTCTACCTTACTACAAACTGGATTGCATGATCATGGATGTTGAGGCAGTTCATTACACTTACTAGTTTTATAGCTAAATGCATAGATATGATTTGCAAGCAAAAATTCATGAAGTTAACAGGTTTATTGGATTATGCATGTATGTTATTACAGTAAATGCAAAACATTTATAAGTTAAACAAGTAGCATATTTGCATTCATTCAGATTTAGAAGCCATGCATATCTTCCCTACTTTAGCTGCCACTCTAGAACTGATTGTCATTGATGAACACATTATGATGATATCTGGTTGTGCATATGACAGATGAACCATTGTGTAACAAATAATTACTTCAGAAAAGTATAATATTCCAAAACATGCGGTTTAAGGGAAGTCCCATATTTTAACATTTCACAATATACAAAGAAATTTTCTGTGTTTACACTCCACTACCCTAACCTTTTTCTCTGGATAATCATTGCCACTGGAATAGCATTTAATACTATAAAATATTCTAATTTTAAATATTAGTAACATACTTCACAAAATTTAAAAGCTCTGGATCAAATTATCAAGGTAGCAAAAACATAAATCATTTGAAATGCATAAATAAATTAATGAAAAAACTTCTAAAAGTGGTTGTTTTTGAATAATGTGAGATCTTTTAAAATTATAGTGACCTCAAGTTCTGTCCATCTGTGCATTTCTGGTATTATAATGCTTATGAAAATACCACTTGAAAAGAAATTACTATTGTTAAATTTGTAGGGAAAATGGCAATGTTGATCCTTTATTTAGGAAGTTTTTTTAAAGGGAAGAATATATCCTCCACATAAAGAAAAGAGATAATCTAGAAGATTTATCACACTTATCCTGGTTTCTCATACAAAGACACAACCATGCCATTTTGGGACTCAAACCCAAACATCTCCAGTGTCACTGTGAGCCAACATGACATCTTCATACTACTGCACCACTTAGGTGGTTATGAAGAGCCAATGAAGATTAAAGTAGTTATGGAAAATTTTAGATTTGGTGGGGAGCAGTGCAAAATTTTCAACAAAGCTTATGTTTGTACGACCAGATATAGAATATTTAAATTGACACTACAAATAAAACCTTACATGAACATTATTATATTTTATCCACAAAATTTTGGAAAAACAAAAGAGATATTTTGTAAATTAGCAGTATATTCCCATTAAAAAATGTTTCATATCATAGAGTAATTACAAAATAAAGTAACAAAAATGGAAAAATTGCCATAAAGGCATAATAGAGGTCATTTGCCAGGCTGATGCAGTTTGAATTTGATGCTAGACCCAATTTATCCTGGTGCATACATCAATATTGCAGCAAAAATGAATATTAATTTCTAATGTTGGTTTACTAAAACGTAATTATTAGCTGTGTAAAGAGCTTTATGTACATGAAGTTTCCAAAATTTTCGAATAGTAAACAGGGGCTTTCTCAATGATGCATTCTCCTTTTTCCATGTAACCTTAAGGTCCTATAGCATGTATTTCTCTTAGTGATTACCCCACGTTTTAGAAAGGTTATTATATACATAATGTTTAGTAATAATTTTATGTATAACATATTTTTCCACTAGGTATTCCTTATTAAAATTTCCAAATCCATTTCGATTATGTTAGTTCTTTTTTTCGTAGTTGGGAGAGTTAAAAATTAGACGATATTTTATAGAAAATTAAAAGAAAGACTACGTAACTGTACACTGCCGCTTTTTGTGCCTAGGGATGGGTAAGGTATAAATCTGCTCTTGCTGTTGCAGTGTTACACCAGATATGCTGGACCGAGTATGGAAAGAAGTTTAATACCACACCACCAATAACGCCCACATTAAAGTCTGTTGAACACAAAACTAAACTTTTATAATACCCTGCATATTTGTGGTTTAAATTTTTAATGCTTTATTAGCATGAATCTTCCTCGCAAATTTCTTATCGACAGGGCCGGATCTAGGGGGAAGAGGGGGGAATCAATAGGGCCATGCTACCACCACCACCACCACCACAACACCCTCTCCTTTCGGAATGGTAGTGAGAGTAGTACCATTTTCAGAATGGTGAAGCAAAAAAAATTATTAAACTTATTTATATTTTTATGCATTTTTCATGAAATTTTTAAAGACTTGTAAAACGGAGGGGGAAATACAGTCTCTTGTCCACCTCTCCGTTTAAATTTCTTCGGCCCAATTGTGTTTCTTGCCACCCCTCACCCCCTCGATTTTTTTTTCCTAGATCCAGGCATGCACATCGATGTAACTTATAAATATTTTATACACTTCCGGATGTTCTGACAACTGTAGTTCGTTTTCTTACAAATTGTGCAGAAAAAACTTGTTATGATGGATATTTTGTTACAGTAAACGCCGCAATATGGAATCGGAGTACACTTGTGGAATGTGGAAGATCATGATTTTGGCACATCAGTTTTCCTGGCGTCTTACATGTGCTACACGATAGCAGGCATTTCTGAACTGGAGATGGTGCCTATCCAATAAGTATAATACTTCGGTTAAAGTAACACATTTCAAAGGCTTAATTTACAGCAGAGAATGGTATAACGGTAAAACTTTTTTAAAGATCATTTTTTCGACATTCCACCAATATTCTTGGTAAAAGGATTAAAATTGGTAGTTGAAAAAAAGGCAAACTGTTCATCTTCGCTCTTTAAAATTCTCGATTTCCAGGGGCACTTTTTGTTCAGTGTCCTTAAAAAAATGTGACAAGTGAAATGATTATGCATTCTTAAATGTAAATAAGCCAACAGTTTTAAAAATACCAAGGAGCAAATGAAAAAATATATTGAAGTTACAGTTGCATAAACATTTTTTGAAACGTGGAACTTTCATAGCCACTCGTAGTGCATAATAGAATATTTTTAAACTTCTAACTTTCTGTACCTATAATGTGATAAGAGGATTATGATGCGAGTTCGTAAAGAATATTTTCACTGTTGTGTTATTATTACGGTACTTCAGCGGGTTTATCTTTGTTCCACCATTATCGAACTAGAGACTTCATCTATATATAAAAACCAGCATTGCCATTTTTGAATGAAATGAACTGGTATGACTGTACATAAACAGAACCAGCGAATGATCAGCGTGAGGGAGGCTTGCTCAGTGAAGCTGCTCCAATATATATAATTTAGCAAACTATTAATAGATTATTCAGAAATAGATCATTAATTTTAACTTCGAAAAAGCATGTAGTATAATTCACATGCAAAAAGAAATTGTAGCATTGAAAATATGATTTTAGTATTGAACATATGATTTTTAGCAGGCAGGCCTCGCTAAAAGTTTCGACCGCGCTTCACAAAACTTTTGACCAACCTTTTACCGAAATATGTATAAATAATGAATGCGTTTTGGAATTAGGATTCTGTACACATCAGTTATTGTAAGATATTTCGGACTGAACTGTATAATTATCGTGAATTCAGTGATGTATGTATCTGTATTGAGGAGTAACGCTTTAATGTTAAACTTTTTTCTCTATAGAAAGGCAGTAATGCCACATCTATAAAAAGCTAAATGTCTGCTTGTTTTTGATAGAAATAATATGTATTTTTTTCATTGTTCCTTTTTTTGTGTTAATGTATGAAAGTGGTGGTGCCATATTTTATTCCAAGTTTGTTGCAAAATGTTGAATTGAAGCCTTTTTAAATGTTTCAAAGAATGCAATATTTCCTAATATAAATAATTCGAACTGTAATTAAAGAATATAAGTATGTTCCAAAATATGGGTAATGAAATGAATAGACTCATGTGAATTACATTCTCAGTGTTTTTCTTGTTAATGACTTCAATATTACTATGTGTAAATCAGTAACATTTAAAAGACGGTTAATCGAAATAGCTAAATCACAAGCAAGAGTAAAATAGTTTTAGCTTGTATTTATGCGTGTACATTTTCATCAACCAAAAACCATTCAATTCTTGGTCTCTTGTTGGAAAATTTTGATAAATAAAATAATTTCGTGGAAACAAAGTTTATCATAGAAATCAATAACAATGCACGTCATTATTCTGTTTTTCTTTTGTCTTAAATGCGAGTCTAAAGTCCCAAGTGTAGTGGTTTCGAACATACTCTTCACGAGAGTCGAACATGGGAATCCTTTATTAGTGGCGTACCCAGAAAGTTACAGTGCGAATTGACATATTTCAGTCAAATGGAAGGGAGCAGATTTTATTATTATGTGCTTAACTTTTATGTGATTTTCGATATCAGATGATCCACCGTGACCAATGTAGAACAGTGAACGGCATTTCTCATTCACTGTCTAGTTTTGATTTGCTAAGAAACGAAATTTTTTTCTGTAGCTCAGTATTAAAAGTACACTCCTGATTTAGTCTATTAATTTTTGAACACCACGTGCAATGAAAAATAAATACAATAATAAAAAAAAACAATAATGTCCGAAGAGAAAAAGTCCACGGAAACTTATTTGTTACCACCGATTAATTTGAAAAGAATGATCGGTGTACTCCCTTATCATAGGTTCATATTTAGCCATATTACCATGAGTCATCGAAAGATCCTTGAACTTTGTATGCTTACATGTATGTGCCATACAGATCTGCCTGAATTTGAGGTTAGAGTGCAAAAAAGGAAAACGCGGCGAGAAAGAAAATCGTTTTATATGCTGTGAGCTTTATAAATTTTAATTAAGTTTTCCATCCACTGTTTTTCCCACTCTAGCCGAACTAGCAGTATTTTTAATATTTTACAACACGGTACCCAATTTCTATACGAGATTTATTATCCTATGATGTTATTTCAAAGTGGAACATTTTGGCATCCCGCCATTTATTCCGAGAAAAGCGGGACATGGGCCCAAAAAATCGTTAATTATGGTGACGGTTATATCCCCCATAATATCTACCTGGGTACTCCACTGGTCCTTTAATATATGGCCCAGGTCTAACTAGGTGGATGACTGCAGCCGTAATGTTGTATGATTGCATCATATGTAACAGGAACTGCCAAAAGGATCGCAATATAGGTTATTTTTTTTTTATTTAACAGTAGTATTAATAGCCAATTTTAATTTCCATTAATATTAGCATTTAATTGTGAGTTCTGCCAACTATATCTTAATTTTAAAATTAGCATTCAATGAAGAAACTTCAAAAAAACTCCGTGGCTTAAAAATTATGTAGCAACACAGTCGCTGTATTCCAGAGTCAACACTGGGCGGGGTGGCTCAGTCGGTTGCGCGCCAGGCTTGTAATTTGCAAATTTCAGTTTTGTTTCTCGCCTGGGCCAGCGTTTAGTTTTATCTCCGCAAAAATCCCTCCCCTCGGTCAGTAGTAGAGGTTACTGATGGGCTTCGAAAGGCTGTCGTCCGTCGGATGGGACGTTAAGCCGTGTTTTGTGAACGTTAAATAACACTGGATGGCCTTGACGGAAGTCTACTAACAGCTGTTCAGTGGGTCCCCTTTCCCCAACCTTCTCTCAGCGCTTGAGGTCCTTGTGACCTGACCTTTAGTCCATCGTGTACAAAAAAGTGTCGGTCAAAGGTAAAATCGGCCCAACCCAGAGTCAAGTAATATTTAAACCTCACAGGGTTAGAAATGGGAGCAATTCTTTACTATTTATCATTACACTAAAAAAAATTAGCTATAAAAAGAATATATAAAATCAAAAATTAAATAAACAATGTTGCAGAAAAATAAATTTTCCCATAAGCAGGATTATTTATCGGCCGAGTGGTTAGCACGCTTGGCTACTTATCGAAGGGAGCTGGGTTCGAGCTCCGGGTTGGGTTGTTTTACCTGTGAACGGCACTTTTTTGCACACCATGGGCTGAATGACCAGGTCACAAGGACCCCGAAGGCTCAAAGAAGGTTGGGGGAGGGCACCCACTGGAAAAGCTGTTGGGAGCCTCCCGTCAAGACATTCCTGCGTGTTCTTTAACGTGCAGGGTATGGCTCTCCCGCATACGGGGCCACTGCTTAACGCCCCATCCGACGGACGGCGGCCTTTCCAAGCCCATCGGTGTCCATGGGCAAGGCGGGGAGTACTGCGGAAATAAATCTCAACGCTGACCCAGGCAGGACTCGAACCTGGGAACTGCAGATTACGAGCCTGGCGAGCTACTTCGAGCTCCGTGTAAGGCATGGAAGTTTGTGTTGTTTTTCTGCTGGAGTCCAGCCATCCTCACACACCTACTATGGGGCATTTAACTGACAGGTACGGTTAGGTAAGCGTTGAGATTTATCTCCGCAAAATTCCCCACCCTTCCCATGGTCAGTAGGGGACACAGGGGGGTTTTGAAAGGACGCCGCCGTCCGTTGGATGGGACGTTAAGCCGTGGCCCGTATACGGGTTGGGTTGTTTTACCTCTGAGCGGCACTTTTTTGCACACCATGGGCTAAATGGCCAGGTCACATGGACTCCGAAGGTGGGGGGAGGGGACCCACTGGAACAGGTGTTGGGAGACAGATGGTAGCCTCCCGTCAAGGCCATCCAGCGTGTTCTTTAACGTGTACAGGGTATGGCTCTCCCTCACACGGGGCCACGGCTTAACGTCCCATCCGACGGACGGCTGCCTTTCCAAGCCCATCGGTGTCCCCTACTGACCGTGGGCAGAGCGGGGAATTTTGCGGAGATAAATCTCAACGCTGACCCAGCTGGGACTCGAACCTGGGAACTACAGATTACGAGCCTGGCGCGCTATCGACTGAGCCACCCCCGCCCCGCTTAGTTGGTAACGCGCCAGGATCATAACCTATAATTCCAAGGTTCGAATCCCAACTGCGACTGTTAAGATGCATCTCCGTTAAACCTGTTCTCAGCCAGCAACGGGACAACGATGGGCTTAGAAATGCCGCCGTCCGTGTGATGGATTGTTAAGGCGTGGCTCCATGTGCACGAAAGCCATACCATGTACCGTTAAAGAACACCCTACTTATAGCCTTGACGGGGGACTTCTATTTTATCTCCTAACAACTGTTCAGTGGATCCCCTTCCCCTAACTAACCTTGAGCCCTTGGGTCATTGTGACCTCGCCATTCCGGGCACAGAAGTGCTTCTCAGAGGTAAAACAACCCAATGAGGTGAGAAAGGGGACAAGGATGGGCTTGGAAAATCCGCCTATCGGATGGGATATTAAGTCGTATCGCCCTGTATAGGAAAGGCCATATCCTATGCTCGTTAAAGAACACGCTGGATGACCGTCTCGTGATGAAAGCTGTCCAATGAAACCTCTCGTTATCCAGCTCGGAGTTCTTAAAATGCACGTATCTAACCAATTTCTCCATTATGTTCATAAAGTCGCACCTGCCTGAGATTTTCAGATTCTTAAATGCTTTGCTGATTCACGTAAGAGTTCATATAATGTCCCTACACTGCATCCATAATCAATATAATATATGCAAAGATATACTCACGAGCAGCGACGGGCTTCAATATATACTCTGCTTTTTTGACAAGACGGCAGCACATTCAGCTGTTGAATAAATAGAGAACAAAAATCTTTAAATTTGAACAGGTTTGCCTAATGTTTGTCCAACACACAAATAGGGAAAATCAAACATGAGCGAATCCCTTGCGATATTTGCCATTGAACAAACACGTCGGAACAGGAGATTTTTTTTTTTCCTTTTGAGAAATGGACGTTGATTGTTTCAGGACACAAGACTCAAGTGATTCATTCTCTGAACTTCAGCATCTTTTGGTTGCAGAGAACAGATGGTAAAAGTTGCACGTGTGATGTATTTTTATTCATCTGTGTTAGCCAAGAGACAGGTGTTTGTGTGGGGGGAGGGGAGTGTCAAGATAGAAACGAGAGCGGAGGAGTTGCCATTTGTTTAAGGGTACTACTCCCTACAGAAAGCAGTTTGAGCTGTATTAGCATTATGAAACTTTCTGGCGTCTTGAAGACCACCAACGACGGACAGCCATCCTGTAATTAGCAACCTAGAGTTTGAAACGGTTAATTCCGAATTAAATTTTTACTATTAAGATATGATTTGTCAACCCCAGATCTAGACTGTTTATTTATCTGGTTTTTTATCTCCTGGTGATAAGGGGTAAAATCATAGCTGTTTACAGGACAAGTGTCTAGTTTGCATATGAATACACCACAATGACTTTTCCGAACGTTTTTTTTTTTAATTATTTTCCCGAAATGGTGCAATGTGTTTTAACAACCGTTCATGTGGTCTTTCAAAAAAATTATATATATAGGGCCGGATCCAGGAGGCATTCCCATCCCCCCGCTTCAGAAAGCTAGTAGTAGAAGCAAAAAAATTATTAAACTTATTTATATTTCATGCAATTTTCAAGAAATTTTTTAAATATCTCTAAAACGGAGAGAGAAATGTTATATTGCATTAGAAATCCAATCCCTTGCTACTTCCTCTCCCTTTTTACATTTTTTCGGCTCAGTTGAGTTTCTTGGGGCCTCCCCTCGATTTTTTTTAGATCCCGGCCTGTGTATATATATATATATAATTTTTTCCACCACCGACCCGCTTATTTGAAATTTTTGATGGTTATATTATTGTTTTTTCCACTGTCGTTCTGATTATACTTGAAAGCATCGATGCAGCTACCGACTATCGACCAGCTACCGACTAAAGACAGAAATCTTTCGAGGAAGGGGAATGTTTTAGGATTTTCAGAGAAAGGAAAATGGTATTTTATGTCTCTTGAAGTTGGGTTGTTTTTACCTCTGAGCGGCACTGGTTTTTTCACAGATTGGGCTAAATGGCCAGGTCACAAAGACCCCCAAGGGCTCAGAGAAGGTTAAGGGAGGGGTCCATTGGACAGCTGTTGGGAGACAAATGGTAGCCTCCTATAAAGGCTATCCAACTGTTCTTTAGCGTACACAAAGTATGGATGGGGCCACAGCCAACATCCCAACCGGTGGACGGCACCTTTCCAAGTCCATCGGTGTGCACTACTGATTGTGGCTGGGGAGTTTTGCAGAGATAAATCTCAATGCTGACCCAACTGGGACAGGGGGTGGCTCAGTCGGTAGCGCGCCAGGTTCGAGTCCCAGTTGGGTCAGCTTTGAGATTTATCTCCGCAAAATTCCCCGCCCTGCCCACGGTCAGTAGGGGACACCGATGGGCTTGGAAAGTCCATCGGATGGGACGTTAAGCCTTGGCTCCGTGTGCATGAGAGCCATACCCTGTACACGTTAAAGAACACGCTGGATGGCCATGACCATCTGTCTCCCAACAGCTGTTTCTGTGGGTCCCCTCTCCCAACCTCTGAGCCTTTGGGGTTCATGTGGCCTGGCCATTTAGTCCATGGTGTGCAAAAAAGTATCGCTCAGAGGTAAAACAAAACCAACTGGGACTCGAATTGGGGACTGCAGATTACGAGCAACCCCCGCTCCTCTTATGGAGGGAGAATTGTTGCAGTGGGTATCGAAATTGTTGAAATCTCTGAGCAACAAATCATAGCATGTAAATTTCAGGGTTTATTTCGTAGAGGGGACAATTTTTTTGTAATTAGAGCCAAACGTTCTTGAGAAATGCATTTTAAAAGGTTAAATCCAGCTATATCAAATTGAAAAGAATCGATTAAATATGTTTTAATGAAATAGCAATAAAATTTTACGCAGCTTTCACATTGATGCTAAAAAGCATATTTGCTGTAAAGGCAAAGGTCGAAATTGAATATTTCAGTTGATTTAATGCAAAATTACTCTCCAAATAGCCCACTTGCCATGAAGATTAATCAATTTTGTGTCAGTATAATATGTCAGAGATCTGTGAGGAATGAAACTTTGGCATGAAACCCACTGTAAGTTGCAATAATTTTGTCTCTCTCCATGAGAGGAGCGGGGGTGGCTCGTAATCTGCAGTGTCTTGCCTTATCCAAGATATCAACAGATTCCTATCTTCTGGTCAGATGCACAACTTTGACTAATGTAATTTCAACTGTTGCTCCTATAATATGACAAAGATTGATGCTTTGCCCCGTTGTCCATATGTAACAAATTCGATTCTCTTTGCTCTAATGATTTAAGAGATATCCACCCCTTCTTTCAAGGGTGAAGAGGCAAGAAAGAGTTTGGGGTTAAACCATTACATTGGTTTAAATTTTTCATTGCATACGAGTATACTTGTTATCGAAAACGCCCTCTCTAGTTAAATAGAGCACAATAGTATGTCGATTTTTCCACTCTTCATTTTGCTTCTCTTAATTTTTTACACTTCAAACAGGTAAATATTCAATGTGGGAAAACTTGCCAAGATATTTTCCAGCATAACTTGAAAACATTTTCCTTTTAAAAAAATTAAAAGACCCATTCCCGAGACCAAAGCTTGAATTTTCGACCACAACATTTGTCACATGAAAAAGTATCGTCGCTGCCAGGGACATACCCAGAGGGAGTTCGGACCCCCCACCCCCACCGAAGATCCTGTGGTCAATGCTAAATCTAAAAATTTGCCCACCTGTTTGAAATCCAAAACAGTTGTCTTTCTACAATTTTATTATAGCCACATATTTTATGCCTGACACTAAACATAGATTTAAAAAAATTATCTCATTCCGTATAGAATATCATTTTTATCTTTCCTGTTCGGTGGAATATTTTAGTAATTGGGAAATCCTACTCAAATCTTATTCTCGGACACCCCTCCCTCCCTCCCCTGAAGCTAAATTCGCGGAACCTCCACGAAACTGGCAAAGTGGACATTGATATAGAATATATGTTTCTTCTACAGCATGCTGACATCAGAGCGTGCACTTGCTCAGATACTACAAACGTTTTATAGCAGTTTTATCCTTTTTTGTGGTAGATTTGAGTTCTTTATGAATCCCCAGATACTTGACCAATTCGTCTCAGATTTCGTATGCAGAATCTTCCTCTTGATTTAAAAAGTGGTCCCCGACTGATGGGATGGGATATACGCTCCGAAAGCCTTGGAGAACTTAGCAACCTTGGGTTGTGCTGTCATCGCCTTGACTAGAAAAAGTTGAGAAATTTATGAATAAAGGAGAAATATGTTTCACTCCAAATTTTTGATGGGCTGTGCTAGAAGCCAATAATATTTGATATTTCAAATCAGTGTTGTTAACTCTCTCACACTAAAATTCAGCATCAAAAACTTAAATTTACAATATCTGTATTCACCACTTTTTTATGAAAGATAAATGTGAAGTGAAATCAAAAGATGCCCCTGGATGTCCCCCTTTTTTTTTAAATAAAAGTATGACTTATAGATGCTGCGTAGAGAGCTTCTTCCCATTTTTACTCTTGTCTTCGGTATAAGGATTTCAGGCAGGTACAAAAGATCTAAAAAATCAAGGGAAACTTAATAATTCATTGTGAATTCAAATTCAATGAATCTCTGGGACACTAATTCAATAAATTTGTTTCACCAAACGAAATAATAAAATTTAAATATAAATAAACTACCCTTCAAGCAACCACTTATCAGCAGCCTATCAAGGTATAGAAAATGTGGCATGGCCTACCCATAAATTTTAATTAGCATCCACGAAATAATAAACATGAAATAAGATGTTTAACAACAGTGAAGACTACCTTCAAGAGATACAGAGCTGTGTACTGCGGGTAGGAAAGTTCATATCATCAATTAAAGATCTTGATCGGTAGCCTATAGCTCAATGGTCAGTGCACCTGGCAAGTTATTAGGAAGTCGTGGGTTTGTATCCCACCTAGCTCATGACAGTTTTTCCCCCATATTTGATATCGACGTTAAACTAAGAGTGATTAATTTCCTGACATGAAATAAATACTAATCAGCAAGGACATACCCAGGAAGGGGCCAGGGGATTAGACCACCCTCCTCCCGAAAATCCGGTCGTCATATACGAAAGCTTAAACTTTATATGCTTTGAAATTCAAAAGTTATTTTTGCAAAATTTTATTTTAGCCTAATAGTATATGTCCGACACTAAAAGTAGATTTAAAAAAAAAAATTATAAAATTCCATATAAAATATCATTTTTACCTTTCCTGATTGGTGGAATATTTTTGCAATTGGGAATATATAATACGACATACAGACGATCTTGAAGAAGGCAAAACAATAGAAAGACAATATACAGAGAAACATTATTTTCTTATAAGAGGCTCAAATCCAAGTCACTTTAATCAGTAGCTAAGTGTTCTAGCCACTCAGTCACCAGGGACTCCCAGTTAAAGTTTGTTACTAGAGAAAAGTTTGATTCAACTGAAGGGCTCTCATACATGTAAATTAGAGACTAAAGGATTTCTAAGATGGAACTGCCACCATTTCCAGTGAAAATTCGTTACTACAGTCCTAAAAGTGTCTATTATGCGCACTCAAACTTCCACAATTAAACAGTGCTCTATTATTCCACTAATCCCATGCCAATATTTTTTTTAACGTCAAAACGATCGTCAATGATGCCACCTTCTTTTACAACTGGTATCTAATTTTTATATCCGTAGCTAGAAGAAAACAAAATTAGAAGTTTTTATTTCTGAAGACTTCCAACAAAGGTCTTTTCTTCCAACAGTAAAAATTTATTTTAATAGGTTGACCATGGTGGGAGGAACAATATACTAAATATTATATATACTAAATTTTATATATATACTGCCCTATACTAAATTTTATATATTTACTGAATTAAATTTTTATATTAATTATGATATCCAGTATCTTTAATATCTTGATGAATAGAAAAAAAATTGTATTGCATCTTGCTTGCAGGATATTAACCATTGCCGTAGGCACGATAACGAACAGGAAGACTATCGCTGATTTTGATAGTGCTTTAGTGGTCAGTACCACGTGACGTTTCCTCCACATCGAATAATTTCCTGCCAGACCTCGTGGGCAACTGTGATTGGTTGAGACTCAATGACCAATGAGCGTATTCCATCTGTCCGCAAGCACATGGCTATGCTCTGAGTGTTGCCGGTGATTGTTGGAAGAGCAATCACGTATTGATTTGGTGGTATTCTAGTTAGTCTATGTTATAATAAATTTTGCTGCTAAATTTTACGAATCAGATATTTCAGAATGAAGCTATTGTTTCTGTTTTTATTCCTTGCTTATTCAGATGTAACTCTTTCAAAAGAATATTTCAAAGAAGAATTTGCTGATGGTGAGTTTTACCTTTTGGTGTCTTCTGGATTTTGCCTTAAGTAGCTTTTTTTTATTGTCTTTTCTTCTTCATAGGTTCACACTTATTTGGAGCGTAAAAATCTTGTTGCAATATCCATTTGCAAGAGACAAAATATTTGCTTTTTGGAGGGCATATCACTATGCAAAGCAATCCTTTCCTGCATGATAAAACTTCTGTATACGTGTAACTTGTGTAGTAAAATTATTAAGTGTGCGAGATATAATTCAGGGTCAAAGCAGATAAAATATCTATCTAGAAAACAATTTGTGGTTCCAAACAAATAACCAGCTTTATCGAAGCCACGAAAAACCATTTTCTCAGACCTATGAATTTCCGAACAGACGTTAAGGCAGCCATATTACAAACTGAACTTTATCCATTAGCCTCACATTTGGGTTATGACAGAACATCATACAAAAAATGGTTCACATTCGTTTATCACCATTGATTGACCATGGTGGGAGGAAAAATTATAAACGTAAATATTTTTAAAAAATTGTGTTAGAAAACTTTTTATCTTTTAACAAATTTAATGTTTTTTTTTTTTTTCGAAATTTAATTAAAGAATTTTACTTTATATGTATAGCATTTTTCTCTTAATATTTTCAGATACAATTATGTATAGGTAATACTATTTGGAAAAAAGCTTATATTTAATTGTTCACAAGTAATCTGCAAAATCACTTGTAAAATACGTTACCAGGGCCATTATGGCAAAGGGTGGTGACTACTGAGTGATTGCATCCCAAAGTAAAATGTAATAGTTGAGTAAATTAAAAGGAAATGATGAATAAATTTTCATATAGTGAAATCAGTTAACATTTTTTGTTTTTTAAAACCTTTTATTAATGTGGTTTTGTATGGGTGCCAAAAGATAATTGCGGCAGACAATCCAGTGGTTAAAAACAGCCTGTATGTTAGACTGAAAGCAAGTATTGTATATATTTCATATTTTACATAGATACAAAAACTTACACAGAACAAGAGCTATACCCTATGCACATTAAAGAACACACTAATACTCTTATATTTGTTACAAAAGTGTATGCAGCCTTAAAAAGCATGAAAACTGTTAAAGGACATATAACATGACTGTTGAAAAAGTCTTGGATGATAAAACGATATATTTTGTTAGAATATTGCTGATGTCACTTTATCACTTGATATCCAAGTCTTAAATATCTGCTGATTTTGTATTGTTGATTAAGATTCACTTTAGTTTTAAATAGGATTTTAAAACATTTTCAACTTTTTAAAAATTCTGGCAACACCACTAAGCTTGCATAATATTCAGGGTTTGCTTATTATTCATATCTAAAAAAAATATATCCTCTCAAGCAGCAGCTTGCCACAGAGGTTTGACAAGAGCTTGTCTGTGATGATGGCAGGACCTCAGCAGAAAATACAAGCATCCATGCCTTACCTAGGGGCTTGAACCCAGGTCCCTTAGATCAGTAGCTAAGTGCACTAACCACTCAGCCATGGGACTGCTATTATTGATATAGTTTTAAATAATTTGTTGTAAACTGTTTTTATAGGTGCTCTGTTCAGGACTGGCTTGGAAATTCCACTTTTACAATTTAAAACATTAATTTTTTTCCAGAGTTGAAAGAATATAAATTTATAGTTTATGCAAAAATTTGCTATGAAGCTAAGTCAGCATTTAGATTTATCCCTGCAAAACTACCCACCTTGTCCATAGTCAATAGAGGATACCAATGGGCTTGAAAAGGCTGTCATCCATCATATGGGATGCTAAGCCGTGGTCCTGTGCACATTAAAGAACATGCTGGATGCCCTTGACTGAAGGCTACCATTTGTCTCCCAACAGCTGTTCCAGTGGGGGTCCTCCCCCAACCTTCTCTGAGCCTTCGGGGTCCATGTGACCTGGCTATTTAACCCATGGTGTGCAAAAAAAGTGCCGTTCAGTGGTAAAACAATCCAACCTTTATCAAAAACTAGACTGTAAGAGTTAAGATCACTAAATTCTATATACAGCTTACTCTCACCATAACTTAGAGTAATGTAAAGACCCCAAAAATATTTGGACCACAAAATTTCTTGCTGAAAAAAAAAGTTTGGAGGACTACCAAATTTGGTGTTGAGCTTCCTCTGATCATAATAAATCAATGCAAGCACCCCTATCCCCTAATCTTTTGCAGAAAAAAATATGGAATTTATCTTTAAAAGATAAATCACAATCATCAAATTTGATATACAGTTGGCTCTCATAAGTTAAATGTAAATATATGAACCTCTAACATTTTTTCTCCCCGAAAAAAAAAGTGACATACATTGCCTAACATTAACTCGTTACACTTGGTAAAACATTTTCTGAAATGGAGAATATCATGGGCCACCTCAAATATTGCATCCTTTCTATTCCCCAAAATTAATTTTACATGAGTCAATCATATGTTATCAAATGAAAGCTTGTGATGTAGAGAATGCCATCTGTTGCACATTTTAGAGTTAAAACCCTGAGCAACACAAGGTAAATCTGCTAGTTTATAACATAAATATGATAATTAGCACCACTGATTAGTAGAAAACCTTTAATTTTTTTTCACTCATTTTGGCAGTGTTCAAACCATATGTTGTGTGGATCATGACTTGGCTGTAAAAAAAAAGATCAATGGTTTTCAAATTTAAGAACTTATTAGTTTAGTAAAACTCATTTTTAACAGTAATATTACTTGTAAAAGTAAAAAGGATCCAGCTCATTTTCATAGCTGAAAATAAAACTTATAAATATGTCTAATTTAATAATTGCTCCTCAAACAGGTACTAGCGACACAGGACTGACAAGAACTTGTCAGTTTTTACACCATAGAGAAGATAGTATTGATGTAATGCATTAAAAGTGATGAAAATTTTAGTATTTTAATGTTGGTAATAATTTCCTTAGCTACATTCACTGGCAACTATTATTTTTAGGACAATCTCCATGTTAAGTGAATGGAAGGTAAAAAAAGTAACACTGGCAACTTTTATTTTTAGGACAATCTCCATGTTAAGCGAATGGAAGGTAAAAAAAAAGTAACACTGGCAACTTTTATTTTTAGGACAATCTCCATGTTAAGTGAATGGAAGGTAAAAAAAAGTAGCTTTGTAACTCCTTGAATAAATTCATTATGAGAAAATGTGACTAAAGATAAAAGGATTTAGATTTGATTGAAATATTTTTTAAACAGGGATTCTTGAGAATAATAAGATCTCGGAAGATAAATTGCTTTAAAAATTGATGTAACTCTTTGAATATTCAATTTTTGTAAGTTTCTTACAAACTGGCTTTACTGCTGTTATAGACCAGCTTCCATAACTCTTTAAATAACAAATAGATGGTTTGAAAATCAATATTTAGATAGTTTTGATGTTTATAATGTCTTCAGCCAATCATATTTTTCTGTAATAAGATGTGGAACTTCTAACCTTGCTTTGACCTAACATGAAAATAATCCTAATCAAGTAGCCAGTGAGTATGTTGACAGTGCTAGTGGATTTCCTGCACAACAAAAGCACTATAAAAATTATGATTTTTATATAGTATTTCTTAGGCAGTTCTTGCAAAAGAAGAGCACCATTCTAAAATATTGAATTTGGCATTTCTTTTTGAATTCATTGACTAACTGATAACTCACATCAAGAATACTTTTGTGACAAAAAAATAAATACCCCCTCAAGCAGCTGCTTGCCACAGAGGTCTGACAGGATCCTGTCAGTTTATGTGCCAGAGTAGGTCTGAGAGGATGGCAGTACCTCAGCAGAAAAACGACATACATCCATGCCTTACCCGCAGCGTCAAGTAAAAATACCATTGGGAAATGGTACAACAGAATAACTACATATGATCAAGAACAAATATCCAGAGAAATATTTAAATAACCTAGCATGCAAATGCAGTGCATATCGATGAGACATTCATGAATGTCTCATCGATAACAGACAAAATGAAACAATGGGTAGTCTCCTTTACATGGGTTAATTATGATAGTGAAACCTAAACCCTTTGTAAACAAGATAACAGGAAACCTGATGCCTTTTGATTCTAGATGTTTACAGTATCTGTGGTATTTGGTGGTTCATCTTTGTAAGTAATGCTGAGGTTAGGCAAAGGAGTCTGCAACCTCCTTTGAGTGGCATATTGTGCAGAGAGGCTGCATTGGTTTGGCCATGTTACTCATATGCATATTATAGATTAGCTAATAGGGTTATGAATAGTGGGCCTGAAAGCCTGGGACAAGGATGACTCGGTTGGTAGCATGTCTGACTCATAATCTGCAATTCTCAGTTAGAATCCTGCCTGGGAGGATTGAGATTTATCTCTGCAAGACTCTTCATTCTGCCCTCAGTCAGTAGTGGACACTGGTGGCCTTGGAAAGGCCTCTTTCTGGTGTATGGGATGTTAAGCCATGTGACTCCATGTGTATGAGAACCTACCCTGTGCACATTGAATGGCCTTGATAGGAGGCTACCATCTGTTTCCCAATAGCTGTCTAGTGAGTCCCTTCCCCGCAACCTTCTCTGAGCCTTTGGGGTCCTTGTGACCTAGCCATTTAGCCCATTGTATGCAAAAAATGCCACTCTAGCTAAAACAACCCAACCTAAAGTCTTCAGAAAGAAGGGATACATAGAATGCAGTGGGAATGATAAACAGGACCTTGATAGATTTGGCATACAGTGGCCAAATGTAGC
The DNA here is from genome assembly GCA_038380435.1 of Ryuthela nishihirai. Taxonomy (NCBI): domain Eukaryota; kingdom Metazoa; phylum Arthropoda; class Arachnida; order Araneae; family Heptathelidae; genus Ryuthela; species Ryuthela nishihirai. The sequence goes on from JAWZYU010000028.1 coordinate 35,778,080, forward strand.
AGTTGTAGCTCAGTACAGATGTGTTTGGACATGTTTTAAACTATGAAAAGCCCTCTTTCAAAAATGCATTTTACAGCCACTGCTGTTGACAGGATAAGAGTTAGTTTTTATTCATTTTTTTAATTACCCAAGAGCTGTGATATTACATGTCTGATGTTTAAAAGAATTGTACTATTATGTGTTTACTGTTATATTTAAATTTGCATTCTGGTTAACCTATTTTGAATAAACTGTTATCTGTGTTCTTAAAATGTGATTGCAGACAAATGGGAAGAACGATGGATTCAGTCTGAACATAAAGGAAAAGAATGGGGAAAATTTGTCCTAACTGCTGGAAAGTTCTATGGTGATGCAGAAAAAGATAAAGGTATATTTACTTTGATTTTGGTGTACTTTAAATAAATTTTGTTTCTCTGGTGTAAAGTTATCCATTTTAATATTTGACGTGTTTGATTATTGAAAAAGCAAATACTTGATGTAGGCAAAATATATAATAGCGGTGCCTACGTAATGTGAATGCCTGCCGATTTCTGTGACTCTCCTTGTTAGCAAGCACACATGGGAAGCTTCAGAACTTGCCACATGAGGGCAGCATCATTCTGCGGTAGACTAATCTATGCTAATGGTAAGTATATAGCAATCTGATTGAAGTCGTATGGTAAAGAATCGGACAGATGGTTAATCAAATACCATAAACTAGAATCTTCCTCAGAGATACAATGGGAATAACCATTTAAACTCTCCATAATTGAAAATATGTTTCAAAATAATTGTTACAATTGAAAATTAATATCCATTAAAATCCGAAATTTTTAAGTGTTTACCCAATATTATTTAAAAGTATTTCTTTAAAGAATAAAATTTTATGTTTTTCCATAACAATTCTTTATCTAATTTAATAATTTTAATTACTATTGCAATAGAGCTTATTGTTAAGGGAAATGCATGAGCAATAGAATTAAGCATGAAATGGAAAATTTGCTAAAAATATTAAAAGTAATAGTTTTTAAATGCAATAGGCAGCAAAATTTATGCTGCAGCACAGAGTTGACTCTTCATATATATATTAGCCTTTTTATTTCAATTACTTCTCGTGACCTACAGGGCCCCTCCTGTTTTTTTGCTTGTTTTAAAGTAATGTTATTTTTTATCACATCAATTGATTTTATATAAAGTAGTTCAATTTTCATTAATTTTCAGTTTAGAAGGATAAAGGGGCTCCTATTTAGAACTTGGCTCCAGGTCTCCCAATTGCTTAATGTGCCTAGGTTCATACACATATTTGTGCAGTTCAAGATGCTGACAAACTGTTATAAACTTCAACATTTTCCATTAGTAATATACAATACTGCCTTAAGAAGAGATGGGGGGGGGGATTGTTCGGGTTCAATTTTTAAATTGATAACAATGTTGTGCTAAAGAAAGCTATAGTATTATCTTTCCATGTTATTTCAACGGGAATCAAACTGCGGAGCTCTATAACAGGGAGGGCAAAACTTCTAGATTCTGCAATAGACTTTTAAGACAGAAAATCTTTCACGATCGACCACAGTACATACATAATAATGATTTAACACTGCTTGACCAGCTAAGCAAAAAATAACAATTTAGCATTAAACATATTAACATGACATTGTTACATTAATTAAAATATTTTCCACCTAAAACTGGCAACCTGTGAGATCAACTGTTTGGCCATCTCTGCTCATGTATCTGCTTTGTACCATCTAAAATGTGATGAAGATAAAGATTGTAGACTGGTAATTGTAGTGTAACGCTCCAAACAAATGCAAAATACTTGAAGTTTTATGCTCCGGATAGCTTAGACTGGTGCCAGGCAATAATTAACAAATTGCCAAAAGTAGAATTAGTTGATAAGTTGATTAGGGTTCAAATACCAGCGAGCGTTAATGAGTAAGAATCAAAATGATTGTCAAGTAAATTTAAATATAATTCAAAAATCCTTAATTCGCGTTGCTCAAGAGAAAAACACTGTACAGACTCAAAAGGTTTTAAATATAACAAAACAGATTTATTTCCAAAATAATTCAACTCACCAAGACATCAATGAAGAAAACACAACTCCAACTCCTGTGCTACACGCACTGTGCTTGGTGCTACGCACCTTGTGCACGTGCACTCGCTTATGCTTGTGCTTATACTACTGTGACTCGCAGGTCACCGGTTTTTGACAATAGCCGGCGCATGCCGGGAAAGACATTAACATACTATGACGAATGACTCAAAAGCTATGATGCAAGAGGGGCGTGTCCTTGGCACGCGCTTTAACGGTACAGTCGGAAGATCGGAGTTGCAGTGCATGCGCAACTCCTAGAATCTTGAAAACGAGTGCTGTGATGCCAAAAAGGAAATAAAAATCCCCAAAATGATAAATATAATGTAAATTAAACAAAACTGGTTAAGGTAAAGCAAAAGTGAATGGTGGGGCATCACAGTAGACCTGTCAGGTCTAGATTCTTTTCGAGCCTCTCATATGGGCAGTAGGGTACTTGTCTCTACCATATTATTTGATTCAATTAATGAAAAACTGACTGAAGTTAAAGATAATCAAATTTATTTAAATCTCATTTTATTATCAATATTTGTTCAGTATTTAAAGAGTTATGGAAATTGGAATATTTAATAATAAATTATCTTGTTTTATAAAATGTTCATAGTTATCTAACATAAAAATAATCATTATGCAACTTTTAAAATTTATATTTCATTAAACGATTTGAAAAAAATACTTATTCAAGTTTTAATTAATATCTGAAATAAATTCTTATTACCCATTACTGTTATGAAATAGTCTCGCCTCCATAATTCCTTAAATACTAGAGGAATGCTGTTGAAAGTCACGATTAAATAGATAAGATTATGATCTTTCATTTATTTTCAGTAATATTTCATTAAATGAATATTTTAGAAGTTAGAGCTTCGAAATTAGATTCCCTTCACATAACACGGAAATTCTCTTAATATTTTGTTAGGATAATACAACTTGGTTCCGTATATTGTAAAGATTTCTGAAATTCCAAAATATTATTTATTCAAAAGTGATTTCAGAAAATTTTTTCTAATTACTCGTGTCAATGTTACATTGCCGACATATTGCTGCAGCCACCTCTTTGTAAGAGATTTGATAGAAACTGAGTTTTGTTTCACAAGTTTCATTTCTGCAGAACATCACACAATACTGCATCATCATTCAGACTTCTAGTTAAATACAGCGGAAAGTAGACAGAACAGTAAATAAATCACATGAACGAATCCATGGTGTGCAAAAAAAATGCCGCTCAGATGTAAAACAACCCAACAAATCTGTATCAGAATCCAATTTTGAAGCAAGCAGTAAACAGCGTAATAACCTATACTGCAACAAAGCAAGTAGCAAGCAAAACAGCAGATCACCAGCACCACAGCAGACAAAAATGTAACTAGCACTGCTGTTACTTCACGTCTTAATCAGCAGACATTCCCATTGTGTAGGCACCAGAAATAGTAAGATATTAAAAACATGATCTTTAACTTACTGGGACACAAAGTACGTATTTTTTTTTCATCTCGATTTATTATAATTTTACGTAGATTTATAAGATTGTAGTATTCGAAATTTTAAATACATTTCCAAGTGATTTCAGGACTGACCTTATATAAAAGGAGTAAAAAAAAAATTGAAAGTACTCATAAACTAATGCATCTTCTGTTCCAAGTTACTTCCCTCTGTATCAGTATGCCATTGTCAGCATTTCTAAAGGTCATTGAAGCAATTTAAGGAAGTCCTTATTGGTCAAAGTCCTTTATAAGAACATTGTGAACTTTGTCACAGCCACTGGAATGTCCACATAGTGAGGACCTTTCATGGCTCTTGTGAATCATGGAAACAGGAAAAGAAAGTTCTGATAAATTAGATAAATATTATGCGTGAGATCAATTAGTGGCTTATAACCAAAAACAGGCTCGGTTTAAGCAAAATTCTCTGAGTGCTTGTGCACTTTGCACACAAACGAAAGTGAGCTGTGCCTACACTTACAGTAATGAACATATCAAAACTGCATGGAAGTTGGAAACTGAGTCTGCAGTTATGTAAGTTAAGTAAAAAAACTCCATTTAGAAAAGAAATAATCAGTTCTGAAACTTTTGAGACATGTTTTATATGTATATGTTACCTGTTTAGTCACTTTTTTAGATCTACTGCTTGTTAAATCTTTTTGTCAGTTTTATATTTCTTCTTGTAAAAATAATGTAATGAATTTTTTAAAATATCAGACCTAACAATCTTTAATTGTTTGTACAAAAATGCATCATTTAAGTAAAGCCTTTTGAAACAAATCCCAAAGGTGGAAAATTTCATAAAAATTTCATCAGCCATTCATTTTTGCCACAAGTAAAAGCAAACACATATATACCAACCAGTATGGGAGAAACAGGCAAAATACTTGCTTTCTGCAGAAGGAGACCCTGCTACAAAACTTATGAGACTGCATTAAATGGTGAAAGTTGTTCTTTCACATAGAAATATTTCTGGAATTTTTTTCTAATTAGCAGCCATGTAGCAAGCCATGCGAAATAATTACTCTCCACTGGTAAGTAGATTTACCCATCACTGAGAATCACATATATTTTAAACCTTTGCAGTGCAAAATTCTAATAATAAATGCATGTGATAATTCATTTTTCAACAGAAAAACATCCGAATTTTTTTAATTCTCTCCTTTAACCAAAATAGATCATGTTATATACCCAAATGGGAAAGCATTTAATTATGAATAGAATAACAATTTAATGAAAAATTAAGGTTAGTTACCTGTTGACATAGAAGTCAATGGTTTTGTGGAAAATTTTGTTTCTCCGATCACAGTTGGTGCCATGGATAAGTTTCAGAATATTCATAAGTCATATTAAATGGATAAATGAAGTTACTGCTAGTTTAGTAATTAGAACACTCTGGCATGAATCTGAAGAGATGTGGGTTTGAGCCCCATGCATCAACAAAACTCATTTTGTCCACGAAACTGCTTGGTACCATTTTCAAAAACATTGGCTTTTGACACTTTAAGGATTAAATAGCCTCTGTAGAAAGTCGGTTGAAATTTTCAATCAAAATGCTGTAGAGTAGAAATAAGTCAATGCAAAGGAAATATGTGACTTCACCAATTGAATGTGGTAACTTGTAGAATGTGAAAAATAAAGGTAAGTAAAATATGAATTATAATACTTCAAAAAAATTTAGTTTGATAAGATATTTTTTCTTGAAATTAGTTATTTATACTAACTTTTCCCCCTTGTGCTTGATGTTTGTAATTTTGTAGGTGTTCAGACATCCCAAGATGCTAGATTTTATGGACTCTCTGCAAAGTTTGAATCATTCAGCAATGAAGATAAAACCCTAGTTATACAGTTTACTGTAAAGCATGAACAAAACATTGACTGTGGTGGAGGCTATTTGAAAGTATTTGATTGCAGTATTGATCCAAGAGAACTTCATGGAGAGAGCCCATATTTGATCATGTTTGGTAAATATAAACTAAGGTTTCTTTTTCAGGCTATAAGTTTCATATGAAATATTGAATTTAAATGTAAGCAGTCATTTCTGATTGATAGCATTTCTTTGCATTTTGTAGTAGATCACAGTTCTGTAATGTGCTTAAATGTGTCAAGGTATCGCAAGTAATTACAGTCAGTCCCTAACTAACAACATAGGTGCGTTCTTCAAAGGTTTTGTGTAAGGTGAAATCGAGTTAGTCGTGCATGAATTTTTCATAAGAATTAGTGTAACTAGAGGATAGGGACAATAAAGGTAGGAATGAAAAGTGGCTAACTGCAGTTTTATTTTAATAAATGTTGTAGATGATTGTGTGAAATATGAAGACTGAAAATGAGAAATTTATTGTTGTAAAAAAAAGTTTGTTGAATAGTGATTAACTTTGCTTACAAATATGATTAACTTTGCTTACAACCATTTCTATCCTACACATACCAAATTGTAACTTTCCAGTTTTTCAGGCAGGGTCCAGTTGAAAAACTGGTTTTACATCCAGGTGCCCAGCTATTTTTTTTTCACTATGATCAGCCAAAAAAAATTAACTTATATGGCATTTTATATGTCAATCAGTATTTAATTCAGGATATTCTTAAAAAATTTTACAAAAAAACTTAGTAGTGCATTTTTATAGTAAAAAAATGCTTATGGCAATGCAAATAGAATTTATTTTTAAAAAAAACTTAGTTTCTATTCATGTGTATTATATTATTTGCCTATTTCTGAATAACAATTTTTTTTTACTTAAAGTAAGAAATACTGCCTTTTTTAAATTATTTTCTCAGTATCGTACTTTGAGAAGTCCGGGTTTTTAAATGACCAATGAACCAATGTAGGTCATGATATATACCAAATTAAACATAATTTGATTCTGAATTTGAAGAAATTTAGAAACATTGATTTTAATAAGACTTCATGTGATAAGTGAAAAAACAGATCTGATAATGCAATTAAGGCTTAATTTTGGAAAACCTGATGAATGAAAACAGTTAATTTCCTTTTGATTAATATATAATTTTCGTAAAACATGGTACAAATGTGATACGAGATGACTTGGACTGCTCATATTAATGGGATTTTGTCATGTTTATGAACTAGAGGAACTTGTTCGTGGTTACTTTTTTTTTACTAAACATTATGAAATCTTTGGGTGTAAAATTTAGACTAAGTGACCCCCCCCCCCCCCTACACGCACACACATGCCCACACACACACACACCATTCTACATTTTCCTGTCTTAAACCTATTTCACTATTCGTAAAATTTTATCATTTATTCCAACATTCTCACTGTTGGGAGGGAGGAATTTAAAACACTTGTAGAAATTCCCATCCCACACGACTGATTTGTGTCAAGGAAATCTTGTTTGCTTCTGTATTAAAGACTTCATTCATTTTCAGGAAATTATACAAGATCAATTTTTTTTTTTACTGGAAAATGAAGAAATAAAACAAAAATTAACATATAACTTAATGTGATGTTAAATGTTAAAATATCCATAGCAACAAGTTGTTAGACAGCCATCAAATGTATCATAACTCTGAAAAATATATGGACTGAAAGATCATTGTGTTAAGCATGATTATATTAAAAATTGGTGATTGACTCTTGTTTTGAAAATACAGGAGGCTGTATCCATATACAGTGTGTACTGTTTGAATCTTTTGCACGCTGTGCCGAGGTGACACAATACCATGGAGCTATTACATCATTTGAGGCATTGCAATAACCAGGAGCTATTGCATCATTTTGGAGTTACCCTTCCTCAGATTTTATACTCTGCAAATTTACCTAGAATGTAATGCTGATTTATAATTGTTTGATATTTCCATAGAAATGAGTTTAGGTACTCACTACTTTGGGCCTTTCCTGAATGATATTTGAACCATATTTATACAAGAAATTTCTAATTTTTAACATAATTTTATACCCCTTTGTGTATTCTCTTTTTTAATGAATTTTTCTTACCATTTATGATTATTTGCTTAAGAATTTTTAGTTTATACAAATTATTTCTAGTATTTTTCATTCCAAATAATAAAATATATCATATAATTGCATTAAAATCTATAACAGCTAATAATACTAAGAATGGGGGGAAAATTTAGCAGCATACATTTCTTTATATATGTTTTGCACTGGGGTCAGAAAATTTGTCCCCTAATCTAGCTCAGTAATTATCAAAATTGCTCTGGCTTGAAAACTCATCTTGACATAGCAGCTTACCCTTCTTTCTCTTGTATAGGCAGAGTAGTACTAATGCATTCTGTCTAGTTAGCAGTAGCACTCATTGTTAAGACCTTGAAATGCTCATCTATAATCATTGATTGATGTCGTAGGGTACACTTAGTTCAAAGTAAAATGACATACTAATTTTTTTCTAAAGTTTAATGCAACCATTTGTTCCAGAATGCTAACAACTTCATACTAGAAAATTTCATGCCAGCAGGTTGCAATTGAAGTTCTTAGTCAAGTGCAGATTTCACTAGTCATCATAATCAGGTTCTAGGAAAATGTGCTTTCTGCTTGAGGAAGAATGACATAGAAAAGCTCTTCAATAAAACAAATGGAAAAATTTGACATGTCCAGGTCCATTGAAGATAAGATTCATGTTAAATATCAGCATAGACTAAATTAAAAAAAAAAATCCCTTGTGTTAGTTTGTATTATTAAAGGATAAATATAAAGCAGTGTTCATTGTGGAATTTATTATGGTAACACACCTATACAGAAAAAGTGGCATAACCTAGTCCATGTGAAGAATAGTTTATTAACTTACATTCCTTACTCTTTATTCCTATTAGTATAGCTTCAAATAAAAATAAGTCTTCAAGGATTTCTTTTATACTATGTTACTTGAAAATATTTGGAGAATAACTTTTATATGCATTATTTTTCATTTTAGGACCAGATATTTGTGGGCCAGGAACGAAAAAAGTTCATGTAATTTTTAACTACAAGGGCAAGAACCTTCTTATAAATAAAGATATTAGATGTAAGGTATGTATTTGTAGCCAATAAATGGTATTAAAAATTTAAATATTGTAAATTATTTAGAAATAATCTGTATAAAATTTTATGGGTCTCTCTATAATTTGATAGTTTAAATTTTGTCTACCCAAACTGCCTGGGCAAGAGGTGATGCAGTCAGCCGGGCTTCTAATCTGTTGTTCCCAAGTTTGAATTCCTGGTCAGTGTTAAGATTTATCTCCTCTAACCCCAACATTTCTCTGGGTCAGAAAAGAGATACCCTTCATTCTTATCTGAGCCCTTTGGGGTCCTTGTGACTCTACCATTTTGCCCAGTGTGTGTGAGAAAGTGCCATTCAGAGGTGAACCTTGCTCTGCCAACATTGATTTATTTCTAACTTCCCATCCTATGTCAGGAAAGGGACACTGATGTGATTGGAATAGCCACTGTCCCATTGGATGGAACATTAAGCTACAATTCAATGTGCAGGAGAATAATACCTTACACATGTTAAATAAATAATGCACTGGATGGCCTTAACTGGAGGCTTAACAGCTTTCCAATGCCCCCCCCCCCCCCCCCCCCCACACACACACAATCTTGAGTCCTTGTGACCTGACCTTTAGCCTGTTAAAAATGCTACTGAGAAGTAAAACAATCTAAACTAAGGTGTGGCAAGTTTGCAATTAACTTGTCAAGTAGAAAATTTGTAGAACTGTAAAAGATAATTATTGGTTATTTTAAAAATGAACCTTTGATTCTTACCATTTTATATTTTGGTTAAAATCCAAAGCCTTCGGCAAAAAAATTGATAGGGTTATAAGTGATATTAAATTATCATTAAAGGTAACATAGGCATTGTAGTAATATATACTTATGACTGATTTATTTGTGAAGAAACATTTTTAAAAAGCTTTGCGATCTGAAATCTGTCTCAAAATTAAATCTATAATATCACTAGGGATAGATAAAATCACTGCTAAAAGCTATGGATGCTTCTGTTATCACATGATTTAACCTGATGAATATATTCTGAGGTGCAAGTTTTTCTATTCATTTTACTGCAGGCATTATTTTCAAAGCCGTCCCGTGGCCGAGTGGTTAGCGCGCTTGGCTACTGATCTACGGGACCTGGGTTCGAGCCCCGGGTAAGGCATGGATGTTCGTGTTGTTTTCTGCGGAGGTCCTGCCATCCTCTCAGATCTTCTACTGTGGCATATAAACTGACAGGCTCCTGTCAGACCTCTGTGGCAAGCAGCTGCTTGAGGGGGTATTTATTTTTATATTTTTATTTATTATTTTCAAAAAGGCGATTGCAATTCTTATAATTACAGCAGTTCAGCTTAGTGAAATTAAGCATTTGGTTTGTGGGTGATTTTGAGATGAGTAATATGCACTCAGAAGTGGTAGGGCTGCATATACCAAATTTTACTTGGGCAGATTCTTTGGAAAAGTTTAGTTTTAGAGATCTGTAGTTACTAGGTTTGTTGCTTTCAAGAAAATTTGATTCTGATGATAGACATAATTTGACCAAATTTTAGGATATGCAGAATACCTGAAAAGATTAGCTTTCAGGTTATTACTAGATTCAGATCCAAAGAGTGCATGCTAAGCACTAATTGTGATAATATCTTGATAAGTACATAAACTATAGTTACTTGGTAAGATAATATTCAAAAGATTTATGTACTTATTGGTACTTACCATGTTAATGCACTGTAATCTGATGCTGTAAGAATTCATTCTTCTGTTTAAATGTTTCTATAACCATTGTCAGTCCTATAATTTGAATTAAGGCAGTGCAGTTTTAGGTACAGAATTTTTTTTTTCTAAACAAAGCATTTTTTCTCCCTTTAGGATGATGTATATACCCATCTCTACACATTAGTAATCAAACCTGATAATACATATGTGGTTAAAATTGATAATGAGAAGGTGGAAAGTGGAGAATTAGAAAAAGATTGGAGTTTTCTGCCACCAAGGAAAGTTAAAGATCCTGAAGCCAAAAAGCCAGAAAATTGGGATGACAATCCAAAGATTGATGATCCAGAAGATAAGAAACCTGAAGTAAGTGAAGTTTAACTGTAGAAAAAAATTTGCTCCCATAAGTTACTCTATCAAACATTTCAGAACCTTACAGCTTGAAATGAACAATAATAATCCTGCCTATGCTAATTTTCCTCTTTTGCATAACCAATTTGAAAGGATAATGTAGGGGAAAATTCTGAAAAGATCGGATACACCAGCTATTGATTACACAAGACTATTGCACATTAGTGAGTTGCAGCCATAACTCATTGAATTATAGTTGTTACAATATACTCAGACTTTACATTTGTAGCTATTAATGGAAATTTCAAAAGTTAATGTCCCACTAAACGAAACATTGTTTAATTATAATTCAATCTATTCTTAGAGAAATTTTATTTATTCATTACAAACTTCAGGAGCTGTAAGATATAGTAAAACCTGGTTAATTCAAGGGACTGAAGGGGGCGGGGGTGGCTCAGTCGGTAGCGCGCCAGGCTCGTAATCTGTAGTTCCCAGGTTCGAGTCCCACATGGGTCAGCGTTGAGATTTATCTCCGCAAAAATTCCCCGCCCTGCCCACGGTCAGTAGGGGACACCGATGGGCTTGGAAAGGCCGCCGTCCGTCGGATGGGACGTTAAGCCGTGGGCCCGTGTGCGGGAGAGCCATACCCTGTGCACGTTAAAGAACACGCTGGATGGCCTTGACGGGAGGCTACCATCTGTCTCCCAACAGCTGTTCCAGTGGGTCCCCTCCCCCAACCTTCTCTGAGCCTTCGGGGTCCATGTGACCTGGCCATTTAGCCCATGGTGTGCAAAAAAGTGCCGCTCAGAGGTAAAACAACCCAACCCAGAACCTACAATAAATAAATTCTTTTAAAGAGGTTTTCATTCGCTCTAATTAGAGATAATGAGACGAGTTGTGTTTGCAAGCATCTAATACATAGAGTATTGTGAGTGACACAGGATCATGCTAATTCTAACTAGAATGAAAAAATGGTTAGAGCTATAAAAATTTGCACCTAGGGGTAATCCATATGGTAAATCTCTTTCCAAATTCAAAATCTGTCCTCCAATGTGTCCTTTAAGGTCATATGGGGAAAACCATTGATCTACAGTACTAGAAATGCAGAAATTGGATCTGGACAGTCCTTTGAAGTCAAATTTAGGTCTACCAGTGCTAGAGTTAAAAATGGGAGCCTGGGACAGGTGGGTATTTCAGGTTGTGGATCTCAGAAACATAAAATTTGCTATTTGACAGGTCCTTAACATCAAAGGCAAAATATTTTTTACTGATACTAGAGCTAAATTTTGATGACTAGGAATATTTCAACTGTTAAATCTTGGAAACACGTTAAAGATTTAAGGTCATATTTCAATATACCGGTGCTAGACAGCTAAAAATTGGTTCATAGAAGTATTTTGGATCTCCTATTTCTTAAAGTAGATGCTGGTTGATTTATAGTATAAAATTTGTAAAAAGCTCAGTGCTGTAAATACTTGGAAGGTTAGTGATCACGTGTATTTGTCTAAGAAACAATAGTTTACAGCCTTCATAAGTTTACCGTAATGTATACACTGAAGTGCCATTGAATTGGGGATAGGAAACATTATCCAAGTTCAGTATCGCAAGTCCCACATTTGCGTGCATGCGTGGCTGAAATTCTGTTCATATAAAGCTGTCAGCTTTGGCTTCCCCAAGCATTTGTCATGAGAAGCGTAATGGGAAAGGCATGGGATTTAGATGCATTTGACAGAGGGCAGATCATAGATGCCCAACAGATGGGACACAGTCTCTGAAATTGTCAACGAACTTGGATTTTCTTGTGCAACAGTTTTAAGAGTGTTCCAGAAATATGAAAATTGTGGCAAAAAAAACATTCTAGACAAACTGCAAAGGATAACTAGTCTTGAATGATCGTAGGCTTCACCATCTGCCCTGCATCGTACAGACTGATGGGGCCAGACATTATCTGAAATCACCTCCCGTTTGAATGCAGGTTCCAGCCAGGAAGTCAGTGCATGGACCGTGCAATGCTCACTTCATTGTCTTGGCTTTTGTGAGCCACCAACCTATGAAAGTCCCACTTCTAACAGCATGATACCAGGCTCAATGCCTTGCCTGAGCTAAAGATCATTGAAAATTGGCAACAGATTGCCTGGAGTGATCAATCCCAGTTTAAATTTCATCACACCAATGGGAGACTTGGAGTATGGTGCCACCCCATGATGCCATGGATCCTGCATGTTAGGTCGGAACAGTACAAGTTAGTGGTGGCCCAGTGATGGCCTGGGGTGTCTTCAGTTGGATGTCTATGGGCTTTTGGTACATGTACCAATGACCATCGATGCATCTCAGTAATAGAACTCGTGGCTGACCATTTACACCCATTTATGGTCATCATGCATCCCAATGGAGATGGCATCTACCAGCAAGACAACTGTTCATCTCACAGGTCCAGGTTGGCTACTGCATGGTTGCAAGACCATTCTACTGACTTTTAAATCTGGGCTTCTAGGTGACCAATTCATTATTTCAATCCCATCAAAAATCTTTGGGATACCGTTAAGCAGAGTTTTCAGGCCCGTGTTCCATCAGCAACGACCTTGTGAGAATTGTAGACAGCTCTGGAGGATGCATGGGTCACCATACCTGTGGAATATTTACGTAAACTTGGAGAGTCTTTGCTTCATTGTGTGGCGGCCGTTATCAGGGCTAAAGGTGGTCCAACACGTTACTAGGTTGCTATCCCTAATTCATTGACACTTGAGTGTATTAGTCTAAGGGTGGGAAGCTTTCTGAAGTACCTATTGGCAGTTAAGCACTTTGTATTGGTAACTAAAATATTGGGGAAACTGATTTATAATTTTTTTCCAACAATATAGTAGTATTAGCATATATATGAAGACATACATACAGTGAAAACATATGGGTTTCATTAAAGTCTCATGCCTACAAAACTGCATTCCAGGAGGTTTAAATTTGATGATGCAAATACCAAAGAACTCTGTTGACCAAGAGACCCATACACATATGGAGAATATCATGTGCCCAAGCTTCTGTTTAACATTTATTTCTGTATGGTGGTTGTACTACCAAACCTTAGTACGGTCTGTTTCCTCTTGTTGCCTGGAGCCCACATCTTAGACAATTCACTGTATATCTGAATGTAAATATATTGTGTAATTATCTCTTTAGATATTTATACCCTTTTAGTGAAAACTCTGACTTCTCTCTTTCAAAAGACTCCTAGTTACAGATGTAGCTATAACTCTAGAAGTCATACTGAGCAAAGTCATGTTTACTCACCACTTAAGGAACTGAAGATTCTTCACATTGAAGGTATTGCAAGCAGTGTTGTTTGATTGAAAGACGTGGTTTTCTTGACACATCTCTAATGAGTTGAACTGCCTCTTTGGGATGAATGTTAACATTCCTGTAACTAAAGATTTGATGGAGATTTCAATTTGAAGAAAGATAGTTTTATGAACCACTTGCAATATATATATATGTGTAATGTATAAAAATAATTGTATGAATAGAAGTAAAAGTAAGCAAAGCTGAATAGATAACCAAATAGAGAAGCAACAACAAAACTTGAACCATGTGCATTTCTGCAAATCCAAAGGAACTTTTTCTGATCAATTAATGAACAAATAATGGCAAGAATTTGAAAGGTATTTTATTCTGATACAATTTTACATTGCATAGAAAATACTAAGTATAGTCAGTTCACCAAAATAACCATGCTCACTTTGTTATGGGATTATTTAACAAATTTAATAAAAAAAATACCCCCTCAAGTACCTGCTTGCCACAGAGGTCAGACCTCTCTGGCTCTGTCCACCCAGTGCTCGAACCCAGGTCCCTTAGATCAGTAACCAAGCGCACTAACCACTCAGCCACGGGATGGCAATCAACTAATAGGATGAGCAAATCAAATTTTTTTTTTTTAATTTGATTTTTTAAACTTTCAGATTGAATTTATATTTTTTAACATTTATTCTGCTGATTGTTGATAATCTCATATTTCACATCCACAAGATTGGTACAACTGCAACCCATTCTACTGTTTTCAATTCTAATTTTTCATATTTTTATCCACATAAGTTAAAATCATGGACCTTTCCCTACTTAGATGTCCATTGGAATAAACTTTTTTCAGTATCTTTAGTATTTTAAAAGAACTTTTACTATAGCAAGAATTTTAAATCAAACAAATATTGTATATATGAATTGCTGAACAATCAAAAATTTCATAATACGTGTTAATTATTGGAATCATAAATGTCTAACCAGTCTTCAGATCTGCAATTTCATCCCTCAATATCGAAGACTCAATTTCATCTTGTAGATTTTTTTTATATGTATAATTCCTTTGATTCTTCTGAAAATGATAATTTTATGTGCACTATAATCAAATTTCATTATGTATGTAATTCAATGATCATCCAACCAAGTAATAATCAAACCTAGCTTGTTTAACACCTGTCAATACCTGTCATGTTTATTATTAGTTCCAAGAATTAGATTCTTATACTAGACTTGGTTGAATTGTAATTAATGCCTTTTATATAATATTTTCCAGGACTGGGATCAGCCAGAATATATTCCTGATCCAGATGCTGTAAAACCAGAAGATTGGGATGATGAAATGGATGGGGAATGGGAACCTCCACAGATTAATAATCCTGCTTATAAAGGAGAGTGGAAGCCTCGTCAGCTTGATAATCCTAACTATAAAGGGCCATGGGTTCATCCAGAAATTGATAATCCTGATTATGAACCAGACTCTTCCCTTTATTTGTACAAGGAAGTGTGTGGTGTTGGCTTTGATTTATGGCAGGTATGTTATTTCTTAAATGTATGTAAATTTTTGAAATATTTATGATAGTTTCCATATAATAAATATAACTCAATGTAAAGAGCTAAATTAAGATGTAGCAGAATCCATGTGTGTATATAAACTCGCAGAACTATAATTCACAATAAGCCATAAGCTGTTGTCTATAAGTGATCAGTCACCTTATGTGTCTGCTACTAAAGGCAATAAAATCGCTGAATTTTGTTAATATTATTGTATATATGGAACTACATTGTCAAATTTGATCATGAAAGAGCATGCACAAAAATTTTCTCAGTCGGGAATGAATTTCTTAGTGATTTAGTCATTTGGCCATTTTACTGTAGGAGACAGAAAAGTGAATAAATTGGCATCTGGAACTGAGAAAATTTTGAAACATTTTTGAGTGCTGGTTCAAGCTCTAAAGCCATGCTTCTGTATGTAGCCATTTTGCATTGAGCTGTATTACCTGTGAGCAGCACTTTTTTTTTTGGCATGCAATGGGCTAAATAGCCAGGTCACAAGGGCTCAGTTAAAGGTTGTGGGGAGGGGATCCACTGGACAGCTGTTAGGAGAGATGGTAGCCTCCCATCTAGTGAGTTCTTTAATATGCACATAGTAAGGTTATCCTGCACACTGTGCCACAGCATAGTTTCCATCTGATCGACTGGTCTTTCCAAGCCCATCAATGTTCCCTACTGAGAGAGGACAACGCAGGGAGTTTTGCAGATATAATCTTAAAACTTACCCTGGAACTCAAACCTTGGAACTGCAGATTGAGCCTGGCATGCTACCCACTGCCACCCTCTCCCCATAGCCATTTTAGAGTAAACATTTTGCTGTGGTCAGATTGCAAGATGGGTCTTCTGGGCATCTTTTGGAACCCTTGTAGTTCCTTCCAGTCACATGGCCACCACTGTACATTCTGTTTCTACTGATATTTTAACAGGACCATTTGCATGTATTTTGAACTGATTCCTAAATTTGTGTGTAGTGTTTGCAACCCACTTTGATTCTTCAGGATTACCCATCTAGCAATTCTCCTGTGTATGATTTGAAAAATATTTCTAGGTTATTTTACTATTGGAATGTTACCATTGTAGAATCACTACTTGTTTTTTTTTTCACATTGCAGTCTCATTTACATCTGTACTTTACCCTATGTTATGTGTTGTGTATGTTTATGCAAATATTATGGTTGTAATAGTTATTAATGAAACAATGTTGAGGATATGATAACACTTCCTTATTGGGAGTTTTTAAAAATAGATTTCAGAATAAAATAATGCTTTTTTTCCTTCAAAATTTAAGAAATGTTTAATATTAAAAAATCAGAATTAAATATTTCAGGCACATTATTAAAGTAACATAAATTGATGGTTATATAAATATATAAACTGAAACAAGGTTCTAATTTGATGGATTTCTTGGTATTTTATTTTTAAAGTTGCTGTTGAACCATGGCAAATAGATGAAAAAAATGCTGATACTTCTCTGCAAGTTAAATTTAACAAAAAAAACCCAAAAATTCATTACTGCAATATAAAGCAGATTGTGTTTTTCTTTAATCATCTCTTGTCTTATCGGGCAGGGGTGGCTCAGTCGTTAGCGTACCAGGCTCGTAATCTGTAGTTCCTAGGTTCGAGTCTCAGCTGGGTCAGCGTTGAGATTTATCTCCACAAAACTCCCTGCCATGGTCAGTAGGGGGACACCAATGGGCTTGGAAAGGCCACCGTCCGTTGGATGGGACATTAAGCCATGTCCCCTGTGTGCAGGAGTCACGTACCCTGTGCACATTAAAGAACATGTTGGATGGCCTTGGCGGGAGGCTACCATCTGTCTCCCAACAGCTGTTCCAGTGGGTCCCCTTCCCCAACCTTCTGAGCCTTTGAGGTCCTTGTGATTTGGCCCATGGTGTGCAAAAAATGCCGCTCAGAAGTAAAACAACCCAACTCTTATCAAAACTAAGCTTTAAACATTCAGAATAGTACTTTCATTCTCACTAATATTTTGCATATTTCAATCACCTAGTTACTCCATTGAAATCTGTTAGTGTTTGCTGAATTATGTATTTCTTTCAGGTCAAATCTGGAACCATATTTGATAATGTGCTTGTAACAGATGATGAAGCTTATGCAGAGCAGCATGGAAAGGACACATGGGGAAAAACAAAAGTAAGTTTTTGATTATTTTGTTTCATTCTAATTTTTCTATTTATATTTCTAATAATTCTAAAGTTTCAAATGTCTCCTATTATCATCCAAGCCCTGCTGTAAGCAAGTTCTAATATTTTTAACTATTTCCCACAAAAAATGTGCCTTGTACTAGTTGCATGAAGACCAAAAAAAGGATTCTTTGACAATAACAGTAAAGTTGCACTTTAAATGAATTAGATGTACATACCAATTTGGAGAAGTGAAAAAAATTAAAGTTCTAATTAAGCTGATGATACAGCTTGTCAAATTTTTGCAGTTTTTTTTTTTTTCAGCAAGTGGATGCAATGACATGCAGTGCAGAATATTTTCTTGTCCTTTATCTTTGTGCAAACAAAATTGCATACACAGTGCAGGCAACTGGGTTCCACAATGAATGGCCATTCAATACAGAATTTCTGAAAATGTATACATCTCACCCCGTTGGCAACAATGGGTTGAGATATTTGAAATTCTGTATCAATTTTTTTCTCTGCTTATATTTGTTCTGAACAATATTTTCAAATATTAGGAGTTAAGATTCTTGCAGAAACAACAGTGGAAATTATTTGTTACCAGCCTTACTGCTGTATTTAATATTATATATTCAAAATTACATGGTTGTAATAAAATTTACAAACACCATTTGGTTGCATGGTGTGCATATAAGAGAATAATAGTAAAATTTTTCATGAAGTTAAAATGCCTCCCTACACATGCACGTGAAATGTGATTTTCTAAATGCAATAACCAGTCCACTCCTAGGTTAGTGGTTAGAACACTCTGGCATGAATCTGGAGAGATGGGAGCTCAAGTCCCATGAATCATCAAAACTCACTTTCTCCACAAACTATTGACTTCTGTATCAACAGGTAACCATGTTTTATACATTAGTTTTTTTTAGGTTTTTTTTTTAAAGTTTATCCCTATATAGTTCCAAGTGGCATTTTTTCCATGTGCAAGTCTAATATTCATGGCATGCAGTCATATTGATATGAAAATATTTCATCAGTTAAGGAATATATAAATGAAAATTGTTTTGTTAAGTTACATTAAGTTGTATTTTACATAAAAACTGCACTTAAATATTACAAAATTCATAGTTAATTCATTAAACAAAATTGTTAGCTAATGATGTTCCAAAAAAACTTACTGCAGCCAGCAACACTACTTTCTTATCTGTAAGTGAAATACGTAAGTTGTTAATGATATTAAAGTCTTTTTTTTCTGTCACGCAAATAGTTAACTTTGCTTCGGATTAATCTGTAAAAATGTAGAATTTTATGTTTGATCTTGTAACTTGGTATGAAAACATGAAAAGTAACAGACAAACAATATTAATGACTGAATATCTTTATTTTGGTGAATATTTTTGAAAGTTAATACATTTTGTTGCTAAAAAAATTTCGAAGCAAGTTGCTTGGAGTTCTGACAAAAACAGCCAGTATAGTATGCCATGTAGATGTATGAGGAAGGTATGACAGCAAAAAGATACCAATAGACATCAATATATTATCTGGGACTTGAACTCTGTCTATAACCAAACATGCTAACCACTCTGCCTCCTTGAGTGTTACCTATGGTTACAAACTTTTTATGCTACACAAAATGGAAATTTACAATATCTCCTAATCTACTTAAATGTGGGTTGGTGGTTCCTCGTATGCTATCAGAACCTTATCATTTGCTTAGTTTCCTCCAGTTTTGTTCTCTATGGTTGGTGGGTGTGTGAACATGGTATTGATATTTAAAGGATTCTTACGATTCTACAATGTTGGTTACTCTATCTGGTAACTTTTTGCTATCTTGCAATATAATGTTACTGAATATGATATAATTTTAATTAATGTTACAATCTAATACAACTACAGGTAGTTGAAACTTTCGAATCTACAAAGCTTGTTTGCAACAAGCATTTTATACTGATTCCCCCTGAGTAGCTCTTACCTCCTGCTCAACAGTCAAAAAATTTGCATCCCTGTTCCCATATCGTAAAATTCAATTATTCCTTGCATGTGCTGCTTATCTGCTGTTACACCTTCTCACATTCTGGGATCTTTGCACACTTTTTTCTGTCCCCCATGGCATCTTCGTCATCTGGTATTCAACACTCTTGGCTAACACTTATGTCATTTGTGCTGACTTCCTTTTTATTCAGGATTTCATCTTTGCCCTCCTTTGGTCATCTGGCTTCTGTTACATGCATAAATGTGGGCTCATCGTTGCCTTATATTGAGGGAATAGAACATCTGACTTCATGCAACTGTTGATTCAAATTAGAGATGAAGTAATTGTCAGGACTTTCTGCTAATTACAGTGAAAATTTAATGTACTATAAAAATGATTGTTCATCATTTTCAAGGTAACTGTACTTTAAAAATTTTATTTGAGTTACTTAGGTATCTAAGTTTCAACTAAATATTGATTTTGTATAGGATCCAGAACGTAAAATGAAGGACAAGCAAGATGAAGAAGAACGAAAAACAACTGAGACTAAAACAGATGAGGATGAAGAGGAGGATGAGGAGGATGAATTGGAAGAAACTGATGCCTCAGATAGTGCAAATGACGTTACTGAGGTATGTAAATGATAGATTTTAGTGACATATTATAGAACCCAATTGCATTTATTCATGTCTAGTGTATTATGAAGGTTAGAATGTATGTATTATTTATTTATGGCATGTTATAACAGTTACGAAAAATATGAAGTTACATAGCTTTGGAGCATAATTTGCACTATTTGTATAATTCTTTCAAGTCATTTAAAGTAAACTTCATAAATATGCCCAATAATATTAATGGAGCAATGAATCAATTGCTGATTTTTCTAAAACAAGTACAATTCTTACTATTTTAGCTTATCGATTAGGACATTTAGTGAAGTATTGGCAGTAGATTAAATTAACTCTTAATACACAGGAAATTCAGTCCATTTCAAATTTCAGCCAGGGCATTAAAGAGAATGCTTTTTGAATATAGGAAACTGATTTTTTTTCACATTTATGAATTTAAACTTTATGGAAAATTTGCAATATGAATCTTTGTTTTTATACAGTACAAGAAACAGTGGAAATCTTTTGAAGAGAGAGTTTGGTAATTAAAACTAATAAGTCCAAAAATAATTTTTTCGAAGGATTTAAATTCTATGAATTATTTTGATATACTTGTTCAAAATTCTGATGTTTTTATTAATATTGTTCTTTCAGGAGGAGACTCATGATGAACTCTAGCTGTCATCTGTTGTGTAAGGAATTTTTAATTTATATTATCCAGCAGCTGGACACATCATCTCATAATTCAGATTTCATGAATTTTTTCAGTTCATAAAAAAAGGCCATTTGACCCAACCATTTTTGACGGGGTATGATAGTGCCACAAACTAGTGTTACCAACTGTTCATTTCTATGCACGCATCCCATTCATACTAATCTCGTTCGGGAACAACCTCAGTATTGAGCTATTGTGTAGCGCATGTGTATTCATAGCAAACAGTGTAAAGTATGTTAATGTATATTACCTGTTGGATAACATCCATATTGTAAAGATTACTCCCAATAAATGTTTGCCATTATGTATTGCTATAAAACAAATTTTGCAGCCTTATGCATTATTTCAATATATGCAGTGTTGTCTTATTTTATGACTAAAACATTTCTTCAGCATAATTTTCATTGTATTCTTGTTAAAGTGAGCTGCTTAACGAGGTTATTCTTATGATGAAGTACAATAAAATATTTCTGTAGCAAATTTCTTGGAGGTGAAAAATTTTGTTAAACTGAAATTTTGCCTGTAAGAGGGGAATTCCCTCTAGTGTTCATAAAACTTCCTGAAATTAATAAAATGAGTAGTGGCCAGATATTAGTCTATATGAAAAAAGTAAGTTTTGAATCCAGTTAAACTATACTTTGTAAAAAGTAAATAACCTAATGAATTAAGATTATTTTTAAACATGGAAGAAAAGCGAAAAGAACTAGTTTCAGGTATTGAAACGTAATAGGTTTGCTATCTGTTAAAAGGTCATACTTGAAATTCTGTATTTCTAAGGTTTTTGAGGAAAACCTGTTTTATTGGTTAATAAATATTAAGCTATTGGCTTTGTGGGTCAAGTATATAAAATCTCTACATCTGTGTTTTGCGAGATGAATAAATATTTATATTTTAAATATATATGTAAAGTAATTCAATATAAACACTAAGCATATTACTATCGGTTGGAAATATATTGCATGAAACTAAATGGCTCGGACTACAAAAGTTGGTTGGGAAGGCTAATTGATCAGATTAAGCTTGTTCTGGTTTTTTCAAGCATTTTTTTCGAAAAATTCTTTAATTTTATATTTGCTTTTTTATCTGGGGTTGAACATTTGTTCCTAGTCGAAAAATCTGCAGTTTAGGTAAATTAATAAAATAATCTCAAAACGATACCAAATATTGAAATAGAATTTTGCTGTGAAGATTATCCAGGGATTGAATAAACTAACCACTACAGGCTGCTGCTTAAAAGAACTACAAGGTTGGTTGAGTCACATGTTTTCCTTTCTCGGATCAATCTTGCAGGGATATTCAGCAATTCAAAGTGAAATGATATGACTTTCCATTGTCTTATTAGTATTTCCCTAAGGTAGGTAAGGTCTCAACGTTTGGTACGCTGTGAGAGCTCAAAAGTCTATCTAGTAAAGTAAAAATGGGCATTGTTATGCCGTCCCGTGGCCGAGTGGTTAGCTCGCTTGGCTACTGATCTAAGGGACCTGGGTTCGAGCCCCGTGTAAGGCATGTATTTTTGTTTTTCTGCTGAGGTCCTGCTATCCTTGTGGACCTACTATGGCATATAAACTGACAGTCAGACCTCTGTGGCAAACAGCTGCTTGAGGAGGTACACTATAACTATAGTTTTATCTATGCAAAAGGTATGCCAGTTACATACTTTTCCAGGGAGTACTTGAAGTATGAAGGGCTGAGAACCACTTCCCTAAGGACAGGATGGACTGCATATGGCTACTTACACATTGTCGAAGATAACAGCTGACCTGACGAGTGACCGAAAGCAGTATTACAGTTCTACAACAGCGTTGTGTTGATCTATTGTTACTCCTTCGGGGATTGTTTTATAGCAGAGAGGCTGATTATTTTTTACTTGGAGTAAAAATTATGGTGACTGCGTTTTTTGACTGCATGTGCCGCAAGCTATTGCGTCCTACGCGACAGCTGATTATGTGCTTTCGGAAGTATTCAAATTAAGTGGTGTTGCAATTCACAATAATGTAGTGATAAAAAATAACTGCCTCTCCCCAAAAAAGTAAAGAAAATGAGCTTCATCGATGGAGAGTAAAATGCAACTTTTATAACTGGGTGTGCTAAGTCGTAGCCTTTACTGATGTTTCCACTGCAGCTCCTCACCATTGTACCAGCCACGATCTGCTAAACGGTGAAACCAAAATCTTGATCAATTGCATTTCTTTGAATCGAGTCATTTTTATGTGACCCATTAACAGGCTATTACATTTTAAATAATGTTAAATATGTTCATAATTCCACAATAAATGACAATTCAATCGTGATTTAGTTCCAGGCACTGCCACATAACATATCTGGAATGGATATGAATTTTTTTACGATCGACGACGTACTGACAGCAATTAAGAATTATAGTCATCATCCTCAAGCAGCCATGGGCTACGGAGGTCCAACCAGACCGTGCAATTTGGTTCTCCAAGCATATGTCTTGAGATATGTGCAGTGGCGAGTTGCAACAGATATAGCTCAGGACAGATTTCTAAGAAGATCCGGTTTCACATTGTCCACCGCATCCTAGGTCTTCCCCTCTTGGGCCTTTAGGCACATTGTTCATAATCCTATTCACCAATCTATAAGGGGCGGGGGTGGCTCAGTCGGTAGTGCGCCAGGCTCGTAATCTGAAGTTCCCAGGTTCGAGTCCCAGCTGGGTCAGCGTTGAGATTTATCTCCGCAAAAATTCCCCCCGCCCTGCCCACGGTCAGTAGGGGACACCGATGGGCTTGGAAAGGCCGCCGTCCGTCGGATGGGACGTTAAGCCGTGGCCCCGTGTACGGGAGAGCCATACCCTGTGCACGTTAAAGAACACGCTGGATGGCCTTGACGGGAGGCTACCATCTGTCTCCCAACAGCTGTTCCAGTGGGTCCCCTCTCCCAACCTTCTCTGAGCCTTCGGGGTCCATGTGACCTGGCCATTTAGCCCATGGTGTGCAAAAAAGTGCCGCTCAGAGGTAAAACAACCCAACCAATCTATAATTATTCGTACGGGCATCACTGCTCAGAGGAGGTTGTAGACTCCTTCGCCTCACTTCATTACTTACAAAGTTGAACCACCTAACCCAAGATACTATGTAAGCATCAAGTTTCCTGTTTACAAAGCGTCCAAGTTTGACTACCATAACCCTAGAAAGAACTAAACTAAAACTATTATACAGTCTAATTTTAGTCTCTGTATAGAAATAGGCGTACACATCCACTCTCCATAGATTCATGAAAGTCCCAGAGGCAATCCCTATTCGCCTGTTAATCTCGTACTGCAAATCACCAGTATCTGTCACATAACTCCTAATATAAACTGAGACACTTGCTCAAGGGTGCAACCATTCAAAGCGACTGAAGCACCAACTGCCTGATACAATTTTCATCACATTTTATCTGTTAATCACCAAACCAACTCTTACCAGTCTCATCAACAGCCCTAATGAAAGAATTCATCTCGTCAACATCATTAGCCAACAAGGCCAAATCATCTGCATAATCTAAATCAGAAATTTTCCTATCTCCAGACCATTTGAGGCCAAAATATTTCCCTTGCGAAGAATTTCGCATTACATAACCAAAGAGAAAAGGAGACAAAATTCAGCCTTGTCGAACACCAGAAGCTATGCTAATCCAATTGCTACTAGGCTTACCAACTCTCACAAGTCTAAGTGTTATTATAGAGAACTTTCATTATGTTAACTAACCTGTCTGGAATGCCATACAATCTCACAATCAGCCACAAATTATGGCGATCAACAGAGTCGAAAGCATTTTCTAAATCAACCAAAGGTTTCTGAAACCCTAAACATTACTCAAGAATCTGCCTGAGTGAAAATATCTACACAACCCATACCCCTTCTGAACCCATATTGCTCATCACGCAATTGACTGTCAACCATATTCTTAATTCTATTAAGCACAATCATGCAAAGAACTTGAAATGGAAGAGAAAGTAGGCTGATACCTCTTTAACACAAGAATTGCGATCACCTTTTTTAAAAATAGGAATAATAAAAGGTTTGGTAAAACCCTTAGGAACCATGCCTTATAAAAGATATTCAAAATTTCAGTCATCCATATGGTAACCGAAACATTCCCAGCTCTAAACATATTGGTAGTAATTTCATCTGCCCCTGGGGATTTAGGTAGTTTAAGTTTAGAAATAACCAAAATAACTTCGGATTGTGTTATAGGGCCAACATTAAAGCCACCAATGCATCTATCATCATTGCAAACAATGAGAGTAGAACTAACCACATTATTTAGAACATCACTGAAATGCTCAGCCCACCTAGCCATGACAGAATCCTCACCTATAAACTTACTTTGCTTGTCCTTCAATCTCTGTATACCTGTCAGTTTTCTACCATGCAAAACATTAAGTATCTGGTACAGCTCTCTGCTATTGTGCTGTCTAACTGCTTCCTCGGCTTTGTCAGCCAAGCCATCAAGCCAAAGATTCTTAGCAGCAGCTGACTGATCCTTTACACGTTTATTGAGCTCTCTGTAATGCTTTATATTAGAACTAGTGTGTACTTATGTGTGCTGAAGAGTTTTTAATATGTGTTAGTTATTTTCAAACCATTAAGTTTACTTACCTTAGGAGACATTGCAGCTACCAACACCAAAAGGGCACATCACCCCTTCCCAAAGGTCAGAATCGGTACCAACTTTGGCATTGAAGTCACCAAGAACAAGGGTAATATCTCCTTGACAGAATTAAAAATATCCTGAAGTTGTCCATAAAACCTATTCTTCTCATCCTCATCGGCATCCTCAGTGGGGGCATAACAGCAGATAACATTCAAGTCTTTAACGCTTATCTGAAATTTTGCTGTAAGAAACCTTTCATTAATGCACTCATAGCCGTCCCGTGGCCGAGTGGTTAGCACGCTTGGCTACTGATCTAAGGGACCTGGGTTCAAGCCCCGGATTAGGCATGGATGTGTGTGTCGTTTTTCTGCTGAGGTCCTGCCATCCTCTCAGATCTCCTACTGTGGCATATAAACTGACAGGCTCCTGTCAGACCTCTGTGGCAAGCAGCTGCTTGAGGGGGTATTTATTATTATTATTATTATTATCCTAGAAGAGCATCACTAGCGTGTCTGCTGAGAAGCAGACCCATGCCATGGTGATGCTTATTTTCGCCCCTCCCTGAAAAGAGAAATTTAAGATTATTTCTAAGAATCTGACCTTTATCTGTCCTCTGGTTTCTTGCAAGCCGAGAATATCTGAATTATAATGGTGGAATTCCTGTGTGAGGACATCCAGAGGATAAGCTCTGTGCAGAGTTTTCACATTCCAACTTCCTAAGGAGAGAAAATTGTTAGCCGACAATATCAAACAGTCCGCTAATCGCAGGTATGGAGCAAAGACCGGTTCCCCTACCACTAAAGGCTGAAGCCACCTACACTGGAAGACTTCCTCTAATGTAGAATTTGACTATGCCAATAGAAGCAAAGAGTTCAGGTGCCTGCGATAACCTCTGATCAGGATTATCCACCAGCTGATAAATATATCCTGTGAACCTATTCATTTTCTGTGATAAATATATTCCTGTGAATCTATCCAAACACGTTCTATCAGTTGTGTTTGGGGCTGTCAACCCACAAACAAACAGAAAACACAGTGGAAGTTTTTCCCTCCACAGTAGCCCACCAGTGCAACAAAACCAGGATCCATAATCAAGCCCAGAGCCTAAATCCAGTCCAGTAAATTTATAAGGTCAGTACCAGGACCCTGTGTGGTTGACCACTCGTCAGCAAGGTAGAAAAAAGAAAAGTAGCCATAGTTGTCCAGATCAATAGTCCACACTAATCTGGCCATATTAGTTTGGCCCACTGATCTGGATAACTATGCCAGATGGTTCTGCCCAGATGGCCTCCACAAGAGAGTATCTCTTTTGGAAGGTACTAACGGCCTGCACACGGGAAGGTGGGGCCGGACATTAGGTGCTAGGCTGGCTGGTTCTATGAATCATCACAGGGATCACAGCAAATCCTTGTATCTCATAAGGAGGAACATTAATCTCGTAAATAAATAATAAATACCCCCTCAAGCAGCTGCTTGCCACAGAGGTCTGACAGGAGCCTATCAGTTTATATGCCATAGTAGAAGGTCTGAGAGGATGGCAGGCCCTCAGCAGAAAAACGACACAAACAGCCATGCCTTACCCGGGGCTCGAACCCAGGTCCCTTAGATCAGTAGCCAAGCACGCTAACCATTCGGCCATGGGACGACGTTTAATCTTATAAGGAGAAAAAATTGGCTTTCAAGAAATATTGCGAATCTATTGTTTTCAGAAATTATTTAACATATTTAAGTTAAATAACATTTTTCTTTAAAAAGTGTAAACGAATGAATAGGAATTGTTTAACGGAATGAGTGCGATGAACCAAACAGCCATCATTAGCAAAGTACGTTGAGGTCATGTTTTGTTGCCATGCACCATCTAGTTCTGCTTTATTATATAATTTCGAATCGCCTCTACTTAATAAATGGTTAATAATACTGCGAATAAGTTCTGATCAAATGGACCTAGATTTAAGCCCTGAGTAAGGCATGAATGTTGTCTTTCTGCTGAGGTCTCGCTTTCTTCACATATCTTAATGGTCCATGATTCGCATAGAGTTGGTGAATACGGGGTGGGTGGGATAGTGGACATCTATCTGCATTTGTTGCCAAGAAATTAGGACAAAGTCCTATATATAATTATGTATTGAAACATTGTCTACACCTAGACATTTTTTTATACCAATACATGGTAAATATGTACTTACAAAACATCGTTTTGCTAATGAAGCATCTGAATGAAATAGGTAGTAATGAGAAATGGATTTTTTCCCTTGCATTTATGCTACTGAAATATTGTGCAAATCCATGTGTGAATGAATGATGGTACTACTGAACTCGTGTATTACAGTATGAAATCGCTGGTCTACACCATTGAGGTAGCATTATTAGAGACGGCATTGGCAGTGTCTTCCATGATCATACCGAAATGCTAAGCCCTCTCTGCAACGAGACAAATATAGGCATTTTGAAGAGCGGAAACAATCGGAATATGCTTGAGTGATGCGCTGCAAATAAAATTTTTTAACCTTTTATGTGGTAATATATGACATTACATAGAAAGCGTAAGTATAAAAATTAATGTGGCATATGGTTTTTTAATTATTAGTTTCTGTATCTTTGGAAATGGGTACAAAATCATAAAGTTTATAAATGTAGTCGTATTCTTATTAAAAAAAGGTGAATTAATGATGTTATTTTATCATTAATTGCATAGAAATTTTCTTTGAAATGTATTCAATAAATAATAATTCCACACTGCTACTTATCATTTATATTTATCTCCTAATAAACAGCAACAGTTTGTTTTTTGTGTGCGTGTCAATGTATTTTATTTTGCGAGGAGGGAGGTAGCAAATAAACTGAACCGGAACGTTTTTCAAGAATTTTGTTTAAAAAAATTCTTGCAAAATAAACTGGATATTTTCCTTTTTCAAGTGGTCTTTTAAAATACTTGCAAAATGTGTAAAATAGTTTGTTTCTTTTGTCTCCGTTCTGGTTATTAAATTCCACAGGAATTCTCCCCCCTCATATCTAAGCCTATCCTGATGAATATCTTAACAGTATGGAAAAAATAATTAAAAAGGGAGGTTAGCTAAATGACATTTTCAAGTATATTGCTTTGAGAACATTAATGTCAGCAGAAATTTTTTCGAGGGAATGGAAAAAGAAAATCAATTATTCCAGGTAAAAATACTTAGGCATATGATAATTAAACCATAATACAATTAACGACATTCGAAAACAAAAAAGGGAAACTTATTATTCGAAACTAGATGTTAAAATGTTTTTTCTTTTTAATAAATAAATGAATGGCATGCTTCTGAAAATAAAAAAAAAATCAAGATTTCACTTCGCTAAAGGAAGAACGAAATTAAATTTTTTTAAGCTGTAGTATTCATCATAAATTTTTTAATCAGTTTTTTTTCAAGGGTGGTGACTATCACTCTAAACAGTTCTGTCCAAAGAAAGATATATTTTCCTCTTTTCAAAAACATTCTGAAAGCTTGTAGCCAGCGTTTGATCTGGGTGGAGGGCAAAGGCAGGGGCGGTCATAAGTCTCAAGCCTGGAAGGGGCCATTTAGGGGACATATGAAAGATTTTGTAATAAAAGTGTCATTCTGGACTACAAAATCCTTTATATGCTCTTATATTTTTCTTCACAGGGGGTACTGAGGTCTTTAGAGTTTTTCCTTCCTGGAAATTGCCTGGCTGTTGGAATGAAAAAAATACTTGTGATTCTCTTTGAGGGGACCATGGCCCCCGTGTCCCTCTCCTTGTGACCACCACTGGGCAAAGGACCATGCTCACCCCACCCCCTCCCTGATCATCTCTTGAGAAAGCTGGTAATGGTAACGTAGGCGGAAATTATTAGACTTGTGCATATTTCAGGCATTATTCATGAAACATTTTAAAACATCGGAAACAAGAGGAAATGCAACACTGCCATGAAAATCCAGTCTACCAGGATCATAACTGTTTTCTCAATATTTTACTCCCATATTAACTGCTTTCTCGGTAGTTTACTAGCATCTTAACTGTTTTCTCGGTATTTTGCTAGCATCTTACCTGTTATATCGGTATTCTATTTGTTGCAGTTTCATTATCTCTTTTGCTCCTAAATATGATATTTGGTTCACTTAAACATCTTTTTTAAAGTCTTTAACCTTCTGAAACCTTAATTCTGCTTTCAACCATTATATTATTTAATTATAATAAATAAATACCTCCTCGAGCAGCTGCTTGCCACAGAGATCTGACAAGAGGAGACTATTAGTTTAGACTTCGTAGTAGAAAGTCTATGAGGATGGCGGGGCCTCAGATGAATTCAGGCAGAAAAATAACACAAACATACATGCCTTATCCGGGGCTCAAATCTAGTTCCCTTGATCAGTAGCGCTAACCATTCGGCCATGGGACGGTAAAAATTATTGCAAACGATGAGGGATTCGAAAGAATATAATAATATTTGAAAAAATTAATAATAGTGTGGCCGAGTTGTTAGCACGCTTGGCTACCAGTCAGCCTCGGGTAAGGCATGGATATTTGTTGTTGTTTTTCTGCTGAGGTCCCTCCATCCTCGCAGACCATTTACTATGGCGTATAAACTGACAGGCTCCTGTCAGACCTCTGTGGCAAGCAGCTGCTTGAGGGGGTATTTATTTTTATTTATTTTAAACATTAGCGAAAACGGTATAATGATACTTTTACCTAGTGCCGCAGATGACAGGCCAATAGCTAATATTATAGTTGGCCATGATGAACATTACATGCAATAATTTTGGCTAACTCTTGTTTGTTGACGATTAGTCAGAAACCGCAACCAAGTTATGGCGGTACACGAGTTTTTAGAAATAAGGTTTCGTTAAACGGATTGATTAAACATTATTGTAAAATTTTGTTTGTACATAAACATTTGTGTAAATTTTATCATGGATTCCACGTGGGAACTTTACGATATGTTTCAGGCATTTCTTCAGGTAAAAGAGTTCCCTTTATCGCTTCTTTGATTATCGCACATTTTTTACCTGTCTTCGAATACTTAAAAACATTAAGTTTTATTCCATAATCCTGATGTGGCAAAAAACAGTATTGAGATATGATTTTGTATTTCTTAAAGTGGTAACGTTCAATGATAGTGACAGAATGTGAGTGATAAGTGTGTGTATTTTGAAATCTAAAGATCACCTGGTGTCGCAAGCAGGGCGTGACCCTGTAAACTGCTTGTAAAAATTCCTATTCTCATCTGGATCGTTTGAAAATACTTCCCTTACAATAGTGTCCGTCATTGAGTATATGAAACTTAACTGCAATGACAAACGAATTATTCAGGTTACTTGAACATATAAGGAATGAAGTAACATTTAAAAAAAAACAAAGTCAACGATTAATTTTGTGGAAAAAATGAGTTTCGCTGATGAATGGGATTTGAACCCACGCTTCCCAGTTACACGCCTGGTACTATAACCACTAAGCTATCATTAGCTTTGCCATTTATCCATAATATTTCAAAGCAATATATAGCAAAAAAGTAGTATATGTATAGAGTACAACTTAGAAAATCATATTATTATTATTTATGAAAAATCGGAAACTAATTATTGATAAAGGGCAGAATCAATATTTCACATTTAGCAATATGCTTTGTTTTAAAATATCTTTTTTTTATCTGAATTTTTTTTAAGTACAAAACAAAGTTGTTTAGTGTGTTCAGCAAATTCATTTCTTACTAATTCAGTAAACTATAATAGTGATAATGCATAAAAAATGAGGGACCCTGGTTGTAACCTATATGACTTTGTGCTAAAATGGTAATAATATTAAGCTAAACTTTAGAAAGCTCTCTTTCAGTCAAAAGCCAAAATGTTATGTTACATAGTGTTGTTGTTTGCATGGCAATTTGGTAAACCACACAACATCACATAGTAATGATTAATATCAGTTATATAATCAAATCAGTGCCAAACTTTTGTATTGTAAAAGGACTAATTAAGATTGGTAACTTTTTCACATTGAAATACCAGACAGCTTTGAACAACCCCCCCCCCCCACACACACACATAAAACAATAATAGGGAGGGGAATAAAATAAATGAATTAAAATTTTTAAAACACAATATTGCCATTTATTTAAGAAAAATCCAAAACTTCATTTCTACGTATTCATATCACAATTATTGCTTATTGCTAAATGTAATAAAGATAAAAACTTTGATTCAGTTTTTTCTAAGCGTATATTTTATTTTTTGGTTTAGCAGCATCTAATAGCTTTTTATCATTTTTGTGCCATTTTTACAAAATTCCGAGCAAAAATTTTAATTTTGGAATTTGGCAAAATAATTGGTTTGGCCTTAATTAAATCCACAGATGATATATTTTGTATGTAACTTCATTTTAATGTAGATGAAACAAGTTTTACAAAAGAATTAGAACCCACGTTAATTAAACTTCTTTAACTTAATATTAAAGAAATAATAAATATTTTTTAAATACTTTTATCATGAATTAGTCATTGGGTGCCATTTTTTAATGCAACATTACAAAAAGGTAATTTTCGTCATTCCCACAACCCCGCAGATCCTAACCCAAACACTAATTCTACGAAAAAGATTATTTTTTCATCACCATGTTAATGATATTTTGGGTTTGCACCAAATGTTACAATTATTGTTGCCATGGTAATGGTAACAATAATTGTAACATTTGATGTTTTAAACAAATACAAGTAACAAACCCCTAAATCACCCAAGTGAAATCCCCCTTCCCTAAAAACATCCTCTACATCACTAATTAACTTCAACAACACTCCTAAAATTAAATAATTTCAATTTCTAATACCTTCATTAATTAATAGATTCTGAAAAAAATTCATCGCCGCCACAACGGCGATGAATTTTTTTCAGAATCTATTAATTAATGTTTCTTAACAGGGAATACTGTGCATTCACTTTGGATTTTAACCTTCATTAACTTATTTTTTTCCATACTTTAGCAATAATTAAAATAAAAATGAAGGAAGGGGTATTGATTACCCATTTTCAGCCGATCATAAAATATATATTATACATATCCATTTACCTGTAACCATTCCTGTAAACTATCCAAGAAAGATTGACAAAATATCCAAACATAAACATCACATTCACATCAAATCCCACACATGACAAGTGACTTCACATTACCTACCCAAAAGACATGAATCATGGAACCTTATATCAGTACTATGGAGTCGGAATTGAAAGCAATTTTGGTGGTGCTGGAGTTGGAGTGGTACATTTTTACTGACTCTGACCTCAATATAAATTTTAATAAAATATGCTTTTGTGTGTGACTTCAATGGCAGCTATGGTGGTTAAACCACAAATAATAAACACAATGTTTCCCATTTCAGACACTAGTGCCATTTAATTTTTGCCTTTTCAGAAAATCTTTTTGATTTTTAATGCTTATTTAATTTTGAGTTCTTTCTAATTTCATAAGTTTTAAACTTTCAAGTCTAAAATCCCATTCACAATGGCAAAGAGAGTTCCAATGAAGTCTGCAGTTTTTGAATATTTTACAACTATAGATGGGAAACATTTCATGTGTTAGTATGTAACATTTCATGTTAAACATTTCATGTTAAACATGTTAAACATTTCATGTTAAAACATTTCATGTGTATGACAGATGATGATGGTGAAAAAATATGTCAAGCACAAATCAGTGATTTTAGTGACTGGTAAAAATGCACCAACCAGAGCATCAAATTTAAAAAGAGGAGTTGGAGTCAGAGTCAGATAGAAAAAAATGACAAGTCAGAGTTTTTGTGTGTCAACTCCACAGCCCTGCTTTATACTGCCAACAACTCAGTTACCCTAAAGTTATGTTTCTACATCATACTTTACTTCAAAGTGGATTTACAATACTTTTCATGTCATATGCTTCCTGAGCAGCACCATCTATTGGCTAAGGCATGTGAACAACAGTCTGATCAAATTTTGAATTTTTTTCTTGTTCTGTCATTGTATGTGTGCCAAAGAATATTCCTCAGTATAATAGACAATTTGTTTTTTTTAATTTACTCATTAACTAATTATGTTTAAAAGTGAACATGTAATTAATTCCAAATTAATAATTTCACACAGAATTTTAATAATATAATGCAATACCAAAAAAGCACGAATAAATAATGCAATGAAATTGAAGTTTCAGTTTCATGGAATAACAAAATAAAACAACACAATTTCAGAAAGAAAAAAATTATAATAACAGTTTCTGTAGGAGTATCAAAATATTAATTAATAGATTCTGAAAAAAATTCTTTGCCGCCATGGCGGGAATCGAACCCGCATCTCTCCAGATTCATGCCAGAGCACGCTACCATTGCACCACGCATTGGACAACGAATTCTTTCAGAATATGACCTTATAAATCTTCTTCCTGAGATGTGACTGAGATAGCGCCATCTATACTCAAGGAAATGCAACTTTTTCACTCCTTTGATTATGAGATGTTAATGAGAAGGTCGCTAATGCTAAGACATTAATATATAATTAAAAATCAATCCAAAGTAAATGCACGGCATTCCCTGTTAAGATAGACATCAAACATTAATTAATAGATTCTGAAAAAAATTCATTCCCGCATTTTCGATTCCCGCCGTGGCGGCAATGAATTTTTTTCAGAATCTATTAATTAATGTTTGATATCTATCTTAACAGGGAATACTCTGTATTAACTTTGGATTGATTTTTAAACATCAGAATATTCATCCAGTTTTCAATTTAAGTTGCTACATTTACAGTTTATGCAAACATCACTTAAGAGCCTTTCATCTTAATTCAAAAACAATATTAACATAGTAGTAATAAAAATTTAGAGTATACAAAAAGGCTACACGAGATTGCAATCTAAGAAGTTTTCTGTAATTGTTTAGCATAAAAATAAATTCCTGAACCTTTACTTTAAATTTTGATAAATTAATTTCCATTCTTTATGTAGATCTAAACTGTATGTAATTTTGGTGCTATGACACAAAATGATATCTTAATATATTTTTATGTGGCAAAGGCAGTGTGAATTTAACTTTTCCTCTTCTCATATTATAAGTTGATATACTGTTAGTTAGCCAATGTTTATTCATAAATAAAAATATTAGAATTTTATATAAATAAATCTCTCTTAAATTATAAAAATGCTAAGTTCCAGTAATTGTCTATTCATAAAAGTTTTTACATTAAATACTAACTTATAAGTTTTCTTATGAACAGTAAATAAATTATGTAAATTATTTTCATAACCTCCTTCCTAAATACATATACTATATTGTAACAAGGAAAAAAGCCTATTAATAATACAAAATACTTTTCAAAAAATGTTTTGACACCATTTTCTTCAAGTAATAAAATTTATTTAAAATATATCTTAGCCTTTTTTTTAATTTATTTGCAAGAGTTTTCCACTTTAAATTTTTATCCAGGAACATTCCTAAATACTAGTAAGAGTTAACTCTTTCCAGAATAGGACAATCACAATACTGGTGTTTAACACTATTGAACTGATGATATTTAATGTCAAATATAATATTAGTCTCTAATAATTCAAAATATATAAACTTAGTTTTTTTGTTTTTTTCTGTATTTAAATATAATTTGCTTATAGTGAATCGTAAATGAATAGTGAGTAAATTAGATTCAATATCATTTCTTAATTGCTTTAAATTCTCATCATTATAAACTATTGCTGCATTATCTGTAAAACAAGTTTTTTGTTTTGCAGATAATATTTCGTCAGTTAAAAAAATGAAGAAATATCAACGAAACAGAGAAAGAGATAAATTTCTGTTTCAGGCAAAATTGTTTTCTTTTATCAAGAAATACTTTAAAAATTTTGGATATTCACTCTCTGTGCCTTTAAAATATGACAGTAAACCTAGCCGCCATTGCCTTGTCCAGGGATAATAGTGTCTTATTTGGAGTTTGTATGGGACACAACAAATATTTATAATATGGGATGGTTGGCAATCATTTTTTTTAAGGACTGGTATAACCTATAAGCTTTTGGTTTGTGTTGGTTTCTCGTACACAATGCAAACACTTACACAAGGAATACAACATAGAAACACTTAAGGCCATGCCCACTGGAATAGTAGTCAGTATGCTAACCACTAGTCCATATAGAGCTTCCTGTCATAGGACTAATGCACACAACATTTAAGATACTTCTGCCAAAGATGAGCAATTTTATGGTTTTATTAAAAAGTCAATTTTAAGTTCAGTTTGATTCATTGTGTAAGATTTAGATGCATCATTGTAGGTCATTGCACAAATTTTGGATGTGATTACAATTCTCTGTGAATGACAGGATAGATTTTTTTTTAGCTTAATGCCCATAAACACTGCATTTATACATTGTGAATACTCATTGTTATATTAATAGCAACAAAGCCCTGTTTCATAAAATTAAGATAACACTGCTAGTTCTACAAAACTATTAATTTATTGACTTCAAAGTCAACAGGTAACTCTGTGGATTTACTATTTATTGATTAGTTTAGAATTTTTCAAAATAAAGATTTATGTTTACATTATTATCTGCTATTATAATTTAAACTTTTTATGTGAAAGATCAAAGTAAATTTTATGTTTTTAATAATTATATTTATATTTTACATAGGCTCCCGCATATCACTTAACATTAGAAGCATTCCTTCTTATGTGGGTTCTATGGCTTATGTTTCACAAGAGCTATAAACCAGAACGCACAGAATTAACTGAAAAGGTAAGGAAAACTGTGTTACCTGATAACATGCATTTGAGAAAAATATGTTTCTTGATCCTTGGAATTCCTTTATTAAATACATTTTGTTGTAATGGATATGGTAGTTTTGAACTCATTTCATGTCAAAAGAAACAAAATTTCTGCAAAAGTTTGCCACTCATCACAGATTTTAATAAGGATATTTAGCATATACAGGGTGTCTCAAAAATATAGGTACAAACTTTTAGGGGAGGTAGATAACATCTAAAGGAATGAGAATTGCATAGGAACTCATAACCGGAAACATCACCATAAGTCAATAGGCGGTGCTGTTCATCAGTACACTAGAGGGAAAATTTCGGATTTCCTCATTCGAGCAGTAGTTGGCTTATGAAGAGCATGCAAAGGTATTCGAACAGGGAGCTGGCAGACATGCACTTAGTGTATGGAATAGCTGAGGGCAACAGACGAGCCACTGAATGAATGTATCAAGAACGCTTCCCACACAGACATGTACCGGGCTACCGTTTGTTTGTGCGTGCGCATCAAAATTTGTGCGATTATGGATCATTAAGAGGTAGCAGAAGTGAGGGCAGGCCATGATCGACGCGTACTCCTGCCATGGAAGAAAGTGTGTTGGATGCTGTAGAGACTAATCCTAATATCAGCACATGTGCCGTTGCCTCTGCCTTAAGAGTGTCTCGTTGCAGTGTACAGCATGTTTTGCACAGCGAGTCCTTATACTCCTTTCATCTCCAAAGGATTCAGTTACTTCTCCCCACAGATCATCCTGCATGTGTGCGCTTTGCGCAGTGGTATCTCCAAGAAAATGCCCAAGATGTGAATTTCCCAGCTTATGTTTTGTTTACTGATGAGGCCAGTTTCACTCGGGATGGCATATTCAATCAGCACAGTGCGCATTTGTGGGCTCACGAGAACCCCCATGGTGTGCGCACCCATGCGGCACAACATTGTTTCGTAGTAAATGTTTTGGCAGGTTTGGTCGGCAACTGCTTAATCGGGCTTTTACCATCCTGCATGACCTCCGCGAAGTATCTGATCTTTCTGGAACAGGTTCTACCAGGCTTACTTGCCCAAGTTCCAGCAAATGTGAGATGCAACATGTGGTTTCAACATGATGGTTGCGCCTCCCCATTATGGAAGGTGTGTTTGTGTGCATTTGAACATGTCTTTTGGGCAACGATAGATTGGGCGTGCTGGACCAGTTGCCTGGCCCCCACATTCACCTGATTTTACGAGTGTTGATTTCTTTCTGTGGGGGGCCCTCAAAGCTACCGTGTATGAATCGCCTGTGGAGTCTGTCATGGATCTCGTGGCAAGGCTCCTCTGCGCTGCTGCCACTATCAAAGAAACTCCAGGTGTGTTCGACCATGTCCGGTAATCAATGCTCTATCGGTGTCATGCATGCATCGCATCTGATGGTGGAAACTTCGAGCATCTGCTGTAACATTATGAAATGTATCATCTAGTATGCCATTTGTAATAATTATGTCCAATAAATGTTTTCCCATTAATCACTGTCTTGTGTCCTTTCAGATCTGCTACCACTTTTTTCACCTCTGCTACCACTTTCCCATGACGTTTTCGGTTATGGGTTCCTATGCAATTCTCATTCCTTTATATGTTATCTACCTCCCCTAAAAGTTTGTACCTATGTTTTTGAGACACTCTGTATAAATATTTAGCATATATATAAGATATGGAATTGCTCAAACAAAATTAAACCATCCCATGGCCAAGTGGTTAGCGTGCTTGGCTACTTATCAAAGGCACCTGGGTTGAGCCTCGGGAAGACGTGGATGTTTATTTGTTTTTCTGCTGAGGTCCTTCCATCCTCACAGAATAGTGTGCAATTCCCTAAAGTGTATGAGGTCCTAAAGTCTATGGGGTCTGTAAAGGTAATAAAGGGGTGCCAATTTCAATATTCCAGAAAACTTTAATGGAAATACTAACTGCAATTGCATAAACTTGTTAAGTTTTAAAAAATTAAATTTCAAAAATTTACACTGTTAAAGCATTTATTTACTTTAAAGACAGTTTATCAATGTGGTATTATGATCTTGTCAGGCTTTCAGCCCACACCAGTGATGCAAGAGAATGAACTTTTTAATGAGATATATTGACTGGATATTTAATGAGGTGACTGGAACTGGGATACTGACTTCTCTTTGAGTTTGGTGGCAACGAGGAGCCAATGTGTTGTCAGTAACTTCATACTGACTTCTCTTCAAGTTTGGTGGCTGTGAGGAGTGGATGTGTTGTTATTCATATGATATGGTATGCTATGATAGCCTTGAATTCATTAAGTCAGTGCAAGCAAGTTAAACTGGTGGGAAAAGAGAGGCCAGATATCTATTTTTCTTATGTTCTCTCTCTGTTCCTCATCTCCACCTTGCCTTGTTTTCTTAATAATGCACAAATCATGCTAATAAGTAACCTGCCAACTTATTCCTGCCATTTGAGAATTTGTGGTACCAATTTCAGGCTGGTCTGAGCCCCTGAGTTGCTGTGCCTGTAAGAATGAATGTGAGCCCAAGGAGGCAAATAAATAATGTTATATTGTATCAAAGAAAAATATGTTTTTCTGTTATATAAGTTATTTAATCTTATTTAAAAACAGTCTAGTAAAAGAGATCTTTGCATTATGATTACAAGCCATTTCATAATTAAGAATTGAGTAAAAATCACAATGCTCCCCTTTGAAGTTATTTCTCCCATTGTCCACCCCTCTCAGTTAAGCATAAAGTAGGGTTGTATGGCAGTATTACAAATTCATTTCTGAAATTATTACTTTGTATCAAGTGCTATATTGGTGTATTGCAAATTGCATCATAGAGGTTTTGTGCTACTGTGATGATGATGAGTAGGAATTCTTTAAAGTACTCAGTGATGTGTAGACTTCAGCAGGGGCTAAATCTGATCCCTAAAGCAGGTTTTTGTTAAAACATTACTTAATGTAGTGTAGCTGGGCAATATGTTTGGATGGTTGGGAAATAACATTCAACTTAAAAAGATATGAGTATTGTGTTTGGTTGGGTTGTTTTTTCCCTATTTGTCTTGGGGAGGGGGTGGCTCAGTCAGTAACACACTAGGCTTATAATATATAGATTCTAGGTTCAAGTCCCATCTATGCCAGCATTGAGATTTATCCCTGCCAACCCCTTCCCTGCCCTCAGTCAGAAAGGAGACACCAATGGGCTTGGAAAAGCCCATTGGTGTCTCCTTTCTGTCATCCCATCTGTCAGATCCCCCCTGTCAGTCTCATCCCATCTGTCAGTCTTCATCCCATCTGTCAGATGGGATGTTAAGTTGTGGCCTTATGTGATGGGGGGTGGGGGTGGCTCAGTCGGTAGTGCGCCAGACTCGTAATCTGTAGTTCCCAGGTTCGAGTCCCAGCTGGGTCAGCATTGAGATTTATCTCCGCAAAATTCCCCTGCCCTGCCCACGGTCAGTAGGGGACACCGATGGGCTTGGAAAGGTCGTCGTCCGTCGGATGGGACGTTAAGCCATGGCCCCGTGTGCGGGAGAGCCATACCCTGTGCACGTTAAAGAACACACTGGATGGCCTTGACGGGAGGCTACCATCTGTCTCCCAACAGCTGTTCCAGTGGGTCCCCTCCCCCAACCTTCGGGGTCCATGTGACCTGGCCATTTAGACCATGGTGTGCAAAAAAGTGCTGCTCAGAGGTAAAACAATCCAACAACCTATGTGATGGGACAGCCATACCTTTCACACATTATAGAACATACTGGATGGCCTTGATGAGAGGCTTTCATCTGTCACCTAACAGTTATCCAGTGGGTCCCATTTTCTACTCAACTCTGAGCCTTGGGTTCTTGCAACTTGGCCATTTAGCCATTGTGTGAAAAAAGTTCCACTCAGAGATAAAACAACTCACTCTCTGAACGGCATTTTTTTGCATACAGTGTGCTAAATGACCATGTCACAAGGGCTCAGAGAAGGTTGGGGAAGGGGGACTCACTGGACAGCTGTTAGGAGACATATGGTAGCCTCCCATAAGGCTATCCAGTGTGTTCTTTAATGTGCACAGGTAAGGCTCTTCTGCACATTAGGCCACAGCTTGATGTCCCATTGAATAGACAGTGGCCTTTCCAAGCTCGTCAATGTTCTTTTTCTCACCAAAGGCATGATAGGGGTTAGCAGAGTTGAGACTTGAACCAGGGAACTACAGATTATGAGCTTGGCATGCTGTCCTCTGAGCAAACTCCTACCCCTGTATATTAAATATATTTAACTATTACTTAATACACTATGTAAAATGATGATTAAATCTTTTAGTAGTAATAACCATGGGCTTATCATTTTGAATTTTTTCTACTGATTGAGGGGCATAAAAAGGTCTGAAATCAAGTCAAATATTGATTCAGCATCAATGTTCTGACCCATTTATTATTTCTATTATTAACAGCTGGCTTTCAAGTGAAAGAGATTGAAT
The DNA here is from genome assembly GCA_038380435.1 of Ryuthela nishihirai. Classification (NCBI taxonomy): domain Eukaryota; kingdom Metazoa; phylum Arthropoda; class Arachnida; order Araneae; family Heptathelidae; genus Ryuthela; species Ryuthela nishihirai. The sequence continues at coordinate 35,818,725 of JAWZYU010000028.1, forward strand.
ATTCCCTTGTACTAAATAGTTCATTTGAGATCAACTTATCTGTAACTAATGTACACTGTATTGCAAAAAGTAACCAGACACTTCTGTGTTATATGAATGGAAAACAGCATTCAAAGCTCCTAACTTCGCAAATAAGTTTTTTTATGAAAAAGTGTTACTGGAGATAAACTGGAGCTCTCATTCAAATCTCTCTGAATATTTATTTTCTGCAAATAGTGACTTTTTTTTTGTAAAAAAAAGAAGCTTATTTACAAAGTTAAGGCGCATTTAATGTGACTTTCCATTCACATAACATGAAAGTGTCTAGTTAGTTTTTGTAATATAATGTATATGTCACATAAAATAAGCAGTGTGAATTTAAATGAAACCACTGATTTTTACAGAGGTAGGTTTAGTTTAATTACCATATTCTGATGCTGGTAGTAGTAATAAAAGTAAGTTCTGTAATTCTGTTTCCTCTCCTTAGTTTCAAATAAGATTAAAATGTTATGTAGCATTAAATTTTCCCCTATTTTTCTTAGGAGAAAGAACAGTTAATTGCAGAATGGACTCCTGAGCCGTTAGTTCCATATACTCCAGAAAATCATTACTCCTTAAATTCCAGGACTGTTTCAGGGTAAAACAATTATGGTTAACTACATTTTTAAGCAGACTTCATTTTTAATAAATATCTATAAGCATTTTACTTTCTTTAGTATATATTAGCCAAAATATTTATATTTGTACAAATTCTGCCTTAATCTCTTGTATAGATAGAGGTAGGGGTGGCTCAGTCAGTAACATAAAAAAAAATAAATACCCCCTCAAGCAGCTGCTTGACCACAGAGGTCTGACACGAGCCTGTCAGTTTATATGCCATAGTAGAAGGTCTGAGAGGATGGCAGGACCTCAGCAGAAAAACGACACCTACATCCATGCCTTACCCGGGGCTCGAACCCAGGTCCCTTAGATCAGTAGCCAAGCGCGCTAACCACTCAGCCATGGGACGGCTGCCAGGCTCATAATCTGCAGTTCTCAGGTTCAAGTTCCACTTTGGCCAGCATTGTGATTTATCTCTTCAAAACCCCCCACTCTGCCCTCAGTCAGTAAGGGGATACTGATGAGGTTGGAAAGGCTGCTGTCCGTTGGATGGGACATAATACCGTGGCTTCATGTGCAGGAGAGCCATACTGTGTGCACATTAAAGAACACAATTGATGGCCTTATGGGAGGCTACCATCTGCCTCCTAATAGCTGTCCAGTGAGTCCCCTCTCCCAACCTTCTCTGAATGCTTGGTGTCCTTGTGACCTGGTCACTGCGTGCAGAAAAGTGCCACTCAGGTAAAACAATCCAACGAATCAATTCTTGTATAGATAATATTGTCAACTCATTTGCAAATATCACATTAATGCTGGATCTTTTTCCATAAATTTCTATCTGGTTTCTACAGATGCTGAAATTGTAATCTTTTGTAAATTAAAATAATTTATATATATATATTAGTAATAACACTAGTTTATTATATACTTTTGAACTTTTGCTTACATGTATTATGCAAGAATACCATATACCACCATAAACTATGCCCCCTTTTCATTATATGACCCAAAATGAGGAGGGAAGAAGGTGAGGGGGGGGGGGGGTCAATCATAAAGTGTTATATACTACATAGGGAATATAACAGTTCTGCCCTCTGAAGCAGGAGAAAGTTGGATGTCTTTAGTGATAAAGCCTCATACCTCAAAAAAGCAAAAAATGGAAGATATAAATTAAAAAAACTTCCTATACATGTCATGAAAAGTAGAAAATAAAAGTAAAGCATAATGCCAGCAGTGAAATCACTTATTCTGTTTATATTAACTTCAAAGGAAAATAAGGTGCCAAAACTCGTTTCTTTTAACAAAAATTACTGGCACCTTAAATTACTTTAAAGTTAACTTGATGTGATTAAGTGATTCATTGTTGGTATTAAGTTTTGCTTTTTTCTTTTCAAAGAAGTCATCATCATCATCCTCCTCTTCAAGCAGCCATGGGCTACGGAGGTCCAACCAAACTGTGCAATTTAGTTCTCCAAGCAAGTCTATCCTGAGCTACATCTACTGCATCTGGCCACTGCACTCCAATTCTAACAAGGTCCTGTTTGACATTGTCTACCCACTGCATCCTAGGTCTCCCCTTCTTTCTGAGGCCTTTAGGCACACTGTTCATAACCCTATTTGCCACTCTATAATTTTCCATATGGGCAACATAGCCAAACCAACGGAGTCTCTCTCTGCACAATATGTTGTTTAAAGGAGATTGCAAACTTCTTTGCTTAACCTCTTCATTAGTTACAAAGTTGAACCACCTAATGCCCAAGATACTGCGTAAGCATCTGGAATCAAAAGCATCTAGATTCCTGTTATCTTGTTTACAAAGCATCCAAGTTTCACTACCATAACTAACCCTAGAAAGAACCAAACTATCATACAGTCTATTTTAGTCTTTAGGTGTATACGGCTATTTCTCCACACTCTCCATAGATTCTTAAAAGTCCCAGCAGCAATCCCTATTCGTCTGTTAATCTCATGCCGCACTTCACCATTATCTGTTACATAGCTCCCAAGATAATTAAACTGTGACACCTGCTCAAGACTGCAACCATTCAGATTAACTGAATCACAGCCTGCCTGACCAATTTTCATCACTTTAGTTTTCTCTCTGTTTATAACCAAACCTACTCTACTACCAGTCTCATCAACAGCTCGAATGAAAGAGTTCATCTCATCAACATCATTTGCCAAAAGGGCTAAATCATCAGCGTAATCTAAATCAGAAATTTTCGTATCTCCAGCCCATTTAAGGCCAAAATCTTTCCCTTGAAGTGAATTTCGCATAACGTAATCAATAACCAAGCTAAAGAGAAAAGGAGACAAAATGCGCCCTTGTCGAACACCAGAAGTAATGCTAAACCAATTGCTACAAGCCTTACCAACTCTCACACACGACTCAGTGTTATTATAGAGAGCTTTCATAATGTTAACTAACTTGTCTGGTATACCATATGATCTCACAATCAACCACAAATTATGACGATCAACAGAGTCGAAAGCCTTTTTGAAATCAACAAAGCTAGCAACCAAAGGTTTCTGAAACTCTAAACATTTCTCAAGAATCTGCCTAAGTGAAAATATCTGATCAACACATCCCCTACCACTTCTGAATCCACATTGCTCATCACGCAATTGACTGTCAACCAGATTCTTAATTCTATTAAGCACAATCATGGAAAGAACTTTACCTGGAACAGAGAGTAGGCTGATACCCCTATAGTTATCACAAGAACTGCAATCACCTTTTTTGAAAATAGGGATAACAATAGCTCTGGTAAAATCCTTAGGAACCATGCCTTTATCATAAAAGATATTCAGAATTTCAGTCATCCAAGTGGTAACCGAAACATTCCCAGCTCTAAGCATTTCCGTAGTAATTTCATCTACCCATGGGGATTTATGAAGTTTAAGTTTAGAAACAGCCAAAATAACTTCTGACTGTGTTATAGGGCCAACATTAAAGCCACCAATGCATCTATCATCATTGCAAACAATGGGAGTAGAACTAACTACATTGTTTAGAACATCACTGAAATGCTCAGCCCACCTAGCCATGACAGAATCCTCCCCTTCTATAACCTTACCTTGTTTATCCTTCATTCCTTGTATGCCTGTCCGTTTTCTACCACACAAAACATTAACTGTCTGGTACAGCTCTCTGCTGTTGTGCTGTCTAACTATTTCCTCGGCTTTGTCAGCCAAACCATCAAGCCAAAGATTCTTATCAGCAGCTAACTGATCTTTTACACGTTTATTAAGTTCTCTGTAATGCTTTCTATTAGGACTAGTAGGGTATTGATTAAAGACATTCCTGCAGTTCTTTCTTTCCGAAATAAGCTCAAGTGCCTTATCACTCAGATAATTCTGCCTGTTCTGCTCCTTTTTTCCTAAAAGAGTACTGTTAGTGACCAAAAAAGCCTGTTTAAAATGATCCCATTCTTCCTCAACTTCAGTAGTAAGCATACCATGACTGTCATAATGACTAAGTAACCTATCATGGTAAGCTTTGGCTATAACTGGATCTTTCAGAGCTTCAGTATTAAAAGTAAATTTTTTAACCCTAGCACAACACTTTTTAAGTTTAAGTTGCAACATACTTTTAACAAGGTAATGATCAGATCCAATTTCAGCTCCCCTATATGCCCTGGTATTCCTAACAGAACTAGCCCATTTGCTGTTAATTAATATGTAATCAATCATATTCTTATGCAGCCCATCAGGTGAAACCCATGTGTACTTATGTATGTCGCGGTGTTTGTAATAAGTGTTAGTTATTCTGAATCCATTGAGTTTACTTACCTGTAGGAGACGTTGCCCATTACCATTGCAGCTACCAATACCAAAAGGGCCTATTACTCCTCCCCAAAGGTCAGAGTCAGTACCAACTTTGGCATTGAAGTCACCAAGAACAAGGGTAATATCTCCTTTCTTGACAGAATTCAAAATATTCTGAAGTTGTTCATAAAACCTATCCTTCTCATCCTCATCGGCATCCTCAGTGGGGGCATAACAGCAGATAACATTCAAGTCTTTAACGCTTGTCTGAAATTTTGCTGTAAGAAACCTTTCATTAATGCACTCATATCCTAGAAGAGCATTACTGACGTGCCTGCTGAGAAGCAGACCTACTGGTTACTGAAGCTTATTTTCTTCCCTTCCTGAAAAGAGAATTTTAAAATCATTTTTAAAAATCTGACCTTTATCTGTCCATCTGGTATCTTGCAAACCGAGAATATGTAAACTATAACGGAGGAATTCTTGTGTCAGAACAGCAAGATAATAAGCTCTGTGCAGTGTCCTGACATTCCAACTACCTATGGAGAGAAAATGGTTAGTGGGATGTTTAAAGAAACTATGTTTATTGAGAGAGGGAATGCCAACAATATCAAACAGCCCCCTAATCGCAGACATGGGGCAAAGAACCGTTCCCCCACTACTAAAGGCTGAAGCCATCTACACTGGAAGACTTCCTCCAATGTAGAATTTGACGATGCCAATAGAAGCAAAGAGTTCAGGTGCCTGCGATGACTTCTGCTCAGGATTATCCACCAGCTGATAAACATATCCTGTGAATCTATTCACTTGGGGCTGTCAACCCACAAACAAACAGCAAAAACAGCGGAAGATTTTCCCTCCACAGAAGCCCACCAGTGCAGCAAAATCAGGATCCATAATCAAGCTCAGAGCCATATATCTGTCCAGCCCAGTAGGTTTATATGGTCAGCACCAGGACCCTGTGTGGTTGACCACTCCTCAGCAGGGTAGAAAAAAAAGAAAAGTAGCCATAGTTGTCCAGATCAGTAGGTCACACTAATCTGGCAGCCCTTCCACAAGAAGTTCACTTCCACAAGAGAGTATCTCTTTTGAAAGTTACTAACAGTCCGCACCACGAGAAGGCAGGGTCGGACATTAGGTGCTAGGCCTGGCCGGTTCTATGCATCATCACAGGGGATTGGTGCATAGCTCCAACAAAGTGCAAAACATGCCCCAACAAAGTTTTTGTAAACAAAGTTTCCAAAAGCACCATTGTTTCCCATGCTATATAGGTTGTGGCACCATCTTGTGGAAACTGCATGCTTATTCGATTTTGTCCTTGCAAAAGAGGAATTTATAAAGTTCTAGTTGTTGTTGGCCAATATCACTTTCCATTGTTCTTCACTGTCTTAAAAAAAAGTATAATATTATTATTCATTGTTTGTTTACTATTATTAATTACTATCTGATTGTAAATGTTAAAATCTCCTATAGTTAGCTTAATCTGAAAGTAAAAGAAAATATTACAAATGAGAGAAAATCTCAATTTCCCAAAAACCATGCATAACTTTTGGCTCACCCTATATAAATTTATTAACTACTTAATTTTCATCTCCTCTCTCTCTATATATTTCAGTATTATTTAATCAGGATGTTGAAATTAAAGGTGAATTTTCTGTTCTCTTATTATCCAAGATTTTAGAATTCAGATTATAAGCATGTTCTTAGAGTTTAAGTCAGATCATACATGCTAGATGTTAAATATTTTTTTAAATTGACAAAGTTATTAAAATGATAGTTTTGAAAAATTTTACTGTCATTCAATTTTATACTGACTGAACATTATTTTTCAGAAAAGTTGGGAAATATGTGATGGTAGATGGAAAAGAATGCTTAAATGTAGCAACTCATAATTACTTGGGCTTAGTGGAGCATCCTAAGTTGGAGGTATCAGTGTATCAATAATATTAAGAATACAGTTTTGAAATGTTACATTGTTCACAATTAGGGGGGGCGGGGAATTGCCAGATTTGGTGTTTTCAATCAAATTTCCCTAAATCTCATTTTTTAGCAATATTTATGTAGTATATAAGTAATTATGAACTCTGAAAACTCAACTGTATCTTTATGACTGAACAGCTTGTTCAAAGTTTTTTTCTCAAAACTGATGAACTTGTCATATAAGCTTTGATATATATGCTTATTTTAATGAGCTGTTTGATGTAAGTGATTTATATTTTAAACAACTTTTGAAATTGATATTATTGTCTTTTGCTACTGTTAAATTCTCCAGCTTCCATAGCTCTTTAATATTGGATTAATTGTATTTAAAATCTAGATTTAGAGAGTCCCAGTTAAGAATTTTAACTCATCTTCAGTAAAATAAATTCAATCAAAATTTTATTTTCAATATTATGGAAATTTTTTGTTATATATTAAATTTCTTTCAATTGAAAGACAAGGAAATCATGGAATATGATTTTTCATTAACATAATATTCAGTATCTCCCCCCCCCCCTAATTGTTTTGAGCAATGTATTCTTATCTTAAAAAATGAAATTTTTTTCATTGTTTGCATTACTATTTATGTTGCTGCATAGCATCTTTATTTTTAATATACTTCACTGTGAAATTGAATATAAAAGCCAGGTTTTTTAGTAGAAATCTGAGGGAGAGCATTTTTACTTCTGAATTTAAGTTGCACAAAATAATTATCAATTTTAATGCATAAATGCTAAGAAGAATTAATATGAATCAACAAATACAACTTAAATTAATACAATAGACTCATACTAATAGCTTATATTAACTTTTCTTTTAAGACCAGTTTGTATTAAAATGATACTAGGTTCTGTTATTGACAACTAACTGATAATATATCATAGCATTAATTTGAGAGAAGTGTCTAGAGTTGGTTGTGATATCCTTGTAAATTTAAATTGCAGTATTAGTATTTTGAGCCCAATTGATTGTACTAGTACTATCCATCAAATTTGATAAAGATGCACTAAATGCTTTCTGAGCTCAAAATGTTAGTGCTATTTTCTGACATCAAAATTGTGCTTGTCCAATATGGTGTCTTGACAAAATTTGAGAGAACTGATACAGCTGCTAAAATCAAAGTGCCAATATTCCTTTATCATTAATAGGATTGATTCAAACTGATAAATGTTTTAGATTAGGTTAGCAAGATCCATTCCATGATGGGTGACTTATTTCTTATAGCAGTAAAGCTGATTTCAATTAGATATATTGATATATAAATATCTTGTTTGAAAGTTTTAAACATATCTTAATGCTAACTAAGTAATCTGTTGTATTAGTTCTCTTTCTTATTTTTCTAAAATGCTAGAAGTTGCAATGAGCACATCTTGATAATAAACAATTACCCTCACACTTTGAGCTTAGACAGCATTTAAGAATTTTGATGATAAGTATCTATTTTCATTTTTCAAAATTGTACTGTTTTTAGACACTTTTGTGTATGATTTACTCAATTTTTGGAGACACTACAATCAGAAAAAAAAATCCTAAATATGAGGAACCAGTCAGAGAATAGCATTTCAGTTATTTTTTATGAGGACTGTTCAATAAGGCTTTTTTTGTTTTACATAAATACTGTTTAATGAAGAATTTTACTGATTTCATTCCAGACTTTTAATCTACTAATTGCAAATTTTGGTCATTTTTTAAATGCTCATTAGATGCTATGCATCTACCTTAGTCCTTCTGTTTATGTGTGAAACATATTAAATGCTGTGTTTGAACCATATCTTAAATATCCACCAAAGCTTATATAGCATTACCTAAAGATTCATGCTGACATTTTTCTACTGTTCTCTTGTTCAAGAAACAATAAAACAAAATGAATAAATCTGGAGTTATTGAAAGATGGAGCATTATCATTAGTTGTAGCTTGAAAATTTGTATGTTTGATTGAAATGGCTGCTTTCTAACTGGTACAAATAATTTTCAACCTTTTCAAGTAAAAAATCTTGAAACAATCTTTTTCAGTTAAAAACTTTTCTGAATTATCTTTTTAAATGTTATTATGTCAAATGTGTCATCTTTGTGATATGGAAGAACACTTTTAAAACTATTTTTCTTCATGTTATCTATATAAATTTCAAATACTAGAGAATAAAATTAGTAATAACTTCAAACATATAAAAATGCATATTAAATAACCATATTTCATCAGACTAGTGTTCTTCAAACAGTACCACATAAGCCAAATGAATAAGAGAAAAATATATGGATATTTTGTCTAATAAGACAGATTACCCAAATCATATCTTCACATCACAACAAGCTTGAATTTCTTTTTCATTTAAAACATAATAAGATTTTTATTAAAAACAGAAAGTGTGCCATGCTCTATTTATATAGATTTACTGCACAAAATTTTATTCAACTATATGATCCTCAGAAATGTTTGTCAACATGTGCATGATCATCCTATCAGCAGTCACTTGTCTGAACCAGTCAATACTCGCCATGATTCCCTCATCCTAGTCGACACTAGCCATGTTCCCTCTCACCCCAGTGACACCAAGATTGAAGTTAAAATTATTCTTGAAATGTGTTTATGGAAATTCTGCATTCTGTAAAATCATTTAATATATTTAAGTAACTAGAGTTACTGTTTATATTATCAAATGCACTTATTTTATAATTTGATAAAAGAACTTATATTTGCACATTAATATGGATTTATGTTTTTAGGAAGCTGCTTTTAAAGGCTTGAGGAAATATGGTGTTGGATCTTGTGGGCCACGAGGTTTTTATGGAACTGTTGGTAATTTTCTAAATTATTTTTATCTTGATTTTTGAAATTTCAGCCTAGCATCTAGGGTTTGTGTCAGAAGAGTGATCAAGGGACATATGTACATTGCTGAAACTTTATGGAAGCCATTCAATTTGTTGCCTGGTTGCTATTACAAAAGCAATCTGGTTCCACTTCAGCAACAGCTATTAAGATATTTTGTCTAAAGAACTGTAAAAAATATATTGTCCCTAAACCATAAAGATGTACAGTCTTACAGAATAATATGATCACCTACGATACATATACTATGGTAGGTGATCTTATTATTTTGATATGACCATGTATATCTCAATGTTGATACCCTGAATCAAGTTCATTAGCAGTGCCAGTGGATAGTGTCTCTTTTTTGAAAGACTATATTGCTTTTCAAAACAGACTCTAAACCATTCTAAAAACGACACTGCAGAGAATTCAGTAACAATCATTAGAGCACCACTCTTATGATTTTTGATTAAGGATTTTTTTTTTATACATCTGCTAAAATGTGAAAGGATAGAAAAATAGGCATTTTTATGATAAATTATGTTCTTAATAACTAACTGTTTTTCTTATGATGTAACATTAATTAAAATCCATTCATGAATTTTCTATAAATTTCTTATTTGGTTATGACGAGAATATAACTTTATCAGTGAAAATTTTAATTAGGAAGAAGATATGGATATAATTTAAAAAATACTTTGGTCTACCTTATTTTTAAATTAGATCAACAAATTTCAGTAACACCATTCTACTAAAGTTTGGTTTCCAGCTTGAATCTTGTTAATGTGATATAGTTATTTACTTTGTTATTTCTAATATTTTTTGTTCTGTAAAAGCACAGATAACCTTTGTAATATTGAAACACTATAAAATCTTAATTGCTATTTTTTGCTAATGAGGAAAAACACATTTAAAGCCAAGAATACAATGTCACTCAAAATTAATTTTATCTGCTAGCAGCAAATTATTCTGTCATTAGCAGGGTGATTGCTGATAAATTCTTACAATTCAGAATTTTCATTCTTTGGAACATTAGGAGAATGAGTCATTCTTTGATCTACCACTAGATTCAGTGAGCATCAAACAAATATAACTATTACAATCTTTTGAAAGCTGAAAAAGAAGGTCTGGTTCCTACATTGCAGTTAATTATTAATTAGTCCATAAGCCTTTGAATTGGAATAAGCAGTCACCATCAGCAAAGCTGAAGTTTCAGTATAAAATATAATGAGAGCATTGTATTAGAGTTCTTGTGCCAAATTGCAATCTTGCAGCAATATATGTAGGGTGTACCAAAAGTAATGCCTGTTAGGTAAGAGCATCTTTATTATAATGAATAGAAAGTTCCAGTTACACATGGATGTACCTCCATTGTTGCACTACACAACTACTTTCAAAGTAATCTCTGGCACATATGATGCATTTGTGCCACTGCTGAACTCAAGACTGGAATCCTGTTTGAAAAAATTGTGGTAAGTAGTGTCTGATCCATGTCTTTAAGTTGATGACCTCCCATTATATAATTTGTCCTCAGTGCTTGCTTCTAATTCAGTAAACTTCATTCACCTTCACATATTGCTGACATTAATTGTCTGCTCACTGTACACCGTGGTTGAACTGATATGAATGCCAGAAATGCTGCAGCCTTCATTTCTAAGAAACTCAAATGACTAGACTCAATGACTCTTTAGCTTCTTATCCATGGTTCATCAGCACTGCTCTGTTGAAAAGAAGGTACAAAAGACATAAGAAGGTGCAATTTACATATCTTCCAAAGTAGAATAACACAATGGCTATTATTATGTGTATTACAGCCCTAAGTCTTTACTTTCATGGGGTGGGGCTGCCCAGTCAGTAGTGTGCCAGGCACATAATCTGGCATTCCCAGGTTTTAGTCCCAGCTGAGCCAGTGTTGAGATTTATCTCCGTAAAAGTCCCCCCCCCCCCTGCCCTAAGTCAGTAGGGAACACTGATGGGTTGGAAAGGCCGCCTCCATTGGATATGACATAAACCCATGGCCTCGTGTACAGGAGAGCCATACCCTCTGCATGTTGAATGGACATGCTGCTCTGTTAAAGGACATGCTGGATGGCCTTGACAAGATGCTATCATCTGTCTCCTAACAGCTGTCCAATAAGTTTCCTCCCCCAACCTTCTCTGAACCCTCAGGGTCTTTGTGACCTGGCCATTTAGCCCATTGTGTGCAAAAAAGTGCCACTCAGTGTAAAACAACCCAACCTTTTCACAATGACCATCATATTAAGGTTAGGTTCACTAGAAAAAACAATAAATATCTGTTAAAAGTTTATTGTAATAAAATAATTACTTATGATCAAGTCAGTTCACTGCTGTTAGAAGATTAAAATGGTAATTGTGACAAATAAGGCATCATGGAAGAATCCTTTTCAATATCAGCTGACAAGTAAAGCATGTTAATTTGAATGAACCCTTTGTAAAACATAAAATTAATATTTTAATAATGTTTATTAAGCTGTGGGAGTGGTGTGGACAAAACCACTGGAAATATATTACTGATTACAACTAAAAATCAATTTGATATTAATTTGAAATAAGAGTTTAAACGATTTAACTATTGATAAATTGAGAGTTGGAAAAATCGTATTTATGTAATAACTCATTTTCTCAGGTATTGATCCTAAAAAAGGTGTATGTCATCCTCTATAAGGAAAAGAAATAATACTATAAATCTTCAAAAAATAATTGTTTCTTAATGAGTAAAACTGTGTTTACTAAACTTTATGACTGAATATTAATGGAAAGATAAATAGGATACATAAAGATAAAAATAAGAAATAACCCTTTCTATTAACAAATTTTCAGATGTGGATTCTGATGTAGAGAATTCACTTCCTCAGATCAGCTGTAATATTGACATTTATACAGAGAGAAGTGTGAAGAACTGAAGTAGTTCACATTTCACAATATGAACCAAAATACTGTATCCCCAACTTAAACTGCTTAATATTCATAAAAGTCCACCTGTCTAAACTGTAATATGTATTCTAGTAAACATGTAAGTTACTAGAATTAAAATTTTCATTGATGATGTTGTGTTTGCAAGTTGTCTGTAGAAAAAATGTCTTTCTAAATGGATATGTTTTCATGCTTATGGCCATGTGACATTGTTGATAAAAAAAAAACAAGGATTCTTCATAGTTAAAGTTAGCAGAATGTTAATCAGCAGACAGTAGCTCATTAGGTAAAATTACATGCATGTTAGAGGATTGGGGGTTTATATCCTTCCTGACTCAAAAGTAATTTTCCCCTCTACTAGAAAATCTATTATATTCTGATTACCAATTTAGATGCAAGAAAATTGCCCATGTTTTATATTGTGAAGTTGAGCAGCAGTATTCGATAAGATCTCAATAATCTTGGATTACATTATAGTAGCAAATAACAGCGCTTTAGTCATTTAATGCTAAAATTTAATACCCATGATTGAATTTGTTTATATAATTTACTATTTAATTAGATATCCTTTTAGAACTTGAAAGCAAGAATCTAAAAGCAATGATTTGAAATTTGTTTATATAATTTACTATTTAATTAGATATCCATTTAGAACTTGAAAGCAAGCTAGCTCAATTCATGAAAGTTGAAGAAGCAGTACTTTATTCATATGGATTTTCGACAATTTCAAGTGCAATTCCAGCATACTCTAAACATGGGGATGTTATTTTTTGGTAGGTATTTTTTTTTATAGTTATTGTAAAATGTAATTTTGTAAATTGTAATTTTGTTCTATATTGGAATGGAATATAAAAATAATTATGTAGAAGATTTTATATCAGATTAGTGCAGTGTTTTACACATTTCAAATTGGAATCTTTAAGATTATTTCTTTTATAATTAAATGGGGGAAATAACTGTGGACTAATTTGATGATATTCACTATATACAGCAGAGTGACTCAATTAAATTTTGAAGTGGGCCAAGTTTTTATTTAATTAAGTCAGGTTTAAATATATATGAAATGTAATTTATAAATATAATAGTTTCTATTATATGACCATATTTCATATATTTTTTTCCACTTATGATGAATTATATAATGAATAGCTATTAAAAATGCTTAAGCATGTCAATGAGGCTCTAACCAACATATTTAATAATCTTTGCAGTGATGAAGGTGTTAATTTTGCTATTCAGAAAGGTCTGGTTGGATCACGTAGTCGTATATGTTTCTTTAAACATAATGACACAGATGATTTGGAACAATTACTGTTACAACAAGCAGAACTAGACAAAGCAGTAAGTAGCAAAATTGTAATTTTGTTTTTGTATTGGAATAAAGTATAAAAAGAATTATGCTTAAAATTTTATATCACTTAGATTAGTGCAGTGTTTTACACATTTGAAATGGAAATTTTAAGATTATTTCTTTTATAATTAACTGGGGAAATAATTTTTGTTTAATTTGTTATTCACTATATACAGCAGAGTGACTCAATTAAATTTTAAAGTGGTCCAAGTTGTTTAATTTTTTATGCTGTTCCATGGCTGAGTGGTTAGTGTACTTGGCTACTGATAAAAGGGACCTGGATTTGAGTCCTGGGTAAGGCATGGATATTTGTGTTGACTTTTTGCTGAGATCTCACCTTCCTCACAGATCTCTATAATGTATAAACTGACAGCCTCCCCACAGATCTCTGTGGCAAGCAGCTGTTTAAGTGCGTATTTTTTTTATGTTTATAGAAAGAGGCAGTGCCAACAACATCAAACAACTCCCTGATTTCAGGCACAGGTCAAAGACTTGTTTCCCCACCACTAAAGGCTTAAGCCACTTATGCTGACAGTACTTCTGCTAGTGTAGGTTTGGCAATGGCCATATAAGTAAGAGTTCAGGTACCTGCAATGACTTCTGATCAGGATTATCCACCAGCTGCTATAAGGTATCCTATGTATATATTCACTAGTGGATTGTCAACCCATAAGCAAACAGAAAACACAGCAGTAGATTTTTTCTCAACTCTCAACAGAAGCCCACTAGTGCAGTAAGTTGAGGATCCTATCAAGTCTGATAAGTATAAATGGTCAGCACCAAGATCCCGTATGGCTGATCACTCTTCAGCAGGGCAGAAAAAACATAATAATCAATCAATAATAAATACACATAATTATCTGTTAACACAGAAGTCAATAAATCAATAAATTAGAAAAAAAATTAGTTTTGCAGATGTATAGAGCTCAAACTCATTCTCTCCACACTCATATCAGAGTGTTCTAACCACTAAACTAGTACCTGCTTCATCATTTATCCACTAATGTTAATCAAATTAATGAATAAATGATCTAGCCTAGTTTACTGGTTATAATGCTGACAATGAATCTGGAGAGATTGGGTTTGAAGTCCTGCACATTAGTAAAAGTAATTTTTTCCACAAAACTATTTAGAAACCATGGTAGTCAATATCAATAGTCCAATTGTCTTTAAGCAGCAAATCAAAATTTAGATGTCAAATTTTCAACCCGATCAAGAATCTCATTGGTTTATTAATAAGACTGTTTTAACATTCAGTATTGCTTTAAATATGAGATTGACATAATATTATTAACATATGTATATGAATTAATTTTACTGTCCTAATAACTGTTTAAATATGTGTAGAAGAGCTTTTTCTCTACACACTCTAGTAGTATGTCAGGTTTATAAATTTAAAAAAAAAACTTTTCTCATTACTCTTACTTTCATTTTCCAGAATCCTAGTAAAGCTAAAGTCACTAGAAGATTCTTAGTGGTGGAGGGCATCTACGTTAATTACGGTGACATATGCCCACTTCCAAAACTGGTAAATTTCATTTTTTGTTTAAAATTGGAAAATTTAATTAACTATTACAAGAAATGTGTGATATACCTGACTCTTGAGAAGTTAATAATGTAATTAGTAAACACTTGAGAGATAAGTAACACAGAGTCACCAATATCCATTATCATAAAATAAAAAAATATATATAAACCATTTTTTAGAAATGGCTGAATGCAATTTGATGTATGCAATCATATACTGGAATATTTTTGCCTTATTTTACTTTGTATATTGCATATTTCAATTTTATTCTCGATAGCATTTCTGATTTCTTGCCGATTTTATAATCTGTGTTCTAATTTTGATGAAAAGTATAAGCATAATATTTTTCTATGCAAGTTCACTAAGCTAGGAAATGGATGTTAATGGGTTACTCACTTTAACTTCAGATAAAACTTTAGATTCATTTTTTCTTATTTATGAATAAGTGTGCTATTTTAATATTTTCAATTGGATAGAAATAATTTTCTCTCTTGCACATTACCTTACCATTTGCTGGACTCAGTATTTTAAGTTCTGTTATTAATTGTTTTTCACTAAAGCTTGTAAAGTTTAGCTTTCAAATAAAAGCAAATACAATTGATTCATCAAATGTTTCTGTTGTTTACTGAATATGTAATAAAGTAAACACAATATTAAAACTGCCCCCAAAAGAGCAGTTAGTTCATTATAACTTTTACCCTAAAATATTTGTATGGAGTGCAGTTCTTTCTCTTAGAGTGTTGCACCTGATATTCATGTAAATCTTTATCTTGCCTATAATTTTTGCATCATATCAGATTTTTTTCATGCATCTTAGTTTTAAGGAAACTATATAACAAAAAATTTCCAGATACTTCCATGTCATGTGAATGGAAAATTACATTCAGAGCTCCCTCTGACAATAAGCTGTTTATGAAAAATATCATTGGAAATGAATTTAAGCTCTCACTCAAATCTTTCTAAATCTCTATTTTCAATGGTGTCTTTTAATATTTACAGTTATTAAGTTGAAAACATTTAACAGCAAATGCTGCTAATGTACTAATTCTAAACATTTTCAAAATTAATTGAATCATTACACCAACTTCTAAATTTACATTTATTTTAGGAAGCAGTTTGTTGTAACAACTATAATTTTTGTTTTATTGTTTTTTTTTTACTAAAATGTTATGATCAGTGATGCTGCTTTTGAATGCCATAATCTCTATAACTCTATATATCACACAAGCATTGTTGAAAATCTAGAATTTGAAAGGTTTGAATGAGATCTTAAGTTTAATATTTTTCTGTAAAAAGCATATTTTAAAGTTAGGGAGCATTGAATGTGGCTTTACATTCACATAACATGGAAGTATCTGGAATATTTTGTAATATAGTGTATATCCAATTCAAATACATTAAAACCTATTACACTGTAGTACATCAGCTTCCAAACCTTTTTATTGGTGGGCCACATTGACAATTGTGTAAAGCCTTGTGTGCTGAAAGGTCATTTTACATGATTATTAGTTTTTTTAATGACTGAAATAATATAATATCAAAGGTGAACAACATTTTCATGAAAAAAGATGCAGCATTAAGTCACTGAGAGAAATAATTGTGTACTTTCAAAAAATTTATTTACCAAATAAAATTGTAAAAAAAGTATTGCAAATAATAACTGAATAGAAAACATTCAAAACAGAGTAAGAGCACATATATTTTAGGTTGTAGCATGAACTATGTGTCTGCTATTTTCATGGCCAATGCAATTATATGTTTATCATTATGTTAATTTGAATTTTCTAGTTCATTATTTGTTTCATTGTCTGGATAGCAACTTTTTAGGACTGTGATTTTGAGATCCCTGGTTTACTATAACTGTTAAACAGTGTATAGCTTTTTATTTTACCAGTCAAGGTGTGTTGAACAAAGGATGCTTCCAAAACTGATTTCAGAATTCACAGTAATATGAATAATTTTAATAAAATAATGTAGTGTTGTTCACTCATCAGAGTCCTATGAAAATAATATTCTGAAGTAAGAAATAATAATAAGAATTGAAAGAATTATTATAACTAAGTTCTTTTTGTATCTCTTTTTAAACATATATTGATATCTTTCAGGTTGAGCTAAAGGACAAATATAAAGTCCGTCTATTTATTGATGAAACATGCTCCTTTGGAGTATTGGGTGAAACTGGAAGAGGTGTTACAGAACATTTCAACATACCTGTAAGTAGGAATTTATATATTCAATGAATTTTATCAAATCATTTATATATTTATAGAATATAAAGAACTTTTAACTTTCAATATATGATGATGGAAATTTTTGTATCAGAAAGAATATTTATGGTGGTGCATTTGTGTTTATTCATAAAATATTCAAATGTGGGAGAAATGTATCATCAAGAATCTTAAATGCTAACTTAGTATTCATCCATAAAACTGTTCTGATTGGAATGTAATTTCAGCGTGCTGTATTCCTTTGCTGTGAATTTTTAACAGTAACTAAAGTATATTCTTAAAGCTTTATTGAAGTATTCTGGCTTCTATCAATATACATATAGAGGCCATCCCATGGCCGAGTGGTTAGCGCACTGATCTAAGGGACCTGGGTTCGAGCCCCGGGTAAGGCATGGCTGTTTGTGTTGTTTTTCTGCTGAGGGCCTGCCATCCTCTCAGACCTTCTACTATGGCATATAAACTGACGGGTTCCTGTCAGACCTCTGTGGCAAGCAGCTGCTTGAGGGGGGTATTTATTTTATTTTATATGCTACACTTTGAAGGATGGAAGGAAACAAAATTTCAGAACTTTGAGGTGATCGTGCATTTTATTTATTTTTTTCTTGCCTTAACCATTTCTTGTAGAAGCTGCTGAAATTATAATACAATGCTCACAAAATTCTGCTTTATAGCTGTCTATTTCATTCAGGATCAAATTCTGCCACCTTCACTCTTGAAGAATTATATAGCATCACAATTGTGCTATACTGTGTAATAGATCTTTTAAATACTGAGGTGTATAAAGCCTTATTTTATAGACTTATAAGCAGCAGGTTATCTTTTTTTTTGTCATTGTTTGTAATATAGTAACAGAAATACTTTTCTATAATTTTTAAAGTCCTAAGGGTAGTTTGTCTATTTTTTTTGTCTTTAATATGTACTTTTCAATGTATTATAAGAAAATAGTAGTATATTAAGTGAGTAATATTATTGAATTCACTGATTATGCTATTTCTCCATGTTTGAATATAACAATAATAGCATCTTTCCATGGACAATTACTCTGTCCTGTCCCTCATCAATAGATGGTGCCATGAGCACCTGCCAGTTATATAGAATCAAAGTTTGCAAGCACCCATTAGCTAGAGTTGAACTAGGCATGGTATATACCACTAGGAAAAGCACCTGACATTTATAGGAGGTTGTGGTGTTCAATTCTTCTCCTGCTGAAATTCAGTATTTTTTCAGCATGTCAGGTGTTTTAAGGCCAGGTTTTAAAATCAGGTGTTTTAAGGCCACAGGAATTTCATCATTCAATTCACATCTGTGAACTCTTATTGTTCAATTTTTCTCTAATAATTGAAATTCTGCAGTTTAACCATAAAAATAACATCTTTTTGTTGACAATTGCTTTATCTTGTTCAACAGATGGTGCCTGAAGTACATGGTGATCATGGAGTCTAGGTTTGTGATTACCACTTAGCTGGAGTCGAACTAAGCTTGGGATAACTTAGTAGGAAGAGAACTTGATATGTTTCAGGAAGTCTTGGTTCAGATCTCATTCCTGACAAAACTCAGTTTGTGACAAACCAAAATTTGTGCAGTGTTCATTCAGAAGAAATTATGTCTTGCAGATCTTTTGCAATAGCTTGATTCAGATATGTTTGATTATCCAAGTCAAATATTATACATTGATTCTGTATTTAATTTGTGTTCCATAAAAAATTGTAAAATTTATATATATTTTATTATAGATAGATGACATTGATCTGATTACATCTACCCTAGAGGGCGCTATTCCAGCATATGGAGGTTTCTGTTGTGGAACATCTTTCATTGTAGATCATCAGGTAAAACACTATACATATGGTCAGACTGTACATAGACACTATACATCTAGTGTTCATGGTGCCTATGGCAAAAATTCAGAAATGTGCCTTCTTATGATTAAAATATTTATTTTTAAAATAAGAAAATATAGTAATGCTATAGTGTGGAATACAATAAAAAAGTTACATGTAGATTGATAATGATTATTCTTGCATCTCTAAAACAATCATTGCACTAAGGAGAAGATATGCTATTTATTTCTTAAAGTTAATTGTTTTCTTACCTTTTATGGTGACAAAATCTTTAATGGCATCATCATCAAAGTTTGTTTCTTCAAATAAGTCACTTTCAGTGGATAAAATTGCTAATCCACTTAGTCTCTCTTGGTTCATGGTAGACAATAACTATTTTTTACTTTTTTGAGTTTACCAAATTTTTTCCCACTCAATACTGTTACTGGCTGGGGGAAGGAAACCCACTAGAAAGCTATTAGGAGACAGATGAAAACCTTGCATCAAGGCCATCCAGCATGTTCTTTAGCATGCACAGGGTGTGGCTCTCCTGCACATGGAACCATGACTCTGTGTCCCTACTGATGGAAGGAAACCTTTCACAAAACAATTTGTGTTCTCTTTCCGACCAAGGGGAGTGTGGGAATTTATCTCGCTAACTCACCTTGGCCCAAGTGGAATTTGAACCTCGTAACTACAAATTACAAGCCTGGTGTGCTGCCGATTGAGCAACCCCCACCACATTGTAGTTTAGTTCCATTTATTAAAAACTGTTTTATAATTGCATCATGATTGCTACTTTAGTTAAATTGAAAACTATTCCATGATTTAAATTCCTATCTATTTTATTTTCTAATGATACCCTCAAAGCTAAATTATTCTTTACATGAAATATAATACAACTCAAGACTACCTTTAGATATAACTCCATTTATCACTTTCATTTTCCACCTGTCTTTGAAAACCATCATCATTGAGGCTTCCAACTTTTAGTTTTAAGATGTTTGTGATGCAGTGTAGCTATTTATATCATCTACTGAAGATTCATGATCATGTATTCTTGGATTCAGGTATTCCCATTTAGAAATTTCAGAATCCTGCTTGCCAAAAAGTGAAGAACTGGTGATCTTTGGATGTAAAGTACTCTTGTTTTCGGAAAATAATAACCATTTTCAAAAATTCTTTTCGTTGTCAGTTAATTTGTACACCCAATTATTATTGAAATTATGGCCATTGTTTCAAACGTTCATTTCTCTATGTTCAGGACCATTCTTACTTTCTTTTCAGAAAGAGCACACACTTAATTAACCACAAGGGAGTTCCAATACTTTCTTGATGAGGGAATTCCTAGGCATACTATTGATAGAAACTATTTAATAGAAATTGTATGACACTGTCATAGAAATAAAATCAATGTTGGAAATATTAATGAAGTTACTACTACTGCATTTGCCATAGAAATTTGAAAAAAATTATACATCGATTTACTGGGTTTGTTTATTTGCAAATATATGAGAAAAATTACTTTTTGTAACATCTTCAGCCCTTTTATTTTCCATGCTTTACCATGGAAAGGAAAGGGGCATTTTGGTCAAATGTAGTTTTTTTTTTTCCAGTTTCTTTAAAAAAAATTGTCAATGGTGCAATATTGAAATGCTTGAAATATTAATAAAAGTAAATGAGAAATTCGATTAGAACAATCTTGAATATTAAACTCCAAGTTAAGAAAAATTGTCTTTAGCCATTTAGGATATGAACACACAAGGTTCATATCATTACTAGGGGAAATCGCCATTTGGTAGCTGAGTGGTCAGAATGCTTGATATGTTATCAGGAGGTTGTGAGTTTATATACCATCCAGCAAAACACTTAACTTTCAGTTTAACGTCAAAGAGTGTTCTCGTTGAATTTCATTCAAAAGACATCAGAATTTTATAAAATCAGATTATATTTATAATCGGAATATACTTATAATTTATGATAATAAAAATGAGATGTCTGTATGTTTATGACAGCCATAACTCATCGATAAATAGTGGTAGACGTTTCAAAATTTGACAGTGTTTCTGGTTGTCATCCAAGCTGCAGTGGCAAATTGAAAGCAGGTTGAAATTTCAAAAGGGAGCTTACTAGAAGCAAAAATATTCTCCTACAAGATATTAACAAAAAATATTCTTAAAGGAAAATGGTAATCACTTCCGAATCAATTGTTGCCATTTTCTGACCTTCTTCCTTTTCTGTTCACTTCATTTGCTCACATGTAGAATGTCAAAAAGTACATGGGATATATATATGTAATTTCTCAGTTAGGATCAAGACAAAATATGTAGGTTAATGTAATTTTTTTCCCGATGGTTATTATGAACTGTTCAGCAGTCAATTAATCATTTAGTGGGCTTTCATCTTCTGCAGCTGGCAACACTGCCTTTGATCAATTTTCCTTATTACATCACAATATCTACGTAGTGAATCTATGTGCTAATGGGTGGGTGGTGGGGGTGGCAGGGGGTGATTCTAAAATACTAACCTTTAGTGCAGTGAAAATCATAATATACAGATTGCATCTTAAAAGTTAGACTCGGGCAATGCCAAGACAGTTCAGCTAGTTAATAATAGTGGTAAATTTGTTTTTAATCGTGCAATTTACTCAAGATTTCATATTGAGTCATGACTGCTGTCCTTGCAGATGCAATGCAATGATTTCTTGGTGTTGTCAAGTAAAGGCAAGTCCTAATTGAAATTAAAGCCTAAAAACTATATGTATTTAAAAAAAAAATGTTATTTTTATTGTTTAAAAATACATTGTTTTAAAAGAAAGTATCCTTTTTTTACCCTCAGCTCTATGGTTTTGTAGATTATCCTGAGTGGGAAGAAATAGCATCTAACAAAATATACTTAAATGATTTTCACCAAACATGAAAATTCAAAATATACATTTTTTTAAGCAAAGCAATTAAAAAAAAAACTAAAATTTTTTAATTCCTGAAAATTTCACTCTTTTTTTGGAAATGAAAGGAAGGGAAAGGGGAGAAACTCTTCCCTTTTGGAATTATGATTAGGGATTTGAAATATTCAGATTCCTAAGCTTATTAATTTGCAAATGAAATGATTTATAAATGAAATGACAACCTTATACACTCCATAAAAAATATACTGGATATGTTCTTGTTGGAGACCAAGTATGAATTTCAGTTTCGATGGAACAAATAAATTTTCCTCAATATGCACACTTCATCTTTAGACAGATTTCATTATACTATCAATTATATGTGTAACGTATGTCACTGTTTCATAGTAGGGTGACCAGAAGGTATCATTTTACAGACAGTGTGTTCTCTTTTTTCATTCAGATCTTTTGTATTCTTTTTTATAGAAGAAATGTTCTCTTTTGCCTTATTCTTTTAAACCATATAATGAAACTTTTTACATCTAATATATTTAATAATACAAAATATGTTGTAATATTTTTGAAAAGGTTAAGAAATATATAAAAAATTTTAAATTACTGAACCATATTAATAAAATTGAACCTCTGAAGACAATGGTATTGAAATTTTGCGAAATTTAAATTGCATTTATTTCTTTATGACACTGAGAATCAAAAGGGTTCAAATATGTTCAAATATTGGATTCATCAGAGATTTTTATAAATCAAGTGTCTGATGAATCACTGAAATACACTGCTGGCCAGCAACACCAGGAAAGACAAGAGATATCAAAGCCATATTCAGTGAA
Organism: Ryuthela nishihirai; assembly: GCA_038380435.1. NCBI lineage: Eukaryota > Metazoa > Arthropoda > Arachnida > Araneae > Heptathelidae > Ryuthela > Ryuthela nishihirai. The sequence continues at coordinate 35,841,457 of JAWZYU010000028.1, forward strand.
TACACAGCTTATGTTACAAGGATCAAAAGATTACAAATAACTCGGTTAGACTTGTGGAATACAAAGAAATCGGTATCTTGTGTAGCCACCATGAGCGGCAATAACCGCTGCTACATGGTTCAGAATTGAGAGGATGAGACATCGGATATGTGTTTTGGAGAATGTCGGTCCATGCAGTTTCAATACATAGCCAAAGTTCATCTGTTGTAGCAGCTGCTGGTGTGCTAGTCGTTGTGAGATCATGGACCAGACATGTTCAATTGGGGGGGTCTGGTGAATGCACAGGCCAAGGCAGAAGTGTCACATGGTGGCTATCCAGGAATTGTTGGACATGTGGTTGGGCATTGTCCTGTTGGTAAATAGCACCAGAGAGCCTCTGAAGATAAGGTACAACTACAGGCTCCAACATCTTGGTGATGTAATGCTGTCTGTTCAAAGTACCAGTAATGGCATACGAGGCGTGTGTGAATGGAGTCCAAGGCACCCCATACCATAACACCAGAGGCAGACCCATATGGCACTGCATCGTGCATGTTTCACTGAGCCTGTACCTCAGTACCGCCAGATACGGATTCGTCCATCATGGTGCTGCATACTGAAGTGGGATTCGTCTGAAAAGACAATGCGATGCCATATATAACAACGTTCTTGCCACTGCAGTCACATACACCTGTGTTGTAAAGTCAATGGTAGCCAAAGCAATGGCCGACTAGCAAAGATGCCCCGATGCTGCAGACAACATCGAACCATATGTGCAGACACTGGTTGATATGCAACACGCCCTAACTGTTGAGCTCAGGTGTTTGATGTTGCTGTATGATCATTCAAAGCCATGGACACGAGATGTCTTCTCTTTTGTTTGTGTGACAGGGCCGTTGAGATCCCTCACGTCAGTGAGTTTGTTCCTCCTCTACCCACTGACACCATATTCTTATCACTGTGACGGCATTCTGTCCAGCACAAACACTGATGTCTCAGTACAATAGTCCGTCTTCCCGTAATCCCACAATTCCCCCTCAATCAAAGTCAGAAACCTGGTCATATGGATGGCATGTTCTTCAACGGGGCATACTTGATCCTTTAGTGTACAAGAACTGCGAGCAAACACAATTCCAGTGCTTTACACCAGCTCTTTGTAATCTCCTCTTATACCACTTCCAGGGGGCTTTACTGTCACACATGATGTGCATATGTGCTACACTTTGAATCATTTACTTGTTCTCCCATGGGCCACCCATCTTGCATATTTTGGTACAATCTGATGAGTTCTTCCTGGTGTTGCACTTTTAATGGCCAGCAGTGTAGAAAATAGTTGCATATTTAGTTTTATCCTTTTATAAGCCCAACAACCATTTTAATTGTTCAGAGTGTAGATCAATTATCGGCAACCTATGAACCCGGGTCAGTTGATGACCTGCTACAACAATTTTGTTATTTTATTAAATGAAAAAAGAATTAAAATACCTTTCTAATGACATTTTTGTTTTCATAAAGTTTTGGACATAATATTATTATATAAATTTTTAAAGTTTTAAAACCTAGTTGCTGAAATTGTTTGTTGGAGTAGTTAATAACTAAAAATAAATTGCTCAAGGAATTGAAGAAAAATGATTCTAATCATTTTTTTTGTTTTTAAATATCACTTTCACCAAAATATATTATAAATCCAATATTTGCTCCTTCTTTTCTCTCTGAATTCTTTCTGCTAATAAAAAAATTTAGGTAACATTAGTTTTATAAAGTAAAAGTTTCCTGATGAGAAAAATTTTTAAAGAAAAGAAAATATTTCTCTGTAAAAAAAAGAGAACCAGCTCTCTTTTTTTCTGCCTTCCCTATATGGCCACTCTATTTTTCAGTATACTTATCTACTTACTATGTTACCTTATTTTTTAATGTTTGTCTTCTACTTTGTTTGTTTTCTACTCATTTTTGCACTAGATGAAATTAGAACTGTAGAAACTAAAACACACAACTGTGAACAAGTTTCACAGTGATGCTGATGGAAGGGAAATCATTTAAAATGCCCTTTCACCAAGAACACGAATGACCAGGTGGGTGACTAAAAACATTGAGGAATTGGCTTTAAATTTTGGGCTGGTTGTGGATAAACTGTGGATGTGTCATGCTTAAGTTACACACAATTGGGACAAGAGCATGAAGAATGGTTAGTTCTTTGTGATGGCATTGTTAGAATCGATGTTTGTTGGTTCAAAAGAGACTAGCTGCACAAATCTGATAAGGCAATATCACCACTGTTTCATAACTCATCTCAACTACAAAACAAACCTTCAGCCTCACCTCTTCCCTTGAGATTCCCCAATTGGAAAAGCCAGTGACAGGACATTGCCTTTCGTCCATGGCAGATAAGCTCGAGCATTTAAGAAAATTCATATATATATGTTTGTGCATAAAATTTATATACAAAGACAGTAATATATGAAAATTTATCATGTATCTGAAAATGGCATTTGGCCCTAACTGACAAGGCACCTATGGCTGGGGCCATATTGACCATAGCCTAGATGCGACTCTGCATATGGTATTGAATATACCTAAAAAAAATCTCCATTTATGCATGTATTTATACAGATAAACTATATAGGGATTATTATTAGAACCTTCCATAAGAAGTTGGATATTTTCTATATGATAAATAGATTTCATCAATGAAAAAACAACAGAACATCACAGTAATAGCTTCGAAAGTTATCACAGAAAAATTGAAATCTCAGTTTAACCAAGCTGAAATCATGTCTGCTCCTTTAAACAACTAGAAGTTATGGAGAACAATGTATATGCAGAAAAACCAATAACACTGGCATCAGTCGAATTTCATCTGCATTGAAAATAATATTGAAAGACTACTAACTAAAACATTATTTTTTTAACCTCCCCCCCCCCCCACTTACTGATACCTCCACTCCAAATCCTATGTCATACCCACCCTGGGCTCTGCCTATGAAACTCCTTACCTCTGCTCCCCACATCCACCAAAAACTGGTCATTCCCATCCAAACCCCCTGTCATACCCACCCTGGGCCCTGCCTATGAAACTTCTTACCCCTGCTTCCAACATTCATACCCATCTACCACCAACCCCTCCCCCCACTTTCTTTAACACCTGACAATAGCACCATCTATGATCTCAGATCTCAATATAAAAAAACTAACCATGACTAATGGTGCAGATATTGCATCTATGTCTGAAGCTGAGAAGCAGAGGAGGCCTCATCAAAACACGATTTTTTAAACTATTTTATCTTTTTATAAGTTTTAACCATTGGATTGTGTGTGTGTGTACAGGATCTAATTTGGGAACTAAAGAGTTTTAAATTGATATGGTATGCATTTCACCCTGGAAGATTTCATGCAATAGTCACCAGACCAGATGGCAAGGGTTGGGTTGTTTTACCTCTGAGCAGCACTTTTTTGTACACTATGGGCTAAATGGCCAGGTCACATGGATCCTGAAGGCTCAGAGAAGGATGGCAAGGGACTCTTAACAGTTCATACAGCAAGAAGAAGGAAAACAGTAGTTCCCTGAATTGAAATAAGTATATGGACACTCAAATCTTTTTTTAAAACTCTGCATAAATAGCAGTGTCAATGGTGATTAAATTAATATTTTAAGCAAAACTACACTGAGAAACATATTTTTATTTAAATATTAATTTTCAAGTTAAGTAATAATAATTCTACAATATTTAGTTTTTGCATCAAAATTTAAGTCTTAAGTATTCAACGTTATAAAAAAGAACACTAATATGAACAAAATATTTCCTTTCAGCGTTTATCTGGTCTTGGTTACTGTTTTTCTGCATCTCTTCCACCACTTCAAGCAGGAGTTGCCATAGCTGCATTGGAAATTTTGGAATCAGATATAGGTAATAAACTATATTGACTTATTCTCTCTGAGTTTTTCTATTATCTGTTAAAATTGTGTATACATTTATTGCAATATAGATTGCTTAGTAGTAATTACTGTTACTTTTTAATATATATAATTTTTAAGTATGGTTTGTTATGAATAATAAAAAAATTCTTGAAAATTTTACAATGGTATATGCCAAATAGAAGAGCACACTACTTCATTCACTGTTTAAAATTTCACTTTTCATTGACAGATTTAGAACTCCCGTAATTTTCCAAATACTTTGCTACCCAGATCCAAATTTCACACATAGATTTTGCTTGTGCCACCTCATTTTGTCTTAAAGTTTCAAAATCTCCCTTACCCTGTGCAAGCTAAAGAAGATGCTGAATGGCTACTTTCATCCATCTCCTAACATCTGTCCAGTCCAATCCCCTTCCCCCCCCCCAATCTTCTCTGAGCCTTTGGGGTCCTTGATACTTGGCCTTTTAGCCCATTGTGTACAAAAAGTGCCATACAGAGATAAAAACAACCCAATCAGTCTCTGCCTTTGATGAAACCTGATTTCAAATCTCAGACCACTCTTTTTCCTCCATTTCTCAGAGTTTATGGTTGTAATTTTAATTTCACTTTTTTTACTCACTATCTCTGATAGAATCTCAATTCTAGTTTAAAACCACTTTTATTTTCCCACTTAACCCTTCCAGTGTCCAGCCTGAAAAACAGGTTTCTATCCAGGGGCCAAGCAATTTTCTGCCTATGCTCAGCCAAAAAAAACTTCCGAAATCTATCATTTTTAAAAATAGCATTTTTTTGTTAATTTTTAGGAGATTTTCGAAAATTTAGGGAAAAATTTGTTGATAATAGCTCAAATCAAGCTTGTGAGCTTAAATCAGAAGGTTGTTTCAGCAAATAGGAATGCTAACAAGCAAATCGTCAATACCATTTAGTGCTTCTAAAAAATGGCAATCAGATGGCTTTATAAAATTATTTATATTGTAATTTAGTAAAATATGCATCAAATTAAAAAACAAAATATTATTTTTGAAGCCTGAAATATATATTTTTATAAGATTATATAAAAAAAATTACAACGGCAATTTTTATTTAAAAAAAAAATTTTTTTTGTTGTATTAAAAACGTGTGCATAAAGTCCTCCGCATATTTTTACGGATTCTCCGAACGTGTACAGATGACATGGACACTGGAAGGGTTAAGGACCACTGAATTTCAATAGGAAATTTACTAATATACTATTAGCATATTTACCCAGTGTTGCTCAGGTTTGAAACTCTCTAAAGCACATAGTAGGTGGCACTCTCCAAATTGTTAGCATAAAGAATAATATTGTTTAATACATTTTTTAATTTGCATTAATGTTTTAAAACCATTTCATATGAAGTATTTTTTGTTTTTTCAGCACTTGCTATGACATACAATTTTTTAGTAATTACCAAAATATGTATAGACTCACTGCTAGATAAGCCATAATAGAATGATAGATAATTCCAGGTCGCCCCCAGATAAACCCTGAAAGCACCCACCCACACTGATTTTCGTTGAGACCAATGGGATTCGCACATAGCCTATATACTCTTCTACTGAGTTGAAGGGAAAGCTCATGCAAAGTTTGGTTCCTCAAGCTCTTTTGGGGGCTGACTGCACAAATCTTTATGTATTAGATATGATTCATGGCAAGATATGGCTGATCTTATAAACTGTGAAGCTAATTTAATACTTTTTGGGCTTTCCAGGATCCAGTCTGAAAAATGAATGAACCTAGAGGCCCAGCTATTTTTTCACTTGTTCAGCAGGAAAAAAAAAGTGATTATTGATCATATCTTGTAATAAATTAAAAAGCAAACATTATTTATTAGCTTAAAAAGAAAATTAAAATTGAACATCACAGAAAATCAAGTTTTATGTGGATCTGGTCTAATCTTTATTAACCTTTAGTGTAATTTTTGATAACAAATTTATAAGCTTTCAGTTTAGCTTTTGACAAAAAGGCTGCTTATATATCTGTGGCATTAAGTATGTTTTGTATTTCAAGAATGCTCTTTTTATGAATATTTTCACATGTTTCAAGTGATTAAATGAGCAGATATTTCCAAGATTGCTGTAGTTAAGCTTCGGTTTAATGTGATTTTCTATTCATTGAATCATTTCAGTTGCTCAATGCTATCTGTCCTTAAATGTATCATGCAAAAATGGGTACCAGTCTCATAGGGAAAAATTATTTGTGTATGCAGCTCTCTCTATATACACATTTGAATGCACTTTATTAGATATTTGAATAGAAATTCAAAATACAGTTGGATTTATAAAAGTAGAACACTTATTATAATTGCTTGATAGCAGAGTCTATATCCTTGAAATAGAATTTATTTGAACAAAATTTATAATTTTTGACAGGATAAAGTTATGCATAGACTAGAGTTTGTAGTAGTTAATGTGTATAGCGATTATAGAATTATTTCACTTTGTTGCACTAGTAAATTATAGTAATTTGTATGTTTTACTTTATTTTCTATGAAACTTATAACAACTTAATATTGTAAAACATTAGTTTTGGAATAATATTCTGTAACAATATAATAATATATTATCACATACCCCTTTTTTGTTATAGGTATTATCAAGAATTTACAAGAAAACTGCTGCCTGGTGCAAAAGCAATTAAATAGGTAATAAAAATTTCATTTTTTTTTTTTGATGAAAGCTTTACAGATATGTAGTTGGTATTAGTTTTTTTTTATGCAAAGTGATACTATATTATAGTTCAGTGTTTTCTTATTAACAATGCAACTAAAAGTCACAATCACTGTCTAAGTTGATTAAATACCTTGGTAATAAAGAAATAGAATTTTTGAGAAGATTATCATTCATTCTGATGTACCTGACTAGAAAGGAATAATCCAGAGGATGTATGAAAAAATGTATTCATATTATAAATACATTTTAAATAAAATAAATATTAATTATTAATAAAATATTAACCTATAAGGTTAATATTTTAGTCTGACTATTTCAATTCCAAAATTAAATTATTATGGGCATATATGGGTTTATGAAACTGCCATTAGAATTTTTGATATTTACAGTTTGAATGTTTTTGGTGTATGTGCATTTTGTACTTTTGCTATTCTTCCTACAAATATTCTTGCAAATGTATAGTCTCCTTGTGAATTAGAATTCCTACTCTGTAGGAAGAAAACCATTTTCATCTTAATGTATTCTTTTGTATATCATCAGTTATTTGGTAAACTTTAAAAAGGAAGAAGAAAACAATTTAGATCAAAATATTTAGCTAATATATTTTACTTAAATTTATAATAAATTATTTATTAGCTAAGTTAATTAACAATAATAATGCTGGTTTATAAGTTATAGTTAAAAATAAATATGCAACTGAAGGAAAAGCATTAGTTTTCAATTATGCATCTAGCAGCTGAACTTTTGAAACTGTTCATTTACTATTTATTAGTGATATGTAAATAGGAAATGTGACAACTTAAAATAATCAGAGAAAACATTACTTTGAATAATTGCTGCTTTTTTTTTCTGCTGGGATTTTAAATCTGGTTTGATGCATAAAATGCTAATTATCAATAGCCAGTATTTAAATGCTCTGCATTTAAGTTATATTAATTTTATATACAGTTAACAGGGCACTTTTGAGTATGCTCAATTCTATTGATATACCTAACCAAATTTATTTTGTTAATACATTAATGAGATATGACAAAAAAAAAGGAAATATCATATTGTTACTTAGAATAAATATATTATTTTTTGAGTGCAGATTATTAATTCTTTTAATATATATTTTGCTGTGTGCTGAATTTTTATGGATTTTTTTCTTAAGTGCAACTATTAGTTATATGGGACATTGGTTATTATTTATCTTAAATAAGTGTTCATTTTTTACAAAGTTTAAAAAGTAAAATTTTCTTATTTGTAAAAGATTTCCATAAATATTTTCAAGTAATTCAAGGTTTTAAAACATTTGTTTTTAGAATAACAGTGATATACTCTAATTGCATTTTATATGAAATGTGTATTCTGATATTTTTAGCATTGCAGAACTTATAGTTTGTGCCAATGAAATCTCTCCTATCAAGCATTTATATATAGCACCTAGTTTACCAAGAGAAGAAGCAATAAAAAAGCTGGAAAGTATTGTAGATTTTGTAAGTTACCATTTTAATACACTTGCTTTTTCATCATATATCTATGAAATGGTTTAAATATTTGGGTACATCTTAAAATTATTATTCATGCTCAAAACAGTGTAGATGGCTTTATAGTTGTAGACTACTATGAGAATAAGAAATTTGTTACTTAAGATTTGCTTAATTTTAACTTTGTATTAATTATTTATTTTAATAATTTATCTCTGTTTGAATTCAAGAAATGGACCTCCTTTTGTCCAATCTGACAATCGGGCAATTGCATGTTTATTCATTTACATATAAAATTTACTTCCCCCATTTTTGTAAAAAAAAATGGAGACAATTCTTCTTATGAAGTTTTATTTCTGTATGGCTTTTAATTTTTTTAAATAAATTTTTGAAGCCACTCATTTTTGTAATCACTCTGTATAAGTGACTTAAAGTTGATTCAGCGTCCCTGGTATATGGGAAAATTTTTCTGTGTTAAAATCACATGATAGTATATTTATGCATGTATGCAGTATAACTACATGTGGGCATGGTTATCAAAACATAATTAATTTATAGTTGCAATCATTATAATTTTAAATTATTGCAAAAAATCTGAAATTGCTGAATTATTAGTGCTATGAAATATCTAAATAAAATGTGTGGAGATACTCATGTAAAATTCTCTAGATCCCCTCTTAAGTTGGCCTAATGGTTGATCCAACACAGTAAATATGGTGAAGTGATCTTATGTGTTGAAAATATCAGTTCTTCAAGAAGCTTGTGAAAAGATTCTTTGATTAGAAGAAAAGAATAGTGCAGAAAACTCAAAAGTATACATGTTGATCAATCACTACTAAGTTCACTAAGAGCAAAAATATTTAATAGATACTTTAAATTAAGCATTTGAAGAAAAAGGAAATTCTCAGAAAGATGAATAAATCAATTTTCCCAAAATTGAAGAGCTAGGAGGATAGTGAACACAAATTAAAAGACATTGTGAAGTGTAAGGGTCATTCAAATGAAAAGAACATTAGAAATGAAATGTGAACTTGAAGAAATGTAATTATATTGTAAATCATTTGTTCTGTTCAAATTCATTATGCCTTTTGAGACATTTGTGCCAACATGATACTCTTTTGTCTAGAGCAACTTTGTCTGGTACATGAAGAAGTCGATGACAATGCACTGCACCTCTTTGTCCAATTTCAACTTCCTTCTTTTCATGGAGTTTTTAGGGCCCAGAAATTCGAAAATCTAATAGGAGAGATGCCAGAATTAGAGGGAGGATGTTCCAAGCATTCCCAACCATACCTGTTCAGCATTGTTGCTATTACTTGGGCAGCATGGGAGATTGTGCAACCAAATCACCATTTTACTTAAAATTAATGGGCACTTTGACTTTATTGCCTGCTTTTTTTTTTATTTTCAAATGCCAGTAGTTTCATGATATTACTGCAAGTTGTGTTGCCACAGTTCAGAAACTCAACCAACAGTAAGCCCATTAATTAGTCAAATTAAAACAGCAGTATACTGCACATTGTTTAACTTTGGAGCTTTCATGCAGGGTTTTCTGGAATCCACACAATGTCTATCACATTCAAGCCAACACTTGCTACTTATTCTGGTGTTGACGAGTTCCTTCTATGTATACTTGTTTTCTTATGTGTGGGAACACAAAGAGCACCAGTCCATTACCAAGATATAGAAGTTGTTCACTTTTCATATTGATGACACTTTTATATAAACACAAAGGAATATGTGTTAAAATAGGATTGCATGAAAAAATGTAATTATATTGAAAGTTATTGCAATTTTATTTCACCTGTCATTTAGTTTTGTTTAATCTCATGTTTTAGTTTTCCTACTTTTGCTTTGTTCATGTGAGCTTTACATGGGAATAATTTTAGTAGTTATTATTGTTGTGGTTTTTTTTATTTTTATATTTTTTATATGTTTTGAAGTGTATTTTGTAGTATTGAAACTATTCAAAATATTAAACTCTGGTATTTAACTTCCATATTTTTTCAGGCAATGGACAAAGGAATAGCTCTGACTGTAGCACGTTACTTGGACAATGAAGAGCATCGCCTCCCACCTCCTAGCATAAGGTTGATTATATCAGCTCTATTAACAGATGACGATATACATAAAATTGTTTCAGTTCTTCAAGAAGCTTGTGAAAAGATTCTTTGATTAGAAGAAAAGAATAGTGCAGAAAACTCAAAAGTATACATGTTGATTATTCGGTGTTCTGTACTGGAAAAAGCACACATAGTCAATGCAAATGATTTAAAATTTAGCTCAGTTAAAAAATTAAATTGAAAAGTATGTAATTTAAAGTAGGAAATTTTAAATTTTTTTTTTTACATTGTACACTTTTTTTGTAGAAGGGAAAAAAATGTGAAAGTATTAAGTAGTTTTTCACTTTCCGTTTATTATTATTATAAAAGTGATAAGGAAGATAGTTACCCATTGACAGTGATTAGTGTGTTGTCTTGCAGATGTGGAAGGTCTGAAACAGATGGATAAAACATGAATGGCAATTGCTTCTTACTGAAGAAGTTGAACTTCGTTTATGATTTACTGCTTTTGTGCTACTGCCAGTCCCCATGGCATATGGCTGTTTATGAATTTTTGTTACTTTATACTCAATGCAGAATATGCCTTTTAAATATATAGGAACTCAGATATGTTTAGTTTTGCAAGGGAGAATATTACTCAGTTTAAGGCTTAACATTTGTGTTATTTTGTTGAAAAGAATGGTATGCAGAATTTTAATTAGTGTTCTGTTTTTAACAGTGCAAATTTTTAAGTGATGTAACCTTGATGTAAGATTTACATCTAGCCCAAATTTGAAATTTAAATAGTCATAAGCTTGCAATTATTTTTTCCATATTTCATCATTTTTTCCAAGCCCTACATCATTTAGCATAAATAATTGCTGTTTTTATTGCATTTGATATTGTTTAGTGATGACAACCATTTTCAGTGTGCATACTTCTAACATTCTTATTCGCAATAGAACTTTGATTACTAAATAGATAATTAAGGGCCAATCATGATTGTATTAAAAATAATTTAATGGTTTTCATTGCAGATTCACATAATTCTTGCTCATATATGATTTTTCATATCCACTATGTTCTTCCAAAATACAATTTATATTTTAGCATTATGTTTGATTGAATATAATTAGGGCCACCCAAAAAAATCATGAAAGTCATAGCCAAGGCCCCAAAATTTAGACCTTAAGTTATACCATTATAATGTCTGTTATAGGTTGCAGTTTTTAAAATTTTGCCACATATATCCATGCCAAAGATTATTATGTTAGGGTGCTATGTGGTGAGAATTTGCTATTTCCAAATTAATGGTTAGCAATGAAAGTAATATTTTCTAAAAAAGGTCACTGTCTCTTAAAAGTCCAGATAATATGAGCATTCTCCAAGATGTAATTACCCTTATTAACAGGATTTGAATAATATTCTGTTGACTGGTAATTATCATCTTACTTGTCCCCATTTCTCAAAGTCACAAAATGTGCAATAAGCATTTCCAAAGTGTTTTGTTTTTATGATACACTGAATGTTGAATTCAACACTAAAATTATCTTTCAAGTGCTATCTTTGCAATCTAAATATCTTGCTTCAACTATTTAACCCATTTCCAGCAATGTGCCTTTCAACAGGCTGCAATATTGCTACCTGTAGATCCCTTTAATCACCACCTTAAACCTTTTAAAGATTTTGGAAAGAACCCTTTTCCAAAGTACAGCAAAATAGTTATAAGATTGAAATCATTTATAACTCCTTTCTCCAATTTAACGCTAAAAATAAGGTAGAGATTTTTTATAATAGAGATTTTTTTTTCACTTATTTTAATATAAATATTTCTTTGTGTTTTTTACACTTTAAAATTATTTTGAAATTATGCTATTGCTTAGAAAATTTCAACAGTGGAGAGTGGTAAACAACCAATGGGAAGCATTGAAATGGAAAATAAATAATACATACTTATAACTCTAAACTAAATTTATGATTGCATGTAAAAAGGCTATTGTAAAGTTATCCAGAATAATGATTTGCAGGTTTGTTCAATGAGAAATTCTAGTTCACTGAGTATATATTTTTGATCAGTTGTTAAAATGTGCCAGGTATTCAGGTGTTTTTGTGATAGTTGCTTAAATATGAAATTGTCAGTCACTGTCCACAATATGATTTTGATTATATATAGCTTATGGCCACTTTTTATTCATAAGTTAGCAAAAGTTAAATCTTTTTATTTGAAGTTTTTATCATGGCTGCACTAGTCAGTGGCTAATTTTCATAATAAAGATCTTCAAATATTGATAGTATAAGCCAAATTGCACTACATATTTTTGATGATGTGTTGAAATGTTACAAGTTTGAAAAGCACCTAAACTTTTCACATTCTACTATAATTTCTTGATACCTGGACTTGAGCTTGAAATCCTCCATTAATGCTCCAGTTAACCAAATTAGTTGAACTAAGACAGTTTTCACATTTATTAATACCCTGATTTTGAAATTTTAGTTCAAAATGGTGAAAGAGAATGAAAGAGAACAAGTTGCCATAAATTAATGAATATCATAACGTTATAGATATTATATTAAAAAAAGGAGCATTATGGATGTATAAATAATAGTTACAATGCCTTAGAAAATAAGTAAATCTTCAAAGACAACCGTGGTTGTTGTTATGAAATTGCACACATACTCGGAAGTTTTGTAGGATACAACATATTTCATGTTCCAATGTATCATTCCATAAGAGAGCCATTATCTCGATGTCACAAATGTGTCTTAAACCATTTGTGTATGTATATAAGAAATATTTAAAAATGTTCTTATTCAAACAAAATATTTTTTTTGTTTTGTATATAATACAAACTGGAATAAAATAAAATTTTCCCTTTGTTTCCCTTTGTTTTTCTCTCTTGCTTTCTAAATGGGGAAAGTGAACTACTAGAGTACAGTTTTTCAAGTCAATTTCATTGTTCAGATGTTTGGCTTAAATATAAGATTGAACATCACTGCTCAAAACGAAGGGAATAGAGCACCTATTAGAACAAAGGGAAACCATATCCAAAGCTCCCATAACCATGGAGATGAGCTTTATGAAAAAAAAATTCACAAATCAGGGATCCTCAAACATAGACCACATGAAATCTGAAGTCGTTCTGTCCCCCAAAAATTTGTCAGCCCACAAACTATGTTCTATCATGGTGGTGAACTGTGACTTATTACAAGTATAGAGAATGAGGTCTTGTTTAGCTGAAGATGAAAGTAATATAAATGAAATTTAGGTTCATATTTTGATGTTAAAACTATGCATTTTAACACTAAAATGATAAAAGTAATTATGTTTTGCTTTTTGTTGCTTAAAATGTGATCCACTATATATTCAGAAGTAACTGCTTTGGCCTACATAGAATTTGAGACCACTGCCTACAGATATAAATATTTCAAAAATGTCTCCATATCTTGATTTTTAAGATCCAAATACTGAATGGATTACTACTTTTTCCATCGTTGTACTGGGAAAATTGTATGGGAAAATTTGTCTCACATGCAATGTGTACATGTGTCTCACATGCAATGTGTCATGTGTCTCACATGCAATGTGTACTCAATGCATGTTGTACAGAATTGTATGGTTTGGGGTTTTATGGCGCATTGACACAGAAATGTATGTCACTATTTTATTATTGGTTATAATCCTTTATAAAAAAAAAAATTAAATGTTAATGCTATTGGGACAAAATGTATTAGAAATACTAGTAGAAACTGAAATTTCGAGGCCTTCGACCAAAGAAAAAAGACTGCGCAAGGCAACATTTCTTTGATGCTCACATGCTAACAGCTGACGAGAGGCAAGAAGAGTGTTCAACCCAGCAAATTAATTCGTTTATTCTTTAAGAGATTTTTTTTTAATCAATATGGCATATTGTGCCATTAAATTTTTGAAATCTGTACAAGTAGATTTCAGAAAAACATCTCTGTATCATTCTTAAAATTCAAAATTCGTCGGTATTATGTTTTTTTTCACAGCCAGTATAAGAAGAATGTATTTAAAATTATTAAAACAAGGGAATTGCTAAAAACACTTTTCTACCTGCTTCGGGACAGACATTTGCTATATTTCCTACGTGACTCGGCACATCACAAGTGTTCATTTAATATATACGTGATAATTTTCCTTTTTTTTGGGGTGAGATGTAATGCTGTACACGTCACACGCTTTCATTTATAACTCTACGATCGCCCTCCTTAAATTTCCCACTTGGGGGGAGAAAAAATGATGGCCACATTTTGAGATAGCTTATGACATTGTAAACGTCACAATCTTTCATTTTACATATAGATTACTTCTGGCTCAATTTTTCGAATCCGAAGTTATTGAGCCCAAATCTGTTAAAATTGTTGAGCCTGATTTTGGGAAAATTTGTCTCGCATACATATATACAGAATTGTATGGTTGTTTATGGTATTATGGCGCATTGGCACAGAAATGTATGTCACTAATATTTTATTATTGGTTATGATCCTTTATAAAAAAAATTAAATGTTAATGCTATTGGAACAAAATGTATTAGAAATACTAGTAGAAACTGAAATTTCGTGGTCTTCGACCAAAAAAAAAGACTGCGCAAGGCAACATTTCTTTGACGCTCACATGCTAACAGCTGCCGAGAGGCAAGAAGAGTGTTCAACCTAGCAAATTAACTCTTTATTCTTTAAGAGAATTTTTTTTTTAAATCAATATGGCATATTGTGACATTAATTAAATTTTTGAAATCTGTGCAAGTAGATTTCAGAAAAACAGCTCTGTATCATTCTTAAAATAAATGTAAATTATCTTTCAATCAGCTGCTACACTAGATAAATTGTTAGCATGGGCGTAGCTATGGGGGAAAGCTCCCCCCTCCCCAAAGTAACTCGGAGTTTGCAAAATTCGAAGCGACTTCGTAAAATCTAGATGAGTTGTGAAAATTTATAATCTTTTTTGTTTTGGTAAAATTAAAGGGAGTTGTCAAAATTGAGGCAACTTGGCAAATCTAGGACAATTTGGAAAATGAGAGACAGCAAAATTCGAAGCCACTTAGTAAAATACAGGTGAGTTGGAAAAATTCTGAGTGACTTGGTAAAATCTTGGAGAGTTTCCAAAATTCGGAGTGACGGCAAAATCGTGAGATGTAAAAAATTCGGATTTTTTTTCTGTAAAATTTGGCGAGTTCGCAAAATTCAGGTGAGATGAAAAAATTGGAATCTTTTTTTCTGTAAAATTATGGCGTTAGCAAAAATCAGGAGAGATGTAAAAATTAGGATTTTTTTCTGCAAAATTGGGGGTATTCAGTCGGTAGTGCGCCAGGCTCGTAATCTGCAGTTCCCAGGTTCGAGTCCCAGCTGGATCAGCGTTGAAATTTCCCGCCCTGCCCATGGTTAGTAGGTGACACCAATAGGCTTAGAAAGTCCGCCGTCCATCGGATGGGACGTTAAGCCGTGGTCCCGTGTATGGGAGAGCCATACCCTGTGCATGTTAAAGAACACACTTGATGGGAGGCTGCCATCTGTCTTCCAACAGCTGTTGCAGTGGGTCCCCTTCCCCAATCTTCGGGGTCCACGTGACTTGGCCATTTAGCCCATTGTGCGCAAAAAAGTGCCGCTCAGAGGTAAAACAACCCAACTTTCTGCAAAATTGTGGCGAGTTGACAAAATTCGAATCCACTTGGTAAAATACCAGCGAGTTGTGAAAATTGGGATTTTGTGAAATTTAGGAGAGTTGACAAAATCGAAAAAACTTGGCAAATATTTTGGGAGTTTGAAGTGACTTGGTAAATTTAGATGTAAATATTGGGATTGTTTTTGCAAAATTAAGCTACCTAATAAAAATGGAGGCAACTTGGCAAAACTGAAAACCACTTAGTAAAGTACAGGTGAGTTGTAAAAATTGGGATTGGTTTTGTGAAGGAGAGTTGGAGAAATCGAGAACTCTTGGCAAAATACAGGGGAGTGGTGAAAATTATGTCTCTTGTGCAATTAAGCAGAGTTGATAAAATTCGAAGTGACTTAGCAAATTCAGGGAAAGTGTAAAAATTGCGATTTTTTCTGTAAAATTATGGCGAGTTGGTAAAATCTAGGGTAGTTGGCAGAATTCGAATTCACTTGGTAAAATATAGGCGAGTTGTGAAAATTGGGACTAACACAGTGCATTTTTTACTACACGTTCATTCTTTAGCTTCCAACAGTAAATATACATCTTAATTCGAACACCCGAAAGGAATTTTTCATTTATCTCTAAAGTTGAATGTCTACATACAGGCAGACAATGTGAAAACAACAGCTCGTTTTTTGTGAAAGGAGCTACACATTTTCAGTCGCTCTAGATCTGGAACCTTTACCGGGTTAAAATTAGGTTGGGTTGTTTTACCTCTGACAGGCACTTTTTTTTTTTTGCATACAATGGATTAAATGGCCAAGGTCACACGGACCCAAGGTTAGGGAACCCATTGGACAGGAAAGTAATATATAAGCAAGATCCACCGGTTCCGCCTGACAGCACTACCAGCATAGCGGGAAATGCCCTTTTCGCCGCTAACTACGGTCGGGGGCAAGACACCATATAGATACAGCTGATCCCCAACTACCCTATGGCGAGCAGTCCTATAGAAGGAAAGCTCATCCATCGGTCAAAACCTAAATTTAATCTGTTCCCCGGTTAGCCACAAGATATATAGATCCGAGTTGACTACGCTCCTGGGGTGGAAACTCAGTTGGACCGTTTTTTGAAAAAGTTCCCTAGCCTACTACAGGTACCACGTCGTTCAGCAGGGCCCCGAACTGCTCCACTCTGCACCTGATGGTCGTCTTAGCACTGTCCAACCAGTCGCAAACCAGTCAGCAGTGCCTTCGACCTCAGATGGTCTTAACTCTAATCGGGGCCCAAACTGGTCAGCAGAGTTTTCGACCACACTGGGCCACAACCCCCCCCCCCCACACACACACACACACTACGTCAAGGTGGTTCCCTGTCGAGGGGGCTCATTGGACAGCTGTTAGGAGACTGGTGGTAGCCTCCTGTCGACCATCCAGCGTGTTCTTTAACATGCATAGGGTATCGCTCTCCTGCACACTAGGCCATGGTTTAACATCCCTTCTAACGGCCTTTCTAAATCCATCGGTGTCCCATACCGAGGGCAGGGTGAGGAGTTTCATGGAGATAAATCTCAATACTGGCACAGGCAGGACTCGAACCTTGGAAACTGCAGATTACAAACCTGGCATGTCACTAACTGAGGCACCCCCACCCTAGAATAAAAGACAGAATTAAAAGGCTAACCAACAAATTTTGATAGCGGCAAATTGTAATTTTCATGGGTCAAGAGCCACAAATTCTTTTATTAAGGAAAAACTATAAAGCATAATTTTAAACTAGTTATATTCATGTGCGTGCAATGAAATTACTGAAAATTAAAAACCTCTCATCACAGCTACTCGAGTTTTCGTCTCAGCAAACTTATTTAAATTTGAATTATATTTGAATTACATCAGTGCTTTCAACCCATTGTTTGTGTCTGCTCCAGCACTTGTTTTCAATGAAAAATCACTTAAATTTTTTTAGCTGAATGTTGAACCAAAAAGTCGTTTTAGAATGCCGTCTCCAGACCCCTGCTCTAGATCTATCACTGCCTTCTGAACCACTCACTTCATGGCGCACTTGGAGTAGCCTCTTCTATTTATTTACAGAGACCCATGAAAATTTGTAACGTCTATTCCATTCCCCTTCTTCCAGAAAAGTGTTAGAGTGCACATACACTGTTGTTCTGCTATATCTCACTAACATTAGCCGAAAATAACGAATTATATCAGACGAAAACTGCTTGCATAGGGAGTAATATAGGTTTAAATTCACGCCCCCTCACCACTCTTTAAAAGAAAAATTTCCAGTTTTCAGCAAAGAGCAAAAATAAAATGCGTAAAATTAAAAAATGCATATTCTCATAAATGAGGCCTAGATAGGAACAGGGGCGTAGCGACAGGTTACGTTGGTGCACTACCGACCGAGCCACCCAATCTTACCTCGTAAGATTAGCTCCAATTATGGACAACCTAGAAGTCTTCTGGTCAATTCCTTTTAAACTTTCTATTGCTTTGCTCCGTAACTGTGGGTGCTCCCCCCCCCCCCCAAAAAAAAATCGCACTGGGTTGGCAGAATCTATATTACTGTTTCGATTTTGATATAATTTCATCGAACCGTAGTTGTAATTACGTCTTTTTTTAGGATCGCAATTGGTCCTTATTTCACTAATTTTGCACTTTATTTTCCTTTGCTGCAAGAACTTCAAAAAACATCCCCTTAGATTCCCCCCCCCAAAAAAAATGCTCCAAATTTATGGGCAAACCCCCCAATCTGACACTTTCGTAGTACAGTCCCGTTACTTTTCTGTTTATGATTACTATTAATATATATTTGCACTTACCTAGTTTATTCACATTGACGAGGTTTTTGCGGAAGAAGGGCTGGGCCCTTAAGTGGATATGTCTTTGACAGTTTTCGAAATTTAGTTGCAAATGCTGAATGTGCACTAGTTAACGTACCAATTCAAACATTAACACAATAATTATTGATACAAAGGTACATCTTCATATCATTTTAATTTTTTTTCACAATTGCCATTTTTATATTCAAATACATTTTTTCTAGCTTACAATAAATTCAAACCCTGTATATCACAAAATGATATCAAAACTATTACGAAATTCAAAAATTACTATTTGTGATAACAAATTTATATTTTATTCATTCACTTCAGATCTTTCCTAAGAAATCACTTTTGGATCAGGTACTAAATTGAAAATAGTTTGAATGGCATATGAAAAACAGTTAACAATTAAACTAATGCTGTTCAAATGGCATTTCAGATTAATGTGAACAGTTTTAAGAATTAACATCTATACTTTGTAGGAATACATTTGTAGCCAACAGACACTTTTTTCATATTTCTCATATGAATTTCAAATATCTTCTGAAAAACAAGTGCTAATTTTAAGTTTGCTTTTAACATTAGTGGCTACATGTTGGACAAATATACAACCAGAACATTCATTTAACATTACAATGAACATCTGGGAAATGGCCAAAATATTTATGCAGGAAAATCTGCACCGTTATAACTTTGATCAAATATATTCTAGAACTAAATTTTATAAAAAGTAGTAATTATTCAAAAGCATTATTCACTTTTTATATACTTACTATTCAACTTGAAGTTCATGTTACAGTACAAAACGAATGCATGGTAAAAATTAATCTTTTTTTCGATGGCCATACATGCATAAAAATCTCACTTTATGTAAAAAAAATTAAATATTGCAGAATTTTCAAAAATATAAATCAAATTTTAACTGTCAATAATCCTGACTTAAAGCTCAAAGGCATGAAGATAATCATAGCAAAAACTGGAAGATATATAAACAAGCAAACAAAAATGGAATTATGTGTTTACACATTTAAAACTACTATGTTAAACAGATACTATTGCAAATATAATCCAAGAATCTTTAAATACGATACTACGATTTCACAATTAGTTGCCTTCAATATATGCACATGCAAAGGGATTAGAAGTGTTTAAGTCGATTAAAAAAAAGTCAAAATTGAACATAATCATATTTTAACCCTTTTCAGTCGTGGATTAATTTGGTTAATATAATATTTGGAACACAATAATACCGTTTGTTGGAAATATAAGCATATTTCGCCAAAAATAATGAAAATGACAAAACAGTTAATAAACATAAAATACAAAATATTTATTACACGTTTTCATAAGGGAAATAATTTGCAAAAGTGTATTAATTTTATATTAATCAAAAATAATTTATTTCCACATGGGTACTAATATCTCCAAATTATCCTATAAAATTTCAAGATCGTGATACAATCCATTTTAAAATGTTACAAACCTATCAAATGAATATTATTGGGGAAATACATACATACTATCAAACGAATGTTACATTTGTATTTCAAGCAAACAATAATTTTTAATTGCGTTTGCTTACCAAACCTTGAAAGGTTAAAATGAAGCAAATGTGAAAGGAAGATATGGGATTTTTTGTTGTTTTACCTCTGAGCGGCACTTTTTTGCACACCATGGGCTAAATGGCCAGGTCACATGGACCCCGAAGACTCAGAGAAGGTTGGGGGAGGGGACCCACTGGAACAGCTGTTGGGAGACAGATGGTAGCCTCCCGTCAAGGCCATCCAGCGTGTTCTTTAGCGTGCACAGGGTATGGCTCTCCCGCACACGGGGCCACGGCTTAACGTCCCATCCGACGGACGGCGGCCTTTCCAAGCCCATCGGTGTCCCCTACTGACCGTGGGCAGGGCGGGGAAATTTTGCGGAGATAAATCTCAACGCTGACCCAGCTGGGACTCGAACCTGGGAACTACAGATTACGAGCCAGGCGCGCTACCGACTGAGCCACCCCACCCCTGGAAGATATGGGAGGTTTAAATTAAAATTTATGTTAAAGTTTTTCTTTTTTGCTTGTTTTAATGCTTTTACTACTTCTGCTCTGTTTGCACTTTGAATTATTTGAATGCTTTTAAACAAAGATTACATATAAACTAAAAAAATTATTTTTACTGATATAAAAAGTTCGATATTAGCTCCCCAATTGTATATTTGATGATGTTATTGACAAAATTGAATGTTGAGCTGAATATTTATTATTTCAATCTTTACTGATAAATAATAAGGTATTCTTTAATTGGCTATTTTATAGTTCATAAAATGTGTTAGGTAAAAATCATTAATTGCACTGACTAAAAACACAAAACTGGCTGGATAATGTTTTTGAACACAATAAGCATAATTAATGATTGAAATCCCAATACTCATTTAAATCAGATAAAATTTCAAACATATATAGGTATACAAATATGCTTCAAGGTATGTTAAAATATGTAAATTTTAAACTGGATGAAAACATGCAATTTTCATTTTAATACAAAATTTAAATTTGTAGATCTAACGTGTTTTCTGAGAATACAAAGTAGCACATCATAATTCATTGCGAATCTTTTACTTTTATCATCTGGTCGTTTCCCTAAATCTGAAATAGTCTAGAATAAAAAAGAATATAGGTACTAGAAAAATTAGCAGAATAATGGTGGGGAAACGCTTGAATGTGCTCCTATTAATCATATCTAAATGTTCTGCCAAATCCATTTTGTCATGAAATCTCAAAGCTCTACCAAGCATATTTAGTACACAGAATAATTTCTTAATCATTAAACAGACTTCTTTATTTCATAATCAAAGCAAGCATGAAGCACTTGTTAATTTAAGCATGCAAGATCTCTTGAGAATATGAGTTGTAAATCACCAGATTGCTTCCATCATTCTTGCTAGTGGAATATCTGGTACTGATCAAGTAGTCCATGGATCAAACTTTGAATGATTTTTCAAGCTTGCTTTATTACAGAAATAATACAAAGCTTACTTCTTGATTCTCTTCTTTCAAACATATAATCAGTGCCACACCTAATTATTAAAAAAAGGATCTAAACTACATATCACAAAATCGGTCACTATTTTAAATACATTACTTCGAATAAATTATGAAATACAAAGTGAAGCAGTAAAAAAGTAGCTTTAGACATACTTGGCAAAAATGTAAAAAATTTGCATTCAGATTTTTTAACATCTGATGATACAAGAAAAATAGTATAAAATGGTAGTAATTAAAAAAACTTCATATATTTCATTATATTACAAAGCAATACATTAAATATGTACTTGTACACAGCTCAAGAAATAGTGCTTAAGTCATGTATCCTTACAATACCACAAGGTAAAGTTGTCTTCTTGTTGTTCCCAGAAGCAACTTCAACAGATACAGCATTATTCTCAACATTTAGAGCTTCATTTTCAATTTGTTCAGAAATATCCCTTATCAAATGCCGAGGAAGAGAACCAGGCACTGAATGAGTTATATGAACTTTATTTGCTTTCAGGTTATTGTTGGAGATTTCCTTTGCTGAAGACAATAACTTAGTTGATAATAAGTCTGTAGCAGATGGAGACTTCGGCATACTCTTTGTAAATGTAGACTTGCTATTGGATAAGCTTGATGCTATCCCTGGAGTAAACT
Source organism: Ryuthela nishihirai (assembly GCA_038380435.1). NCBI lineage: Eukaryota > Metazoa > Arthropoda > Arachnida > Araneae > Heptathelidae > Ryuthela > Ryuthela nishihirai. Next base: position 35,863,677 of record JAWZYU010000028.1, read on the forward strand.
GCAGCTGAGCATTTGAGAGAGTAGAATTTAATAAATTAATATTGGGAGGTGTTTGTAAGGCATTGCGTAAATTGCTGCAAGGATTGCTTTTGACCGTAGGCATAAACTGTGCATTTAGCAGAGATGAAGTAGAACTGCAAGGTGTTGTTGGAAGACTTGCGACTATAGTAGATTGATTAGCAGAAGTGCTTTTATCAGGTATATTTAATGTCAACAAACCTGAATTATGATGAGGATTTATATTGTCTGTAGTCCTTAATGGTGTAGCTGGTAGATCATCATTTCCAGTTAATGTTTGAGGTGAATTAGAACCAGAAACCAGATATACATGTATTACATGTTCTTTGTCTTGGTTTTGACTAGCTAACAGAACAAGATGCCCAGTTGAATGTGGTGAGTTATCTCTGCTGGTATTAGGACTTGGTGTAATAGGTATTGTAAATGTTTGATTAGAAGCTGTGGTTAATGTTGTAAAAGTCTGTTCTGTCACAGTATTACGCTCAGGTGTAAAGCTTGGTCTTTCAAGAGATGAAATTATTGGTGGTGTAGGCACTCTTTTGGAAATATCTGCTTTTCGGCTGTAATTCTTTAAATTTCCTGTAGTAGAAACCATTAATGGATACGGTTGTAGAGGTTTTACAGTTTTCCTGCCAACATTGTTTGATTTAGATTTCAGTACACTATTTTGTAATGGATTAACATCTGTATTCTCTAATGTATCAACAATTTCATTAGTTTTGTCTCCTGTTCTTTTGCAAGTCATTTCATCCACTACTAAGCTATTAACATTAGATATTTCACAAGTGGATGTTTCAGGATGCTTCACTGTTTCATTTCCTTCACACTGCTCATCTTTCCTTATTTTAGAATTGTTTGAAACTTGGCTCTGACTCAATGGACTGTTACTTTTCTCTCTAAGTGCAGCATCCAAAGAATTTCCAATTTCATCCCTTTCAGATCCTGATTCATCAGAGTAAATTGGACAAATGTGCTTTCTCACACGAGATAATTGTGCACACTCTTTTTCAGTATGTGGCGACTGTTGATCATCTATTATGTTTTCTGCTTCTAACTCATTCTCAAGTTGGCTCTGCTTCTTAGTCTTATATCTTGTTTTGTGCGTGTCTTTCTGTTCTACCTGAACATCATACACCTCTTCTGGGTCTGATTCATCCCGATAAGTTCTTGGAATGGCTAGAAAAGAAAATGTATTAAAAATTACTTTTTTTTTGCCAAAAGCAATAAAGTGATGTTATCAGTCATTTCTTACATAAAGAAATTCATACAGAAAAATAACATAGATCTGGGATGAAACCTTCCTATCTTGTGATGGGTGAAGCCCAAATTCTGTATTGCCACACTAGATTTGTAGTTGAGATTTTCATTAGGGAAGTGCTATTATTCATTTCGAACACCCTGTTTTCCCAATTTACTGGTAAACAGTTCATCATGTGTATGTCTTACATTTTTTTCTAATTACCTAACTCAGTTTCTAACAAACTGTGGCTATAAATCATCCTGATTTTTGTCATTTGTGGTGCCATTTTAGAATCTGATGATACAAGAAAAATAGTATAAAATGGTAGTAATTAAAAAAACTTCATATATTTCATTATATTACAAAGCAATACATTAAATATGTACTTGTACACAGCTCAAGAAATAGTTGCTGCTACAATCATAGACAATATCATAGAAAATGCCACAAGTAACAAAAATTGGGAAGATTTAGCCACAATTTGCTGGAAAATGAGCTAGCTGTGACAGTTTAGTGATTAGAACACTTGGCATGTAATCAGGAAATATGGGTTAGTATCCCACTCACAGAGAAACTCAATTTTTTCAGCTAAATATTTCTTGAGTTCTAAATTTACAGGCACAGACATACCCTGTGCACACAGGGTATGTCTCTCCCGCACACGGGGCCACAGCTTAACGTCCCATCCGACGGACAGTGGCCTTTCCAAGCCCATCGGTGTCCCCTACTGACCGTGGGCAGGGCGGGGAATTTTGCGGAGATAAATCTCAACGCTGACCCAGCTGGGACTCGAACCTGGGAATTACAGATTACGAGCCTGGCACGCTACCGACTGAGCCACCCCCGCCCCATTATGTTTGGTTACAAGACTTGAAAAAGGTTTGTGCTATTAAAATAGACTTTTCATGTCCTGCATAAAAAAAAACTATAGCATTTAAGAGAGAAATATGTTCTACAGAAAAACAAAAGTGCATTTTTAGTTGTTAAAATATGGATGGTTCAAAGAAACATTAGTGACTGAAAAATAAAACAAAACTGTTAAGTAATTACCACTTTTGAGTCGATTCAAAATTTTAGAGGAAAAATTGTCTTCAGCTGGGTGGGATACGAACCCACAACCTCTTGATAACATGTCAGGGGCTCTGAGCCACTGAGCTACTGATCAAGATCTCTAATTGATATGAACATTTTCTATTCCATTATGTCACATGTAGGCACTGTTCAGGAAATATAGCCACAGGTGGAAGATAAATGCCATATAGATGGAAAGTATACAATTGATTAAATAAACTCGACTTTTTTTGGTATACACTAAGTAATTATCACTTTTGAGTTGATTCAAATTTTTAGAGGAAAAATTGTCGAGCCAGGTGGGATATGAACCCAAGATCTCCTGATAACATGTCAGGTGCTCTGGGCCACTGTGACTAATTAAAAAAGACTGCTGTTACTTTAGAGATGCAAAACTTTTTTTAACTGTAGAGTATAAAAATAATAGAAAAGCTTATATGATTACAGAGCTATTTGAGCATTGGTTATGAAAATCAGACTAGGCATAGATGTGTTCAGTGTTAAAACATGTATAGTCAATTTAATACATAGTAAATAGATAAAAATACCACAAAATCCACATCTATAGCCCAAACAGAGGTTGGTCGTATACTCATGTACATAAAAAAAAGTTTTGTTTCTGAATAATGTTTCAGCACATTTATAAGAAAAAACTATTTGTCATCAACTTGTTTTTTTTTATCTCCAATTGTGATATCAGTGTATTAATCAGAATTGGCATAGCTCAAAAAATTATCCACCACAAGCAACTCATTCAAATATTTATGAAAAGTTCTGTTGGAAATGCAAATATACATATGTGTGTGTTCTTTGTGCAATTGGGATGGTTGATTTTGCATGGAAATTAGCCACTAATACTACAGTTAGTAACGTTTTTAGCAATCCAGGTTTCCTATTTCAAACAAACACCATTTACATTAAGAACCACTGTTATAGATAGTCTTATAATGGATGAATTCGCCAGAAGAAATGATGACAAAATTATTTCATTAAAACATTCTTATGTTGACAGAATTTTAGTTTAGGATGCATCTTGATTCTCCATCATGCATGTTGTAATGGAATTTCAGAAGATGAACTTAATTTCTAGTGCCCTCCACGTTTAGATGCACTGGCTGTCATTAATATTCTACATGATTTTGTAAATGCAGGAAAAAGCTGTGACTAATTAGTCATTTATATTATGCAGATTTTTTTCATAGTGTGTTCAGAGATAGAACCATAAATTCAGAAGTTCTTCAAATGATAAATAAATATTAGATTTTCTCAATGTGTTAGTCCTTAGCTGTCCCGTGGCCAAGTGGTTAGCGTGCTTGGCTACTGATCCAAGGGACCTGTGTTCGAGCCCCGGGTAAAGATTGGATGTGTGTGTCATTTTTTTCTGCTGAGATCCTGCCATCCTCACAGACCTTCTACTATGACAAACAAACTGACAGGCTCCTGTCAGACCTCTGTGGCAAGCAGCTGCTTGAGGGGGTATGTTGTTACTCCTTCCATACATTTTAGAATGCATTAAGAAATATTACCAGTCATACCCACATTGCATATAAAGATATATATATATATGATGTGCACCTTTCAACCTGTTAAATCAATACCTACTTTGCTTATTTTTGTTCTTCTTCAGGGGTCAAATTACAAGGTTTCCATGTAGCAAAGCGGTATAAATTCAGTGATTAATATATACTTAGGTAAAAACTTTGCATAAGTAATCACAATGAGGTTACATAAATAGAGCATGGGGAAAAATACATCATTAATAATTTGCAGGCTATCAAGTCTTACCTTTAGTTTTTTTATTTCGCTTCTTCCCAATGTGTGTACCATTCACGTGTATAGAATTTGTATTCTTTGAAGTACTGCCTTGTTCCAATTTAGAATTCTGATCAGCTTTCTCTATATTCTTCTTTTTATGACCAGCTGGCTTTTTCTTTACTTTCTCAACAGGCACTTCTTCAGTAACTTCATTATCAAATATTGACAAGTCAAACTGTTGAGGATCATCTGTTTCAAAGATAAATCATAGAATTCAATAGTATGGCAATAAGATAAAAACAACTGACATAAACAAAAAGAAATCGGCTTACACTTCCAACTTAGGAAAATTGGCTTAACATTTGCAAAAGTTATTGTCATCTTCTTGAAAGCTATCATTGTTTTTAGCAAAAATAAGTGATGACTAACTTATATTATGTGATACAGCTTTTATAAAACTAAACTATGAAAAATATATTTTCAATTTACCCCCAGAATGTTTCTTGATACTTTGAAGAAAAAATATGAATACATTTATTAATTAATCATGCAACATTACAAAAAAAATGACTAAAGCAACTACTAATTATGACTTAAATAGTTATATATCAACTACTAATTATAAAAAAATATATATTTTTTAAACTAGTTATGCTGAATAACTTGCGATTTCTAGACTCAGAGAATATTTGACTAATGACTGCTGTTAACACTTTTTTATCAGTAGAATGGGTCAGAATAATCAAATAATAATCATCTGTTTTAAAGATGCAGCAACATCTGAAGTTTACTGATCTATATGCTTATGTTAGGACAGTACAATTTTAGCTTAGTGGTTTTTTTTAATGTTAAATTTTCATAAAAATTTTGGTCATTTGTATGTCACAATACATCCTTTCTGAGACAAATGTGGCACACAGTCAGCTTAATAGCTCTTGTTAAGTCATCAGTGTGTTACTGTTAACATGACTTTTACTATACATTATGGTAACTACTGAAGTCCACTTATCTGCAATATCCTGCTTCATGAAAGAATAACCCTTGTAAAAATAAACTGCATAATTCACAATGTAGTCAACACAGAAATAGAAAATTCTTTGAATGCATAACCCTTTTTTGTGGACTATCATTGGAAAAGACTATACTCGTGATTTCCAATATTTTAATGAAAATGCTATTAAAATATATGTATACCTACAAATTGAACTCACTGTAATATAAACTAATATAGATATAACCCTCCTCCTTCTCAAGCAGCCAGGATATAGAGGACCAACCAGATTGTGAAATTTACTTCTCCAAACATCTATCCATTGTCATAATCTAAATCAGACATTTTCAGATTTCTAGACCATTTAAGCTCAAAAAATCATTGCAAAAAATTTCACATAACATAATAACCAAACTATAGAGAAAAGGAGACAAAATGCACTCATGTTGAACACCAGAAGCAATGCTAAACCAATTGCTACAAGCCTTACCAATTCTCACACACAACTCAGTATTATTATAGAGAGCTTTCATTATGTTAACTAACTTGTCTGGTATATGATCATATGGTAATATGATCTCACAATCAACCACAAATTATGACAATCAACAGAGTTGAAATCCTTTTTGAAATCAAAAAAGCTAGCAACCAAAGGTTTCTGAAACTCTAAACATTTCTCAACAATCTGTCTAAGTGAAAATATCTTATCCACACATCCTCTACCACTTCTGAATCCACATTGCTCATCACGCAATTGCCTGTCAACCAGATTCTTAATTCCATTAAGCACAATCGTGTAAGGAACTTTACCTGGAACAGAAAGTAGGCTGATATCACTATCATCATCATTCTCAAGCAGCCATAGACTATGGAGGTCCAATCAGACTGTGTAATTTAGTTCTTCAAGCATATCTGTCCTCAGTTATATCTGCTGTATCTGGTCACTGCACACCAACAAGACCTGTTGACATTGTCTGCCCAAAGCATTCTAGGTCTCCCCCTCTTTCTGAGGCCAGAGGAATACTGATTCATAACCCTATTCGCTAATTTATAATTATCCATATGGGCAACATGGTCAAACCAACGGAGTCTCTCTCTGCACAATATGCTATATATAAAGGAGGTTGCCAACTCCTTTGCTTAACCTCATCATTACTTACAAAGTTGAATCACTTAATGCCCAAGATACTGTGTAAGCATATAGAATCTAAAGCATTTAGTTTCCTGTTATCTTGTTTACAAAGCATCCAAGTTTCACTACCATAACTAACCTTAGAGAGAACTAAACTATTTTATAGTCTAATTTTAATCTATAGGTGTATACACCTATTTTTCCACACTCTCCATAGATTTTTAAAAGTACCGGCAGCAATCCCTATTCGTCTGTTAATCTCATACATCACCAGCATCTGTTACATAGCTCCCAAGATAATTAGACTGAGACACTTGCTCAAGGTTGGGTTGTTTTACCTCTGAGCGGCACTTTTTTGCACACCATGGGCTAAATGGCCAGGTCACATGGACCCCGAAGGATCAGAGAAGATTGGGGGAGGGGACCCACTGGAACAGCTGTTGGGAGACAGATGGTAGCCTCCCGTCAAGGCCATCCAGCGTGTTCTTTAACGCGCACAGGGTATGGCTCTCCCCCACACGGGGCCACGGTTTAACGTCCCATCCGATGGACAGCGGCCTTTCCAAGCCTATCGGTGTCTCCTACTGACCGTGGGCAGGGTGGGGAATTTTTGCGGAGATAAATCTCAATGCTGACCCAGCTGGGACTCGAACCTGGGAACTACAGATTACGAGCCTGGCGCGCTACCGACTGAGCCACCCCCGCCCCGACACTTGCTCAAGAGTGCAGCCATTCAGATTAACTGAACCACAGCCTGCCTGACCAATTTTCATCACTTTAGTTTTCTCTCTGTTTATAACCAAACCTACTCTACTACCAGTCTCATCAATAGCTCAAATGAAAGAGTTCATCTCATCAACATCATTTGCCAAAAGGGCTAAACTGTCAGCATTTTCTAAATCAGAAATTTTCTTATTTCCAGACCATTTAAGGCCAAAATCTTTCCCTTGCAGTGAATTTTACAACATAATCAATAACCAAACTAAAGAGAAAAAGCTACAAAATGCACCCTTGTCAAACACCAGAAGCAATGCTAAACCAATTGCTACAAGCCTTACCAACTCTCACACAGGACTCAGTGTTATTTTAGAGAGCTTTCATTATGTTAACTAACTTGTCTGGTATGCCATAAAATCTCACAATCAACCACAAATTATGACGATCAACATAGTCGAAAGTCTTTTTGAAATCAACAGAACTAGCAAACAAAGATTTCTGAAACTCTAAACATGTTTCAAGAATCTGCCTGAGTGAAAATATCTGATCTACAAATCCCCTATCAATTCTGAATCCCCAGTGCTCATCACTTAATTGCCATAGCATTCAGTTCTTAATTCTATTATGCATAATCATGCAAAGAATTTTATCTGGAACAGAAAGTAGACTGATACCCCTATAGTTATCACAAGAACTGTGATGAGCTTTTTCTAAAAATAGAGATAATAATAGTACTGGTAAAATCCTTAGGAACTATGATTTATCATAAAAGATATTCAAAATTTCAGTCATCTGAGTGGTAACTGAAACATACCCATCTCTAAGCGTTGGGTTGTTTGGGTTGTTTTACCTCTGAGCGGCACTTTTTGCACACCATGGGCTAAATGGCCAGATCACAAGGACCCCGAAGGCTCAGAGAAGGTTGGGGAAGGGGACCCACTGGAACAGCTGTTGGGAGACAGATGGTAGCCTCCCGTCAAGGCCATCCAGCGTGTTCTTTAACGTGCACAGGGTATGGCTCTCCCGCACACGGGGCCACGGCTTAACGTCCCATACGACGGACGGCGGCCTTTCCAAGCCCATCGGTGTCCCCTACTGACCGTGGGCAGGGCGGGGAATTTTGCGGAGATAAATCTCAACGCTGACCCAGCTGGGACTCAAACCTGGAAACTACAGATTACGAGCCTGGTGCGCTACCGACTGAGCCCCCCCCCGCCCCCCATCTCTAAGCATTTCAGTAGTAATTTCATCTACCCCTGGGGATTTATGTAGTTTAAGCTTAGAAACAGCCAAAATAACTTCAGACTGTGTTATAGGGCCAACATTAAAGCCAGTAATGCATCTATCATAATTACAAACAATTGGAGTAGAACTAACCACATTGTTTAGAACATTACTGAAATGCTCAGCCCATCTAGCCATGACAGAATCCTCACTTTCTATAATCTTACCTTGTTTATCCTTCAATTCCCTGTATACCTGCCCATTTTCTACCACACAAAACATTAATTATCTGGTACAACTCTCTGCTGTTGTGCTGTCTAACTGCTTCCTAGGCTTTGTCAGCCAAGCCATCAAAGCCAAAGATTCTTATCAGCAGCTAACTGATCCTTTACACATTTATTAAAGCTCTATGCAATGCTTTCTATTAGAACTAGTAAGGTATTGATTAAGGACATTGCTACAGTCCTTTCTTTCTGAAATAAGCTCAAGTGCCTTATCATTCAAATAATTCTGCCTCCTCTGGTCTTTTTTTCCTAAAAGAGTACTGTTAGTTTCAAGAAAAGCCTGCTTAAAAATTTTTCCATTCTTTCTAAACTTCAGTAGTAAGCAAACCATGATTATCATAATGACTAAGTAACCTATCATGGTAAAAGCTTCAGCTATAATTTGGTCTTTCAGAGCTTCAGAATTAAAGGTAAATATTTTAACCTTAGCACAATACTATCTGCTCAGGATTATCCACCAGCTGATAAAACATATCCTGTGAATCTATTCACTTGGGGTTGTCAACTCACAAATAATAAACACAGCAGCAAATTTTCCCTTCACAGAAGCCCATCAGTGTAGCAAATTCAGTATCCATAATCGAGCTCAGAGTCTTAATCCTGTCCGGAAAGTTTATATAGTCAGCACCAGGACCTTGTATGGTTGACCACTCCTCAGCAGGGTAGAAAAAAAAAAGAAGTTATCCCTATAGTTATCACAAGAACTGCAATCACCTCTTTTTTTAAAAAAAAAAAGGGATAACAATAGCTGTGGTAAAATCTTTAGGAACGATGCCTTTATAACAAAAGATATTCAAAATTTTAGTCAGTCATGTGCTAACAGAACATTCCTAGCTCTAAGCATTTCAGTAGTAATTTCATCTACCCCTGTTTAAGTTTAGAAATAGGCAAAATAACTTCAGTCTCTGATATAAGGCCAACATTAAGGCTAGTAATGCATCTATCATCATTACAAACAACGGGAGTACACTAATCACATTCTTCAGAACATCACTGAAATAAACCCATCTAACCATGACAGAATCCTTACCTACAAGGGGTGGGGGTGGCTCAGTCGGTAGAGCACCAGGCTCGTAATCTGTAGTTCCCAGGTTCGAGTCCCAGCTAGGTCAGCGTTGAGATTTATCTCCGCAAAATTCCCCGCCCTGCCCACGGTCAGTAGGGGACACCGATGGGCTTGGAAAGGCTGCTGTCCGTCGGATGGGACGTTATGCCGTGGCCCCGTGTGTGGGAGAGCCATACCCTATGCACGTTAAAGAACACGATGGATGGCCTTGACGGGAGGCTACCATCTGTCTCCCAACAGCTGTTCCAGTGGGTCCCCTCCCCCAACCTTCTCTGAGCCTTCGGGGTCCATGTGACCTGGCCATTTAGCCCATGGTGTGCAAAAAAGTGCCGCTCAGAGGTAAAACAACCCAACCCAACCCTTACCTACAATAGCCTTACCATGCTTATCCTTCAATCCCTGTATGTATGTCCATTTCTTCTCACACAAAATATTACTCTCTGGTACAACTCTCAGCTGTATCAGAGAGTTAATGTTTTGTGTGAGAAGCTGTCTATCTGCTTTGTCAGCCAAGCTATCAAGCCAAAGATTCTTGTAAGCTGTTAACTGATCAATCATTTACATGTCTAATAAGCTCTTTTTAATGCTTTCTGTTAGGACTAGTAGTGTGTTGATTAAAGAATATTCTTGCAGTTCTTTCTTTCAAAAATAAGTGTCAGTGCTTTATCACTCAAATAATTTTGCCTCCTCTGCTCCTTTCTACCCAAAGGTTAAAGAAAGCCTGTTTAAAACAGTTTCATTCTTCCTCAACTTCAGTAGTAAACAAACCACAACTATCATAATGAAGAAGTAACCTATCATGTAATTTCAGGTAACTTTGACTATAACTGGGTATTCAGAGTTCAGTGTGAAAGGTAACTGTTTTAACCTTAGTACAACACTTTTTAAGTTTAAGTTGCAAGATACTTTTAACAAGGTAATGGTCAGATCCAATTTCTAGTCCCCATTATGACCTGGTATTCCTAACAGAACTAGCCCATTTGCTGTTAATTAATACATAATCAATCATATTCTTATGCAGCCTATCTGGTAAAACCCAAATGTACTTATGTATGTTGTGGTGTTTGTAATAAGTGTTAGTTATTCTCAAACCATTAAGTTTACTTACCTGCAGAAAATGTTGCCCCTGCCATTGCAGCCAATAGCAAAGGGACCTATCGTCCCTCACCAAAGGTTAGAGTTAGTACTAACTTTAACCTTGAAGTCACCTAGAACAAGGATAATATCTACTTTCTTGGCAGAATTCAAAATATCCCTAAGTTGTCCATAAAGCCTATCTCGTGGCCGAGTGGTTAGCGCGCTTGGCTACTGATCTACGGGACCTGGGTTCGAGCCCCAGGTAAGGCATGGATGTATGTACGTTTTTCTGCTGAGGTCCTGCCATCCTCACAGACCTTCTACTATGGCATATAAACTGACAGGCTCCTGTCAGACCTCTGTGGCAAGCAGCTGCTTGAGGGGGTATTTATTTCTTTTACTTTTTTCATCCACATCATCATCCTCAGTGAGGACATAATAACAGATAATATTCCAGTCTTTAATGCTTGTTTTAAATTTAGTTGTAAGAAACCTTTCATTAATGCACTCATATTCCTAGAACTGTTTCACTAGCATGTCTGCTGAGAAGAAAACCTATGCCTTGAAGATGCTTTCCATTTCCCCTCACTGAAAAGATAAAGTTAAGATTATTTTTAAGTATCTGACCCTTATCTGTTCACCTGGCCTCTTCCAAGCTGAGAATATCTAGGTTATAATGGTGAAATTTTTGTGTCGGGCTAAAAATATTGACCATGCTATTCTTATAGGAAATGGTAATTGCTGCCAAATTCATTGTTGCCATTTTCTGGAATTCACGCATGATTTCATCTTTTGGAGTTGACAACACTCCAATTAGTCATTTTTGCTTATTACAATATCAACATATATATATTGAATCTGTGCTTTGGGGGGCAAGGGGGATGGTATTCACAAAACTAACTTTTAGTGCGGTGAAAATTAGAATGTATAGATCTTAAAAGTGAGACAACTAGGTGCAGTTCAGTTACTTTTTCAATAAAGTCTCTTCTTCAAAATTTCTATTTGTTCCTCTCTCACATTAGCAAATATGCATATTTACAGAAAAAGGTAACTTTTCATCATAATCGCTGTATAAAGCCAAAACTTTTACCAAAAATTTAACATATGAAAAAAATAGGCAATGCAAAATATCATCTGTGAAATGTAAGCAAGATCTTCATTTTGTCAAACAAAAACTCATATAAAAAAACCTTTAAATTTGAAGAGCACGAGGTTATTGTTCTAAAACCAAGTGAGGAGTTTAAATAAAAAAAATTTGTTCATGAAACTGTGTTGCCCAAAACAGTCTTGGGTACTGCGGTTTAAAGCCAAAATGCTGCCCAAACAGGTCTTGGTCAAAAATGACCTACACTACTAGTTAAGCTTCTGTATTTAGATAGCATGTAGCAGTTACTTACTTATAGCTCTGTCAACAAGTGCTCTGTTGTATCTTTCTTCACGCTTGAATTTTAGCTGTAAAGAAATTATATATTAAAGACTTACTAAATTACCTCTTAACAATACAACATAGTTAAAAATTAACTACCCTAATGGCAGATAACTTTTACAGAAACCAAAAACATTTTGATCTAGAATAACTAGCAAGTAAAAGCAAAATTTTGCTCATAAATGTTTGCTCATATTTTTCCAAATAGAGAGGCAAGTAATACTCATCTTTACTACCAGGATTACATTTAACTAAAAATAGCTAAGAGAAATATTTGTATTTTTTCATTCTTTTATAATATGCTAAACGAATATATAACTTGCATATTTTGCCATTGCAATATTAATTTTTTTAATACAATTATATTTTTGAACTGTTTCTATTATAATTTATCTTTTATTCATACAATTTTCACTTATTATTCAGCATTTTATACATCTTGCCAGAATGAATGCCATGTGGACTCTTTCACATTATCAAATCAAGATTAGCATTATTTTGTTTAAAAAAAACATAACAAATTTATAAAAATAAATCTAAAAGAGGTTAAAGAAGTTTAAAAAATAAAAAATTTGGAGCTTATTTATTACCAGATACTTTATTAGGTACAATTCCATGTTGTATAAATAGTAACTCAGATACAGAACTCAGTAACTTATTAAAAAGTTTTTATTTTTTAAGAAAAATAGCTACAAAAGAAAATTTAAAGATCTCAAATCTGTTTAAATCTGGATTTTCAACAATATGTGTTCAATATTTACAGAATCATGGAAGCTGAAACATTTAGCAAGTTAGCTCGTTCTGCAAAAAAAATTCAAACTAGCAAAACTCCAAAAATTAACATAATTATTAAGCTAAGTGCTAAAAAATATTGTTACACATGTTAGTAAAGTTTGGTATAAGGGTTACTGTTTACATTTTCATTTATTGCTTTTGTTTTAACTCTTCAGACAATTATTTAAACTGGCATTGTTGCTGTTAAACATTCTAATTCCCATAACTCTCTAAATAGTGAACACACGTTGCTGAAAATTAAGATTGAAATAGATTTGATTAAAATCTTTAAATTATCTTGTTATATTTTTTCATTAAAAGCTTATTTAAGACATTACTAAGTTTTATATCTGACTTACTATTGATATAATATAGAATTATATGTACTTAATAAACTGGCCACAGAGTAATATGCTTAAATCAAAACCATCAACAAACAAATCAGCTACATTAATGATACAACAGATTTATTTTAAAATCAGTAAATATAAAAACTGTTAAATATGAATCTAAAAATAATTACTTAAAAATAAATGTTTCATGGCATATTAAACTGAAGGATCCAAATATGCTTCCCAAAATACAACACTCAATCAGAAATTACCTTTGTTTAGCTACAACACAATTTGAAAAGCTTATTTCACTTCAAAATTATGATATTAAAACTGATAAATTTAACTTTAAAACAGAAAATAAACTTCTAAGAAACTTTCCCCTCAGTTTTATTTAAAAAAATGTACAGCTTATCAAATATTTAAATTCAAACTATTTACATATTACATATTTATATATATTATTTATATATATATTATTTATTTTACTATTTACATATTTTTATGCCAAGATAAAAATAATCACACATTAACAAATAAAAATATTACATGAAAATGTTTAACTGATATTGATTAAATTCTACATATAAATACACATATTTAAAGTTCTTTAATTCATATGTTTTGTGTCAGTGATATTCTGCAGCAATAAAGCTTGATGATGTCTTAATGTACAAGAAACTTTTCGATTCATATTAACAACTATAAATAAAAATAAATGCCCCCTCAAGCAGCTGCTTGCCACAGAGGTCTGAGCGGTCCACAGAGGTCCACAGGAGCCTGTCAGTTTATATGCCAAAGTAGAAGGTCTGAGAGGATGGCAGGACCTATAGGTAAGGAAATAGTCTTCAGCAATATAACAATGAATTTGTAATCATTGTTCCATTACAATAATCATTTAATGGAAAGTGTTTTATGTGTTTCATCACATTTTCAAATAAATGATTTTACTGAGCAGCAAATTTTGTTTCAAATTAGGGAAAAGTGCAACAAAAAGCCATGAAATGTTAACAGCCTTAAGAGAAGATGCTATGTGTCATTTAAAGTTTTTTCAGTAGTTTGCAAAAGTTTTAGTTCTGCATGTCCATCAAGATGATCCTCACTCTGGCTAGCCTTCAACTTTGAAATCCAATGAGTCATTGCTGGTGTTCATGATCTGATCAGGAGTGACCAACTATTAACTATTTGCAAAGTTTTAAGTGAAATTGACATTTCTTATGAGGCATGCCAACCAATTTGAACCCAAGATTTGGGAATGCAACACATTTCAGGCAAGTTTGTGCCTCACATCCTCCCTGATGATCAGAGGCGGCAGAAGAAGCAAGTTCTCACTTATATCATGACAATGCCCCTGCATACTCAGTGCTTTCCATTCAAGAATTTCTTGTGAAGCACTCCATCGCTTCATCATGCCATCTTCACTGGATTTAGCTCCCTGTGATATAAAAGTACCCTTGAAAGGCCATTATTCTGAATGCAACAAAGAAACTATTAGCACTTTAAATAATTAACTGAAAAAAAAGTTTGTTTTTGCCCTGAGTGGAATTTGAACTCACATCTCCCAGAAACACGCTTCTTGTCTATAGGCTATTTTCATCTCATAGTTTATTATAGAACTATTAGCAATTCAAAAAAAAGCTTTCAGAGGTTTCAAAAGTATTGGAATTAGTGTATACAATGTCCAGCAGATTACTTTGAAGGAAATCTATCTGAATGGCCAGTAAGCTTCATCATTACCCAGATAGTTCAGTCCCTGAACCTTATATGATGCCCATACCATTTTAATTAGTCACCCTATGTTAAGATTACCATAGCAAACTTATATTTAATTATCTTCATATTAATTACACAATAAAAATATATATTTGTTAGCACACCAGATTTTATTCATCTTTGTCTTGCTTTTAAACTAATGAAAACTTCCTTTCATTAAACAGTAAAGGAAATGGGCTCTTTATCAGGAATCAGGCTCTTTATGAATAATGATAAAAAAGTATGTCCGTCCCGTGGCCGAGTGGTTAGCGCGCTTGGCTACTGATCTAAGGGACCTGGGTTCGAGCCCCGGGTAAGGCATGGATGTATGTGTCATTTTTCTGCTGAGGTCCTGCCATCCTCTCAGACCTTCTGCTATGGCATATAAACTGACAGGCTCCTGTCAGACCTCTGTGGCAAGCAGCTGCTTGAGGGGGTATTTATTTTTTTATTTATGTACCACCCAATCACACACATGCATAGAAAATATAATTTTTATCACTGCTATTATGCACTTCCCTTGAATTTATTGTGAGAAAAAAGTTGCAAAGTTCAATGTACAACTAAACTTAGCAGCTTTAATTGCAAATAATTATAACATATCTAGAAATGTAAATTTCTTCTGAATTTTGAAGGGAAAAAACAAAATAAATAAAAATAATGTGCATTAAAAAAATACTGAATTCTGAATGGGAAGACTGATAACAAATTAGGTTTATATTTAAGTATACATACACTGAAGTTGTATCACTGAAGTTATATATATTGTTTATATTTAAGTATTACTACACTGAAGTGCCATTGAATTAGGGATAGGAGACTTTATCCAAATTCAGTACCACAAGTCCTGCATTTCTGTGCATGTGAGGCTGAAACTCTGGTCATATACAGGATGATTCAAAACTTATCGTTCAAATTTCGTGGGGAGGTAGGGAATACGTCAGGAAACCGATTTCACATAGGAAAGTATGTCCGCAAACGTCATCTACATGAACAAAATGGACAAGTGAACACAAGGAAACAGTACAGTTAAGTGGTAACGAATGTGACTTTTATTCCAACAAGGTAAAGTACAGGTTCACAGCAGGTGCTCAAAATTGCAACCATTTACACGGACACAGGATTCACAGCGCCGTTGCATTGACCGCCGAACATTTTCAAAAACGCCTGGCATATCACGGACAATGCCTGCGGCGGTCACTATTCGTGCAACAAGGTCCATTTCACTGTCGACGGGGGTCTCGTACACATGGTCTTTCATGGCCCCCCACAAAAAGAAATCCATGGGCGATAAATCAGGTGACCTGGGTGGCCAAGCGATCGGTCCACCTCTACCGATCCATCGAGCTCCGAATGTTCAGTTCAGGTAATCACGCGTAACAATTGTGCTATGGGCTGGAGCCCTGTCATGTTGATACCACATATCTCGGCGGATATGCGCAGGAACAGCGCCCAGAAAAGTAGGTAACACTATCTCGAGAAATATTAGGTATTTCCGGCCATCCAATTGGGGCAGTAGCAAGTAAGGTCCCAACAAACAATCACCAATGATTCCAGCCACATTTACGGCAAAACGATGTTGCGCAGCGTGACTTCTCGTACCATGCGGGTTGTTGTAAGCCCACACATGTGAATTGTGTGTATTGAACACACCTTCATGAGTGAATGAAGCTTCATCTGTAAAAAGGACAGAAGCTGGAAAACTGGGGTCCACGGCACCTTTCTGCATGAACCATTGTGCAAATTCCACACGCTTCAGATAATCGTCAGGATGCAGTAACTGCACCCTTTGCAGATGGTAAGGATGCACACGTTCCTCGTGCAGTATCCGCCACACTGCTGACTGAGAGACCCCAAGCTGCTGAGCAATAGCTCGTGTGCTGGTATTCGGATTATCTTCGATGGACTGTAGGACTTGTTCTGCGACGTTGACAGTCCGTGTCAGTCGTCTTCTCCCCGTATCCTGCATGTTGCTGCACAGTGAACCACATTCGCGCAGATTGCGATGCACACGTGCAAACTTTTGATGCTGTGGTATTCTTCTGTTGGGGCATCGGTCTTCATAAACTTGCCTAGCTCGGCAGCCGCTTTTGCCAGCTGCCCCATATGCGAGATGCATATCCGCTAGCTCTTGATGCGTAAAACGATTCATCTTATCACTAGTAAGTCAGCTCGTACACTGATGACAGCGGGAGTGGTCAGGCGAGCTGTACACTGGTTGAGTACACACAGCGCCCTCTACATATGCATGCGTACATTTGCGGACATTCTTTCCTATGTGAAATTGGTTTCCTGACATATTCCCTACCTCCCCACGAAATTTGAACGATAAGTTTTGAATCACCCTGTATAGCTGTCAGCTTTGGCTTCCCCAAGCATTCGTCATGAGAAGCGTAATGGGAAAGGTATGGGATTTAGATGCATTTGACAGAGGGTGGATCATAGGTGCCTGACGGATGGGACACTCAATCTCCAAAATTGTCAACGAACATGGATTTTCTCGTATGACAGTTTTAAGAGTGTTCCAGGAATATGAAAATTCTGGCAAAAAAACAAGCACCCGGACAAACTGCAAAGGACAACCAGCCTTGAATGATCATGGCTTCGCTGTCTGACCCGCATCGTATGGATCGATAGGAGCCAGACATTATCAGAAATCACCTCTTATCTGAGCGCGGGTTCCAACCGGGAAGTCAGTGCAGACTGTGCAATGCTCTTTCATCGTCTCAGCTTTGGGAGCCACCGACCTACAAGAGTCCCACTTCTAACAACTCGACACCGGGCTCAATGCTTTGCCTGGGCTAAAGATCATCAAAACCGGACCATTGAAAATTGGCAATGGATAGCCTGGAGTGATGAATCCCAATTTAAACTTCATTATGCCGATGGGAGACTGAGGGTATGGCGCCAACCCTGTGAAGCCATGAATCCTGCATGTCAGGTTGGAACAGTACAAGCTGGTGGTGGCTCAGTGATAGCCTGAGGTGTTTTCAGATGGACGTCTGTGGGACCTTTGGTACATGTACCAACAACTCTCAATGCATTCTGGTACGTAGATCTCATGGCCGACCATTTACATCCATTTATTATCATCATGCATCCCAATGGAAATGGTATCTACCTACCAGCAAGATAATTGTTCATCTCACAGATCCAGGTTGACTATTGCATGGTTACAGGAGCATTCTGCTGACTAAAATAATGAATTGGCCACCTAGAATCCCAGATTTAAATCCCATCAAAAATCTTTGGGATACCGTCGAACAGAGTGTTCAGGCCCGTGTCCCATCAGTGATGACCTTGAGAGAATTGTGGACAGCTCTGGAGGATGCATGGGTCGTCATACCTATGGAACATTTACACAAGCTTGTGGAGTCTTTGTTGTGTGGCAGCCATTATCAGGGCCAGAGGGGGTCCAACACGTTACTAGGTCACTATCCTTAATTCAATGACACTTCAGTGTATTAGGTTGCTTTGATTTAAATCAATTTGATCTAAATTGCGGTAAACAAATTTAAAAAATCTGACAAATCAAACTTTAAATTATTTCTTTCACAAAAATCTCTCACAAAACCATTCCTGAGAACCTCCTTGAAGGACTGATGTTTACAGGCTTAGACCTGCTCATTTTGTACCTACAATGTATCATTATTTTGATCGTTTCATTATTTCCCATATCTCATGAGCTACAGTCAATGACTATATATCAATATTACAGTCCTACTCATTGAAATCAGCCAGCCTTTTCTTACATATTTGTTACTCTTTCAGTCATGGCCCGCTCCATTTACCAGTTATTTGGATATTGCGGGACTTTCCTATGAAACATCAATATCAAAATGGAATTATCCATTAAATATGAATCAAATATGGAATAACATGAACACATATAGTATTCATTTTTAGGTTAATTACAAAGTATAAAAAAAGGTTACCTTTAATTCATGCCTTGATCTGTTGGTGAAAAGATTTGACATAAGGCTAAAGTCAGTACCAAGAACTCTCAGAGCTGTATAAAACTTTGCAGTTTCTATTAAAAAAATTTAAGAAAGTTATCAGTTTCAAAGAATTAATTTACTACTTTACCATGTGATTTATTTGCCTATAATTTAAAACAAATACTTCTAGCTATTCTGCAATACCAAAAGATTTTAAAGCAACTCTTCACAAAAATTAATACAATTTTCATTATGTATAATAGGCAGTTCCCAATTTAATTTCAATGTTTATACCAATACACTTGAATTTCTTTAGTTCGGCAACCTTGGAGTACGAGCTGTGACAGACAATTTTTACAGACAATGGGAAGCACATTAGCTATGGTATGTGTACTTATCTTATCCAATAAAAAACATTATGAAAGGTGTTGATTTATTTTCTTAAACATATAAGTACATACAATATGAATTTTTATATATGTGTACTCCCAAATAAAAATATTTTAATGTCATGTATCTAAAATGTTAAGGTACAAAAAACTTGCAAAATATCAAATTGTTTTAAATATGTACATGTAGATAAAGTAATTGGACAAAAGCAAGGGTAAATAAAAAACTCTTATTACTGTATAAGAAGAAATTGCAGTAGCAAAGCTTAGTGCTGACTGGAAGTTTATAAACAATTATGTGATTTGGAGAGATGCAAGAGATCAATGTGCTATCAAGATCAAGCAGCCATTTCAGCAACCATAATGAAACCCAGATTTCCAGGACTAGCCATTTTTGAAAATTTTCCAGAACCATGGGAGTTTATAGATTATGGAAGATCAAGTGTATTTAAAATCAGACTTGAAATGATTGCATTATTAACTTGGTTTTAAGTTTAGAGAACATTACAATGTTCCAGTTTAATATCTTGATAAATATGCAGTTCAGAACCATTTTTGTAAGTGATTTTTTTCATACCTTTAAAGAAAATAGTAATGGTCAGAGATACTAATAAAGTAGAAATTAACAAAACAGAAAAACTCGAAACAGAAACAACAAAAACAGAAAAAACAAAAAAAAAACAAATAAAACAGAAAAACTCGAGATGTGGTGTAAACATGACCAACTTTAGCCAGTCTAATATGGTCTAAAGCAGCGCCGTCCAACCAGCGGCCCACGGGCCGCATCCGGCCTGCACAAGGATTTTTGTGCCCCACAAACAAAATCATGTTTTTACTTGAAATTTTAAATAAATATCTATAATTCACCTTATAAGTTTTTGCTAACTTATATTACTTTCCTTGATATGCAATCTTCAACTAACTCATTCTATTTGCAATTATTATTGCATTATTTCAACTTATTCATTCTATTTGCAATTATTATTGCATTATTTCAACTTACTCATTCTATTTGCAATTATTATTGCATTATTTCAACTTACTCATTCTATTCTTATTGCCCAACAACTACGGTCACAATGCTCCCATTAAATTTATTAAATATTTGAAGTGGTTTAGAAAATTTACATTGGTTTATTATTACTTATTATTTTTTGAGGTGAGTGAATGAACAGACTTTTCAATTACCTATCCTATCCTATCCTTTTTTTGGCCTGTGAAATATTGGCGAAAAGAAAATATGGCCCGCAAAATATTAGCAAAAGGAAAAATGGCCCGGGGTCTCAGAGAAGTTGGACAGCACTGGTATAAAGGACAGAGCTTTATTACTATATGAGATATACCATCAGAGCAAAATGCATTGTACAAATGGCAAAAAAAAATTAAGTCTTTATGGGAACATTCACAGTCAGCTAGATCAGTGGACAAATACAGATACTGAAGAATTTATTTCTGACAATTGAAAAATGCCCATGGACTGGCTAAAAGACCTAGATGTGACAGATCCCAAGTTATTTAAATCTAATCAAGAAGTTGAATCTATTTGGCATGGTAGAAAAAAATTAGTTTTTTTTTTCAAGACCAATAGTTGAAATAGTTGGGTTAATGCAATTTTATCTCCATAAATTGAGGAGTGTTGGGAGAGAAGGCAAGAAAAGCAGACTCTTCTTAGAGATTCAGATAAAAAAAAAGGCCATTTTTTACATGCACTTCGTTAAAGTATGCATAAGAAGTTACTGATAATTTGCTTAACTTTTGAATAATAAAGAGTATTATTAATTTTGTCTGTGCACCCAGATTTATCTAAATGGTCAGTCTTATCCACCAGCTCAGCTCATTTCTTAAAGTTATGTAATATATAGTTTTTTTTTTTTCAAAAATATTACAAGTCTTTATTAGATCTTAAATTTAAAATGGATTTCATCTTTATTTATGGTTTTTGGATATTAGTAACTATAGCATATTTAGTTCCCTGTTCTATAATTTTTGGTGTTGTAGAGTTGAGGTAATGAATAATTTAAAAAGGAGATTAGTTGTATTGATAACAGTTTTAATCCCATTGAGGGATAACTAGTAGATGTTTTTTTTTAGGGGTGGAGTGGTGATAAGCATTTTATTTTCTATCCATGAGTTTTAATTATTTTACTTGAATCTGAATCAAAGAGTGTAAATTTTCTTTTATTCTATTAAGTTGCAGATAAGTTAAATGTTTACTACAAAAAATATTAAGTCTGCACTTCTAAAGTAATAACTTCCTGTTATTTTTAATTTTTAGATGATAGTTGTTAACACCTTAAATTCTGCTACTTTTAAGGTATCCTTTGCTTGTACAAGAAGCAGTTCTAGTAATGTTACTAAAGTTGACATAGTTAAATCATAATTTAGCATTTAGTAATTTTGACAGCAAGTTTTGAGATGGTGTTAAGCAATTCAGTGGTCAATGCAATAGCAGGTTGAAATGATTTTCATGTCTATTCTTCCACATTGAATATTTTCTTAATAATTAATAATCTTCTTACAACAATATTTTATATGGTGAATTTTCTTAGTGTTCACCATCAAAGAGCATAATATACCTCTGTTTATCTTTAAACAATATGTTTATATCAAAATGATGTTCAAATCATTTTTGCAGTAAGATATGAACCTCACTATGCAGTAAGATATGAATAATTTGGATTCCAATCTTTATCCAGGTATGATGCCAGTAGGAATTCGATTGAAATGTCAAATCTATTAAACTATATATGGACATTAGACAGGTGATTGCTTTTACAACATACGGTATTTTTGTGTACATTCAGAACTTTAGCTAAATGTAGGTTCCTAATGTAAGTTTCGCACAAGAAGAATTTGAAGTTATGTCTGGAAAGGTCACAATGACAGGAATTGTAGGCAAATATAAATATAATCAAGTAACATGATGATTTTTGGATGCACAAATACTAGTGTGAAAATTCCTCATTATAAATTTTAATTTAAACATATATGGAAATTTATATTTTATACATATTACATTATTATTCAATACCTTTGTTAGACCAGCCACGTTTAACTGTGGCTTTTGTTCTGAATGATGTGTAGGTAGTGTTAGAATCTTCATAAACAACATCACCCTTAGATATATCTGTACTAGTTCTATGAATAACTAGAGAGTCCTCATCTAGTGTAATTTCTCCATTAGGTCCAAGCATGACACGTGGTGCAGGTAAAGAATTTGCTTCGCCATTAGTATTTGCTTTAGGTGCATCATCAACAGCTTCAGCTTCATTGCTATGGAATATATATTTGAAAAAACAAATTTCAATAAACTATTATAAAGCCCTATTTAAACTTAAGTTTAATTATGTTAATTAAAAATAAATCTGTCAATTACTTGTCAAAAGATTGAAATGATAAAGAATACTACTTACTGATATATAAATTCAATGTAAACCCACCTGTTGTTTAAATTATGAATTAAAATTGCACAGTGATCCATATTGTTAAAGTTATATATTATGTAAATAATCATTAAATTTCATGTGAATAAAAAGGAAAATTGAGGTCACATGAATGAAATTTTAAAAATTGGAATTAATAACTTACTTTGGTGTTATTTGCTTTTCAGTCACTGGTACTTCATTTCTACCAACTTTAGATTTTTTATTTCCATTTGATGAACCCCTATTAAAAAATACAAATTGTACTAAACAAGAATGATGCTTTTAAAGCAATGAAATACTTAATTTGCAATTTTAAATAACAGAAAAAAACTGGGAGATTCAAGGTCATGAAAGAGATGTGTTTTATTTCAAACTTAGTGTTAAAGAAGAAGCATACTAGAAGGATATTTTTTACTTCTAATAATGTTCTTAAAGTTGATACAGCTAAAACATACTGCAACATTTATTAACTTTTGACAGTAAGCTTTGATGGGATGTTAAATAATGCAACTATATGTTGGAGAGTACTGTAATGCTCTCCATCATACAGTTACATTACTTAATATCCCATCAAAGCTTCTGAGCTAAGTATCTTCTATATAATCATTATGTAACAATATCATATATGGAATCATTAACATAATGACTGATATAGCATGTAACATATGGAACATGTTGTGTAACTAGTCCCCTTTATCTTTGTAAGTAATCAGTTTATGGATTGGATTGTTTTACCTCTGAGCGGCACTTTTTTGCACACCATGGGCTAAATGGCCAGGCCACAAGGACCCCAAAGGCTCAGAGAAGGTTGGGGGGAGGGGACCCACTGGAACAGCTGTTGGGAGACAGATGGTAGCCTCCTGTCAAGGCCACCCAGTGTGTTCTTTAACATGCACAGGGTATGGCTCTCCCGCACACAGGGCCACGGCTTAACGTCCCATCCGACGGACGGCGGCCTTTCCAAGCTCATCGGTGTCCCCTACTGACCGTAGGCAGGGTGGAGAATTTTGCGGAGATAAATCTCAACGCTGACCCAGCTGGGACTCGAACCTGGGAACTACAGATTACGAGCCTGGCGCGCTACCGACTGAGCCACCCCTGTCCCCCAATCAGTTTATGGAGTTGGAAATGAATTTTAATATGCCAAGGACCAATATTGCCCTTTATGCTTGCATACTAGATGCCTCGTTGCATGAACTCTCTGAATAACCAGTAACAATATTTTTCAGTCATACAATTTATGGATCTGGAAGATTATATGCCTTCCCTTCTGAAGAATTAGTAACAATTCTGAACTTTATGCTGCAAAACATAACTTTTGTAACAGATTTCTTAAGTGAATGAAATGGATACAAAGTGGTATTAGAAACTGTTATTGTAGACAAATCATAATATACACTCCAATAACAATATGCAAAGCAGAAGTATCGTGTCCAGTCACGCGGGATGTTGAAACTAGCAATGCTTATAAATAGAGTAGGTCTCTATGCATTAGAAACCAGTCACAGAAAAGTAATCATGGGCAAAAACAGTAATGTAAATGAGTTTGACTGTGGCCAGATAGTAAGTGTGAGGAAGACCAATTGTACAATCAACACAACTGCTGAACTGTTGGGATTTCCACATCAGACTGTTGCATGTGTATACCAAGACTACGTGAAATATGCCAGAATTTCCAACCAGTGGGAGAAATGTCGATGCAAATGTGCAATTGACCCAAGGTGAACACAGACTGTTCCGAATCATTACATCGATCAACGGACCTCAACCTCATTGAGAATTTGTGGGATGAATTGGAAAGATCTGTTCAAGCCCACCAACACCCACTAGCAACTGTGGATGCTCTATGACAGGTGATTCTTGCTTTATGGGTGGCAATACCACCTCCATATTTTTAACACCTCACTGAGTCCTTACCAAGACATCTGGCTGCTGTGTGAGGGCAAAAGGTGGAGCAACAGGCTATTAGGTAGGTATATATAATAATTTGTACATTCAGTGTGTTTAAAGATACAATTTAACAAGTCAGAAATTACCAGAAACATGCAATCAACTTCACATCTTGAAATAGCAGCAGTAAAAATATGGCAAATAATTACAAAGAACTTTGAAGATTTACTAAATCATTATCACAGTGGTGCCATCTATCCAGAAAGTGGACAACTGTGTTGCCATAATAGAAATGGAATTTAATATTTGTCACTCATGGTGTTAAATCAATAATTCAGTAGTAAAGTATCACAGGATGTGTCTGTAGACATGGAACTCATGAAATAATAAGCTGAAAAAAATTGGTTTTGCCATGAGTGGAATTCAAACCCATGTCTCCTGGAAACATGCACAAATCAAATAAAAAATCCAGAAAGTTATCCATAAAGTAAAATATGTCACACCAGCTGAAGAAAAAATGTTAGTCGATGATGGTGTAGTGGTTAGCATAACTGGCATGTTTCCAGTAGACATGGATTCGAATTCCACTCACGGCAAAACCTTTTTTTCCCCAGCTTATTATTTCATTAATTCCATGTCTACAAGACACAACCTATGAATCTTTACTATTGAATTATTGATTTAATACCATGAATGTGAATGACAAAGATTAAATTCCATCTCTAGGTTATAACCCAGTTGTCCACTTCCAAAATATATGGTGCCACTGTGTAAATCAAATAATAATAAAAAAATTCCAGAAAGTTTATGTCCACCAGCTGGAAAAAAAAAAAAAATGCAGAAAGTCTATGTCACAACAACTGAAAAAAAAAATGCTAGCCGATGATGGTGTAGTAGTTATCATAACTGGCATGTTTCCAGGAGAAGTGCGTTTGAATCCTACATTCTCAAATGGAATCAGCAGATAAAAAAAAAATATGTTATGGATTTAAATGTCATTTTTCACAATAGATTAAAAACAGTTAAATTTCTTAACTACTTTAAACTACAGAATTGAGATAACACGTGATCACTTGAATTCATAAAGTGAAACCAATATTTTGAACTAAGATACACAAAGGGTTAAAAAGAGCAACTATTTAATATATTTAAATTTTTTAATTTTTTTTGAGAGCATCAAATTATTAATTATACAATATGTATTTTTCATTATTATTTGGTTTACAATCTTTTAATTAAAGTTCCAAGAAAGATAATTTAATTGTAAGGTTCCAGGGGCAAAAAATTAAATACAAAGGGTGTTAGTTTAGTTTTTGCAAGTGAGGTATGCAAAGATTAAAAATACTTTATTCACTTCATTAGAACATCTGTATGATTAGCAACTTGTTCAAATGCAACAAAGCAATGTCAAAACTTATAATGTGTCTACATGAATATTAATCTTTTATTTTCACTTGTATGCTCATGGTAAAGATATTAAATTTATATAGAATAAAAAAACTGTTTGTGGCTCTATTATTTTTTTTGATTTTTTTTTTCTCTATCTTGTTGCTTAATATTTATTTGTAGCATTCTTTTCAACACAAGATCACTTTTCTGTATTTCTTGATTGTTATATCAACTAAGTATTCAAATAGATTGCAGTGAGATTCCAAAAACTTGTCTAGGAGTAAATCTATACAGATACAATTATTATAAAACCATTATTTTCTTACTTCATTGGGTTGTCAACAGGGTTCCAACGTATCAGATCCAACATAGTCATTTTACTTCGTTCCGGTGGGTTTCGGCATTTATTGAACCTTTTTCTTTGTGATGAAACCTAAAAGATCATGCCAAAATTTATCATATAAGTATAACATAGACATGTATACTACAGTGTGACACTAGTTTGGTCTTATTTTTCTCATAATGATATAATTTCATTTCTGATATCATGTGCCAAACCTAGCAAGCAAATTAACTTTTAATTTTAAACCTGTTATTTCTTTCAATTTTTTGTTTGTTTTTTATACCCTATAACATGAGGCAATTATTTTAGAGAAGATAAAAATTTAAAACTTTCTCAACATTGTTCACTAATTTCTCACCAAGAAATATTTTTAGTTTAAATACTGTAATAAATAATAGATGAATTTAAATTATAAACAATATGTAATATTTATTATTGTTATGATCATGGAAAATAATTTACAGTGTACATAGGTCTAAAAAATACTTGATCCAGTAATGTTTTCCAAATAAACATTATAAGAGGGGTAGAAAAAAAAATTATAAGCAAATAAGTTTATTGACTGCATTTTCAGCAAAGATCTGTTATTAGCTTCAACAGATGAAAGCAAAAATTATACAAATAACTCTTAGCTTTTTCTTTATGTAATGGTGAATTATACTGTTCATCTATTGCTGCAAAATTTCTCACAAGAATAATGAGAATGTAAAAAAAAATAAATTGCCAAATTAATTGGCACAGAGATCTAACAGCAGTAGAACGTAGCACAGAGAGGGTGTGTGTTCATTGATCATTACATTCCACAACCATTGACCATTTGCACTTTAATTTTAAAACTGATTTTGAGAAAAGTGCAACATAAACTAATTTTATACATACTTACATGACTCCATATATAGAATAAACAGCAGTTACATTAGTATTTGCCAGTGTTAAATAATATTTCAGATTTTATTGTTTTAAAACCAATAACATGGGTAGTTTTGGTACTAATAATAACACTAGAACACAAATTAAAACTTTTTTTTTTTACAACACTGGTCAAAGGATGTTTTCAACTAATTTTGGGGTGCTGTGAAAAATCTGCAGTACATACAGTTTTTTTAAATTACAGATTGATGTATTTCAAATTTCAATGAATATGCATATCTGGGAAATGAAAATAAATGTGACTATTTTATTAAATTGCAACTTAAAACTCATAAATTAATTACATGATTACATTGAAAAAACTTAGAAACTTCATAGTTATAGATCACTGAATATAAAGTAACAAATGAAATAACATTAAAATGCAAAATAAGAAAACATAGCTATGGATCTTTCATACTTACAAGAAGTTAATTTTTGTCTTTTATGTGCTAAGGTAGCAGTACCAAGCTAAAAACACCAGTTCTTGTCTGATCACCGAAGTTAAGCAGCTTTGGGCACAGTCAGTACCTGGGAGGGTGTGTACACAACATGCAGTTGGCAAAAAATCTGCTGAGGACCCACCACCATCCTCACAGATTCCTCTAATATGGCGTATTAAACTGGCAGGCTCCTGTCAGACCTCTGTGGCATGCAGCTGCTTGAGGAGGTATTTATTAATTATTACCTTCCTTCTGCAAGAAACAGCAGTAGTCACCCATCATTGCTGAGCCCCACCTGCCTTGGTATCTCTCCTCCATGGTTTGGATATCCTGGTGAAATCTTTCCCCATGCTCATCACTGACAGCTCCTAAGTTCTTGGGAAAGAAGTCGAGAAGTGAATGCAAGAAATGAATCTTCAAAGACATTCGGCAGCCAAGATTTTCATAGTTTTTGAGATCTTGAATGAGCTGATGGTAATTTTCCTCTTTGCGATTCCTCAAAAAAATCCTGGACCACAGATGTGAAGGATTTCCATGCAGTGTTCTCCTTCATACTGTTTTTCTTCAAAGACATTTTCATTCAGTAGCTTCC
The DNA here is from genome assembly GCA_038380435.1 of Ryuthela nishihirai. Taxonomy (NCBI): domain Eukaryota; kingdom Metazoa; phylum Arthropoda; class Arachnida; order Araneae; family Heptathelidae; genus Ryuthela; species Ryuthela nishihirai. The sequence continues at coordinate 35,891,854 of JAWZYU010000028.1, forward strand.
TGATCTGAGGACCAACAAAGATCCCTTCTTTGAGTTTGGCATCACTTAGTTTTGGAAATTTCTCCTTCAAGTGCAAAAACCCTTTACCAGTTTGTCCATAACCTTTACAAAGTTTTACATAAGCCCCAGTTTGATGTGTAGTGGTAGGAGCAGAACATCAGAAGGTCACCTAGAGGCTTACACATTACTCTTTCCAGGAATAAAAATATCTCTTTTGGGCCAGTCTTTTATTTTGTAAGTGTTCTTTTCTGGCCCTTCTGTCCCAGAAACACAGAAAACAGCAAAATTTTGTGAAGTCTCCTTGAAGCCCAAGCAAGAGAGAGATGACTTTTAGGTCACCACATATTGTCCACTTAAACTGGTCATATTTTATAGCTGTGAGTATTTTTTCCACGCTTTCATAAGTTTCCTTCATTCCCACAGCGTGTCACTGGAATGGAAGGTTTTTGACTTCCTTTATGCAAAAGGACAGCTTTTAAGCTGAATTTTGATGAATCTATAAGTAGACGCCATTCCTTTGGGTCGTGAGTTGTTCCAATTTTTTCCATCAGCCCTGAAATATTTGTGCAGAAACACAAACCATCTTGCATCTCATAATAAGCAGATAAAGTCAAATTTCTCTTTCTGAAAAGAGAAACTCTGGTACCCTTGGCCAGAAGATTCCACTTTTGAAGTCTTGAACCTAAAACCTCAGCTTGTTGTTTGGAAAGTCCTAGGTCTCGAACAAGGTCATTTAGTTCATTTTGCTGAATCAGATGAGGCTTGTCTATCTTTTTAGGGGTGTATGTAGGATCAGGATCTGTATGTGCCTCAAAATCTTCCTCTGATGAATGTGAATCCATCTCCTCCCAGTTGGTTGGAGGTATTGGCATAAGAAGATCTTCTCCACGAAGAACTAGCCTTATGGCCAAAGGCATATTAGGATACTGTATTTTGCTTTTGTTCTTTTTTGAAAAGCCCAACACTTTATTAAACAAAAATAGCAATCATGCAAGTGACTAGTTGGCTCATGCCAATCCATTGAAACTGCAAAGGGCATTGATTTTATCTTACCTTTCAACCATTCATTCAGGCCAACAAAGCACAAAATGCGGCACACATGTGGAGTCCACATTTTTTTCTGATCTCCAACATGACATCCAAAATACAAGTTATAGGCTTTCTTCATAATCTTTGTCAAAGAATGACCCTGGGATTTTAAAATATAATTTCCACACACACATAACAAAATTTATCTGGCACATTAACACATCTGTGATGTTGCCTTTGTACCATTTAAATGCCAAAATTCACTCTTCAATGTACAGCATGTGTTCCTCCTATAATGAAAACAAGAGTGTCACTCTGAGGTTAGGTTACTATTACATGTTTTCTCCCACCTGGCAATCAGTGTTACCAGCCACAAAAAGTAAAATATTTAGTATCCTCCCAGTTGCCCGGAGGTGTTGGTATAGGAAAATCTTAATAGGAGTCAAAATGACCAATGACATAAAAATGTGACGTGCTAGCTATTTTTTAAGGTCAGATCTGAAATCAGCACCTGAAAAATAGTCAAAGGCAGCTACAATTGGTCATGTTATAAAAACCTTGTAAAACAGGTAACTAAATAAGGCCAATATTAGTTTAGGTTTATTAAGTCTGTTCCAATTAAATAGTAATTGGAACAGACTAAATTGCTACTAAATACTAGTAGTGATTTTAGAGTTGAAATATTCTTGTTATTTAGATTAGGATAGTTGGTGCTTTCCAAATAGCAGCATATCATCATGTGGGAAAAATTGATAGGAACATAGAACTTATATGAATTGGCAAATAGCAACAATATCCCATATCATAGGTATTTGAGAAAGAGAGAAAAAAAAAACATGTGGCTCTCAAATAAATAATAAATAATAAAAAAAAATACCCCCTCAAGCAGTTGCTTGCCACAGAGGTCTGACAGGAGCCTGTCAGTTTATAATGCCAAAGTAGAAGGTCTGAGAGGATGGCAGGATCTTAGCAGAAAAATGACACATACATCATGTCTTACCCGGGGCTCGAATCCAGGACCCTTAGATCAGTAGCCAAGTGCGCTAACCACTCGGCCAATGGTAATTCAATCATAATAACTTACCATCAAAAATGCAGTTGAATATAAAACATGTACATAATTAGAAAAAATTGAGTTTGATCTATGTAAGACCCAGCATTAATTCACATCAATGCTGTTCTATCAAAGAATGAACAGACTGATTGAGACTGTATTTTCCTTACTTTGTTTAATCTGAGGCAGAGGGCACAACCCATGCTACTATTAAAAGGGCTTATTTTTAGTGTCAAAATAAAGCTTAACTATAAGAAAAAAAAAATTATTAAACTTGCATCCATCAGATGAAATGCAAATTTTTCCACTTTCTCTCATTGATAGTTGAATCTTTTTACTGTATATCAGATTGTTTTTGCCAATCTTCATTAAGATTCCTTTATGATTAAAATCACATCATGAAAATTTCTTTAAAACCAAATCTCGGGTTTAACAACCATAATTGGAATCACATTCTGCTGCTACTCAAGTGCACCAAACTTCAATGATAGCTAGATTCTTCTAATCAAAAGGCTTATGAATAAAAAAAATTAATTAAATTAAATATTTAAGTTAAAAGTGACTAAGGTTAGTCACTTTGAACCCTAGTTTAAGGATTCTTTCTATATATACACACAGTCAGAATAATATGACCACCCAAGGAATCACAGTGTACCCACCCAGGTGTGTCACAGAATGCACATGACAAGGTCGACCACATGGAGATATAAGCGGCTGGCCAGGACAGATGAGCCATAGTGCATAACATGAGCACAATGGGCAGAGGTATTGATTTGACAGATGTTCAAAAAGGAATGATCGGCTACACGCCAAGTGTGGAAGCATCTTGAAAACAGCACTTTGTGGGCTGTTTGCTAGTTGCTGTAGTAAGGATGTACCAAGAATGGACTGCTGGCACACCGAGTACCTCCAGACATCATAACTGTGGAGCCCCAAAGGTCATCGACCCCAGAGGAGAATGTCACCTCTGTTGACTGGTAAAGGGCAATCGATACACAACAGTGCAGCAATTAGCCACTCAAATGAATGCTGGGGCACCCAGGTACACGCCCCTGGTAACAGTACAGGGAACCCTGTTATACATGGGTCTCCAGAGTCGACGCTGCGTAAAGGCGCCCATGTTAACCAAGATCCACTGGCAATGACGCCTGCAGTTCTCATGGGACTACCATCATTGGACAGTGGAAAAAGGTTGCCTTCTCTGATGAATTGAGGTTTCTACTCCACAGAAGTGATGGACGGTGGTGGATATGGCATCAGATATACGAGAACCAACACCCGAATATGCTTGTAGGTCAAGTACAGTGTGCATGTGCATGTCTAGGGGATGTTTTCCTGGTATGACCTGGGACTGCTAGTACCACTGGATGGATCTCTGAATGCCAATGGCTACCTGTCCATCCTCACTGACCACATGCATCCCTTCATGTTGGATGTTTTCCCTGGTGGTGATGGTGTCTACCAACAGGACAATGTGTCCTGCCATGTCACTAAGGTGGTGCATGACTGATTCCAGGAACATGACAGTGATTTCTCCTTTGGCCAGCGAAATCGCCCAACCTCAATCCCATAGAGCACTTGTGGGACCATTTGGATCAACAGGTTGGGTGTGCAGACCCACAACCACGTAATCTCCAGAACCTCCGTGCTCTGCTGCAGTCCGAATGGGCACGTGTGCCTCTGACAACCTTCCAGGGCCTCATTGCATCCATGCCACGGCGTCTCGCTGCTGTCATCCGGGCCAAGGGTGGTCATATTATTCTGATACGACTGAGTATATATTGCAAATTACAATGCACAGTAGCATAAAGTTTTAAACTATAATTCTTAATTAATTAATTTTACATATAGCACAGTAAATAAGTTCAAAAGGATTTAAAGTTACCTCTTTATTTTCAGTTGTAGTATTCCTTTTTTTAGGGGACTTTGTTGTACTTTGCAGCATAGTGCTCACTTCAATCACATTTTGAACTTCAAAATCAGCAGGTGCTGAAGGTGGACTATCACTTGTAGAACTTATTTCTTCTGCCTCAAAAACTTGTCTGTTACAATACATTAAAAATACAACTATAAAATTGAGATTCAATGTTAAACCATTTTACAATACAGACGTTAGAGAAATTTACCCAATTCACATGCATTTTATATATTAACTTTTGAATACCTGTTTCAAAATGCTTCAAATTTTCAAACATTTCTCAGTATTTTTCTGTATTTACAAAGCAAAACAGATATCATTAGAACTGCTTAAAATCTAGTAAAACTTTTCTTAAAATTTTGAATTATATTAGTTTTCAAAAAAAAATTTTTTTTTTGAACATAAACACACAAAATTGGATTCTAAGTAAAAATTTAAAAGCTGGGGGGGGGGGGGGGGGGAATTAATGGTGCTCAGCAAAGAGGCTAAGGAAGTGTCCCCCCCCCCCCCCTTCCATAAACAAAACAGAATATCCCATGCGTATGGATAAACAGTGCAAAGTCACCTTGTGCAATTCTGGCCTATGTTTTAAAGTATTACAGTGAAAAGAAAAAAATAGTTGTTGTTTTTTTAATTATATTATTCAAAAAGAAATTTTCTTTCCATTAATATTAAATTTAGCTGCTTCAATTCATCAGGTTTTATAATATTAAACCATAATTGCTTTGCCAAATCCATTTTTTTTTTACTACATCACTGTGAAAAAGTCTTATTAAAATTATTATATCAGTAAATTCGTTCAAATAATCACAAAGTTCAGATTCAAAACACTATTTAATTTGGTAAAGAGCAAAAACTATTTATATTGATTGATTATTTGGCAAAAATAATTCTAAGGTTCATTTCTTTTATTTACACTCAGATGACAAAAATTTCTGGACATTTCTCAAAGCATGTAAACTCACTGGACAAAAAAATTCGAGTACAAGCAAAAACATGAGTCATCCAACCAGATCACACACTTCCAAGAGTTGACAGTCCAGTCTTTGTGGCACTGCACCCACTGTACCGTTCAGCCTTGTGCAAGAGCTGTTAACATGGGTCTCTTCCATGGTATTCTGCTCCAGATAGCCATGGCATGCAGTTCCCTTCGGAATGTTCATTCGAAACAGCTAGTTATAGGCCTGCATTGACTGACTGGAGCAATTCCTGCCTTGTTGCAAAGTGGTTTCCCCTAGCAGTGTGTGACACAATGCGGCAGTCCCTATTGGTGAGCATAATCTTTCTGCCACAGTTCTGGCGATGATTAGTGGTGGACTGTGATGTACGCCATTGCTGGAAGATGCTTTGGACAGTACATTTCAACACACCTGCAAAGGCAGCAACTTCTTGTACACTATGCTTTTCGGCTCAGCAAACACAATACCTTTTAGCCACTCATTCACATCTTTGGTGCGACCCATGTTTCGTGGAGCGACTAACACACATGTGCACACAACCACTTCTTGTCATTGTATGAACCTGTAGTGCACAGCTATTTGTAGGATGTGTTTATTACTGGTGCGCCCTCTGTTGCTGTCAAACAGACATAGCCCTCTTACAGCAGGAGATGACTAATTTTTTGCTCGGTGAGCTTATATATGTATATCACTGAGAAAAAAATTACAGCAGACTGATTTTTCTGCTTGAAGTAAAAATTTATTTTTCTATTACTGAAAAAAAATTTCTTTCTATTCACATTATATTATGTTCCGTTAGTTTGTTTTTTTTAATATTTTTTTTATTTACATTGCCATACCCTCTCCCCCTTTTTTTACTAAATCACCCTAAAAATGTCCTATTAAAATTAATAGTATGCTCATTTTTGTTATACATTTTACTTTCATAAAATTCAAAAATGGAATGCTGATTAATTTGGTATATAACACAAATTACAGGTAATGTACAAAAGAATGGAAACAGCAATGTAAAAATCATTAATACAGTGTTGGACTGCCATGAGAGTTCAATACAGTATACATTGTGGCATAGAGTCTACCAGTGTCGGAAAATCAGCAGGAGGGATATGACACCATTCATCCACAAGAAATGTGATCAACTCCTGCTTGTCTATGGAACTGTAAAATGCTGCCTGTGACATTCCAGAAGTTTCCATAGATTTTCTGGCAGGTTGATATCTGTGACTGTGGTGGCCTGATATGTGAAGAAGTTATCTCAGTTATGTCATTTGCAGGTTTCATGCCTTTGTCAGTGGCAGGTAGATGACACTGTTTAACATAAACTGAATACTTTCTGCAAACCTTGATGTTTTCATTTTTCTATCCATTACCTGTATTTCTAATTACTAGTTATTTGGTAAAAAGTTTGAACTTTTGTTTTAGCTGAGCACAGTGAAAAAAATAGCTGGGACAGTGAATGTAAATCAGTCTTTCAGGCTGAACCCTAAAAGAGTTAAAAGTTCCAGGTAAGTTGCAATGTATGTCACCACCAAGTATTAAAAATACATCATGGTTTTATTATAATTAACTTTAAAGTTGCAATTAGATTAAAACAAACTAGAAAAATTATTTATTTAAGTTAATGATTTAAATTTTTTTTTCCCTCAGACATTGAAGGAACACAAAATATTGCAAATACTTAACTTTTCTTATTTCTTACCTTTCAGGAATTTCTGTTATTGGCTTCGAAATCTCATCAGTATTACAAACAGAGATCTTCTTTTGTTCACCTCGTTTTTCACTCTCCTTTAGGTTAGGTTGAGGCTTTGGTATACGAAATCTTGACATTGACCTTGGTGCATTATGTTGTAGTTCTGAACAATTGACATTTTCAGGCAATTTTCTCTTAAGGCAAACAGTTGTTTCTTGTTCCTTAGTACTTTCACTTTCCTTATCAGCTGTATTATTCACCATTGTATTATTATCATTTTGAATTTCTTCATTTGTATGCTTGTTAACCACAAGTTCTTCTTGGTCTTTCCTTGGTTGTATTATTTTCCTGTTGCACAAAATGTCTACATTATTTTTACAGAAAAGCATTTTTATATAATTATACAAATTATAATACAACAAATTTTACTAAATCACGAAAAAAAATACACTTTATATCCCAGTTATTTAAAATTTTCACATACCTAATTTTTTTAGCTACATGATAAGCTGACAAAAACGAAAATTATTGTTCAGAATCCCTAAACATCAATTACAGTTTATTTTGGTTAAATTTTTGTGAATTCTAAAAACTCCATATGTAGCATTTTAAGTGATTTACTTCTTTATAGTACAAACAATAAAATCTAGATTATAATAAATACTGTAATCTTTCACATTTCTTACCTTTCAGAAGTTTCTGTTATAACTGTATTAGGAAGCTCTTCAGCATTACTAACAGATCCCTGCTTTACAACTGTTCGCTTCTCCCCCTTGAAATTTGGTTTAGGCTTTGGTATACGAAATCTTGATATTGACCTGGGTGTTTTTTGTGGAGGTTCTGAACTGTCTACATTTTCAGATAATTCTGTAACCAGACAATTATCGTTTTGTTCACTATTTTTGCTTTCATTATTAGCCATATTATTGCACTTAGTACTATTATTACTTTGGATTTCTTGAAATGCATGTTTTTCCATTGCAGCTTCATCTTGGTCCTTCCTTGGATGCATTGTTTGCCTGTTACATAAAATTTGTATATTACTATTACATAATAAGTTTATAGAATATAATTATATTATGGTTTTAATACGATTAATTTGAAAATATAACACTGCACAAAATCAAATAAACCTATTCTTTCTACTTTCAGTTAAAGGTTTAAATTTATTTCACACATAGCTGTTTCTTTTTTTTAGCTATATAGCAGGTAGGGAAAAAATCAACTAAATGATACAATTTTTCTAAGGGATAAAAATGTTGAATTCTATCAATTTTATTAACAAATAGCATTTTAATTATTCTCTTATGTACTGAGATCAAGCACTAGCAACGAGTTTAGGCTTAGGTTTTGTTGGGCTGAGCTGAAGCCTGATTGGGATCAAAAATAGCAGAGATGAGTAATTTAAATTTTTCATTTAATTGTGAAGAAAAATAAATATATAAAATACTTCTGATTATAATTTTAACCTTTTAATATCTTTAAGTAATTAAAAATAAGCATAATGGGCTTTGATTATTTTTATATACTATTCTCTTTTATAAATAAATGGCTCTTAGAGTTTATAAAGAGGTTACCCAAAAACTTTTAGTTTCTACTAGTATTTCTAATATCTTTCATTCCAAGTAGCATTAATTTTATCATAAAATGATTATAATTATTTTAAAGTTTGTAATAACATATAAATGAATATAAAAATAAGGGACAAGCACTTCCTCATATGTTTTATGATGTGTCAGAGAAATGCTTACCCCAAATTGGACTTGTGCTCAGTACTTTTGAAATGGTTCATACTGGGCTCAATAACTATTGAAATTATTAGCCTGGCTCAATAACTTTAGGTTTCAGCTCAAAAAATTAAGCCCAAACTCATCTCTATCAAGCACATAAATATTGCATTTTTTTTTCATTTTTTACCTTTCAGAAGTTTTTATAATTGTAGTTGATGTCTCTTCAGAATTAGATACAGAGATCTTTAGGCCTGTTCGTTTGTCACTCTCCTTTAAGTTTGGTCTAGGCTTTGGTATGCGAAATCTTGATAATGGTGCTTTCTTTAGTGATTCTGAACTATCCACATTTTCAGGCAGTTTTCTCTTTAGACAGACATTTGTTTCTTGTTCTTCAATACTTTCACTTTCTTTATCTGCTTTATTATTACAATTTGGATTTTTTTCATCAGTATGTTTTTTTACCACAAATTCATCTTCATCCTTCCTTGCTTGTTCTTTTTTTCTGCTGCATAAAATTTGTATATTTTTCACTTAATGTATAATATATACAATTATCATGTAGTTTAATTATGAATAATTTGGAAGATACAATATCATAAATATTTATATATAAAATATATTATTCTTTATATGTCACAAAAATTAAAAATAAAACATGTTGCAAATGATGAAATCACTCAATTCCTGTTAATTTAAAAAGGAGAGAGACAACAAGCAAATTTTTCTTCTATGCATAAAATAAATTTTTAAGCCTATCTTCCTTTGAAATTAATATGCAATAAGTTTACTTTTATTTTTCACCTTTTGATTTCATTGATATTGACCTGGGTGCAAGGAGGCAACCGGCAGTGCAAGGAAGCAAAGGAAAATATGTATAATTTTTAAATGAATGTATTTTGTCTTTTAACAACTTTACATGAGACATTATAATTAAAAACACCTAAGATTTCAGAGTATATGCTGTATTATATGTTGTAATCTCATAGTTTGGGAGACTGCAATAATGGCTTCCCAAACTTTCCTTATTTTAGGAGGAGAAGAATTAAATGACAAATGTTTTTTGCCTATGATACTCCCCATATCATAAACTATCATTTGACACATAACTCATTATGATCAATCCCTATGAAATTTCCTCTCAGTTTTGGTAGGATGAGAGGAAGGATGCATTTTTTTTCTTCGGTACCTCTTACAGCCCTGTCCTCCTTAGTTCCTGTTCTCCATAACTTTTAACTTAATATATAATTTGGTAAATCATTTTTGAATCGTGCATCCTTCCCTTCATTATTAGCTTTCATTTGACACATAATTCATTACAAATCAGTTCAACTGCTAAAAAGATATAATAGAACCATTCACTTTTAGAAAAATTACCTGCTTATTTGTACCATTTTTTAAAACTTTACATATTCTCTCAACCTTTTTTTTTTGAAGGGGGGGGGGGGGAGTAATGAATGACAGTGAGCAAGTATTTTATAGTCTACAATATTTTATTCCCAATATTAGAATCATGGTGCAATCTTGCAATGGCTGAAAACTTCCATCCATTCTTTTCAGTATTATAGGGAAAGAGCAATTCTTTAGAAATACTGAACTTTAAAATCAGATTCTTTAATCCTGACAGTGCATGCCTCTGCATACTATATATAAAGTCATGTGTACTGAACAGTACTGCAGTCACATGATCACAGTAAGTAAATTAACAAAGCAAATTATATGAACTAATTAAACAACAAAAACCTACGAAGCAATGGTGTAGAAAAAAAAAGCATCAATCCAGAATTAGAGTTCTCCATCTTGTAAGCAAGTTGGTGGGGTTATTTCACACTTGCCTAATGGTTTAAACATAAATCTGATGCAAATTATTTGTACTATTATGAGAATGATGTTAAAGTTAACCTTCTTATTAGCAACTGTAGAAAATATTATAAAGAATACATAATTTTACAGTGAAGGTTGTAATTTGATGATTCCAAATGGAGTAGAGAAACTGGCGTTTTCTAGTCACTTTGCTCTATATTTTCCGTGACAACAAATAAAGTTAAATATTCATTTCATAGTTGCTTTTAGCTTGTGAATTTGGCAACAGTAATTTTTTTGCATTGGATATAGAAGACAAGACTGTAATTTAAAAATGAGAGTGGCAGGGGGGGGAGAGGGCTGCAATGGTCTCATAGACAGTACTGTGATTGAAATCTGGAAAAGGGTTAAAAACTGATCTATGAACAAAACCAATGTCAAAAGCTTTCATCTGATACAGATTTTGTTAATATTACGAATCAAATTTGAAAAAAAAAGTAGAGTAGCAAGTAGAGTAGATATACTAGAATATGAAATATAGGTAATTATGTTTGCAATTTTATTGTCTAGTATACATTGTAAATATATAATGCTATATTTATGACTTGAATTTAAGCTAAGAAATAAGTTGGTACATTTATTGCAATAAGTTATCACACTGTGGGTTAAAACCCACCATGAATTGTAATAACTTTTCACTCCTCACATTTTGAGTTATAAGGAGTTTTTACCAATTGATTGTACAACATACATCGTGATAATATAGTTATAAATTATTAAAGTCTATCATAGCAAGAAATATAAATCACCATTTACAAGAAAATAATGCATTAACATTTGAACAAAATGGTTGCAGAAAATACTCCAGAGGCATCAAGGAGTAATTATGAATTGATAATGTTATCTCTAACCAAGTAAAATATTAAAAACGAAATATGTCAGTTGCTTGGACAGACTATAAAAAGGCTTTTGACAGTATTCCTCATTCTTGGCTTTTGAGAGTACTTGAATTATATAAAGAGAGTACTTGAATTATATAAAATTGATTGCACTCTAATTGATTTTCTCAAATATTGTATGGAAAACAAACTTAGTGCTTAATTCAAACAGTACTTCTTCAAATATGATCCAATTGTGATAGGAGGATTCATCCAAGCAATTCAAGATCAAGTTATAAAGACAAGAAATTACGACAAACATATTATTGGAAGCAACATTGAGGATAACTGTAGATTATACAAATTGCCTATTGAAACTATATAGCATATATCCTCAGCATGCCCATTATTAGTTCATACAGAATATCTATGAAGGCATAATAATATTGCAAAAATTATTCATCAAGAACTTGCATATAATTCCCATCTAATAGATAAAAAAAACTCCATATTACAAATATAAACCTGAAACAATCCTTGAAAATTTTTATAAAATTTATTGGGATAGAACTATTATTACTGAGCAGAAGCAGTTATTAATAATCGACCAGATAGTTCATATTAACCTACAAGAAAAATAGCTATTATAATAGATATTTCAGTACCTCTTGATGATAATTTACATAGAGTAGAAGGAGAAAAAAATCAGAAAATATGAAGAACTAAAATATGAATTGCAGCAACTACTTAATCTAAAATCGATTACAATTATCCCAATGTAATATCTGTATGTGGTTTGGTAATGAAGAAATTAAAACACTATCTTGAAGTTGGGTTGTTTTACCTCTGAACAGCACTTTTTTGCACACCATGGGCTAAATGGCACTACCTTGAAGATTTAAATATCAATCATAAGTTAATATCAAACATAAAAAAAATATATATATATTATTAGATACAACAAGAATTATAAGGAAATTCCTAAACTGAAGAAGTTTTATTCAGTCTATGTTTGATGTTATACAATACAATTTTTAAAATATTTACCATTTACATTGCTAGCCTGACTGGGACTATTAATCTCAGATGGCAGATACCTATCATGTTGGACATTACAGTGCTGTTTAATCACTATATACTAAATGCCTCAATAAGTATTTTGAAATTGTGAAGACTTTCAGGATTCAACTTCGGTGAATGCTTAGTTTGAAGACCCTAGTTTCATAGTCTTATTTGAGATTGATAACTATCTAACAAGAAGAAATACTACGTTGTTGAAGATTAGATACTATTTGTTCAAATGCTAAATGTCTACTTATATATATATATACATTTTGACACCACCAAAACATATACTGGATCACCTGGTTTTAGATTTCTCCTATGCATATATTCTCCCCCCCCCCCCAACCATCCCATACTTCATAAAAAAAAATTATATTATTTACCTCTGAAAAAAAAATCTGATTTCAAATTTAAAACCACTATTATTTTTCCACTTTAAGAACCTGTTGAATCTTAATGGAAAATTTACTAGTATATTTATATAAAATAGCAATAAAGTTATTAGCCAATGAAAACCTTTTTGGCATCACTTGATTTTAAGCCTTTGCAGTGCTATGTTGTGCTGGATGAAACATTTCATTTTTTGTTTCTTGTTCATTTCTGCTCTAACCAAAAAGAGATTGTTAAAGGCAATGTTACTGATAAAAACTTTCTTTGCAATTTTGAAATTTAAATTTAAGAAGACTATTTTGCATGGCTGAGTGGTTAGCATGCTTGGCTACTGATCTAAGGGACCTGGGTTCGAGCCCTAGGTAAGGCATGAATGTGTTGTTTTTCTGCTGAGGTCCTGTCATCCTAACAGACCTTCTACTGTGGCACATAAACTGACAGGCTCCTGTCAGACCTCTGTAGCAAGCAGCTGCTTGGGGGGGGGGGGTTACTTTTATATTATAAGGAAATAGCATTATCTGCCATTTTGCACCAGTTAATTTTCATTTCGTTTAGGTTGTATAATGGCCTAGTTCAGGATTTCTCAACTGATGATACAGAGAACCTAAGAGTATATGAGAGAAGTCTGGGGGTACTTGAACAAAAGTGAAATGTCTGAATTTTTGTTTCAAGTTTTACAGCTCTTTATTATTCTTCTACTTTTCACATCCAAAATCCAGTTATGATTAAATTGCTTAAATAAATTTGTAGCGATCTTATATTTTTTTTAATTTAGGTATTGGGGTACTTCAAATTTAAAAAGAAAAAAAAAGGGGGGGGGGAGTTGTAAAACACTGGTCTAGTTCAGTGGTTCTTAAACTGTGGGTGTGGCCATTAGGAGGGGAACTTGAGCAATTTGGAAGGGGGTCCAAAGCTCTGAAAGTTTTACATTTGTTAGTATTTTCAGTAAAAAATTTTTTGCAAACACAGGATTTCTTGTGCCTTGCATTATAGGAGCAAAGTCATGTAATTTTATTTAAAATTCTATGAAGTCACATAAATTTATTAATATTTTAAGGGGGTTGTAGTATCAAAAAGTTTGAGAAATCCTGGTCTAATGATTGGATATTCTGATCAGCGATTTTGTTCTCTGCATGAATGCTTAGTTTTTCTGTGATGTGTGTGTTGTCTTTCAGCTGAAGCTCCATTACTGATTTCGAGTTGCAAAAAGTGAAATCAGAAATGGCTATTGTGTCTATTATAAAACATTCTCTAATGAAGTAGAATCTGAAACAAAATGATTACCATAGGCCTAGAAATAGGAGCTTTCCAATCCTCTGCCCTTCACAAGCAAATCATTAAAGTAAACATTCTATCCTTCATGCCCATGAAAGTAATAAATCAACCAAAACGAAGTCAGCTGTATGTAATGGAAGCAAAGAATACTGAAACCAAAGAATAAAACATCACATGTACAGTGAGTTGTATTAGGGGGGGAAAAAATATGAAAATGGAAAAAAAAATCTGGAAACATTTTTTTTTCAGCAATTTTATGACTATTGTGCAACTTTTAACATTTTGCATGCATTTAGGAAGATAAAAAATTATTTAAATTTTTTTTCATTATTTTCATATTGATTCCTACTACAACAAAGTTTATACTATAAAATAAGCATTTTATTTATATACACATTTGCATTCCACATTGTAGATAGTGGTGTGAGAGACTATTTCACCATTAGTATTAAAAGAACTTCATCTCCAGAATTAGAGATTAAAGTTTACACTAATGAAGTGTTTACTTAAAAAAAAAAACTAATAAAACCATTTTTCCTGTGTCATCATTATCATCCTCAAGCAGCCATGAGCTACAGAGGTCCAACCAGACCATGCAATTTAGTTCTCCAATCATATCTGACCTAAGCTTCATCTGGACACTGCACACCAATTCTAACAAGGTCCTGTTTGACATTGTCTGCCCACTGCATTCTAGGTCTCCCCCTCTTTCTGGGGCCTTTAGGCACACTCTTTCATAGAAAGCCGTTTCTGAAATAAGCTCAATAACCCTATTCGCTAATCTATAATTATCCATATGAGCAACATGGCCAAACCAATGGAGTCTCTCTGTACAATACAATATGCTGCTTAAAGGAGGTTGCCAACTCCTTTGCCTATACTCATCATTACTTACAAAGTTGAACCATCTAATGCCCAAGATACTGTGCAAGCATCTAGTTTCCTGTTATCTTGTTTACAAAGCATCCAAGTTTCACTACCATAACTAACCCTAGAGAGAACCAAACTATTACACAGTCTAATTTTAGTCTATAGGTGTATACACCTATTTTTCCACACTCTCCATAGATTCTTAAAAGTACCGGCATCAATCCCTATCGTCGGTTAATCTCATGCTGCACATCACCAGTATCTCTTACATAGCTCCCAAGATAATTAAACTGTGACAACTGCTCAAGACTGCAACCATTCAGATTAACCGAATCACAGCCTGCTTGACCAATTTTCATCACTTTAGTTTTCTCTCTGTTTATAACCAAACCTACTCTCTACTACCAGTCTCATTAACAGCTCAAATGAAAGAGTTCATCTCATCAACATCATTTGCCAAAAGGGCTAAATCATCAGCATAATCTAAATCAGAAATTTTCATATCTCCAGTCCATTTAAGGTCAAAATCTTTCCCTTGAAGTGAATTTCACATAACATAATCAACAACCAAACTAAAGAGAAAAGGAGACAAAATGCACCCTTGTCGAACACCAGAAGTAATGCTAAACCAATTGCTACAAGCCTTACCAACTCTCACACACGACTCAGTGTTATTATAGAGAGCTTTCATTATGTTAACTAACTTGTCTGGTATACCATATGATCTCACAATCAACCACAAATTATGACGATCAACAGAGTCGAAAGCCTTTTTGAAATCAAGAAAACTAGTAACCAAAGGTTTCTGAAACTCTAATATTTCTCAAGAATCTGCCTGAGTGAAAATATCTGATCTACACATCCCCTACCACTTCTGAATTCACATTGCTCATCACACAACTGACTGTCAACCAGATTCTTAATTCTATTAAGCCCAATCATGGGAAAAACTTTATCTGAAACAGAAAGTAGGTTGATACCCCTATAGTTATCACAAGAACTGTGATCACCTTTTTTTAAAATAGGGATAATAATACCTCTGGTAAAATCCTTAGGAACCATATCATAAAAGATATTCAAAATTTCAGTCATCCAAGTGGTAACAGAAACGTTCCCAGCTCTACGCATTTTTGTAGCAATTTCATCTACACCTTGGGATTTATGAAGTTTAAGTTTAGAAACAGCCAAAATAATTTCAGATTGTGTTATAGGGCCAACATTAAAGCCACCAATGCATCTATCATCATTGCAAACAATGGGAGTAGAACTAACCACATTGTTCAGAACATCACTGAAATGCTCAGCCCACCTAACCATGACAGAATCCTCACCTTCTATAACCTTACTTTGTTTATTCTTCAATCCCTGTATACCTGTCCATTTTCTACCACACAAAACATTAACTATCTGATATAGCTCTCTGCTGTTGTGCTATCTAACTGCTTCCTCAGCTTTGTCAGCCAAGCCAAAGATTCTTATCAGCAGCTAACTGATCCTTTACACATTATTAAAGCTCTCTATAATGCTTTCTATTAAGACTAGTAGGGTATTGATTAAGGATATTCCTGCAGTTTTCTTTCTGAAATAAGCTCAAGTGCCTCATCACTCAATTTTTGCCTCCTCTGCTCCTTTTTTCCTAAAAGAGTACTTTAATTTCAAGAAAAGTCTGTTTAAAACAGCCCCATTCTTCCTCAACTTCAGTAGTAAGCAAATCATGACTGTCATAATGATAAAGTAACCCATCAGGGTAAGCACTTATTTATACACAGATACATTTAATTTAGATATATTAAAAGTATAATAATAAAGATATTTAAGATTACTACCAATTTTATTTACAAACAGCATTTCAATAATAATCAATCTTAGAAAATCAAGTAGACAAGTATTAAATTTTTTTTTCACATTTTTTACCTTTCAGAAGTTTTTATTATTGTATTAAGAGTCTCTTCAGTATTAGATACAGTTATCTTTTCGTCTGCTTGTTTCTCATTCTGCTTTACATTTAGCCGATGCTTTGGTAAGCGAAACCTTGATGTTGACCTTGATATTTTCTGTGGTGGTTCTGAAATATCTACATTTTCAGACATTTTTCTGTTTGGACTGACATTTGTTCCTTGTTGACTACCATAATTACTTTCTTTATCAGCTGTATTGTGCTCCTTAATACTACTCTCTTCTCGGATTTCTTCATTTATATACTTTTTAACTATAAATTCATCTTGGTCTTCCCTTGATTGCATTGTTTCCCTGTTGCATAAAATTGATGTATTATTTTCATTTCAATATATAATATTCATATAATATACTACCATTTTAATATGATGAATTTAAAAGATGCAATGACATCATAAAAAAAAATAACTTCTCTTTATGCTCCTAACTAAAGGCTAAAATTTATCTTTTTTGTTAGGTTAGCAAAAACATAAAAATAAATTATGATCTTGAAGAATCACTAAACACTGGTTAAGTTTTTTGTGCAAAATTTGTTAATTCTGATGACTCTTCAAATAGTATTTTAATTTAATCTTTTACAATGAGGGATTATTAAAAAATTCTAGTATTCATGACAACATATGTTTTCAATCACTTGTTACAGCACTTTGGTAATTTTCATAGAAAGCTCTTCTACATGAGCTTTTGTGATCCACAAGACCAAATTTACATAAACTTATAATTCCAGTTTTGACCATATATTGCATGCAAAAGGAATGCACAATAGAGGGCTTGTGTATAGTGCAAATAAGTTAATGTTCATGAATTTATGGTATTGTGTTTGATGTGAGCAGTCTGTCCAGTGTGAATTACGTGAATATGGATAAGCATGGAATGTTTGACACCACACAAATGATAGTTTGCTTTAGGTCAAGTATTGTTACAGTGTGTCCTCTTTGGAAACATATGCAAGGGCTTCTTCCTTGAGGGGAAAAGGGCTCAAGGATGACTTGGGAAATAAAACTATACTACGACTATATATATACGATGCTGCAGGTAGTCTTCACAACAACAAGCTCTGTCTAAGAAGGCTCTTGTTACTTACAGCTTTAGTTACAGTAGCCGTCCCATGGCCGAGTGGTTAGCGCACTTGGCTACTGATCTAAGGGACTTGTGGTCGAGATCAGGTAAGGCATGGACGTTTGTGATGTTTTTCTGCTGAGGTCCTGCCATCTTCTGAGACCTTCTACTGTGGTGTATAAACTGACCTGATGGATGGCTGTGATGACAGCCTCCTGTCAGACCTCTGTGACAAACAGCTGCTTGAGGAGGTATTTATTTTATATTTCTTAAGTGTGGAAACTTAGTCCAGATGAACTGTGGGTGTCCATACTAGCAGAGAGAGTCAATGCCCTTCACCCATCCATAGAACTTGATAATTAGTGGGTCACTACTCATTCACTTCTAGCTTTGCAAAGTGCTGTAAATATTCATGATGACAATTTGATCCACAATCCTCCAAGGCCTAACACTGAACACTATGTACAGGAAATCTTTAGCGTAACATTTTCATTATGGTGGATATAATAATAAATAATAATAATACCCCCTCAAGCAGCTGCTTGCCACAGAGGTCTGACAGGAACCTGTCAGTTTATATGCCAGAGTAGAAGGTCTGAGAGGTTGGCAGGACCTCAGCAGAAAAACGACACATACATCCATGCCTTACCTGGGGCTTGAACCCAGGTCCCTTAGATCAGTAGCCAAGTGTGCTAACCACTCGGTCATGGGACTGCTATAGAGATAATAATAAAGTTTATGATAGAATACCAAAAGCTTCTTCAACTGTTCTGTGAATGTAGAGGGATGATAATAAAGCCATATAAATTATTTTGTCAATGTAAAATATGTACATTCCTGCATTGACCTCAGCTTCATACATTTAGAGTCTTTTTTAATAAATAATATAAACATTGATAATTTACCACTGAATAAATCAGGAGGGGGAGAGTTGTTGTTTGCATAGAGCAGCTGAAACCCTTATTCCTTTAAAAGCAAGAGGGCACTAAATTTGCAACTTTGTTCCATGCTTTCATTTTTTCCCCCAACAGAAAACATCCTTTTAAATGTTTTTAATTATGAAAATTAACAAATTTCCCTATGTGCAGTAACATGACTAAGCTCAGTTACTTCAGGATAAGGTTCTACAATTCTTTTAGTCTTCATGCAGAAAACACTTCAAAATTAACCTAACACTTTAAGGGTTAAATCCTCTAGCCATTTTTAAATATTACTTTGAAACACGAAGTTTTTTTTTTACAACAAGAATTTTGACAACTGTAATAATAAAATATATATATAACTGTTAATACTAAAATATTTTAAATTCATTCTTGAAAATATTTCCATAGCTTTTGGGTTGTTTTACCTTTCAGCAGCACTTCTTTAGCATACAATACCCAGGTCCACAAGGGATCAGAGAAGGTAGGAGAAGATTCACTGGCAGCTTTATAAGACGGACAGGAGCTTTCTGACAAGGACATCTACGTTTCTTAAAATGCAGAGGGCATGAAAATGTGCTTTACATTTGGGCCCTCTGCTCTCCTGTATAGGGGCTATGACTTAATGTACTAACTGATGGATGGCTGTTTTTCCAAGCCCATCAGTGTACCTTTTCTCATTGAATGGTGGTAAAATGGGGGTTGTAAGAGAAAATATCAAAATAGGCACAATTGGGACTTGAACCTTAGAACATCAGAATACAAGCCTAGCATGCTACTGACTGAAACAACCCTCCCCTTATTTCAATGGCACACTAGGATGCCTGATATAATAGCAGGGAAAAAACAGTCTTCAGGATGCCAATTTTGCCCCAATATATGGGTATTTCTTTTTATCTTCTTTACCACCAATTATTTACAAAATTTACACTGCTTTTAGCAAGACTTAAAACTGATGGACTTTGCTTTTCTCATGGCGCTACAAAGTTTAAGCATTTTTTAATTAAATATATTAAGCTATATTTCAATTATAAGTAATCATGATGTTTCAGATCTATTAAAACAAAACAAAGGTGGGAGGAGAAATATAGCAACTTATGGATTCAAGTTGGACATCCCTATAAATTCAGTGTCTCACCAAAATCTTTAGGCACGAGCCCATCCATGGCAACAAGTGGTTGCTAAGATATGAAACCATGAAATCCTGAAAGGTTTTTCAGCAATAATCACCTGATACATACACAAAATTTCAAGTTTGTAAATACTGCATTTTTTCCATATTTCTTACCTTTCAGAAGTTCCTGCTACAACTGAATTAGGAAGCTTTTCACCATTACATTCAGGGACCTTCTTTTGAACTGCTCGTTTATCGCCTTTCAAATTTGGTTTAGGCTTTGGTATACGAAATCTTGATATTGAAATGGGTGCTTTTTGTTGGGGTTCTGGACTATCTACATTATCTGTATCCAGACAAACATTGTTATCTTCTCCTCCATTTTCAGTCACATTATCCCACTTACTATTATTAAATTCTTCATTTGCTAGTTTCTCTACTGAAAATTCATCTTGGTCCTTCCTTGGATGCACTGTTTCCCTGTCACATAAAATATGAATATTATGCTTATAATACATAAAATATGTATAATATATATTAAAATGTTAAAATTCTTATATTTAAAAGTTTATTTATATTACATTTCACATATTACTATTTATATATTATATATTACTGGGTTGGGTTGTTTTACCTCTGAGCGGCACTTTTTTTGCACACCATGGGCTAAATGGCCAGGTCACATGGACCCGAAGGCTCACAGAAGGTTGGGGGAGGGGACCCACTGGAACAGCTGTTGGGAGACAGATGGTAGCCTCCCGTCAAGGCCATCCAGCGTGTTCTTTAACGTACACAGGGTATGGCTCTCCCACATACGGGGCCACGGCTTAACGTCCCATCCGACGGACGGCAGCCTTTCCAAGCCCATCGGTGTCCCCTACTGACCATGGGCAGGGCGGGGAATTTTGCGGAGATAAATTTCAACGCTGACCCAACTGGGAATCGAACCTGGGAACTACAGATTACGAGCCTGGCGTGCTACCGACTGAGTCACCCTCCCCCCCCCCATATATTACTGTTCATATATACTGTTTAAATATTATAATAATTGTTAAAATCAAGATTTGGACAAATTAGAAATTATCTTCTGAAAAAAATTTTTCCCCCCATTTCATAAACAGGACAGAAAATTCCATTAACATGAACAATACAAGTCACCATTTTTTTCAAGGCCCATTTTCTTAAAATATACTACACAGAAAAGAAACATTAAAAGACACAAAAATCATGTTTCAACTACATATATTATTCAGGAAGAAATTTACTTTTGATTAAATTATAATTTAACTTGAAATAATTAGCTAAAAATATTGATTACCCTGAACAGTTAGTCTCTGGTGGTCTAGGAGTTAAGACACCTGGCATACTTCTGGAAGCCTTGGGTTCGAATCCACTCAGGGCAACCATTTTTTTTTTCAGCTACTTATTTCAAGTGTTTCTTGTCTGTAGGGCATTTTCCTGTGATGCTTATTACAGAAATATATTTAACTGTTTTTATTCATCATGTTTTTTCAATATTAAGCTTAATTGCATAGTAAGATCTATTTTTCATTATATCACCATGGAAAAGCTTTATTAAAGGCCTATTATGGCCCATTAAAATTAAAGTTAAAAATTAAAATAAAAATGAGTATTAATTAGGCAAGTCTGAAAAAATTTACACATCTGCCTCCTGGATTCGAACTTGACCCTTCCAAGGTCAAGGACATCTATAGACTTTTTTGTACAATACATGAAACTTTGATTTTTTTTTTAAATTGCTGCTTGAAAATTATTTTACATATGACTTTTAAAAATGCATAAATTCAAGCTTGAAAAATAATATTTTCTATTTTCATTTGATGCATATTTTATTAAACTACAATATAAATAATTCGATAAAACCATCTGATTGCCATATTTTAGAAGTGCTATACAGTATTGCCAATTTGTTTGTTAATGTTACTCTGTATTGAAGCAATCACCTGATTTAAGACCAGAAGTTTGATTTGAACTATTATCAACAAATTTTTCTTTAAAGTTTCTAAAATCTCCTGATAATTAATAAAAGAATGCTATTTTTAAAAATGGAAGATTTTGGAAGTAACTATGAAATATGTACCTTTTTTTTTTTGGTGTACCACTTTAAAAAGCATTAAAATTAATATGTTACTACAATGTTCAAAATTTTTACTTCAATAAAATTCAGAACTAAATTCTCTTTAATTTGCTATATAACATGACCCATTTCTGTTGATTGGTTATTTATTAAATTATTTTAAAGTTGACTTGTTCATTGGAATCTGCAACAAGCTTGGATTTTTTTTTAAAGTATGGTATGGAGAAAAAAATTACAAAATGGAAGAAATGTTGAATTTAAACAAGAATTTTTTTTTCCCAGAAATAAATAGCCTTTCTATTCAAGTGCATTATAATCATTTCTATCTATTAGTATTTTTTAAATAAATTTTTATTTGTGTTGCCGGATGCATTTTTTTTTTACTACATGTCTAAAAAAAGTCCTATTAAAATAAAACCTGTCATCTTTTTTTGCTAAATATTTTATTTTCAGAAAATCCAACATTAAATGCTGATTAATTTGGCATATATAACATGCATAATTCTTTTCATTAGTTATTTGGCAAAAAAAGTTCTAAAGTTATTTTTTTTTGCCTGATCAGAGTGAAAAAGTAGTTCGACCTGGGAAGAGTTAAGGAGGAAATCCTGAGTTTGAGTCCAGAGGCAGATGGTTGGATTTTTTTGACACTTAGCTAATTATACTCATTTAATATTTAAAGAGCTGTCCCGTGGCCGAGTGGTTAGTGCGCTTGGCTGTTGATCTAAGGGACCTGGGTTCGAGCCCCGGATTAAGGCATGGATGTTCGTGTTGTTTTTCTGCTGAGGTCCTGCCATCCTCTCAGATCTTCTACTGTGGCATATAAACTGACAGGCTCCTGTCAGACCTCTGTGGCAAGCAGCTGCTTGAGGGGGTATTTATTTATTTTATTTATTAATATTTAAAGAGTTATTGAAGCTACAATATTTAACAGCAGAACACACTGTTGCACTCATTGTGAATTTTTTTTTTCTTCAAAACTGATTAAAATTGAAAAATTACTCAGACTTCGAAAATTACACTTTAACAAATGATTTGTTGTAACATTTGAATTGTTTTATCTCTGAGTGGCACTTTTTGCACACAATGAGCTAAATGACCAAGTCACAGGGACCACAAGGGCTCAGAGAAGATAGGGGAAGGGTACCCATTGGACAGCTATTAGGATACAGATGAAAGCCTCCTCACAAGACCATCTTAACAGGTTCTTCAATGTGCACTGAATATGGCTCTCCTGCACACTGAGACATGCCTTTATGCCCTATCTGATGAAAAGCAGCCTTTCCAAGACCATCTGTGTACCCTTTCTGAGCAAAAGGTGGTGGTTTAGCAGAAAAAAATTCTCACTGTTTCAGTGCAGACACAGGTTGGGACTCAAACTTCAGAATTGCAGATTAAGAGCCTGGCTCACCACTGACTGAGTCAATCTCCACTCCTGTTATAACAGTTATTGTGCTTTAATTAACTTTTGAGATAAATTCTTATGATTAGCAATATGCTTCAAAAATGTTTCAGATTCCATAACTATTTAAATATTACAATGATAGTTAAAAATCAAGATCTGGACATTTTTGAAATTATTATCTCTAGTGACATTTTTTCCACAAAAAGCTTATTTTCAAAGTTATGTCATTTTCCCATTTACATAACATGAAAGCATCCCAATACCTAATAATCTAGTGCATAAGTTACTTTCGCTACCTTTTGGTCAGCTGAATTTATAAAACCAGGTTCACCCTGGTTTTGCCTTTCAGTGTTCAAAGTTTATTCCACTAAATATTTGCTTTTCTTTCTATTTATTAATATTTTCCATAAATGGGGTATTCCATTATTTTTATTACATACTACCTTATTCTCACTAAAAACTTTTCTTTCTATTTATATGCATTATAAATATTTCTGTATTCTGTTGTTTCTTTAATGAAATTTTATTTGTCAGATGTATCTTTTTACTACGTGACTTTAAGAAATGCTATTAAAATAAAACTAGTAGTCCTTTTTTGCTAAATATTTTATTTTCAGAAAATCCAGAATTAAATGCTGATATATTTGGCATTTAACATGTCATAATTCCTTTTATTTGGCATACAAGTTCTAAAGTTAAAATATTTTTTTGGCTGAATATAGGGAGAAAATAGCTTGGCCACTGAAAGTAAACCAGGTGTTCAGGGCTGGACAGTGGAAGGGTTAATGGAGCATTATTATAAATTATTGGATTTACCGTAATCTTGGCTTTACTGTAACACCCTGCATGTAATAAATTATTATTATGCCCTGAAAAGCTTTGGATAACCATGACTAACTGGTTTTTGATTATTGCTTTCTGTCTAGGGTTAGGTTGTTTAACCTCTAAGTGGCACTTTAAGGTTCACAATGTGCTAAAATGGCCAAGTCACAAGTACTCCAAAAAGTTGGGTTTAAGTGAAAGGAACTCAATGGGCAACTCTTAGGAGGCAGAAGGAAGTCTTCTGTCAAGGCTATCCAACATATTCTTTAACCCTTTAATACCCAAGAAATCTGAGAAAAGGGTAGAGGATAGTAAAGACAAAGAAATAGCACTATTCGGACTAGTCCATTTCAAAATCTCGGCCGTTCTGGGCGTTAAAGGGTTAACGTGCACAGGGTGTGGCTCTCCTGCACACAGGACCATAGTATAATGTATCATTTGACAAATGGCAGCCTTTCCGAGTCCATCAGCATCACCTTTTGGATGACCAGGTGGGGGTTAGCAGAGATAAAGCTCAACACTGGCACAGTTAGGACTTGAAGTTGGGAAGTGCAGATTATGAGCTTAGTGTGCTACCAATGGCACCAAACCCTACCACTGTTTGTCCAGGGACTAAGAGCAATAATAGTTAAAATCTTTTCCTAATCTAATTTTTTACATTAAATACAAATTTCTTATTTTAGATTCTTTAGTCTAAAGTAAAAGTTTTAGATTTCTTATTTTATATGATACTTGTTTAATCTATCTATTTATCTTTACATTAATTATCTCTTTCATTATTCAACCTTGAACCAATGTTTTTTATTCTTCACAAGATGTTGTGAATAGTCAGGTATGACTACTGGCATGCCTACAGGCTTTTGATAAACCCCAGTGATTTACATATATTTCACACACATCTGACAAATTATTTTTGTCACACACAAAATTATCAAAAAAAAAAAGATCTACTAAAGGATCATTATTTAAACATCAGTTATTCTATGTGGTAAAAACCATTTCTACCAAACCCATTTATAAAACAGCATTTTAACTATAAGCTTAAAGCATTGTAATATTAAACTATAAATTTAATCCCTATAAAATAAAAGCATGTGATTATTATACTTTTTTCACACTTATTACCTTTCAGACATCTCTGTTGTATTAGGAATCTCTTCAGGAACACACATAGAGATTTTCTTTTGGACTGCTCGCTTCTCACCCTTTAAATTTGGCTTAGGCTTTGGAATGCGAAATCTTGATATTGGCCTGGATGCCTTCTGTTGTGGTTCTAAACTATCCATACTTTTGGATATTTTTCTGTCGAAACAAATACTGGTTTTTGGTTCATTAGAATTTTTTCTTTCGTCAACCTCCATATTATCATATTTAGTGATGTTTTGGATTTCTTCACTTCCTTGTTTTCTTATAACAAATTCCTCTTGGTCTTTTCTTGGATGCATTGTTTTCCTATTGCATAAAATTTTATATTATTGCTACATTATTAATAACACTTATACATAATTATATTGTTTAAATAAGATTAATTTACAGGGTACAAAAACATATGATGCTCAAAATTATTCCACCAAAGAGTGGACAAAATCTTCTGAAACTCATGGCAGTCACAGATGATCAGATGGGTATGACATGATTTTGTTTACAGCTTAATAATATAACCCCTAAAGTAACTGCTTGCCACAGAGGTCTGACAGGAGTCTATCAGTTTATATGCTATAGTGATATATAGTGAGATCTGGGGTTCAAATCCAGGTCCCTCTGAGACAAGCACACTAACCACTAGGCCATGGAATGGCTTCTACTGCTCAATGAATTGAATAAAATGAATGATATGCAATACAACTACATCTTTTAATACATGATACACTCAGTGGCATGTCATGGCATAGAGATTTCTGATGGTGTTTTGAGAGATGTCTCACCGCATCATGTACATATGGTTCCATAATGCAACTACATTTGGTGCCAGTTAAAGGTAGGCTTGCAGTTGATTTGAATCATGTCCCAAACATGCTTGATAGACAACATTTCTGGGGATGGCTGAGCTTACCTCTGAATGGAACTTTTTTTGCACACAATGGGCTAAATGGCCAGATCACAAGGATTCAAAGAGCTTAGAGAAGGTTGGAGTATGGGGATCCATTGGACAACTGTTAGGAACAGATGGAAGCCTCCTGTCAAGGCCATCCAGTGTGCTCTTTAATTTGCAGTGAGTATGGCTGCTCTGCATACAGGATCACAGGCTTACATCTCATCAAATGGACAATGGCCTTGCAAAACCCATCAGTGTCCCCTTTCTGACTGAGGGCAGGGTGTGTGTGTGTGTGTGTGGGGGGGGGGGGGGGGGGGGGGGGTAGCAGAACAAAATCTCAACACTAGCCCAGGTGAGATTCAAACCTGGGAACTACATATTATGAGCTTGGTACTGACTGAGCCAACCTTACCCACCATAATAGTTAAATAATAGTCTCGATGCCTTGTAGGCACACCCTGGAGATGACAACACTATGTAGGGGAGAATTATCTTATTGGAA
Source organism: Ryuthela nishihirai (assembly GCA_038380435.1). Taxonomy (NCBI): domain Eukaryota; kingdom Metazoa; phylum Arthropoda; class Arachnida; order Araneae; family Heptathelidae; genus Ryuthela; species Ryuthela nishihirai. The sequence goes on from JAWZYU010000028.1 coordinate 35,918,420, forward strand.
GATGACATTAGATATACCCTCCAGAACACACTAGCTGTATATGTCACCAGAATATTGCAGGACATTCATATTACAAATTACACATAACAGAGGTAAACTGGTATTGTAACTGATGACTTACCTAAATGAGGATACCCTGTGGGTGAGTGGTATGTCATTTGTGCAAAATGGTTGGATTTGTTTACTGTCCATATGATCTCTATATGTGGATATGATGATCATCAACACATAGAAATGGGATTCATCATTGAAGACAATGTTACCATTCCTTATTCCAGGTAGCTCTAGTCTGACACTAGTCTAATAAAGCCTAATGGTGGCATGTGTCTAAGACAGTCTAAGCATGGAATGGAAGCGAAGTATTCTGGCAATGGTCCTGGTTGTGATAGGAACTTCCATGGCAGCAGTTATAGTTCATCTAATGGTAGTTAGAACTGCATCTGCTGCCTCTGACAATCCACCCATGCAGATGTGCATCTGTCAGTACCTGACCCTGTGCAATGACTCTGATTAGGTACCTTCTTCAGACTACTGGTGCTAATGATGTTCAACCATCCTTACATTGCATTCCACATATGCAGCAATACAGTAGGCAGATCATCCAGCTTCACAAAGTCCACAATCTGACCCTGCTCAAATGCATCCTGCAGTTGATGTGGTTAGCAAAAGTCATCATGGCATCTTCTACACTTCATCTTCAATATCTGTTACCAACACTATTTAATAGCTTGTTTCAAATAACAGTACCTGAAGGATTTGGCTTAGCCCCTCAGGATATGTCCTGTGATCTCCAGTATATACTACATATCAGTCATGGAAACAAATTTTTGTATATATATCACTGCCCTACACTTCAATGCTGATTTGTATCATCCTTTATTACTACTGGTGGAAGAGGCAATTTCAATGTTGAGTAGTGTATAAATAAATTATCCCTCAAACAGCTGCTGCTGCAGATGTCTGAGAGGAGCCTATCAAGTATAACATACCTTAGAGAAAAATCTGTGAGGAAGGAGAGACCTCAGCAGGACAACACAAGAATGAAACATCCATGCCCTATCCAGAGATCCAACTCAGGTCTCTTTGATCAGTTGCTAAGCATACCAATTATTTGACCACAGGGCAGTCTAAATACCGAAAAAAATATTTTTGCAACTCCCACTGAATGGATAAAATATATTTCACATGCAACTCTTAACTTTTTGTTATTTTTTTGGCCATAGAAAAAATAACTATATTATTTAATGCTTAAAATGTCAGAAGACAATTTTCACCTTTAAAACACTTTTATAAATGGGCTTGCAATGTGTTTTCAGACTTATTTTTTCTTGGTGGGTGAGTGGTAGCATGCTTGGCTGCTGTCCTGGATAAGGAAGGAATGTTTCTTATGTTGTTTCTTTTTGAAGTCTCACCTTCCTCACAGGCCTTTCCTACAGTGCATTATACTGGCAAGCTCCTGTCAAACCTCTTTGGTAAGCAGCTTCTTGAAAGATAATTGTTTTTTATTACTCAGAATTAAACATTCTTTCCTTCTGGTATGTAACATAGTTATTTAAAAAACATTTTTTTTTTCTATTCATGGTCAGGTCTGTAAATGGTAGCTAGGTAGTCACTGGAAGGAGAGCTATGCACCAATCCCCTGTGATGATGCATAGAACCGGCCAGGCCTAGCACCTAATGTCCGACCCCGCCTTCTCGTGGTGCAGACCGTTAGTAACTTTCAAAAGAGATACTCTCTTGTGGAAGTGAACAGAAGGGGAGGGCTGCCAGATTAGTGTGGTCTACTGATCTGGACAACTATGGCTACTTTTCTTTTTTTTTTCTACCCTGCTGAGGAGTGGTCAACCACACAGGGTCCTGGTGCTGACCATATAAACCTACTGGACTGGACAGATATATGGCTCTGAGCTTGATTATGGATCCTGATTTTGCTGCACTGGTGGGCTTCTGTGGAGGGAAAATCTTCCGCTGTGTTTTCTGTTTGTTTGTGGGTTGACAGCCCCAAGTGAATAGATTCACAGGATATGTTTATCAGCTGGTGGATAATCCTGAGCAGAAGTCATCGCAGGCACCTGAACTCTTTGCTTCTATTGGCATCGTCAAATTCTGCATTGGAGGAAGTCTTCCAGTGTAGATGGCTTCAGCCTTTAGTAGTGGGGGAACGGGTCTTTGCCCCATGTCTGCGATTAGGGGGCTGTTTGATATTGTCGGCATTCCCTCTCTCAATAAACATAGTTTCTTTAAACGTCCCACTAACCATTTTCTCTCCATAGGTAGTTGGAATGTGAGGACTCTGCACAGAGCTTTTTCTCTTGATGTCCTCACACAAGAATTCCACCATTATAATTTAGATATTCTCGGCTTGCAAGAGACCAGATGGACAGATAAAGGTTAGATTCTTAAAAATAATCTTAAATTTCTCTTTTCAGGGAGGGGCGAAAATAAGCATCACCAAGGCGTGGGTCTGCTTCTCAGCAGACACGCTAGCGATGCTCTTCTCGGATATGAGTGCATTAATGAAAGGTTTCTTACAGCAAAATTTCAGACAAGCGTTAAAGACTTGAATGTTATCTGCTGTTATGCCCCCACTGAGGATGCCGATGAGAAGGATAGGTTTTATGAACAACTTCAGGATATTTTGAATTCTGTCAAGGAGATATTACCCTTGTTCTTGGTGACTTCAATGCCAAAGTTGGTACTGACTCTGACCTTTGGGGAGGAGTAATAGGCCCTTTTGGTATTGGTAGCTGCAATGGCAATGGGCAACGTCTCCTACAGGTAAGTAAACTCAATGGATTCAGAATAACTAACACTTATTACAAACACCGCAACATACATAAGTACACATGGGTTTCACCTGATGGGCTGCATAAGAATATGATTGATTACATATTAATTAACAGCAAATGGGCTAGTTCTGTTAGGAATACCAGGGCATATAGGGGAGCTGAAATTGGATCTGACCATTACCTTGTTAAAAGTGTGTTGCAACTTAAACTTAAAAAGTGTTGTGCTAGGGTTAAAAAATTTACTTTTAATACTGAAGCTCTGAAAGATCCAGTTATAGCCAAAGCTTACCATGATAGGTTACTTAGTCATTATGACAGTCATGGTTTGCTTACTACTGAAGTTGACGAAGAATGGGATCATTTTAAACAGTCTTTTTTGGACACTAACTGTACTCTTTTAGGAAAAAAGGAGCAGAAGAGGCAGAATTATCTGAGTGATAAGGCACTTGAGCTTATTTCGAAAAGAAAGAACTGCAGGAATGTCCTTAATCAATACCCTACTAGTCCTAATAGAAAGCATTACAGAGAACTTAATAAACGTGTAAAAGATCAGTTAGCTGCTGATAAGAATCTTTGGCTTGATGGTTTGGCTGACAAAGCCGAGAAAGCAGTTAGACAGCACAACAGCAGAGAGCTGTACCAGATAGTTAATGTTTTGTGTGGTAGAAAACGGACAGGCATACAAGGATTGAAGGATAAACAAGGTAAGGTTATAGAAGGGGAGGATTCTGTCATGGTTAGGTGGGCTGAGCATTTCAGTGATGTTCTAAACAACGTAGTTAGTTCTACTCCCATTGTTTGCAATGATGATAGATGCATTGGTGGCTTTAATGTTGGCCCTATAACACAATCTGAAGTTAGTTTGGCTGTTTCTAAACTTAAACTTCATAAATCCCCAGGGGTAGATGAAATTACTACCAATATGTTTAGAGATGGGAATGTTTCGGTTACCATATGGATGACTGAAATTTTGAATATCTTTTATGATAAAGGCATGGTTCCTAAGGATTTTACCAGAGCTATTGTTATCCCTAATTTCAAAAAAGGTGATCGCAGTTCTTGTGATAACTATAGGGGTATCAGCCTACTCTCTGTTCCAGGTAAAGTTCTTTCCATGATTGTGCTTAATAGAATTAAGAATCTGGTTGACAGTCAATTGCGTGATGAGCAATGTGGATTCAGAAGTGGTAGGGGATGTGTGGATCAGATATTTTCACTTAGGCAGATTCTTGAGAAATGTTTAGAGTTTCAGAAACCTTTGGTTGCTAGCTTTGTTGATTTCAAAAAGCTTTCGACTCTGTTGATCGTCATAATTTGTGGTTGATTGTGAAATCATATGGTATACCAGACAAGTGAGTTAACATAATGAAAGCTCTCTATAATAACACTGAGTCGTGTGTGAGAGTTGGTAAGGCTTGTAGCAATTGGTTTAGCATTACTTCTGGTGTTCGACAAGGGTGCATTTTGTCTCCTTTTCTCTTTAGCTTGGTTATTGATTATATTATGTGAAATTCACTTCAAGGGAAAGATTTTGGCCTTAAATGGGCTGGAGATACAAAAATTTCTGATTTAGATTATGCTGATGATTTAGCCCTTTTGGCAAATGATGTTGATGAGATGAACTCTTTCATTCAAGCTGTTGATGAGACTGGTAGTACAGTAGGTTTGGTTATAAACAGAGAGAAAACTAAAGTGATGAAAATTGGTCAGGCAGGCTGTGATTCAATTAATCTGAATGGTTGCAGTCTTGAGCAGGTGTCACAGTTTAATTATCATGGGAGCTATGTAACAGATAATGGTGATGTGCGGCATGAGATTAACAGACGAATAGGGATTGCTGCCGGGACTTTTAAGAATCTATGGAGAGTGTGGAGAAATAGGCGTATACACCTGAAGACTAAAATTAGACTGTATAATAGTTTGGTTCTTTCTAGGGTTAGTTATGGTAGTGAAACTTGGACACTTTGTAAACAAGATAACAGGAAACTAGATGCTTTTGATTCCAGATGCTTACGCAGTATCTTGGGCATTAGGTGGTTCAACTTTGTAACTAATGATGAGATTAGGCAAAGGAGTTTGCAACCTCCTTTAAGCAGCATATTGTGCAGAGAGAGACTCCGTTGGTTTGGCCATGTTGCCTGTATGAATAATTATAGATTGGCGAATGGGGTTATGAACAGTGTGCCTAAAGGCCTCAGAAAGAAGGGGAGACCTAGGATGCGGTGGGCAGACAATGTCAAACAGGACCTTGTTAGAATTGGTGTGCAGTGGCCAGATGCAGTAGATGTAGCTCAGGATAGACTTGCTTGGAGAACTAAATTGCACGGTCTGGTTGGACCTCCGTAGCCCATGGCTGCTTGAGGATGATGATGATGATGATTCATGGTCAGACCTTCAAAAGCTTATTTGCAGGCTATAACAGAAGAAACAACCATACAATACCAGGACTCAAACCCAGACCCTAAAAGTTGCAGTGTCACCATGAACCAATGCAATACTCAGAATTGTACCACCAATGCAGTTCTGAAGCTACATTACTTTTTTAAAGTGCTTTAAAGTTAAAAAACAACAACATTAAATTGGACATACATATTAATTTGTTTTTTTTTTTTGTAAAATAGTTTGAATTTTACTAACCTTAATACTTTAAAAATTAAAAACCAAAATAAGTGGATAAGACACTTTTGCACTTATATATGATATATACATGTATATAATGGTAAACTGAATCACAGCCAGCCAGACCAATTTTCATCACTTTACTTTTCTTTCTGTTTATAACCAAACCTACTCTACTACCAGTCTCATCAACAGCTTGAAAGAAAGAGTTCGTCTTATCAACATCATTTGCCAAAAGGGCTAAATCATCAGCATAATCTAAATCAGAAATTTTCGTATCTCCAGTCCATTTAAGGCCAAAATCTTGCCCTTGAAGTGAATTTCGCATAACATAATCAATAACCAAGCTAAGGAGAAAAGGAGACAAAATGCACCCTTGTCGAACACCAGAAGTAATGCTAAACCAATTGCTATAACCAACATTTAGTATCAGCAAAACCACTGTATGAGAAGAAGAAACATTGATACCACTGTAACTGCATGGATAGTGAAAAAAAGCAGAAGACAAGGTATGAGATAACTGAGCATGCAATGACCAAAGGAACTACGAAACAGCTAAGTATAGAGAACGTTATGAAATAAATGATTCAGGCAATTTTAGATCTTGGAAAGAGAGACTGCTCATCCAGAAATATGGCTTTGAATGAGAGTAAATTATATTTTGTTTCTCTATTTATCAGTTTCCTTAACAAGAGAATTTTGAGACTTCAAATATTTGATAAGCTTTTGATGAAAAAATGTTTAATTACTAACAAGTGATCTGGAACATCCTTTTCCCTACTAGATTATACTGAATGACTAATTTTAACTTTTTTGGGGGGTTCCTACAGAAAAATATGATTCTAAAAGATATTTCACACTGAATCCAAATATGTTTTTTCATTTTTTCTGTCACATACAGATTCCATGAAAAATGTTATCATATTATAAATTTAACAATTTTTGATACATATCCAAGTACGTAAATGTACAGAATCAGGTACAAAAATAAACTTCACTCTTTTCACTCTTATGATGTTGAAGGAGTTTATCTTATTAATGTCCAATAATATTGGGAAAATATAAGATATTTGGGTTTCACTTCTCTGGTGACATTTTTCAAAGGTTGAAATGTCTTCATTGAAGCGCTTAGCTTACCGTGTTCATTACCCCCCCCCCCCCCCCCCCCAAATATCTCGGTTGTGCCACTCTGATGATATGGACAATTTTTTTTTTGCTTTGGTGCAATAACTTTTCAGCACTTAGCAAAGATCACCAAAATTTAACACCCGAAAGGAAAAATTCATAGTGTTCAGTAAAAAAAAAAAGCAGCTAACAAAATGTCCTCCCTTTCATAAACAGGGCAGAAAGTCCCATTAATGTGAGCAGTCCAGGTCACCTTATATAACATTGGACATGTTATATAAGGTGACCAGACCGTGCAATGTGTTCTGCATAACATGTTTTAAAGTATCCATGCTGGGTTTGGGTTGTTGTTTTATTTCTAAGCAGCACTTTTTTGCACACCATGGGCTAAATGGCCAGGTCACATGGACCCCGAAGGATCAGAGAAGGTTTGGGAGGGGAGCCACTGGAACTGCTGTTGGGAGACAGATGGTTGGCACACTGGATGGCCTCCCGTCAAGGCCATCCAGTGTGTTCTTTAACGTACACAGGGTATGTCTCTTCCGCACATGGGGCCACAGCTTAATGTCCCATCTGACGGACGACGACCTTTCCAAGCCCATCGGTGTCCCCTACTGACCATGGGTAGGGCGGGGAATTTTGCGAAGATAAATCTCAACGACTGACCCAGCTGGTACTCAAACCTGGGAACTACAGATTATAAGCCTAGCACGCTACTGACTGAGCCACCTCCACCCCTTATCCATGCTGAAAAGAATCATTAGAAGAAATAAAATTGTAGTTCAGGTAAATATTCTAGTATTCGGGAAGAAATTTCCTTGCAATTAATATATAATTTAACTGTTTTTATTCGTCAGGTTTTCCAAAATTAAGTCTTATTTGCATAGTCCGATCAATTTTTTTACTATATCATGTGTCTTATTAAAATCAATATGTTTAAAAATTTGTTTATATCTTTTATGTTCATAATTTTCAGAATTCTGTTTAATTTGGTATATAACATGACCTATTTTGGATGATTGGTTATTTTTTTTAATTATAAAGTTGACTTGTTTATATAACAGCATAGTTGGCAAAAAGCCTGGACAAAATATGGTACCAAGAAAAAAATTACAAAAATGGAGTAATTTTCTTGCTTCAAGTAAATATTTATTTTTCTGCTTTTCAGAAATAAATAGCATTTGCATTCATGTGCATTATAATCATTTCCATTTCTTTACATATTTTTTTTTTATTTGTACTGCCAAATACATTTTTAACTACACGAGTCTAAAAATGCCCTATTAAAATAAAACTAGTTGGTTTTTATTTTCAAAAATTCAAAATTAAATGCTGATTAATTTGGCATATAACATGCCATAATTCCTTTTATTAGTTATTTGGCAAAAAAAGTTCATTATTTTTTTTTGGCTGATCATAGTGAAAAAATGGCTAGGCCTCTGGATGATAAGCGAACTTTGGTAACGATATCACAAAGGTCTCCAAATGTATACAAAACAACTTTTCATAACATGAGAGACTTGGCAAAAATTTTTCTCGGGTAGCTTTAAATGTTAGCTTTCATAATTATCAATATTACATACATAATATAAACTTTACATTTATTTTTCAGTAAAAGTAACAATCTACTATTGCGCATATATTGTAAATGGTGTAGGGAAGTATTTTACACTGATCAAAAAGTATTACCAAAATATTAAACATACATTTTTTTAAATATTTTAACACAAAATACATAAAAAGATTTACCATATATCAAATAAATATAAGGAAATTTAACGCATCAGTACATTTCAGGTAATAATCTACAGAAAATCCTACCCATACTTTATACATTCTGGTTACGGTTTCCGACTGCACTTGATATTAAAGCGCTGACGTGTTTAGCTGTCAGGTATATTCCACATCATGCTGTAACATAAATATGTGGCAAATTTCCTGAGCAATAACGTTAATTTGGTTGATTATTAACACAAATTTTATTAGCACTTTTCATTGATAAAATGAAGTAACATTATGAAGTTTTCCATAACAGAAATATTAACAGAAATGAAAATTAAATTAACTAATGCAAATTTACAATTTCTGTGAAATTTAACTGCCTGCTCCTGATTTGCCAAAATATATAAAAATATGATTGAAAATTGCCATTTCTGTAGCATATATATGTTTTTCAACACCCCAATTAAAATCTTTTCCATAAAATCTATCACCCCGTGGCCGAGACGTAAGCGCGTTTAGTTAGTGACCAAAGGGACCTGCCCATTGACTCAATGTACCTGACTACTGCACTACGTACTGATCAAAGGGGTTCGAGCCCTTCTATCATCATCATCCTCAAGCAGCCATGGGCTACGGAGGTCCAACCAGACCGTGCAATTTAGTTCTCCAAGCAAGTCTATCGTGAGCTACATCTACTGCATCTGGCCACTGCACACCAATTCTAACAAGGTCCTGTTTGACATTGTCTGCCCACCGCATCCTAGGTCTCCCCTTCTTTCTGAGGCCTTTAGGCACACTGTTCATAACCCTATTCGCCAATCTATAATTATTCATACGGGCAACATGGCCAAACCAACGGAGTCTCTCTCTGCACAATATGCTGCTTAAAGGAGGTTGCAAACTCCTTTTCCTAATCTCATCATTAGTTACAAAGTTGAACCACCTAATGCCGAAGATACTGCGTAAGCATCTGGAATCAAAAGCATCTAGTTTCCTGTTATCTTGTTTACAAAGTGTCCAAGTTTCACTACCATAACTAACCCTAGAAAGAACCAAACTATTATACAGTCTAATTTTAGTCTTTAGGTGTATACGCCTATTTCTCCACACTCTCCATAGTTTCTTAAAAGTACCAGCAGCAATCCCTATTCGTCTGTTAATCTCATGCCGCACATCACCATTATCTGTTACATAGCTCCCAAGATAATTAAACTGTGACACCTGCTCAAGACTGCAACCATTCAGATTAACTGAATCACAGCCTGCCTGACCAATTTTCATCACTTTAGTTTTCTCTCTGTTTATAACCAAACCTACTATACTACCAGTCTCATCAACGGCTCGAATGAAAGAGTTCATCTCATCAACATCATTTGCCAGAAGGGCTAAATCATCAGCATAATCTAAATCAGAAATTTTTGTATCTCCAGCCCATTTAAGGCCAAAATCTTTCCCTTGAAGTGAATTTCACATAATATAATCAATAACCAAGCTAAAGAGAAAAGGAGACAAAATGCACCCTTGTCGAACACCAGAAGTAATGCTAAACCAATTGCTACAAGCCTTACCAACTCTCACACACGACTCAGTGTTATTATAGAGAGCTTTCATTATGTTAACTAACTTGTCTGGTATACCATATGATTTCACAATCAACCACAAATTATGACGATCAACAGAGTCGAAAGCTTTTTGAAATCAACAAAGCTAGCAACCAAAGGTTTCTGAAACTCTAAACATTTCTCAAGAATCTGCCTAAGTGAAAATATCTGATCCACACATCCCCTACCACTTCTGAATCCACATTGCTCATCACGCAATTGACTGTCAACCAGATTCTTAATTCTATTAAGCACAATCATGGAAAGAACTTTACCTGGAACAGAGAGTAGGCTGATACCCCTATAGTTATCACAAGAACTGCGATCACCTTTTTTGAAAATAGGGATAACAATAGCTCTGGTAAAATCCTTAGGAACCATGCCTTTATCATAAAAGAGATTCAGAATTTCAGTCATCCAAGTGGTAACCGAAACATTCCCAGCTCTAAGCATTTCCGTAGTAATTTCATCTACCCCTGGGGATTTATGAAGTTTAAGTTTAGAAACAGCCAAACTAACTTCAGATTGTGTTATAGGGCCAACATTAAAGCCACCAATGCATCTATCATCATTGCAAACAATGGGAGTAGAACTAACTACATTGTTTAGAATATCACTGAAATGCTCAGCCCACCTAGCCATGACAGAATCCTCCCCTTCTATAACCTTACCTTGTTTATCCTTCAATCCTTGTATGCCTGTCCGTTTTCTACCACACAAAACATTAACTATGTGGTACAGCTCTCTGCTGTTGTGCTGTCTAACTGCTTCCTCGGCTTTGTCAGCCAAACCATCAAGCCAAAAATTTTTATCAGCAGCTAACTGATCCTTTACAAGTTTATTAAGGTCTCTGTAATGCTTTCTATTAGGACTAGTAGGGTATTGATTAAGGGCATTCCTGCAGTTCTTTCTTTCCGAAATAAGCTCAAGTGCCTTATCACTCAGATAATTTTGCCTCTTCTGCTCCTTTTTTCCTAAAAGAGTACTGTTAGTGTCCAAAAAAGCCTGTTTAAAATGATCCCATTCTTCCTCAACTTCAGTAGTAAGCAAACCATGACTGTCATAATGACTAAGTAACCTATCATGGTAAGCTTTGGCTATAACTGGATCTTTCAGAGCTTCAGTATTAAAAGTAAATTTTTTAACCCTAGCACAACACTTTTTAAGTTTAAGTTGCAACACACTTTTAACAAGGTAATGGTCAGATCCAATTTCAGCTCCCCTATATGCCCTGGTATTCCTAACAGAACTAGTCCATTTGCTGTTAATTAATATGTAATCAATCATATTCTTATGCAGCCCATCAGGTGAAACCCATGTGTACTTATGTATGTCGCGGTGTTTGTAATAAGTGTTAGTTATTCTGAATCCATTGAGTTTACTTACCTGTAGGAGACGTTGCCCATTGCTATTGCAGCTGCCAATACCAAAAGGGCCTATTACTCCTCCCCAAAGGTCAGAGTCAGTACCAACTTTGGCATTGAAGTCACCAAGAACAAGGGTAATATCTCCTTTCTTGACAGAATTCAAAATATCCTGAAGTTGTTCATAAAACCTATCCTTCTCATCCTCATCGGCATCCTCAGTGGGGGCATAACAGCAGATAACATTCAAGTCTTTAACGCTTGTCTGAAATTTTGCTGTAAGAAACCTTTCATTAATGCACTCATATCCTAGAAGAGCATCACTAGCGTGTCTGCTGAGAAGCAGACCCACGCCTTGGTGATGCTTTTTGTCGTCCCTCCCTGAAAAGAGAAATTTAAGATTATTTTTAAGAATCTGACCTTTATATGTCCATCTGGTCTCTTGCAAGCCGAGAATATCTAAATTATAACAGTGGAATTCTTGTGTGAGGACATCAAGAGAAAAAGCTCTGTGCAGAGTCCTCACATTCCAACTACCTATGGAGAGAAAATGGTTAGTGGGATGTTTAAAGAAACTATGTTTATTGAGAGAGGGAATGCCGACAATATCAAACAGCCCCCTAATCGCAGACATGGGGCAAAGACCCGTTGCCCCACTACTAAAGGCTGAAGCCATCTACACTGGAAGACTTCCTCCAATGTAGAATTTGACGATTCCAATAGAAGCAAAGAGTTCAGGTGCCTGCGATGACTTCTGCTCAGGATTATCCACCAGCTGATAAACATATCCTGTGGATCTATTCACTTGGGGCTGTCAACCCATAAACAAAAAGAAAACACAGCGGAAGATTTTCCCTCCACAGAAGCCCACCAGTGCAGCAAAATCAGGATCCATAATCAAGCTCAGAGCCATATATCTGTCCAGTCCAGTAGGTTTATATGGTCAGCACCAGGACCCTGTGTGGTTGACCACTCCTCAGCAGGGTAGAAAAAAAAGAAAAGTAGCCATAGTTGTCCAGATCAGTAGGCCACACTAATCTGGCAGCCCTCCCCTTCCGTTCACTTCCACAAGAGAGTATCTCTTTTGAAAGTTACTAACGGTCCGCACCACGAGAAGGCGGGGTTGGACATTAGGTGCTAGGCCTGGCCGGTTCTATGCATTATCACAGGGGATTGGTGCATAGCTCTCCTTCCAGTGACTACCTAGCTACCATTTACAGACCAGCCCTTCTATATAAACTATTAATTCAATTTCTTAGAAATATTGATATTTTTGATAAATTGTAAAAAAAAAAAGGAAAAAAGAAGTATAATCATATAAATGAAAAATAAATATATAAAGAAAAAAAATGAGAGAAAAAATAATAGGAAAAAAAATAGAAAAAAAAAGTAAATAAAATAAATTGAAAAATAGAAAAAAAAAAATATATATATGTAAGGGGAAGAAGGGGGTGAAATTTTCGCTGAAATTTTGTCTGGGTGAGTCTACATTTTTCATGTCTTTAAATGTAAGAATATTCATTTGTTGATTTAATTTGGATTGGATTGGGTTCGAGCCCCGGGTAAGTCATGGTTGTTTAGTGTTGTATTTCTGCTGAGATCCCGCTATTTTCACACACCTTCTACTTGCCTTCTACTATGGCATATATAAATTGACAGGCTTCTGTTGGACCTCTGTGGCAAGCAGCTGCTAGAGGGGGGTATTTTAATGCAAAAAAATATTGTTAATTCAACATCATTAGTCACGATTTTGATGCTGTTAATTATTAGTCATGTAAAGAAATATTATAGTAATAGTATTCAATCATACAGAGGAAAAGGTTTGTACATTTTCTTTATACCTAAAAAAACTGACTTCTTTTTCAGCTTCTCCATATACAGAGCGCTACCAATTTATTAGAGAATTTTCCTGTTGGATCAATGAAGAACTAATTCCGAAACTCTATTACATTTGAAATACGTTTTGTATGAAAATATACGTATTGCTAAAGATAAATTTAAGATGTCAACAAAATCTATCTACATCTCTATTTTTTTTTAAATATTTGTTTTAGGTATTTAAAGAGTTGTGGAAACTGAAATATTTAACAAAAGAGTCACTCAAGATTTAATTACACAATTACAGCTCCCATAACTCTTTAATTTTTGAATGAATATTGTTTAAAAAAAATGAGATTTAGATAGATTTTATTAATATCTTTAATTTATCTTCAGCAACATTTTGTGATACAAAGAACATTTTAGAAATTATATATTAATCTATTGACATAACACTGAAATAAATAATGAATAAAATTCCCATTGACACCATGACAATTGTAATTCCATAATATACTGTTAGGGCTCTCTATTATATAATGAATTTACTGATAATTATATTCAATACCTTGATTTTCTGCTAGTTTTTTCTAGTGGATACCTTTAAACCCAAAAATTTTTCTCTGAACTTTAATGTATAACATGTACTTCCCTTGTTTAGACAATAAATTGTAAAGATGATTTTGGACGGAACTGATAGAAAGAGTGATGGATTTACCTCTATTCTATGCAGACTGAGGAAAAAAAGGGAGTAGAAGACAGGATAATGATGTTTTATATCCTATGCAATACCCACAAAATGTTTTCTTTGACATAACTATTTACGATCGGCAGCCGCCTTTGTAAGACGCTAAAACAATACATGTTTTCCAGTTTTGTTTTTTGGAGTAGGAGAAAATGTGAAAATTTTTATATGACCAGCTATTCTTCATCTCATAAAAAAATTGATACAGAACCAGTTACGATTGTTTCCTAGATAAGGAAGCTGATAAAAACATCGCCTTTGTCAAATTCAGTGATAAATGGCATGCAAAACACTACCAGCATAACCACAACACCCGAAATAGATCCATCAGATATCTAAGATGACCAATGGATTTACAGTGGTCATTTTAGATATCTTTTCGATATCTTCTGGATCTATTACTCTAAATGTCGTTGTGTGCGTACGACCATATTTCTTAAGACAAAAAGTTTCCAACTGTTAAATATATTCCTATATTAAATGCCTACACAGTGTGATTACATAGATCCCTTGAGTTTTATTTCAGAAAAAAATTTCATATTATATTATGACTTCGTAACAGGTATAAGGACGTAAACATATGCATGAACTTGAGCTGTGATTCTGGTGTTTTGCCCAACTATTTTGCCATGGAACTATGTTTTTACTGATCCATAGCATAGTTAAGTGCCCCTCTACTTACAGAAAGCATGAGTACTAAAACGAGCCATGCGCCTTTGCCTGCTGTTTGTGCGAGCTTCATACCAAGCTTCTACAGTACTTCATGGAAAATTTCAACGAATCGCCCATCCACTGACAGTTTTGTAGCACGAAGAAATTGCTGCTATCTGGTGGGCAATTAGTTCATTAATGGAAAAAGGCTCCTTTTTCTAATAAGAATAAAATTGCATGTTTAAGAATTATTTTATCCTATTACATAAAAAAAAGGAGAGTAACAGAGATTTTGGTGTCGGATATGGCTACAAGAAAAACAATTGTATTCACATATGAATTTGTTAAATGAACTCGTTTTAACGATTCACACAACTATCGCAAATGAGTGAAGAAACGTATAATTCATCAAAAAGGCTATGTTGCAGTTCATGAGTCAACATGGCGCTACTGAATAAATGTAGCGTAGGTTGGGTTGTTTTACCTCTGAGCGGCACTTTTTTTGCACACCATGGGCTAAATGGCCAGGTCACATGGACCCCGAAGGCTCAGAGAAGGTTGGGGGAGGGGACCCACTGGAACAGCTGTTGGGAAACAGATGGTAGCCTCCCGTCAAGGCCATCCAGCGTGTTCTTTTACGTGCACAGGGTATGCTCTCTCCCATACACGGCGCCACGGCTTAACGTCCCATCCGACGGACGGCGCCCTTTCCAAGCCCATCGGTGTCCCCTACTGACCATGGGCAGGGCGGGAAATTTTCGGATGTAGCGTGGATGTAGCGTAGTAGTAGGAACGTAACCAGATGAAATGTATGAAACAGCGGTTAGAGGTTCCAACAAAATTAAACGGCAAATATCGTCTGCTGCTGAGATTTGCGGTGACATGTAAATATCACATTTCGGTGTTTTTTAGGTTGATAAAGCAGCTAAGGTATGAGCAGAAATTAATATAGATGTTTGTTTCTTTAACTGTCATGTGGAGGTGAGAGTCCTGTGAATTTTAGAATACTGCAAATTAAAAATGTATTTAGTAATGCAGAATATCTACGTTGTATGATATGTATGATACTGGGTGTTGTGACGTGGTGGGATACCTACGAAGTGTCAACTAGGTGTTGGTTCTCGTGTGTCTGACGCCGTATCCGCTACTGCCTGCCACTTCTGTAGAGTAGAAACCTTGATTCGTCCGAGATGGCAACCTTTTCCCACTCTTCCACTGTCCAATGATGGTAGTCCCTTACGAACTTCAGGCGTCTTGACGATGGACTTTGCTTAACATGGGCGCCTTTACACAGCATCGACTCTGGAGACCCATGCGTAACAGGGTTCGCTCTACTGTTATCGGGGACACGTATCTGGGTGCCCCAACGTTCATTTGAATGGTCAATTGCAGCGCTGTTGCCCCTCATTTCCCTTACAAGTCGACAGAGGCGACATTTTCCACTGAGGTTGAGGGCTTTTGGAGATCCACAGTTATGATGTCTGGAGGTACTCGGTGTACCAATGGTCCATTCTTGGTACACCCTTACTACAGCATCTCGCAAACAACCCACGAAGTCTGCTGTTTCCAAGATGCTTTCACCCTTGGCGCAGTAGCTGATGATCATTCCCTTTTTGAATGTCCGTGAAATCAATACCTCTGCCCATTGTGCTCACGTTATGCACTATGGCTTATTTGTCCTGGCCGCCCGCTTATATCTCCGTGTGGTCCACCTTGTCATGTGCACTCTGCAACGTGCCTGGGCGGGTACACTGTGATTCCGTGGGTGGTCATATCATTCTCATACGACTGTGTATATGCATTTAAGAACTTTTTGACATATTTTCAAATACAGTGCCACGAGCTATCGATGTATGCAAGAGATCACAGACGACGACGACTACTATAGTTTCCGCAAGGTCAATTTAACCCAAATAATTTATATTATTAACAAAATCTTGCATTTTTTGGGTTAACAGAACAATGGTGGTATTTAAAACTTAAAGGTTTTTGAAAATTTTCTGGAATATGTGACAAATTTAATTGAAATTCAGTTGAAAAAAATTCTTTGCTTACAATTATGCCCATCAAATTATCAATTTCTCCTAAAGATAGACAACCTATTTCAATCCACTATTGTACTGCATTTTACTAGTTTAGTTTCAGTAATATCTATCTATTGATTATTAAATCATCTTTTTCAATTCCTTGCGTTAATGTTAAGTAGGGTTTAGCTCACTACAGCCTAATGGTTATAAAAAAAATAAAAATAAATAAATACCCCCTCAAGCAGCTGCTTGCCACAGAGGTCTGGCAGGAGCCTGTCAGTTCATATGCCGTAGTAGAAGATCTGTGAGGTTGGCAGGACCTCAGCAGAAAAACAACACACACAACCATGCCTTACCTGGGGCTCGAACCCAGGTCTCTTAGATCAGTAGCCAAGCATGCTAACCACTTAATAAACTTAAAAAAATAATCCTAGCTATAGCCTCAAACGTATTGGTGAAAAATATCATAACACAAAAGATTTTCGAAGAAAATTCTACTAAAGTTTAATAATAAAAGTAAATGTCTCCCTCAAGCAGCTGCATTTCACAGAGGTCTGACAAGAGCCTCTCAGTTTATATACCATAGTAGAGGGTCTGTGAGGATGACAGGACCTCAGCAGAAAGACAATACAAACATCCATGCTTTATCTGAGGGATCTACCCCAGATCCCTTAGATCAGTAGCCAAGCGTGCTAACCACTCAGCAATGGAATAGCATTACAAAAGTTTGTGAAACAAAATTTAAGAATTTATTTTAATATTGTCTTTGTATATTATATATTTGAGTAACATCAATTGCCTTCTACAAGGAATAATATGTATAGTAACTATTTAATTAAAATTAATATTTTACGAAAGTGGGGTTTTCGACAAAATTGGGATTGATCAGTGCATATGAATCCCAGTTTTGTTTTCTCATCGAGTCTATTCTTTTCAAAGAATTCGTTGATTAGCTGGTACACATCAGCAGCTTTTGTGGTAGCCAACAGTGGTTCACAAAATAAAAATTCTCTTTGATGGACATTTCTGTGGCTTACCTTACAGAGACCAAAATTTGACTGCACTGAGCTGCATCAATGCTTTCATCCAAATGAAGTCTAAAGAACAGAGTCGTTTTTCTAAGTTCTTCCATAAGTTGTTCCAAAACATCGGTAGACATATCCTTAATTCTAGACTGAATAACATCATTTGATAGAGGTATTTCTGAAATCTGCCTCATCTGATGATTTCCGAGAATAGCTTCGACCATTTCAAGGGCACAAGGTTTGATCAGTGTCTCGCCTATTGCATGTGGCTTTTTGTTCTTTGCGATCTGATGTACAACTTTAAAGGAAGCTTCAAGGAGTGGCTTTTGAATTGGTCCAAAACCACACTTGTTTTAGGTGTCCGATGTAGTAATAAAATTTAAAGATGCATTTCTATGAGAAAAATTTATTAAAAACAATTTACTGCTGGGAGGCATCGCACACCTCCCATGGATCCTCTCTGCATCTCCCCTGGGGAGGTGCACATCTCAGATTAAGAACCACTGGATTGGAGGAAGAATATTCTGTTGCAGTGGTTTTCCATTGACATCACTAAATCCCCAGTCCGTGTTCGAGTCGGGGCTATTGCGATTGTCGGTAGTGCCCCTGTCTCGTAATCTGCATTTCCCAGGTTCGAGTCCCATCTGGGAGCCTATTCGTAGGATTTGCAGATAGTTTGGGAAAGAGATGGAAATGGTTAGAATTACAAAGAGACCACATCTGAATCAAAAATGGAAGAACTATGTAATCGTTTTAGTGGAAATTATATTTTATTTCGCTGTCGTTACTGAAGATAATTTTTCATGTTATTGAATTTATCTTTTCTCTACCTGAAAAATAAGCTATTATTGAGCGACTGTTTTCAATCGTAAAAAATGTTCGGTTTCAGGTCCGGAGTCTCATGTCATTAAGTACTGTTCAAACTTTGCTTTTTGCAAAATGAATATTGGCTTAATATGTTTGGAATTTTATGAAAACTAAAGGAACTATAAAAAAAATTGTTTCTAGTGAAAATTATCAATTATTATAACAAAAATGAATAAGCTTTTTCTGTACTGTGTAATGAATTGAAATAATTTGTTTGGTCGCATTTTTTTTTATATTGCTCAAAACATATGTGTAATCTTTATTTTTAACTTTTTCCTAAATATCCTGGTTTGGTTTATGAAAATATGGTAATGCTGGCCATGCATGACTAACACTTCGCAATAGGTGGGAGAAGTAATAATTCTCTCATTCTTAGATTTATAGCATTGATTGGTAATAAGCTTATGACTCACAGAGATGTTACTTATATTGTTGTTCTGAGCATGTTGGAGAGATGTGACTTTTCTGGTGGCATAGCAAATTCGAAAACCTTTACGTTTGGTGTTTGAGGTAAACTTCGCATCTCCAACTATCGGCAGCATGCATCAACTTGTTTGGAGCTCAGGGCAAACCGAGTTTTTCGACAAAAAGTCCACTCAATTTTTTTTAAAAAAATGTAAATACAATGAAAGAGTTATTTCAAAAACATGGTAATTTAACCCACGTAAATTGAGATCCGACTATATATATATATCACAAAAAAGTGGGACATTTGGACGTCCCGACATTTTTTCGTAACACCGGGACAACTCTCTAAAATTCGGGATGTACGGACCTTATTTGTTTTTTTATCATATAATAAAAAGATTACTTGATGGACTTTACGTTTTAAAAAGCCAACATTCTTCAAGAGACAAAGCTTCTTCTCTTTCCTGCCTGAAATAAACCAAATAACAATTTTCCCGCCGATAGTACTATCGATAGTGTTTTCGAGTATCGATTGTTTGTCGATAGCAAAAAAAATTTTGATACATCGATAGTTCGCAACGCTATGGTGGTTATTGTAAACTGAATTGAGAAGGTTTTACTCTTTCTTGTGCATCACATGTTTTAAAATTGGGTAAATTCTTATAAATTTCTTAACTTTCTGAGCTTTACACTTCTTTCCCTCTGTTGGGGACTTAAACCCACAGAAAGACTTAGGGAATAATTGTATGATAGTGCTATCACTTTAGCGACGCTGCTGAACCAGATGCCTGTGGTGGAGTGAACACTTTCCAGCCGACTGAAGGGTCAATATATTAAAAGTGGTAAGAACATTGGATACATATTTACCGTCAACCATCTAGCAAATTTAAAGCACTACAAAAGTTTTAAACCTAAACAGGCTGCATATTTTCATATATTTTTTTCATCATAAATTTTTAAGCCTTTATTAACTGATAATTTTGGTTTGTAGCTGAGTAACTTCGCTTACTTGTCAAGTAGCAATTCCACAGTGAATATTCCAATAACAGCATCTCATTGAAGCACAACTCTGTGAAAGATTTTAACTTTGTTCTAACCGTCCCATGGCCGAGTGGTTAGCGCGCTTGGCTACTGATCTGAGGGACCTGGGTTCGAGCCCCGGGCTAAGGCATGGTTGTATGTGTCGTTTTTCTGCTGAGGTCCTGCCATCCTCTCAGACCTTCTACTTTGGCATATAAACTGACAGGCTCCTGTCAGACCTCTGTGGCAAGCAGCTGCTTGAGGGGGTATATATATATATTTTTTTTTTCTAAACACCTATCGATATTAAAAAATTCCCTCATTTTAAATTGAAAAATATTTATTATAGTAAAATTTAATAAGTTAATAATTGTTCGGTGGATTTGAAGAATAATAAAAAATTTAAGACATTTTTTTAACCTTTATGCTTTCCACATACAAACAAATGACTTGAGACAAGTGAGTGTAACTCATATATTGTAAAACATATGTGCAGAATTATGCCACAGAAAAATTGTCACAAACCCATTGAATTCAAAAGTCGGTCACTTTGAGAATGACCATAGATTGAAATCCCTCGTCTTGATATCCTCCAATAACAATGGAAAGTGGGACAGAATTAGAAAATTCCGTTCCCACTTTGTTCATGGATATTGGAAATAATAAAGCAGTTCAAACTCGTGTTAAAAACCAAATAAGCATGATTTCAGTAGTCTTTAATAAAATTGTTCAGCAATCATATAGACCTGGACAGTGAAAAATATTGCAAGTTTTAATCCTATATCCATTTTGTTTATTAGAATATAGTGTTTATGCATATTTGGAGAAAAAGTAATAAAATTAACATTTTCAGCACATATTGAATCAGTGCTTAGATGTGAAAAAAGCAAATTATCTTCTTCTCATAAGGGTTAACATGTTCTTGAAAAGTTTTGCGGCAATTTTTAATTTTTTTTCCACAATAGAAATTATTTTTTAAAAGATGTTTTTAAATTAATGTTAAATATTAAGAAATTTTATTCATGCAATAATTTCCCTAGTTCTATTTTGTCTTACTTCAGGATAAGGTTCTACACTTTTTTTAATTTGCATATTGAAAGTTTTGAAAAATTAGCCCAATATTTTGTTAAGTACTTAAATGACTAATGTACTTTCTAATTGTAATGTTTTAAGCATGTGTCTCATAAATAAGTAAAAAAATAAATACTCCCTCAAGCAGCTGCTTGCCACAGAGGTTTGACAGGAGCCTGTCAGTTTATATGCCATAGTAGAAGGTCTGAGAGGATGGCAGGATCTCAGCAGAAAAACGACACACACATCCATGCCTTACCCAGGGCTCGAACTCAGGTTCCTTAGATCAGTGGCCAAGTGGTTAGCACTGATCCCTTAGATTAATGCTAACCACTAGGCCACGGAACGTATGATTTTCTTCATCAACAGTGAACACTGTAAGGGGGAAGGTTAAGGGGTAGGGTTGGCTCAGTTAATAGCATGCCAGGCTTGTAATCTATAGTTCTCAACTCACACACACGACTTAGTATTATTATAGAGAGCTTTCATTGTGCTAACTAACTTGTCGGGTATGCCATACGATCTCACAATCAGCAGAGTCGAAAGCCTTTTTGAAATCAACAAAGTTAGCAACCAAATATTTCTGAAGCTCTA
Source organism: Ryuthela nishihirai (assembly GCA_038380435.1). Lineage (NCBI taxonomy): Eukaryota > Metazoa > Arthropoda > Arachnida > Araneae > Heptathelidae > Ryuthela > Ryuthela nishihirai. Next base: position 35,939,866 of record JAWZYU010000028.1, read on the forward strand.
AACATTTCTCTAGAATCTGCCTGAGTGAAAATATCTGATCTACACATCCCCTATCACTTCTGAATTCTCATTGCTCATCATGCAATTGACTGTCAACCAGATTCTTATTTCTAGTAAGCACAATCATGCAAAGAACTTTACCTGGAACAGAAAGTAGGCTGATACCCCTATAGTTATCACAAGAACTGCAATTAACCTTTTTTTTAAATAGGGATAATAATAGCTCTGGTAAAATCCTTAGGAACCATGCTTTTATCATAAAAAATATTCAAAATTTCAGTCATCCATGTGGTAACCGATTCCCAGCTATAAGCATTTCCATAGTAATTTCATCTACCCCTGGGGATTTATGTAGTTTAAGTTTAGAAATAGCCAAACTAACTCCAGACTGTGTTATAGGGCCAACATTAAAGCCAATAATGCATCTATCATCATTACAAATAATGGGAGTTGAACTAATCACATTGTTTAGAAGATCACTGAAATGCTCTATACTTAACAAATTCGTTGAAGAAAATATTATAGTAAAAAAGGACTACAAACTGTATCAATGTCTAGAGAACTTCCTTCTACACATGCAAAAGAACCAAGATTTAAATGGCACAAATATGGAAAAATGGCAAAAACCATGTCTTCAGCTATTAAAAAAAAAGCAAAAAATGAAACCAGGACAGAAACAATCCTAAAATTAGAAAATACTTCTCCAAGGAAAAGAAATCAAGAGGACCTGTCACTGACATTGGAAATACCCTGGATTGCCTTTGTGATCTTTCGATGGATGAATTATATGTTGTTTTGGTGCAATTTGGTTTTTTTGCTCTCCCTTTGCCTGAGCTTGATAGGTTGATTTAGTCAAAATTATCTTCCACAATTCTAAATTACCTTTCTGCCTTCTCATGTAAATGTAAGTGCAATTAAGCCCTCTCATTTTATTGCACTCTGTAGTGTTTGTATTGCAATGTGCTCCCATTGCACATGTATTATGTTGCATCAAAGATAAATAAATAAACATTTACTGCTTTTGACTATCTTGGCCTTTTGCTATGCTATTAACCTCTTCCTTACCATTGATTGGGAATAGAGGGCTCAACAGGCTTAAATTTTCTTCAAATCTTTGCTTTTTATTTGTTCATTATTATGTTTTTGCTTATGTGCACATTTGTGAATTTTTTCAAAATTTAATATATAAAAATATGGAAAATAAGGATAAATTTTAGCAAAATATTTTGGAGAATGAGTGTTTAACTGGAATGGCAAGTTGGGAGGTGGTTAAAAGGCCAACTGTGACTAGAAATGCTGCCAAAAGGAGCTCAATTACTCACAGGCAGTTTTTCTTTTCTCCTGCAAAAACTACTAAGTCACAATAAACATGTTTACAATTGTAGAAATTAAATTTCCTCTCATTTGTAATTTAAATGTTATTTTCATCAACTATAAAGATATGCTGTTACTAGGTGCTTACACTCTTTTACCTACCCTTTACAATTCCTGATAATTATTCAGTATATTTTATCCCATCATGCTTTAAGCTTCGGGCTCCTTGTGATTCAACCATGTACTGCAAAATTAGTGATCTCACAGGAGTAATAGGCAACAAACCAAGCATACTCTGAAGAATTTTCAGCTGCAGATTTTAGATTATTATAAAAATTTTAAATCTGTATATGAATGTTATAGGTTGAAGTTTTATTATAAATCTTTGGAAAGATTTGTTTTATTTTAATTAGTGACATGGGGGATTAAATGTTATTTGTCCTTGTTTTGAATAATGCATGACTGAATTTTGAAAGCAAGATAATTTTTGTGATGTTGCATATTACTTTGTATTTTGATTTTACATATAAATTATTATAATATTTAAATAATGTCTTGATGTTAAAGTAATAAAATATTAATAGTTTTTTAAATTACATAATTAGAATTCAACTGTATGTATGTAAATCACTTTGTTGTTTATGCAAGTTGCATATCCCTAAAATTAGCTTTTCAACATGTTACAGTGTCAAAGACTAAAAAGAAAATATAAAGAATTTAAATCAGCTGTTTAAAATAAGCATGGCAGAGAAAAACAATGATACTCTTCAGGATAGATGGATGAAACTTACTGCTGGAATTGATGATGATGTCAAGAGTTATTGGTGGAAATTTATAACTTCAAAATATTCTGATTCTTCAAGGAAGTACCATACACTTGCTCACTTGAAAACCATGTTTCAACATTTGGATTCTCATATTAGTTTTATTGATCTTCCAAATGCTATGTCTTATGCTATTTTTTTCCATGAGTATGTTTTTTTCCACTTTATAAATTTAGTGATATTTACATGCAAAAATGAAGTAGTGTATAGCATTCACACATTTTTGCATACATGTTGCATATATAGATAGATTTTGCATTCATGTGTTATATTACATGCAACACCCATCCATCTGCCTCAGGGCTGAGATGTTATCCATAGTAATAATGAATATTAATATAAATATATGTTTATTTCCTGAGAATGTAATAATTTGCTTTTAAACTCACTGATTTAAAAGAGACTAACAAAGTTAATACCAAATTAACCCATAAAGTTATCAAGTGTCAGAAATGTCTAACCTTATAATTTAGGAAATAAAAGTAGAAAGGGTTGGATGTTGGAGACAAAGAGTAGAAGGGAATATACATAAGTTGTTTTGATGCTATCTAACATTCTGAAGTATTTGGATGAAATTTTTCATAAGTTTGTACAATAGGACATTTATAAGTTAGGGAGCTTGGAATTTAGCTTTCTTTTAGCATAATAGAAATTCCCTTTTGAGAAAAGTGTATGTTTTATGTAAATATTACCATTTTTCTAAACTTACTAATTTGGCAAGTGAAAGAATATTAATATCTCACTTTTGACTATTGATTAGGAATGTTTTTAGGCTTAGTTTTTCATACATATCTCTCTGCACAATTTAATTGTTGGTATTAAATGTTTCCTGTATCCATATAATACTAAAAACTGTGATTATAACATTTGATATAAATAATAGTGGTAAGCCATTCCATCAGACATCTGCCTTCTGTGACAATGCACATTACTTAATAGTTTTCCAATAAATATCATGTGCTTAGTGTTGGAATTCAGTAAATTGAGTTTTCCAAAATATTTAACCAACTAATCTGAAATTTGGCACACACATTTCCCTTGTGTCACCCCATGTTGCATTAAAATTCAGTATCTCTGAGAGAACATGAGTTCAAGTTTAAATCATTTTTAGTTTCCTACTTCAAGGTTGCAGTTCCCAGGTTCAAGTCCCAGCTGGGTCAGCGTTGAGATTTGTCTCCACAAAATTCCCCGCCCTGCCCACGGTCAGTAGGGTACACCGATGGGCTTGGAAAGGCCACCGTTTGTCGGATGGGGCAATAAGCCGTGGCCCCGTGTGTGGGAGAGCCATACCCTGTGCATATTAAAGAACATGCTGGGTGGCCTTGATGGAAGACTATCTGTCTCCCAACAGCTGTTCCAGTGAATCCCCTCCCCCAACTTTCTCTGAGCCTTCGGTGTCCATGTGACCTGGCTATTTAGCTCATGGTGTGCAAAAAAGTGTTGCTCAGAGGTAAAACAAACCACTTCAACGGCCTGCTGAATTTCAGTGGGAAGTTTGTTAGTAAAGTAATATTTTACATTACTGACTCAGAAATGCTAAAGAAAAGTATAAAAATAGTGCACTGAAAAAAGAAATAATTTTGAAGATTTTATTTTTTATAATGTGTAAAACTATATGATCAATAATAATGTCAGTATGAGAAGAAAGAGTTGAAATTTCATATTTAATTATTTAGTTAGAAGTGTTTAATCATCATTATGTTTATTGTAGTTTATTTCAAGGCTGCTAGAACTACAAATTGTATGGAGTGGTAATATATTATAGGTGGGGCAACTCAATGTATATATGTTCAATAAAATAATGGGTTTAATCTAGTTTTTTTTTTATTAAGTAGATATAATGCAGTTCCAATTTATAAAGTTTAATTAAAATATATTTGTGTTCTGTGTAAGATAGTACATGTTAGAATATTAAGCCATGAATTGACAAGCCTGAAAATTTCTGCGATTCAATAATGACACTACTATAACTAACAGTTACTTGCTGGCTAGTATAATAATAACTAACTAAATATAACTAACATTTACTTGCTGGCTAGCCCCTTGCAGCCTGATATAAATTTCTTCTTGCAATTACTTATTTAAATAACACTAGTATGGCTGAAAACTTCTGTGGTGATAAGAAAAAGAAAATAACGACTTCCTTCTGTTATTATGGGAATTGTGATATCTTTTAACCCTTTCAGGACCCAGCCTGAAAAACTGGTTTATGTTTAGACGCAAGTTATTTTTTCACTATGCTCAGCCAAAAAAAATAACCTTAGAACTTTTTTTTGCCAAATAACTAATGAAAGGAATTATGGCATGTTACATGCCAAATTATCAGCATTTTATTATTTTTTTTAATTCTAGATTTTCTGAAAATAAAATATTTTACATAAAAGATGACTAGTTTTATTTTAATAGAGCTTTTTTAGAGTTATGTAGTAAAAAGATGCATCTGGCAATACAAATAAAAATTAAAAAAAATAAACAGAAATGATTATAATGCACATGAATAGAAAGGCTATTTATTTATGAATAGCAAAAAAACTTGAAACAAGAAAATTACACTCAATTGCAATTTTTTTTCTTGATGCCATACTTTGAGAAAAGTCCCAAGTTTTTTGCCAACTGTGCTGAGCCATATAAACAACTCAACTTTAGGATTAAAAAAAAGACCAATCAATCGAAAAGGTCATGTTATATACCAAATTAAATAGAAATTAATTCTGAATATCATGAAAATGAAAATTTCAAACATGTTTTCAAATGTATTTATTTTAATGACTTTTTCTTTTCTTTGTGATATAGTGAAAAAAAAAACAGATCAGACTATGCAATTAAAACTTAATTTTGGTAAACCCGATGAATAAAAGCAGTTTAATTATATATTAATCAAAAGGAAATTTCTTCCTGAATTCTATAATAAATACCTGAAATGTAGTTTTTATTTCTTTTAACACTTTCACGAACAAAGTGGCATATGCTGCTCCTTAATTAATGGCCAAGATGTCATATGCTGTCCAACTGTCTGCGAATGTGTTAATGATTCTTTTCAGCATGGTATATTTTAAAACATGGGCCAGTGCTATACATGGTGGTTTGGATTGCTCACATTAATGGGATTTCCTGTCCTATTTATGAAATGGAAAAACACACTCTTGGATGTTTTTTTTACTAAACATGAATGTTTTCTTTGGGTGTTGAATTTTGGAGATCTTGGCTAAGTAGAGAAAAATTAGTGCACGAAAGAAAATAAAAATTGTTCTCAGCTCCAGACTACATAATCTTGATACAATTTCATGTATCTGAACTCTTTGGGGTTCCCATTGATTATACACATTGACAGAATCCAAAATAAGAGCCCAGAAACAACTGTATCTGTTTTAAGTACAACATGTGAAACTTTGATTTCACATGTTGTACTAATAAAGTTTTTTAAACTTTTTATATGCCCTGTAATTAATGTGAAAGCATGTGATATTTACATTGAGCCTTCCTCCTGCATGCATCTGATATTGCGTGTAAATATATTTAGAACTAGCTTGCAATTCTCAATTGTTCTTCATTTATTCCATATATCAAAAATTGTAAATTTTTTAGTGTTGAATATGATCCTCAATCTCAAGAAAATGAAGAAGAGAGCATAAAACACTTCCAGAAATTTTCAAAGGATTCAGGTTTAGAAGAGGTATTGCCTTCAAAAAAAATTTCTAGTGTATGATATATGTTCTTGTTTTCAAGTCTTAGCAATGTTCTAGATTTATTTGCAGTAAACCAATGAGAAATAAAAAGGGATAACAATAGATTTAAAGACAAACAACATTTTTGAGCCCAGTTCCCAAGTTTTTTGGGCCCCCTTAATGAATGTAATTTAATTAAATAATGGCCCTTATTTTTTGCAGGATTCAGCAAACATTTTTCCAGGAAAGAGTAAAATTTTTTACGGTATAAAAAAACTAAAGCTGAAATAGCTAATACAATTTTTGGGATTAAAATTCAAAAGAGTTAGATAAACTAGTTGTTCTCCCTCTGCCATTATCCATGGGCTGTTACCCTTGTGTAGGGCCGGATATGGAGGTCATGTATTCCCCCCTTTCAGAATGCTAGTAAGGGTAACGGAGGCAAAAAAATTATTAAACCTATTTTATGTTTCATGCATTTTTCAAGAACATTTTTAAAGACCTGTAAATGAGGTGGGTCAAGAGACAATCCAGTCTCTTGACCCACCCATTTACATTATTCTGGCTTAGTTGTGTTTCTTGGCCTCCCCCCTTAATTTTTTTCTAGATCTGGGCCTTCCCTTATGAAACTTCCTATGTCCCTTGAATGAATGTGTAAATATGCGTTATTGGAATGCATAATCTTAAAAACTAACACTATATTTAAAAAACAAAACAAATATCCTCTTAATCAGCTGCTTGCCACAGAGGTCTAACAGGAGCCTGCCAGTTTAATATACCATAGTAGAAGGGCTGTGAGGATGGCAAGATTTCAGCAGAAAGACAACACAAACATCCATGCTTTACCCAGGGCTCGAACCTTTGATCAGTAGCCAAGCCTGCTAACCACTCGTCTACCAGAATAGCACACTGTATTTACAATAAATAAATTAAAAAAAATTAAAAACCCCTATCTTCTCATATGTACCCTAAAAGGAAGAAAATTAAACTAAAGCATATTGATGGTGCAATTAGTCACTGAATTCGTTGTTAAGTAGGTAAATTGGCACCCCATCTTCCTTTGAAGTGAATACGAATTCAGTGACTGATTGCATCATCAATGTGCTTTAGTTTTATTTGCTACTTTTTAGGGTGCATATGGGAAGATAAGTATTTAAAACATTTTTAATTTATATTTTTTTCTTTGTTATGAAAAACATTTATTTACCTTCAGAAACTTTTATGTATGACTCATCCAATCATTAAATAATGCAAACAAAAAAATGAAATAGCTTATATTATCATTTTTGTCTAGTCTCTAATTGGAAAATAAAAGTAAAAAAAAAAAGTTGAGTCATTTTCATGTGAGATTTTCTTTTTTGTTTTCTGTAAAAACACATTGTGGTGAGTCCTGAGGAAAACAGCTCACTGGTAGATGATAAATTCTCCTAATTAAAGCGCCATCTGTAAAAATCCTTTTATCTCATAAACGCTACTGAAGCTACAAGAAATTTGGCTTTTTATTGAGCAAAAACATCTAACCATAAAAAAGGTTCTACATGTATCACTCTGGATTTCTATGTTAGGAATATTGTGTATGCCATAAATATAATATTCCAGAGAATGTTCTGCAGTCTCACCTTTTTTCCAAGTGCTTGGAATAAAGATGTTGATATCCACAGAGCTTTATGCTATGTATTTGCAGAATATGGAATCAGAAGTGGGGGATTACAATTCAAGCAGCTGCTTGCCACAGAAGTCTGATAGGAGCCTGTCAGTTTAATACACCATAGAGAAGATCTGTGAGGAAGGAGAGATCTCAGCAAAAACACAACGCAAGAAATGAAGCATCCATGCTTTATCCAGAGCTCAAATCCAGATCCCTTTGCACTCTAATCGTATTAACCACTCAGCCACTGGAATGGCTTGAGAGGCTCTCTAATTTATCCCCAACATGTTTAACTGGTTAAAAGCATGAAGAATATGAAGACTAGTATTTATTCTTAATTTTTTGTGCCTTAGTATTAGTATTTTATATTGGATAACTGCACTAATTGTGGAGGAGCATGAGAAAAAAAAGTAATTTGCACCAGTTTTGGTCCTCACATACAGATCCAAATTCGAATTCCTATATACTCAAACTAATCACAGATTCCTCTTGGAATACATGGAGACCTGCATATCTGCTTTAAGTCTAGCTAATGAAATTTCTTCCCAAGCAACCACTACCATCATCCTATGCAGCTATTTTACTTTTGTTTGAAGTTATGTTGTTCTCACTTATTACTTGCTTAGATTCCTGCATATCCAATGCTAGTCATAGATCCTGCTGTTGGAACACATGGAGATCTGTAAGTTCTAATAAAATTCCTTAGCAACTGCTCTATCATTATCATGCTGATCTTTTTTTATTGGGACAATCAACCTACATTCTAACTTCTCTCCAGATTAAATACATCCAAAGTAATAATTAGTAGTCAGAGCACCTGACATGTTATCAGAAGGTTGTGGCTTCATAACTCACCTGGCTCAAGATAATTTTCCCTCTAACTTTGAGTTTAATGCTCAAAACGTTTTCATAAGGTGTTTACTTATAATACATTTAAATTTGATTCTGGGAGAATACTAATTTATCCACGAAGATAATGCATGGGGCCATTCAGCTGCAGTTAACATCAAACATTCATGATGAAAGTTGAACCTGTATTGCTGATATATTGGCAACCAGAATTCATCTGTATAAATACTTATTTCATGAGTGCTGGTGATTGTAGAAATGGTTAAAATATTCTTGGAACTACCATAAAGTAATATACGTGTTTGAAGACAGTGAAACCTTAATGTTCTGATCAAAAGGTCCAGGTATTCTTGAAACAGAATAACTGTAGGATACTTTTAAATTTGTTGGACCACAGGTTTGAAACTGATATCATAACACTGTAATTAACACTGCAGATCATTGTCAATAACCTGTCTTGAAACATTGGACATCACCTGAATCACCCATCACTCCAAATCAATTAAACCATTTCTGCGTCAACAGTGTTTTCCTGCTTTTATTTGTCGTGCTGGAATTTAAAGTTAACTTGATTCTGACTTTCACAGAGGACCTCATTTCTATGTTTAAACATGTTGCACCTATGTGATTATAGACTGTGAATCAATAAGCAAATATCAACATCACAATATTCACTTATTGTTTTCTTTTCATAGTTTTGTTTTTTATTAAAAGTTTTTGGAATATTTGAGGCAAACATTGTCTTGTGTTGCATTTTCCCAATTTCTCATCTGTATTATAAAACAAAAGATTTATTCCTGATATTTGCATTAACAATTTTTTATTTGCTAACTTTAAAAAATAAAGTTTTTTTTAAAACACGATGAAATGCTTTTGTAGTTTGCTTTTAATTGGTATTTCATATAAGTGTTCCAAGTGCTTAAATAATTTTTCTCTGATCTGGAAATGTTTCACTGTTATGGTTTTATTATGAAAATTATATCAATGCTGCTACTATATTTAAATACTTATCTGTCATTTTTAATATTTATATTTCTGTAATAATCATATCTACAAATAAGTGAAAAGTGTTCCAACTATTTGACTAAGTACACAGAGCAACAAAAGTGATCTGTATATTGTTGGAAGAAGCTGCTATGGCAGTGCCAAGTTTCAGTTAGATGGCAGTGATAGAGTGTGTACATCCAATTATTCAGTAACAATTTAATTCAATATTAAAGTTTTCCATGGTTATGAGCTTGGCTATATCTATACTATTTGTTTTTGTAATATGTGGATGTTTAATATCTTAAAAATATTGCTCTCCTAAATTTATTAAAACTTTTAAATTTAAAGAAGAATTTAATTTCCAATATTTATAGTGATAAGTTTAACTACTGATTTTTATATGGCTAAACATTAGAACTATTGGGAGGAGTTCTGTGTGTAATTTGTGTTAAAACTATTAGAATTTATTATTAATTTTACTTTATTTTACTTTAAAGTTAGTGAGTATCACTATTCATTTGACTCATGTTTTGTAGCTGATCTTTTAGATATATTTTTATTAGGACACAGAGTTGGTCAGCAAAGTGGTTGAATTAATTCAGTTATCAAAAACTCATTGTACTGAAGAACACAAAACAGATGATGCCTTTGGAAAGGAAGATAAACATTTCTTTCTTGATTTTGATATGAGCATACTAGGAAGCAGCTCTTTAGGTAAAAAAACAACTTATTACTTACCCTAATTCATAATAATTTTCTCCTCCTCTATTTAAAACATCAAAAATTATATTGGTTTTCCTATTGATGCAGACATTTGTATTTTACCTTTCATGATTTTACATCTGAGCTCCGTACACTCAGACATCTTTTATCTGATGAATCGTTTTTAACTCCTGACTTTGAATTTTTATGTTTTACTGGTTATTTTACCCGTTTATGATATTTATACATTGTTTCCTAGATTTTACTTTTGTTTCTGATTTTAAATGGATCCTACACACCAATTGTTATTGTTGACTTATACACTTGGTTTTTTTTTTATCATCTTTTTGTATTGCTTTGTTTCTGTGTAGTCATTTACTGTTTTTCGGTTTATTTTAACTTTGGTTGTGGGTTTTAAGGTCTTTTATCTGTTTATGTACTTTTGTTTGCTGCAATATAGCCCTAGTTGCTCTTGTGTCATAAAACCCCAAACAACCAAACCTATTGATGCATGAAAATAAATTCCTATTTATAGGGGTTCTTCAAATGAAATGTAGACAGCTCTGTATATAGGTAATGGACTGAGTGATCTTTATGCCCTCACACAGGGAAATGGGTGTATATAGAAGGAACTAGTCAACGCTAGAATCAGTAGCAAATATTAACTCGAATGTGATAGACATTGCGTGGATTCCAGACAAACTGTGCATGGACGCATCCAAAGTTGAACAATATGCTTTATGATCATTGGTGCCGAGTATGGGAGGGAGGGGGCTGAGGGACTCTTGCCCTCCCTGAAAAATTTCTGTTATATCTAACAGACAAATTAAACATGTCTGGTATCCTGTTATTGTATGTGAGCTCCCCTGAGCATTTAAAAACCCAGCACCAGTGGTTATGATACTTTAATTTGACTATCAGAGTCCAATATTGATTGAGTTTTTGGACCATGGTAAGACCATCAAGTCACAATAATATTGTGAAACTATAAACATTTGAAGGTAGGCAATAAAGTTGAAGCACCCAATATTTCAGGTAAAACAGTTGTTTTGCTGTATGATAATATCCACTCCCATACTGTCTATGTAACAATAACAATGTTGGACAGGTATTGTTGGGAATGCCTGGATATAATATATATAATGCCCCTATAGTTTTAGCATCTTCCCTATTATATTTTCACATTTCTAGATATCTAAAAATGCCATGTAAAGAAGGAAGTTCAAGCTAGATGAAGACGTGCAGTGCATTGTTACAGACTTCTTCGTGCAACAGCCAACGTCATTCTAGATAAGAGAGTATAATGTTGCTAATTTCATGTTGGGACAAATGTTTCAATAGCCATGGCAAATTTGAACAGATAAATTAATGATTTCAGCATCATTTTTGACTTGCCATCTTTTCATTTGAACAACTTTTGTAGAAATACTAATATATAAACTATTAAAGTACTGTTAACTAACAAATAAATAAATATTTCTGAAAAATTCGTCCTAGATAAAAATTTAGAAGAGGCACTCCTTGCATTGATTTTATTTGTTATGCATAAATGAAAGACTAGTACAACTGCTCTCAAGTGTAGCCACAGTAGACAGATATGGCCACCAAACAATTTGGGTGCTGCTGCTACTTGTCATACATTTGGAAGAAAGTTTTTCTCTGACATTTTGATGTAACTTCAAGATAATGTGTATAAAGACAGACAAATGCACATAAATAATTGTCAAGTAACCAAAGCTGGAAAGATACAACCATACTTGGAGTTGTTTTCTCCAAACAATTCCCTCCTCAGCAACACTTTTAGCTTATTGAAAAATAATTCTAATAAAGTCCTGTTGACATTGTCAATCTACCACATTACTGGCAGACTCCTATTCCTCAATTCTTTAGAATGCTTGTTTGATATAATATAATATTTGCTAATCATTATCTTGCATTCATTTTTGTAAAGGAGAGATTTTAAAGAACTTTTCTGTTTTAATGTAAATTAATGAACTAATGATTAAAAAAAATTTTCTGTGTTGGGCATTAACCCCCATAGTTATAGCATGGCTAATAAATAATGTGGAATTATGAAATAAAATTAAGTAAAACTTAAGATTTCTCTATAAAGCTAAATATTTTACCCATAAAACTTATTACAGCCCACGTTCCCTTGGTTCCATTCATCATTAACTTAATTTATAGTGCTTGTTTTCACCCAGCTGAATAATTTTATTTGAATATTATTAAGAGATATACTACTCTTTATTGTTGAGGTGGGGGTTGATTCAGTTGATAGCCTACCAGACTGATAACTGATGATCCTCACTTGCATTGAAATTTTCTCTACCAACCTCTGTTCTGTCATCAGTGAGAAGGGATACACTAATGAGCTTGAAAGGTTACCATCTGTCAAATGTGACATTAAGCCATGGCCCTGCATAGAAGAGAGCGTATGCTGTGCAAATTGAGAACTTGTTGGATGGCCTTGACAGAAGGCTGTCAATTGTCTCCTATCCATTCATCTTGTGCAAGAAAGTGCCCTCAGAGGTAAAATAATCCAACTTTGAAAAATTCCTTGTCCTTTTTTTTATAACTAATTATAAACTATGGCAAAAATTTTAAAATAAAATATTGAGAATGATATCATTTGATTGCCATAGTTTAAAATGCAATAATATTGAAAAACACCATAAATCTGAATTCTAAGAATACAGTCTTATAGTATTTGTAAATATAATTTGATAATAGCAATTAAATTGTCCTTTAAAGAAGAATCGGATAATTCTGTATTGAGTTATCCCTAGTATTTCACCATATTTGTACAAAGTAGTGAATTATATTTTTACATTGGATTTGTATAACTTTTTTTCATGTTCAATATTAGATTTCAATAATGTATGCTATATGTACTGTTTAGTGCAGGACTACTCAGTTACATTTACAAGAGGATCAGTTTTTTTTTAAATTTAGGACTATTTTTAGTGGGTCATAGGAGAAGATTAAAAAGTGCATATTATTGCAGTTACACTTTGTGTTTTACATCAGTTTTTTTTTTGTGTGTGTTGTGTATGTGTGTATTTTTTACACATTCTCTGCAGTTTGTAAAGTTTGTTTTGCAAGTCACCTTTGAATAGTCCATGTTCATTGTGGTTACCTATTATCAAGTATTGCTATATTGTGTTCTGTTACAGTGATATAAGAGGCTATTTGCATCATTACAGAGTATAAAGAATATGCCACACAGATACGTGAAGAATACAATTTCCTTCCATCTGCCAGATACAATTTTCTTCGTTTTAAGGTATGTGTATATTAATGTAATTTGGACAAAATAATGAGAGCTTCTGATGATAATACTGACAATAATTGATAAATTCTAATGTTAATCTATGATAAATTATTGATCTTAATCAGATCTATCAAAAATTGTATTTTGAGCAATACTCATTATCTAAAGAATTATAGAAGTTGAAATATTTAGTGCCAGATCTGTGCTCCCAGTCATAAAAATTTCTCTTAAAAGTTAATTATAAATAATAACAATTATATCAAAACATTTACAGAGAAAAGTGCATTTATAAACATTTGTGTAATGATCCTTTCAATTTCTGTTATTTTTGAAGTAAATCTTTTAGGATGAGCTAACTGTGTTTAAATACTTCAGATTCCACAATTCATTAAATAATGAACATAAAATAAAAAAAAAAGGGTTTGAACTGAGATTTGTCATGATTTGCATTTTTTTTTTTTATAAAATGTTTATTTTAGAAATTAAGGAGTTTCATATTTGGCTTTTCATTAACATCATTTTATTCCGTTTAAAAAGACATTAATAATAGCATTTTATGTCAGTGGAAAGCCACATTTGAAGCTCCGTGATTTCAAAAATAAGCATATGGAAAAATGCCATTAAAGATCATTTAAAAATCTTAAATCTTTCAAAATCTTGATTTTTTTTTTATCGATATTTGTTCAGAATTTAGAATTCTAGGAGCTAAAATAATTAACACTAGTGTTTCTTATATAAAAAGCTTTTCAAAAGTGACAAAAATTTAAGAGTTACTATTTACATTTTAATTAACATTTTAATAAATTCATATAGTTTGCAACATTGATGTTAAAAGTTCATTCTTCTGTAACTTTTTAAATACTGAATAAACATTGTTATTCAGCCTTATCCTCAATATTCGCAACAGCAGTAATAAAACCTTTCAAATTACCTATTGTATTTGGTTTCTTTTTAAAGACTTTTTTTTTTAACCCCATTGCAGTTCAATGTTACTTAGGCCATGAAGTCTGTGTTTTACTGTGCAGTAACATCTAACCATAGGTGTTGAATCTTTCAGCACTATTTAAACTGACCAAACACATAGTAAAAATCTGACTGTGAACAGGTTAAATAGGGGCGGGGGTGGCTCAGTCGGTAGCGCGCCAGGCTCGTAATCTGTAGTTCCCAGGTTCGAGTCCCAGCTGGGTCAGTGTTGAGATTTATCTCCGCAAAATTCCCCGCCCTGCCCACAGTCAGTAGGGGACACTGATGGGCTTGGAAAGGCCACCGTCCGTCGGATGGGACATTAAGCTGTGGCCCCATGTGCAGGAGAGCCATACCCTGTGCACGTTAAAGAACACGCTGGATGGCCTTGACGGGAGGCTACCATCTGTCTCCCAACAGCTGTTCCAGTGGGTCCCCTTCCCCAAACTTCTCTGAGCCTTCGGGGTCCTTGTGACCTGGCCATTTAGCCCATGGTGTGCAAAAAAGTGCCGCTCAGAGGTAAAACAACCTAACTCACTATAGACTCTAAGAATCCAATCACAAAAATATTTTCACACAATGGCCATGTATTAATTATTAAATCATGTGTATTTTGGGTCAGACTAATCCATTTTCATTTCATTTTATCAATATTATCCATAGTGCTCAGGTATTAATACCTGTTGCCCTGGAAACTGATTCTTTAGTATGTATTGTATCACTGTGATTATTTTATTAATGCTCTTCACAATGAAGATACTTTGTTACAAATTTAATTGAGCTACTGAATGGAATAAATTGAAAAAAGTGAAGTTTTTGCTAATATATTTTGTTCTGTATTAAGTGCAAAATCCATTAAATCTGTATCATTTTAAAAAGCTTTTTTTTTCATAACCTGTAGTAGTGCATCTGCTCTAATGTGAATGTCATAATATGCAAAGCCAGATCAGGAGAGAATATTCCTCCAATTGCTGGAGAATTTTAATAAACAGAATGGATGTGAAAAAAAAAGGCTATGTATTACAGTTACTTTGCAATAATATTAGTTTAAATGACTATAACAAAGGGAGAAAAACACCTTACACTAACTTGGGACATTATAAATTTTTGTATCTGTGTATGTAGCTAATCTGTAATTGCAGAAATTAATACAGAACATAACTAAAATACATGGTAAAAATGAGACTTTAAAATTATAAAATAATTGGCAAAATGTACTGTTTAGGTTTTTTTCTTTCAGTTTATAAGTTACTCTCAAACGAAAATTTTATTATTATTTGTGATTGTTACAGGTTTTAAAGTCATTCCTTCAAATACCAAATATTTATGCTACTAAGTCATTTAGAGAGAAATATGAACCTCAGGCAAGAAGAAATATTCAGGAGGAAATAGCCCAGCTGGAACAGGGTTTGAGCATTATTTGATGTTAATTATTCTGCTATGCCAGAACCTATTAATGCACTCACATAGAGTAAAACTAATATTGCTAAACCTGCCATGCGTACATTACAAAATAAATTTTTAAAATGCTCTGTTAATATATGTAATTAACAATTTCATAAAATTATGTGAAAGTGTAAAGGCAAATTAAGAGGCCTTCTGCTCAGTGCTTAGATTTCATCAATTGGTATTTCTAAAATATTAGAGTAGCAAAGTTTTCAAGTTGCTTAACATGTTAAGATGAATGTTTTATATTCATTGTTGAATTTTAAATTTGTTGATTTTTTTTAATAATCAGTAATAATTACTGATTATTAAACTTATGGTAATCATTAGTAATAAGTAAATTTTCAAAATTTTATTATATTTTTATTTAATTAAACCAAATATTAGCTTTGTGTTTTCTATTTTTTGTCATACATGAATTTATCAAGAAGACTGCAGAAGAAAAATTTTCAAATTTGTATATGTCAAATTATTTACTTATTATTGTATATGTCAAATTTGTATATGTCAAATTATTCAAAACACATTAAGTATCATGGCAAATTCAATCAGTTATTGCTTTACCTTGGCAGGACTAATGCTGATGTACTACGTTTTGGCAATTAGTAAGATATGTGTGAAGGGACAAGTGAATAATTATAATTTGTTTCCCTTGGTTCAAGGTGAACCTTTTTTGTTGAGGGTTACGCCTAAAAATGGAAAGGTTGTATAATAGTTCAATGCAAAAATTTGTATGATTTTTCTACAATACTTTATATGAACAAACATTAAGCATTTTATGACATTACAGTGAAAGTAGTATTGTAGAGATTTAATAACAAGGTAAAATTTTTAAAGTTATGCATTTTATCACATTAGTGAAAAGTTTAAATAAAGATAAGACCATTTTCACTTACTTTTATGCAAGCTTTTGTGACCGTTGCTGCCACATAATTTACCATTTCATAAAATATCAGTTTTAACCCTTACAATGTTGTTTTTTTAAAAGCAGTTGAACTTCTGGGCCTTATTATATAGTAACTAATGAATGAAATGGTTTATATATCAAATGAAAAAGCATTTATCGTATTTCTTCGATTTCAAGACGCCATCAATTGTAAGACGCACCTTAATTTCAGTGCCACCAACAGAGAAAAAGCTTTGGTTCTAAAAAAAATGCTAAAATATATCTAACAAATATTTTTATTATAATATAATTCAATTTACTAACAACAATATTACATATTTATCAGTAGGTATGTTATTCATCACTTCCTTCTGAATCAATATCAGAGTCTGATTTTTCTGAGCCATCTTTATCTTCATTATCCCTTAATATATTTTCTTCTGAGCCATCGAGAGCGTTGGTGATGCAACATTTTTTAAATGAGTGCTGCACTATTCTTTCTGGGATTAGCTTCCAATCTTTTGATACCCATTCCGCCAATTTTGATGCCGGCACTTTCTTAATTTTTCTGGAAGGTTGTCAGTCAACAGATAGGTTCCAAGCTCACTATAATTCACTCACAGAGCTCCACTATAATGAAATAACAGTGGCTTCACATTTGGAAAGTGCTGGAAAATACCCACATTTGGAGAATGCGATAACGGTCAGACTTGGAGGTGGGGTTTCTGGGTAAAAACAAAATGTGTGGTGCTGTGTACAAAACGCGGGAAAATTTGAAGAAAAAAAAACTGCGATTCTAAGACGCACCCCATTTTTAGAGACGTTTATATGGGGAAAAAAGTGCATCTTAGAATCAAAGAAATACGGTAATTCTGAACAAAAAATATATAAATTAAAAGAAAAAAATTATAGATAATAAAAAAAAACATTGCTAGTTCATTTGTAGTTATTTTTGAAAACTGATTAATCAGCTTCTGACACTAAAATTAATCAGTATTTTACATTGGGGGGCAATATTTAATTCTTTTCAATATCTTCAATCTGACTTGTGTCCCACTGACAAAGTAATAATGACTCAAGTTTGACACTGACAATTTAAAAACTTTTGTCAAAAGAAAAAACACTGCTATGTTACAGTTTTACATGAATAAAGAAATGACTTTTCCTTTGAAAAATAATTTATGTTCACTGAGATAGAATCTGCAGATTAAATTTTATTACTTGAATTCCAAGTTTTAATAATTCCCACTTATGTGCCAATATACCTAATTCTGCTTTTCTATTTTGAAGCTTGTGTTTTTTGATAGTCCAATGATCCTTTAGGGTTGATGGTTACCTTGTTGATCTAACCCTGAAAGTTGATCTCCCACAGATGGGCCATGGAGCCATATCCCATCTGTGGGAGAGCCATACCCTGTGCGTATTAAAGCACACACTGGATGGCCTTGACGGGATGCTACCATCTGTCTCCCAACAGCTGTTCCAGTGGGTCCCCTCTCCCAACCTTCTCTGAGCCTTCAGGGTCTTTGTGACCTGGCCATTTAGCCCATTGTGTGCAAAACACATGGTTTAATGTCCTATCTGACAGACAGCTACCTTTTCAAGCCCATTGATATCCCCTACTGACCGTAGGCATGGTGGGGAGTTTTGCAGAAATAACACTGACCCCTCCCCCATCCATATCCTTTGAATATGATGACTGAGTGTAATGAATCATGTGAAATGAAAGCATGTGATATGGAAAGTATCATATGCTATAAATAAATATCCCATGTTCCCCCATCCAGAAAAAAGAATGAAATATGTAAACCATTGTTACATTATATCTTCTGAAAGCAAGAGCTGAGCTTAATGAGTTATGTGTCAAATAAAAGCTCATGATATGTGGACTGTCATAGGCTGTAAAAAACTTAACCTCACGCTTTATTTCCCTTCCCCCCAAAAAAATGAATGAAAGAGATTTTGTAAATGGCTGTTCCACTATATCTTCCAAATATGAAGGCTGAGTGCTGAGTTATGTTTTAAATAAAAGTTTGTCAGATCGGTAGTGTCATAGGCTACATCAAGTTATGCCCCCCCCCCCCTTCAGAATAGGTAATAGTTTGAAGCATTTTATCTTTTAATGCCCAAGGAGGCTCAAAAAAGGGTATAGAGCAGTGACAAAGGAATAACACTATTTGTACTAGTTTTTCTAATTTCAGCCATTATGAGCATTAAAGAGATGAACATTAAAAATATAAAAACAGAGTAATACACAAATAATTTAATTCCCAAAACAGTTGCCTTTTCAGGTTTCATGCTAGCAAAATTCAGCAAAAGTCACATTAAAAATAAATTGATATTGTGGTAAAATCAAAACAATCTTGCTTTTAGTTCACCAATAATCTTGTACCTTGTTATTATTTTAAATTTTTAGAACTTCCATTCATTTTAAGCAACTGAAATGGGTAGTATCAGAATTGTTTACAGTGGATCACATTATAAATGGCAAAAAGAAATATTCAGTGCTAAGCGTGTGTTTCAGTAGTTTGGCAAGCCTCATACTACTGATTTAAAAAAAAATTTTCTGAGTATAAAAACAAATTCAGGCAGAAATTTTTTAATTCAGCTGAATTAAAATTTATTAGAATTCAAAATATTCTTATAAATCTTTTTAGTTAAAAACTGAAAGATCTGTCTTACTATGAAACAAAAATTATTTTGGAAATCACAGGAAGTATTGAAAAGTTTACTTGAATCCAATCATGACTGAATTCTTTTAATATACTCTGCTTTTCCTTCTTTTTTACCTGTAATACATAATTATATGTAAATATTCGCTCTAGAATCTCTTGCAAAATAATTTTTAATTTATTAATAAATTATATACTGTTACATTCTAAATGAAATATGCTGCATTTTTTATGCTTAGTTGCAAAATGCTATGCATTATTGAAATTGTACACATAATTTCACTGAAATTATTAGTATTTTTTGTATTACAATTTCTTTCTTTAAATATTAATTTAGCCCATGAAACGCACTTTTACAATTGTTTAGTATTTTAAGTAATTAGTAAATTTACAAATGATTAGTGTTGTAAATAATTAGTAATATAGCACCTTAAACCTCATGGTGTTATGCATTTAACCCTCTCTCTGTTTTACAAGAGCCAAAGCAAGGTGTAAGCAGTGGTTGTTTGGCAGGTCTGCCACTTCAATAGCACTAGAGGACCAGATACCTGTGGTGGGAAGAACACGTTCTAGCCACCTGGAGGTTTAGAACTAATCAATATTTTACATTGGGGACAATATTTAATTCCTTTTAATATCTTACGTCTGACTTGTGCTCTCCCACTGTCAAAACTCATAACTGCTATTGAGTATATCGTTTTCCACTACAAGCAATAGGAAGATATGCTTTGATTTAAAAGGAATAACTGCAGAGGATTTAAGTTGAAAAATGTTACATTCCTTTAAAATTTGGCAAAAAAATTTATATGCAAAACTTCATAAAATGATTCGTTATGTTTACTTATAAAGCTTGTGGATTTTGTTCAAGTATTAATTGTTTTATTGGCAAATTTTAATGTCAATTGTTTTATTCATTAAAATGGAAAAAGCAAATTGGTTAATATTTGTATAAATAATTTTATTTACTTGGCAATAGATAAATATTGCAAATAACATTTTATATCTGTCAAAGTGCTGCAAAATCAAAGAAGAAAATATAATTTTACAAACTGGTGAATATTATAACAATTACTAACATTTATTTTTATTGAACTTAAAATTTAATCACACATAAATTATTTATGTATATATATTGTTCCTCTTTTCTAAAGTAAAATTTATAATTTTCTTGTCATATATTTTTTTGTGATTCATTTTAATTTCTAGTCAGTAGTTTATTTACATTTTGTTATTTGAAAAGTATGTATGCAACCAATTAGAACTGAATACAAAATAACTTCTAGTGAGTGTTTTAATGGAAATTAAGTTTTGTGTTAAAGTGCAGTCTAAAAAATAAATGGCTTAAATATTTTTATTCTTGCTATAATGTCTTATGCTAAATATTTTGATTATAACAATATATATATATTGTGATATTGCTAAAATTTTAATTTAAAAAAATATTGTTTACTATTTTTTTTTACTTTCTAGGATAAGCATTAACGAATATGAAATTGATTGAATTTGTTATGTGTTAACGGCTCCATCCACATATCAGAATGCATGTCAAGTAAGGCAAGGATAGGTTTCACTCAAGTTTACTCCAGTCCAAATTTCGCGTAAATAACAACAAGTTCTATTGTGAACACAAACCTGTAATCATGCAAGTTCTCATCAAGCAGCACTGAGCGAACTTGTTCTTGCTGCCATTCACGCGAAGTTCGGACTGGAATAAACATGAGTAAAACCTGTCCTTGCTTGCATTCTGATAAGTGGATGGGGCCCTTAATAGCTGATAGGTTTTATTTTGTCTTGCTCAGTAGAATTCAAATTTATGATTGTAATATATATATTTTATTTATGACTGTTTTATAGATAAATTATTTTACTATCTTTTATTTATGACTGTTTTATAGATAAATTATTTTACTATCTTTTATTTATGAAGCAAACTACCAACTACATTTCTGACTAATTTAAATAAAAGCTTTGTTGTGAATATTGGTAACAAAAGAGTAATTCTTCTGTATCACCGAGATATTTCTGTGAAAATAATGTTAAATATTGAAGTGAACTGATTTATGATTTTGATGTTGAAAAGAATCATTAAATAGGAGTTGTATAAAATTGTTAAATTTCCATGAAAATGTTTTCTCGATCATTTTCGACTTTGATTAAATTTGGCATATTAAAAGCATTGTATAAGTGAAGCTCAAAAATTTCTACGATTTATTTTTAAAACCTAGAGGCCATATAAGGTATGACTGACTATTCGTACTGCTTAGCCTGAGACAGTCCCATTTAGGTGCACTGCTTTCCTTGTTTGTACTTCTTTGTATTGCTTTCAACAAATAATTTCTTTTTGTTATTTTTCAAGCCGTCCCATGGCCGAGTGGTTAGCACGCTTGGCTACTGATCTAAGGGACCTGGGTTCGAGCCCCGGGTAAGGCATGGATGTATGTGTCGTTTTTCTGCAGAGGTCCTGCCATCCTCTCAGACCTTCTACTCTGGCATATAAACTGACAGGCTCCTGTCAGACCTCTGTGGCAAGCAGCTGCTTGAGGGGGTATTATTTTTCAATGGTAAAAAATGTTTCCAGCACTAAATGACGTCAATCTAAGTACGTATTTCGATGTACTTTTTTCCCCAGATGACATTGAGAAGGGATGAAGTAAATTTCAAGTATTTATTGATTTTAGTAAATGACAAGCTGAGAAAAGGACATAAAATGCATCAAGCAATTTCATCAGAAGAGCGTCTAATTGCCACCCTGAGGTTTCTTGTTAGTTGTCGTTATTATATATATTCGTTATTATAATATTGTTTTGGTTTTTCTGTGAGGATTGCGGAGCAAACTTTGGAATGTCATACGAGAAACATGTTGGGGTGTTGTTTTTGTCCCTCTACCACAGCACAAAACAAAAAAAAAGGCAAGATGATTGTTCTCATGGAGTAAATATTTTACGCCTTGCATTACTGCGTTGCGATTTATTGGGCGACTAGTTCACCCAACAAATCTGCAGGTGTGTAATGCACCAACAAATAATCGGCCGAACTTTAATCGAACAAATTTTTTCACGATAAATCGCTCAGGATAATTTATTTTCAAGCAACAGTGACATGAATAAATATCGAGCAATTTTTTTGTTGGACGATAAATCTATCAAATTGGCCGATGTACTGCTTTCATGCATCAATGTCTGGCCATTCCTGAGGCACAAAGATGTGCTTGCAGTAGAATAGTAGGTGCAGAATGCTTTCGATTGTTCTGCAGTAATCTTCAGGGTGGCGCAAAGTTCCTTGGGGATGTTCATTTAAGGGAGATGATACAAAAACAGGTCTTGATCACACTTGTTTCATAGGAAAAAGTTCCGAAGCAGTGATTGTTCGAATTATCATGATTTCAAAATCAACAATTTTGGGTAGCAACTAACTTTGAACTGACACCGGTTCAGGACTTCTAAGAAACAACGAGTGTCAAGGTTCTGTTTTTTCCTCTTCTGCTTTACATGAAACATCCCTAAGGAACTTTGGTGCGCTGAAGATGACCGCCAAGAGCAGACGAAATCACTGTGCACTTACTTTTCTACTGCAAATACATCTTTGTGCTTAAGTAAATCTTTTCGCTAATAATTTTATCCAGCACAATAAAGTATTTTTAAGTTAGACTGAAAACTGTTTTGAGTTTATATTTTATGAGGCTTTTAAATTTTCCAGATTTCATTTTTAAAAAAAAAGGAAAATGGTCGAAAGAACAGCAGTTAACGATTTGTATGGAGAAAAACTCGGTTACACATTGCTACATATTATGTAAAAAGTAAATCGTATGTTAAAAATAAGCTATGTCATTGAGCTATAGTCAGGATTTGTATTGTGGTAGATGTTTGCTTTTATTTATAAAGCACATATTTTTCAGCTATTTTTGCTTTCATGAAAAACTACACAAAGAATAAAAGCCTTATACATTGAGTCGCAGCGAAGTACTAGTAATAGGAAGGTTTGAGCTGTAAAACCAATGCTTAGATCCCATGTCTCCAAAATATAAAACTTGTATTCCAGAAACACTGAATAGAAATACCCTTTGTAATGTGGAAGATTAAAGTATCGATTATGAAACTGATCTGTGCTGCCGTTCAAAGATATCCCTTCCCAAAACATACTACCACCACAGTAGGTGTCCCATTCATGGCATGATAGCGTGTTTCTGGTTCCATCTATATAAATTAATGCTATGGAGTGGAAATTTTCTATTCATTCCCACACAACCACCATATCCAGAAAGTATCTATGAAGACCACTGAATATATATTTGCAGTCTTAGATATAGATATTTTACGGTTATTATGATTGTATGGGTTTGGGAAAAGCACTGTCCACCATTGTTTTTGGTCGAGTTGATGTCTACACCAGTTTAAATGGTCCCTACTGTGACATTGGATCAGAACACATCATGAAATCTTCAGCATATGGTAGTCCATTCTGCTATCTACTGCAAAGGCCGATTGCAGTTGATATTGTTCTTCAGTTGAATATATGAGATAGCGGCCCTTGCGGTGGTGCCCATCGTTTTCCACTACTGAACATCTGGGTACGCTCTATCCTTGTTGTAATCTGCCAGTCTATGCACCATTGAGCAATCCAGTAACATCCGTTTGACTTTGCTTGCCCTGAGCAAACATATCTCGCCACTTCACTTTTGATAATGATGTCCGGTAATACCCATGAAGATGAAAACAGAACTTGGAAACTCCCGCTTTTAGCCCTATTTACTTCTGCTATGCGTCATCTTTTACATATATATATATGACCTACATTCGTCTTTATCGTCGGAATTTTAAGATATCTCGTTTTTTACATGTTTCATCGTATGGAAACCAGTATTTATAATGTGCTGTTTAGCGCTGAGGCTTTGCCCATGTAATGACTGGATTGAACTAGTACAAACTAAGCAAATGATAATCTGTTTATGAGAAGTTGGTCTTTTGGGACTAAAAATTGTCTGGAACAGTGGTGCCCCCTCCAAAGGCTAAACGAAAAAGAGTCGAAACCATTGTGCAATTATAAGGAATTCCATTTATAACAACTGCCACAGTTCATGACTTTCAGATTAAAGGCATGTTTACAGAGGCAAGCATAAATTCCTTAATTTATGTACTTACTTCGTATAACTGAGTTTTTCAGATACTTCACAGAACCCATCATATAAATCTGAGCAAAAATTATCCATTCTTACATTTCTATTCCTAAAAGTAGAAACTTTGAATCTCGCATCCCATTAATTTTTCAACAAACAAAAATATATATTTTTTTGCAATTAACATCCACTGAGAATATATTGTAGAAATTTTTGAAAAAAATTCAGACCATTAAGAATACATACATCAATACAAAATCCTCATGCAACCATAGACTATGGAGGTCTAACCAGACTAATTTTCCCCACCAGATGCGCCTGTTCTGAGCTACTGCATTTGGCCACTCTAGGCCAATTCTAGCAAGGTCCTGTTTGACATTACCCATCGCTTCCTAGGTCTCCCCATTTTCCTGAAACCCTTATGCACACTGTTCATAATCCTGTTGGCAAATCTGCAGCTATGCATACAGGCAACATGGCCAAACGATGTAGTCTCTGCACAAAATGCTCAAAGGACGTTGATGACTCCTAACCTCATCATTACGTACAAAGACAAACCACCTAATGCCCAAGAGAAAAAAAATTTTGATTTTTTTCTCTTGGGTTTTATCTTGCATTTTATTGCATTTTATCTTGCCTTTTATCTTGGGTTCTCTCTTGTTTTCTCTTGCGTTTATCTATAAATACATTTTATTTAAAAAGAAAATTATTCGTATTTATTATCAAATATAATAATGCTAATTAATACAAATAAATTTTATCCTAAGTAAAATATTTTTATGGGCAAACATTAGCATAAAGATTAGCACAGAATTTAACAGTAATAATATTAGAAGCAAAAATATAAGAATTATCTATATAGTACGTTTACTTAAGTGACGTCATAAATTTGGTCCTCTGGCTTTCTGTTGTAGGAAGTGTTGGTTGAGAGTACAATTGTCGGGGTAGCATAATTTAAAGTAGCCTACAACGGTCATAATATGAGTTTTCGTTTGACACATAACTCGTAAATGTAGACCAGTGTCTCGCAAACTGTGTGCCGCGAGAGATTTTCAAATTAACGCTAGATATTCCAAAGATTTCATTTTGACTTGACTTGTGTTATCGACGTGCTTTAATAAAAATATTTCAGATTTTATCAACAGGGATCTTGTAAGTATTTATCAAGCTTTTTCCACATTTTGGTATTAATTTTTGATTATTTCAAGCCATAGAATGGACAAATATTTAAAACAAACACCGAGTTATGATTAATTATATTTATTATTATATTTATTTTAAATAAAATGCATTTAACGAAACTTCAATTTTTCCTCTTTTTACGTAACCATAAAAAATTCTTTATTAGGTGTGCCGCGGAAAAAAATTTAGATTCAGTGTGCCGCGGAAAAAAATTAGATTCAGTGTGCCGCAGAGTAAAAACGTTTGCGAGACACTGATGTACACCCTCGCGCTCGGAAGAAATAGCAGTAAAAGATTTTTCAATTTCCTCTTTTTACGGGGAAGAAGGAATGGGGAGAACATTTTATAACCTGTGACATTCCCGATGTCACAAGCTTTTATTTGACGCATAGCACGTTCCTTTCGGACCTCACATTCGAAGATATAGCGGGGGAAAAAATGTTTTCATATTTCCCCTTTTTTTAGGGTGGGAAGAAGGAAAGGGGTTAAAATTTTTTTTAACTTGTGACATTCCTCATGTTACAAGTTTTATTTGACGCATAGCTTTTAACTTCGGTCCTCTTGTTCCAAAGATATAGTGTAACAGCCGTTTTCATTTTTTCCCTTTCATAGGGGGGGAAGAACGCATGGAGGTAAATTTTTTATAGTGTCACATGCTTTCACTTGACGCATAGCTTGTTACTTTCGGCACTTGTGTTCTGTAGTGGGGATTGGAATAATTGTTTTTATGTTTCCTCTTTTTTTAGGGACTAAGAAATCATATGGAGTCAATTTTTTTTTTAATTAGCTAGGACAGTCCTCGCGTCACAAACAAACAAAAAAAATTAATATGACATATAATTCATTAAGTTTGGCTTTCGATTTCGAAAGATATATGAACAACTGTTTTGACAAATCTAGAAACCGACAAATGACGAGAGAAAAGCAATAATAGAAAATAAATATAAATCAATCAAAAATTTTAAATTAAAAATTTTTTTTTTTTAAAATCCCCATCTAGAATCAAAGTCATCAAGTTTCTTGTTCTGCTTATAAAGGGTCCAGTGCTTTGCTATCTAACCTTAGAAAGAAGCAAACTATTATACAGACTAATTTTAGTTTTTAGATGTAAAATAAAATAAAATAAATACCCCCTCAAGCAGCTGCTTGCCACAGAGGTCTGACAGGAGCCTGTCAGTTTATATGTACACACCTATTTTTTCACACTATAGATTCTTAAAAGTCCCAGCGGCAATCTATTCTATTTATCTCATGCCGCACATCACTAGTATTTGTTACATAGCTCCCAATATAATTCAACTGAGACACTTGTTCAAGACTGCAGCCATTCCAAGCAACTGAAGCACTATCTGCCTCACCAATTTTGATCACCTTAATATTTTCTTTGTTTATCACCAAACTTACTCTATTACCATTCTCATGAACAGCCCTAATGAAAGAATTCATCTCATCAACATCATTAGCCATCAGGGCCAAATCATCTGCATAATCTAAATTAGAAATTTTGGAATCTCGACCATTTAAGGCCAAAATCTTTCCCTTGCAAAGAATTTCACATAACAATCAATAACCAAACAGAAAAGGAGACAAAAATGTACCCTTGTCTAACTCCACTAGCAATGCTAAACCAATCGCTGAAAGACGTACCAACTCTCACACACGACTCGGTGTTATTATAGAGAGCTTTCATTACGCTAACTTACCAGGTATTCCACATGATCTGACAATGAACCACAAATTATGTCTATCAACTGTCAAGAGCCGTTTTGAAATTTATAAAGCTAGCAATCATATTTTTGAAACTCTAAACATTTCTCAAGAATCTGCTTAAATGAAAATATTTGATCAATACATCCCCTATCACTTCTGAATCCACACTGTTCATCACATACTGTCCAGGGGCGGGGGTGGTTCAGTCGGTAGCGCACCAGGCTCGTAATCTGTAGTTCCAAGGTTCGAGTTCCAACTGGGTCAGCGTTCAGATTTATCTCCGCAAAATTCCCCGCCCTGCCTACTGTCAGTAGGGGACACTGATGGGCTTGGTAAAGGTTGCCGTTCGTCGGATGAGACATTAAGCCATGGCCCCCGTGTGTGGGAGAGTCATACCCTGTGCATGTTAAAGAACACACTGGATAGCCTTGACGGGAGGCTACCATCTGTCTCCCAACAGCTGTTCTAGTGGGTCCCCTCCCCCAACCTTCTCAGCCTTCGGGGTCCTTGTGACCTAGCCATTTAGCCCATGGAGTGCAAAAAAGTGTCGCTCAGAGGTAAAACAACCCAACATACTGTCATCAACCAAATTCTTAATTTTATTAAGTATAATCATGCAAAGGAGTTCTGGAAACAAAACCTGGAACAGAAAGTAAACTAATTCCTCTATAATTATCACAAGAAATACGGTTACCCTTTTTGAACGTTTGTGACAATAATAGCTCTAGTAAAATCCTTAAGAACACCTTTATCATAAAAAATGCGAGGTCATGTGAAAACACAAATGTTCCCAACTCTAAGCATTTCAGTGGTGATTTCATCCACCCCTGGGGATTTATGCAGTTTTAATTTAGAGATAGCCAAAGTGACTTTGAATGTTATATAGGGCCATCATTAAAGCCAGTAACGTATCTATCCTTATTGCAATGGGAGTAGAAATAATCATATTTAGAACTACTCTGAAATGATCAGCCCATTTAGCCATCACAGAATCTTCACCATCAACCATCTTGCCAAGTTAATTCCTTCATGACTATTACTGAACATGAGAATGATATTCATACTGACACGATTAAAATGAATAACTTCATTCTCCTCATGTTAACGTCTTCGTGTTAATCCCTGTGTACCTGCTTATTTCTTCCCGCATAAAACAATAATCTGGTACAACCCCCTGCTGTTGTGCTATCTGCTACCTCAGCCAAAGTTTCTTATCAGCTGTTAACCCTTTCAGGACCATAAGGTTTCTAAGAGTAAATATTAGTATGTAACCGTTTATTTTAGTTTGTTTAGACGTAAAATAAATAAAAATCATAAGAAAAATACATGTGTAGTTTTTTTGGAATTTTATGGGAAATATTTTTCCCAATGGACTATAAAGGTAACACAAATTATAGTTAGGCTTATTATGCAATGTCTTTTATTTATTGGTTTATTAGAACAAAATGTTAACTAAAATAATACAAAATTATGAAATAAAATTACTATACAAAATGATGTGCTAATTATGATATTCGGCGAAGCAATTTCTTTTGGTAGTGAGGCAAAGATGGACATTGCACATAGTACATATATTATGCGTCCTGACAGTTCTGTTTTTGTTTTCTAAACGTTCCCGTTTACGTAATTGCGTTCGGCATACGTTCTATTTTGACATTCTGTATAAAAAATGCAGATAAGGTTAAAATTAAATACGACAATCACCAATTTTAAAATGGGAAAAATGTTTCCCTTAATCGTGAAAGGGTTAACAGCTGTTAACCTTAACACGTTTATTAAGCTCGATATAATGCTTTCTCTTAGGATCTCGTAGGATGTTCATTCATATTAATCCTGCACTTCCTTCTTTCAGAAATAAGTTCCATAGCCTTATCACTCAAATTTTGTTTCCTTTGTTCCCTTTTACCAAAAAGATATTTTGGGTAAAAGTTGATTGCCAGTTGGTTTCAAGAAAAGCCTGTTTAAACTGATTCCATTCTTTCTCAACTTCAGCAGTAAACAAACAACGATTGTCACAATGACTAAGTAGCCTATCATGGTATGTTTTGGCCAAATCTGGATCTTTCAGGCATTTAGTGTTGTAACTAAGTTTTTTAACCTTAGCACAACATTTCTGAAGCTTCATCCGCAAAATACTTTGACTAGGTAACAGTCAGACCCAATTTTGGCTCCCTTTATGATCTGGTATTCCTAACTGAACTAGCTCATTTCCTGTTGATTAAAATATAATCTATCATATTCCTGTGCAACCCATCAGGTGAATCCCATGTATATAAATGTTCTGGAGTTTGTAGTATGTATTAGTTATTCACAAGCCATTAAATTTAGTTACCTGCTGGAGACGTCCTCATTGTCATTGGAACAACCAATGCCAAAGGGACCTAAAACTCCTGCCCAAAGATTAGAGTCGGTACCAACTTTAGCATTAAAGTCACCTAGCATAAGGGAAAAATCTTCACAGAATTCAAAATATCCTGAAGCTGTCTATAAAACTTATCCTTCTCATTAGTGTCCTTCTGTGGGGGCATAACAGATGATATTCGTCTTTAATTTTTGGTTTAAATTTTGCTTTAAATCTTTCGTTAATGCAATTATATCCTAGAAGAGCATCACTGTGTGTCTGCTGAGAGGCAAATCTACATCTTGGAGATGCTTTCCATCCTCCCTGCAAAGAGAAATTTAAAGGTATTTTTAAGTATCTCACCTTTACTTGTTCATCTGGTCTCTTGAAAGCCTGGAATATCTAGGTTATAAAATTAAAAATCTAGGAATATTTAAAATTCCTGCACGAGGGCATCAAAAGAATAATCTCTATATAACGTCTTTACGTTCCAAGTACCAGCAGAGAGAAAATGATTGGTATGATTTTTGAAGAAACTAGGTTTATTGAGAAATGTAGGGCCAACAATATCAAACAGCCCCCTGATCGCAGGCATGGTGCAAAGACCTCTCCCGCCTGCTAAAGGCTGAAGTCACCAATGCTGTTAGCAACTTCAGGCACCACCTTTTCAAGAGCCATACGGCATGCCCGAGACACATTACTCCAGTTTAGGATTGACGATGCCTAACTAGCTGAGGTTCAGGTACCTGCGATGGCCTCTGATCAGGATTATCCTCCAGCTGATATATGGTATCCTGTGCCTCTGTTCACTTAGGGCTGGAAACCCACAAGCAAACAGGAAACACAGCAGCAGATTCTCCCTCAACAGAAGCCCACCAATGCAAGCAAGTCCAGGCTCCATAATCAAGCTCAAATCCATAAACCAATCCAGTCTAGTGGGTTATAAATGGTCAGCACCTGTGAAGTTGACTACTCCACAGTAGGGTTTAAAAAAAAAGTGAACATAGATGACCAGATAAGTAGGCCACACAACTTCCGTTCCCTTTCAAAAGAGAATATCTTTTGAAAGGTACTACATCCTGCACACCACGAGAAGGCAGGGTCACACATTAGATCTGGCCGGTTCGGTACACAGCTCTCCTTCCAGTTTATGCCTAGCTACCATTTACAGGCCAATTAAGAATATATTGTAGAAAATGTAAGCACCGTGACAAAGTGATAGAAATGTGAAAATTGGCGTCTATTGTAGATCTCGCAAATGTTACGGAATTTCGGATATGGGAGGGGGGGAAATACATGGCTAGGTACAGACTTCAAGACTTGGGTAGGGAATTAACTGGATAGTTCAGGAGACTTGTTTTAATGTATATAGGCCTACCTGCAGTGGGTGGAGTGGCTCAGTCAGTAGCATGTCAGGCTTGTAATCTGTGTTCCCAGGTTTGATTCCCAGCTGGATCAGCATTGAGATTTATATCCACGAAACTTCCTACCCTGGCCTCAGTAGTGGACACCAATGGGCTTGGAAAGGCAACTATCCATTAGATGGGATAAGTTGTGGTCCTGTGTGGGGAAGAGCCATACCCTGTACACAAAGAACAGGCTGGATGGTCATCTCCAAACAGCTATCAGTGGTTCCCCTTAATCTTCTCTGAGCACTTGGGGGTCCATGTGACCTGGCCATTTAGCCCATTGTGTGAAAAAAAAAATGCACTCAGAGGTAAAACCAAACCTCCCTGCAGACAGGCATGGTGTAACATTCCAATTGATGGGTTGCAGCCTATCCAAGCCCAGTAGTATTCTTTTTCTCAGCAAGGGCAGAATGGGAGTTAGTGTAGAAAATTGTCAACAGAAACACAATTAGGACCTGAACATCAGAAACAGCCTGACGTGCTATTATAAAATAAATGCCTTACAAACTAAGGCACCCTTAGTAAAGGCCTGGAATTCGTGTGTGAAAAGTCATGGGCAAACCAATTCAACTTACTTTAGAACGTCTGTTACATTTCAGTACATAAAATCGTGTTTTAATATGTACAAATGTAACAGACTGTGAACAGGTATATATAGGGTGTGTGTGTAGGGGGTCCCCGAATCTGGTCAGCTTATGTGAAATCCCGAGCTTGTCTACATGCTTTGAAATATAACAGTTGTATTTGTATAATTTCATTTTAGCCTCATATATTAGAAAATAAACATTTCTTTTTCTTAAATTCCATAGAGTATCGTGAATCTTGCCTGTCCGGCAGAATATTTTAGTAAATGGGAAAAAACCAACTAGTCTTATTTTCAGAACTAGCAAGACACTAAATCCTAGGTACTCGTCTGTTTATGAATAACATGTGTGCGTGCGTTATATATACAGCATATATAAGAATTTAAGGGATGCTGGACCGTCACTCCGACCCCTATTTGACCTTGAATGCGATACCAGATCTGAAATTTAACATTTCCGAGATCTATATCCAGAAATATTTCCATCACTACACCAGTTTTTTGTAAGTTGACTTCAAAGGACCTATTGGATCCAAAATTTCACATTTCCCGAGATCAAAATACTCTATATGTACCAATTTTTAGCTCTCTAGCATTGGTATATTAAAATTTGATCTTGAGGATGTCAGATCCGAAATTTCCGACATCGACAAACCAAAACACCCCTAGAGACCAAGTTTAAGCTTTTAGCCCTTGTAGATCAAAGTTTGATCTCTATTTGACCATAAAAGGCACCTGAGAGGTCAAATTTAAGATTTTTCCAGAGATCTAAGACCCTGATTTATTTAAGCTTGCCTCATAGTTAGAATTGGCCCTATCAGTAACTCGGTCATCACTCAAAATCTATGTATAGTGGCGAAACTAGATCGTCATGAGCCTGGTGCAAATATTCAATTGTGCTCTTAAGTATAAAATGGGTCTCCAGCCCTGATGCATCATACTGCCTGCACATGTCAGACAACCAAATGCATTTGGTTGTCTGTCGTATTCAATATTTTCTGAAGAGGTTTGTTCCTATTTTCAAAAGACCAACTTCACTGCTTATAAGAGGTGATCGATTCTTTCATGATCAAAATCCTTTCTCCATACTTCAAAGATTAAATGGATTTTCTACAAAAAAAACTTTTTTTGCAATGTAGTAGTTTTCGGGTAATGTGATTGTCGCATAACCATGACTATATGTACACATAAATCAAGAATTTTAAGGCGTGTAACATTTTTAATGACAAATTTTCTTTTCTAATGTGGGATACAAAACTACAATAGTAATAATAATAATTACAATTTATTTGTTCATTATTTTATGCATACTAAATAAGAATACAATAAAGTTAGATTATAACTTTAACAAATGTCAATATTAGTGTCCACTACTGAAAACATTAAAAACAATTAGGACATTTTTGTGGCATATATAACCTGTGACTAGAAGAAAAAGGTTTACCGAATTGAAGCGACAAGTAAATTTTGAAATGTTTCAAAAACAATAACTATATATAAAATCGGTAACAACTTTGCCAGTTACCAACTGGCATTAATATAGCTAATGGAATAAAATGATGTGGTATCGTCATGTAAAGTTCCATATGTATAAAGCAGTCAAGTCCATAAACAGGGAAATACCTCGTGAATGCTGCAGTAATAATGAGAAATGCACACAGGAAACCGTAAATTATTCCAGTTAACACCCACGCAATATCAAAGTAGCCATATAGCTAATATATCGAAATAGAAGTCTGCTGTGAAAACATAGTAACAGCCCCAGACTCATGCAAACTACTGATGAAATACTTTTATAAAGACAATACTCTTAAGAAACAAAAAAGGCACTTAAACTCAGCCCCCAAGCAAGACCCTCCTCCCCAATCACATCGCCCAGTTGCGAGATCACAGAGATAAACTTCAACGATAAGCAGAAAACACTTGAGGAGGGGAGACAAGAAGCCTTAAAGGTGTCGTGGGAAACCTGTTGCCCAGTAATTACAGAAGTGTTGACACAGATCACCATCAAAACTGGACAATGCGTAACTTGGGTTGTTTTACCTCTGAGCGGCAGTTTTTTTGCACGCAATGGACTAAATGGCCTAGCCACAAAGATTCCGAGGGCTCAGAGAATGTTGAGGTGTGACCTGCTGGGCAGCTGTTAGGAGACAGGTGGTAGCCTCCATCAATATCATCCAGTATATTCTTTAACGCGCACAGGGTATGGCTTTCAAGAACATAGGGACATGGCTTAATGTCCCATCCGTGACAACGGCCTCTTTCCAAGCCCATTGGTTTCCCTTACTGACAGAGGGCTGGGCAGGGAGTTTTGCAGACATAAATCAATCTCAATGCTGGCTCAACTGGGACTCAAACTTGGGAATTGCAGATTATGAGACTGCCACACTACCATCTGAGCCACCCACACCCCATCCCCCAAAAGGCAAATGGTAAGATTCACACAGAGAGTTAGAGAATGTGAAAAGAATTTAAAATTAGGAAACTGATATCTGCCAGTACAGCAACACTTCTCATAGTTACAAAGTTCTCAGCCTATCATCAAAGTTATCTCGGATATTTCAAAGTTGTAGAGAATTATCAAATTTGTATGAAAAAAAAATCTCAACAGCTATAAAACAGATTATTGCTAAAAAAAAGTATCTAAAACACAATAGTTTAGTGGAAAGTTTTTATGGAAGCCAGTGCTAGTTTAGTGGCTAGAACACTCTATGGCATGAATCTGGGCACATCAGCATAACTCATTTTTTCCCCACAAAAGTATTTACTGATTTCTATGTCATACAGATAACTCCGTGTTAATAGTATTCGTTAGTTACTTAAGAATTCTTCATATTTTCATGATATTCTTGCATTTACAGTACGTCATATGCAAATTGAATGGTGTAAAGTGCTTTAGGGGCAATCAACACACTCGAGGAGATAGTCTGAACGTAAGCTGGACAAACACCAGGATTGTATGCTCAAATGTCAAATTATCTGAGATAGCCAAGTGATTCTTTGCTACTGACCTAAACTTTCCCTAATAAACGCAGATTTAACTAATTAAAAATAGCCAATCATAATGTTCCCATGTATTACAATAGCATATTCTTCGAGTGTTTTCTACTGTCTCAGCAGCAAACGCATCACGGCACTGAATTATCACATCTCTGTGAAATTGTATGCACCACGGATCAGCCACAGCGATGTTTATATTGTTGCAATGGTAACCTGCAGTAAGGACATCTGCCATTCCATACGTTTTACAAGAAATTTTCATTCTGAAGCTCATATTTCACTTAACTACATTCTACTTTACAGTGGTTTATTTCTCAATCACTCTACACATATTTCAGTAATACCAAAATAAAGCTGTTCCCCCCCACATACAAAACTTTTGCATTGGGTGCAACAGAAATTATTCCAGGGTGAGGCAATTTATTTTTCAGTATAAAAAAGCTGAAATTGCTATAATTATGTTTATTACCTATTGAACTTTAATGACTAAACATAGAGTTTGAGATTTGCATAAATATAGGAGAAGGTAGGATGGGAATCTGTCTCCAATGCCAATGATTTGCCCCTTTTGAAAAAACTGCGTCTCTATGGTGTTCCTTATGTTCTTGTCTAACCAAACTGCAGTTTATGAGAAGTAAGCACACTTTGTGGCATTAACTACAAAGGAGTTCTGAGCCTCTTGCATCTAAACACTGTTCATCCATACCTCTTACTTTCAACAAGATCTGAAGGTGCCAACATTGGAGAGAATTGTTGCTAAACTAGTTGGAAGAAAAACTATCATTCTTCTCTAATTTTCTATGAGCTGATAAAGTGTTCAACTATCACAGTTGTTTAAACACATACAATCGGTGCTATTTGACATTTTTAAAATCCACACTAGTAGTTGTGTAATATTATTAGCGTAATGAGAGACCAATTTACAGTGCAGCAATAGAACCAGATTGTATACAAAGTTATTATACCAAGAACATCTGACTGGAAAGAATCATTTGCAATGAGGACCTCTGAAGATAACTGGATGAAAAATGCCTCCTTAACAGTTCCAGAAAATGTGGTGACAGCAGGATGGAATTCCAGAAGACCCATGAAATTAATTAATGTGATGATGACTATTGGGTGTCAGCATCAGACAAGGACATCTTATCACAGCAAAGACACAATTATTATATTTTGCCTGTTTTCGAGCTTTAATCATGTAGGTTTACAGCTGGCGAGTTTTAGTTCTCACTAATTCTGTATGATCTAAAACTTTGCTACCGATTTTTTTGCTGTCAATTTTGAAGTTATGACTGACAACGTTCCAAATATGTTACCAGGAGCACTGCTACAACAATGACAGATTTACTGAGCATACCAATTCAGGGATGGAGGTTATAACCATAAATTCACCTTGAAGGTTGAACTTTTTTAGTTTTATTTTTAATATAAATGTACATTATTACAATGTAAATAACCCAAGAGCATATGCGCAACCAGGTTATTGTAATAATTAACACAGGAATAAAGCAGTGACAACATATATATTTTTAAGAAATCTTTGAAAATTAGAAACTCAAGCCTCCTTTCCAAAATAAAGAAATTTGAAGTTTCTGTGTATGGCACTGACTGGCTGCTATTGGTTCCGTGTATGCATCCATCATTATTATGCCCCATAACATTACACTTTTGCTAACTAAACACTGTTCATCCATACCTCTTACTTTCAACAAGATCTGAAGGTGCCAACATTGGAGAGAATTTGTCCTTGTGGTCTTTCTTTACTACCCCCTAACTACATAGTCGCACAGCATTGTCTTCTACTGTCTAGATGAATTATACCAATTGCATGTTTATTGCCATTTTAGGGTAGAAACAAGTGGCAATCTCATCACTTAATAATGGAGAGTGTATATAATCATTTTCCCCCCACATCCTTGAATTAGAAATGATTATTGTATATTATTGCCATTCTACAAATAATTCACAAAACTGCTGATTTATATTTCGTGAAAAGACTTTTCAGATATCTATATTTTCAGAAATCAACACATACAGAGTTCTTAGGAATTGGTTTTTGGTTTAATAAATATGAATTCAAGCTTGACCAAAGAAAGCTGTAATGAAACTCAATATACACTTTAAAAAGGCCAATGAAATGACAATTCCGATTTAAAAAAATTGTAAATCAGTAATGAGCTGGTATTGATCCAATCAATATCAATTCTTTTTACACAATATACTACCAATCCCAGGTCAAAATCCTGCAGCCACTACTTTCCTCAAACATTCTGAAAAATATTTATTAAAATGAAGATCAGGATTGTAAATTGGTATAAAAAAATTTCTGAGGACTGTTACATATTATGTAGTGTAAATATATAAAGCACTCTTTTTACACACTGATGAAAAGGTATGAAAGCTCAATGTATATTAAAATTAAGACCTACTAAATCACTGTGCAGAGGAAACTGATTTAGCTTTCAAATTATTTTTCACAATGTGAGGGTTTCTTACCTATTCACAGTATGTTTTTCGTTCTTTCTTTGAATCAAATGCAATTGCAAAAACAATAATATCATTTATTACTAAGCCACAAGCAATATCTCCTGAATTGTTAGTGCACCATAAAACCCAAAACAATATAGTCACAATTGATATTGATTGCAAATATACCACCAAGATATATTTTGTCAAATTTTCTCTTCTGTGAAAAGTAATACTTATATTCTTTAACCCATTTGCTTGCCTCATTGGTATCTGAGAGATAGTCTCGAAGAAAAAAAAATTTTTTTTTAGTGACATTTTTCACGGTTGTATCATTTATGATAATTATGTAAGAATACAGGAATATGTAAAGTGCATTTAAGCAAACAGAATACCTTCAATAAATTCCTATATATAAATACTTGCATGAGTAAAGCATGCTAATAGGAAGAAATAGTAACTAGATGGGTTAAACATTTGAATAGTACATGGCATTTCATACATTTTTGCTGGGGACTTTTCTGAAATTTGCCACATTGTTACTATTCATAAATGCTACTCACTATCATAAAAAAAGATTAACACCTGATTTAATAGCACAATAGTAACTTCTTAATTCACAATAATCACTAGTTTGCAGAAGCAGCTGTTCATGACTAGGAGTTGAACTAGAGAAACAAATTTACAGTCCTCTTTAAAACTGATATGACACTTTCATATTAAGTGACAAAATTTTTTTTACAATCTGTGGAACTTTAAAAATTATTATATTCATGAAAAAAATATCCAGAGATATAGATGTCCTATGGGAGGAGCAAATATTGAATTCTTTATTTTGACACCCACTCTTGCATTCTGCCTTTTTCCATTTAAAATATCTTTACAAGTTACTTTGATGGCATTTTAGTATAACATCAAGAACTTTCCTTCAGTTAAATGGAATTCACAACATGGAATGAAGAAACACCCACTTGTGCTCAATTATAGATCTTTTATACTAAGTAAACAAAGTAGTTCTGAATAAGTCTCGGAGCATTTTCATATATTTTTTTTCCTTTCAATTAAATGCATCTTCTTTTAATAAAATTGCAAGTAAGTTAAAATCACTGCCAAAAGTGCTTGTGCATGTTTATGGAACTAACATTTTTTCACTTCACTACTTAACAATAATATGTTCAATTTCTTTACCATAAACTTTATAAAAATTATGAAACATAAAATTATAAATTTTTCCATAAATAAACATTTTTCCCTTTGTTTGACTTAGAAACAAATAGACCATAGGTTTTGTTTGCATATGTTCATTATCTCTTACAATACATTTAAAAATACCCTGACAAGGGAAGGCATTAAATAGAAAATAAGTTAATATGACCAAGAATCAAACACCAGATCTGCCAGTTAATACATCAGTGATTTATTGTTTATATTACCAAAAGTCTACCTTTTGCATAGTTATGGCTGCAAGTTAATTATTCCATGGAGTCCAGTTAAATCTGATAATGTGAATAACAAGATTTTTATATCTTTAAGTAATGTTTAAAATATAAATATTTTATATCAAAGTTAATCAGTTATTCATTGGTTTTCATCATAAAAAAACATCTCTACTAAAGATCCACGTTCAATATAGTACACTTTAAATGTAATATAAAATTTGCATAACAATTTTAAACACTAAGTTTATTAATACTTATCATAATAATTTTCATGATTTTTTTCTCTTTTCACATTAAAAGCATACAAAAATTATGCAAATTATTAACATCATTGATAACTATATTATTCAAGTTATCAATCTACAAATTTAACATAAAAAGGAAGAAATAAAAAATTTTAAAATTATATATATGCATACAAATCTTAATATTTATAAGTTTTTTTCTTATGAAAACATAAAAGAACTTTAACTCTGTGAACAGAAACTACATAAAATATTTCTGGAAATTATAAACAAAAAGTATTGTGTGTCTAAATTTGCAAGTGTTTGAGATGGTATAAAATGTGGAAGGAAAAAATATTACTACAATAAAATTATTAAACAAATAAGTATTTAAAATCAATTATCCTGGTTACTACACCCTATCTATAACTAGTCCATATGATTTTTTCTACTAACTTATATACTACCTTACCATAAACTAAATACAAGGTAATACAAAGTAGCTTTAAAATTTTATATATATATATTACTAATCTGTAACATAAAATAAACAACAAATTGGCATGACAATGAAAAAAAATATTAAGTTCGTTTTTCATTTGTTTGTAATTGTCATGTCCAAAGGGAGAACTGTTATGGGAAAAACTAGGCAATGCAGATTACATGGATGTAGAGAAATCACGTATGTTTTGGTTTGAGGAAACTAAAGTCAGCAAAACAAGTGCAGCAAAGGTGCTTTCTGTGAGATTTCATCAAAGTTGTACTTTATTACCTGCCGCTACCACAATACACCAAACAAACTGAAGAACAGGATTACTATCATTATCATCCAAATAACTCATGATACAATACATAGCATGTGAATCTTGTCATTTGTTTTCCATGTGATAAAGTAGTTATAAACTTTTGGAGTTGTAAAGCTACTTTGTAATTATTCTCTACATTAACACTACATATAGTTCTCAGTGATAAGCTTACTTTAGAAATAACACTTTCACACTGATTTAAATTTTTTTCTTTAAAAAAAGTTCTTTTCAGCAAATTATGAATTTACTGATGCACTAAGTTTGTGTTAATTGGGAAGATGATGGTATAATTCATTCCACTTTAACAAATGTATTCTGCAAATGTAAGCTTTTGATTCCAAAGGAGGGAATTTTGTTTTACAAAATTCTAATTTTTAGTATGATATCAAAGAAGGTTCTTGTCAATCAATAAATATTTTGTGGAAACCATTTTCGCAGACATATGGTACTTGAACCTGCATCTCTCCAGAAACATGCCAGATTATTCTGTCATTGAATTAACGCCCACCCCCCCTTTTTGTCAATAATTATCAGCCTGGTCATTGTTGTGTCACTGACTGTAGACTGGAAAACACATTCTAATAAAAAATAATAATAAAAATAAATACCCCCTCAAGCAGCTGCTTACTACAGAGGTCTGACAGAAAGCATATCAGTTTATACGCCACAGTTGAAGATCTGTGAGGACCTCAGGAGAAAAACAACACAAATTTCTGTGTACAGAAGGCCAACATTCATTAGCAATTTAAAACTATTTTCTTCATGATATCCATGCTTTTTGTAGTAATTATATTTCTATGTATCTAGATTTTCCAGCAACAATTTCTTCCCTAAGATAAGAATTTCTTGCATGAAAGAAAAAGATATTCATTAATTTCCATTTAGAGCATATTAAGAAATGTATAATCAAGCTTAAAAGTTTCTCTAAAAAAAAAACAGGCTGAGTGTTAAGTTCCTTGCTATACCTCTGCACTTGAATTTATTCCTGCTATTAAGCTTACTTTACAAATTATTTTGAATGATTATAATTTTATGATACCTCATACACAACCCATGACAATTAGTAATTGACAAAGACAGTATTCATGCTGTACATATTCTGGACATTATGGTGTAAAGAGCAAATAATATACAAAGTATGTGGCAAAAAAAAGAAACAAGACTTAATATATGATAACCCCTCACTAATCAAACTGATTCAACACCTATTTAAGCTGATTTGTTCTAGTTCTACTTGCATGTTCAAATTGGGTGAAAAACTCATTTGTATAAGACACCAACTCTTGCTAGAATTGTGAAGTGTGATTGAATGCAATGCATTATTCACAACAAAGCTTTCTCAACCAGCATTAACAGTGAAGCAATATTTAGCCCAAAACTGCAGCAGAACACGATTTCAAGGGACCCATTTTGACCACATGGAACACAAAGAGGTTGGGTTTGACTTTTGAGCAGAACTTTTTTGCACACAATGGGCTAAATGGCCAGGTCACAAGGACTCCAAAGGCTCAGAGAAGATTGGAAGAGGGGACCTGCTAAAACAACCGTTGGGAGTTGGTAGCCTCCTGTCAAGACCATCTAGTGTGTTCTTTAACGTGCACAGGGTATGGCTCTCGTGCACGGGGCTACAGTTTAATGTTCCATCGACGGATGGCAGCATTTCCAAGCCCATCTATGTCCCCTACTGACTGTGGACAGGGCAGGGAGATAAATCTCAATGCTGACCCAGTTGGGACTCGAACCTGGGGACTGCAGATTACAAGCCTGGCGCTACCGACTGAGCCACCCTCGCCCCATATTCCCTGGCGGAGATGGAGTCTTTCAACAAGACAATGCCCCATGTCACTCTGTAAAGAAGGTTCAGGAATGATTCCTAGAACGAGGAATTCTAGTTATTGCCATGGCCCCCAAATTTGCCGGACATTGATCCTATCGAGCATTTGCAATTTGTGTTGGAGAAACAGGTATGAAGCATCACCCCAACCACATAATTTGCGGGATCGTTTGTAGCAGTCATGGTACCAAATATCAAGTGATACCTACCAACATCTCATTGAATCTATGCCTCATCGGGCGAGAGCTTGTTTGGCGGTGAGAGGAGGACCTACATCATTTTAGGTAGGTGATTTTAATATTTTGGCTGATTGGTGTATAACAATGCAATCTAAGTGTTTGGCCTCTTACCCCCCCCCCCCCCCCCCCCTAAAAAAAACATCCTGCCCTTCAACATGAAGATATACAAGAAAGACTGTAAGCATAACAACACTCCCATCCCCACAAAAAGAGGGAAGTTTAACCAGGTTTAATATATTATACATTTTATAGAATTTGACTGAGTTAAAGATTCAAAGTAGTGGGTAAACTCTTTAGTTCCATATACATAAATGTAATAAATAAATATCTTTTCAGTTGCCAAGATATCAGTTTTTTTATTTACAATATACAGGGTGATTGTAAACTCTTTCAACAAAGAAAAGGGGTGATAGTACACATCAAGACACACAATTTTTGCAATGGAACCTAGGGCCGCATTCCACTCCTTCCGCCAGAAAAGAGTACTTTTGATAAACGCCATGCATGCACAAGTTTTACAACCGGTGCATGAAAATCACAAGATGCAAATCAGGTGCGCGGAGCAAGTGTGTAGACAATTGAGAACAGACATTTAAAACGCATCCGAACCCGTTCATCGACATTACCGTGATAATGTCACATGATAAGTGACGTATTCGTGAAGGACATGGAAGACTACACATACGATGAATTGGCAGATATGCATCTGATGTATGGCCAAGCAGGTGGTAATGGACGTGAAGCACAAAGATTGTACCATGAGAGATTTCTGAATCGTCGTATTGTGATTTTCATGCACCGGTTGTAAATACTTGTGCAAGAGTGGAGTTTTTCGAAAGTACTCTTTTCTGATGGAAGGAGTGGAATGCGACCCTAGGTTCCATTGCAAAAATTGGTCGTCTTGATGTGTACTATCACCTCTCTTTTTTTGTTGAAAGAGTTTACAACCACCCTGTATATACTGCTCACAAAAATTACGGGATATTTCTTCGCTTCATATTCATTTTGAAATATCCCCTAATTTTTGTGAGCAGTATATATATACATAAAATTCATGAATTGTTTAATAGTTGGGTTGTTTTACCTCTGAGCAGCACTATTTTGCACACAATGGTCTAAATGGCCAGGTCACAAGGACCCAGAGAAGGTTGGGGGAATGGGACCCACTGACAGCTGTTAGGATACATATGGAAGCATCCCTTCAATCAAGGCAATCTAGCATGTTGGATTGTTTAAGAGAAATTTTTTTCAATATGTAGCACATTTTTGAAAAGTTTATCCTATTTTCCTTTAATATGCATTTTCCTCATTTTGCAATATTTATTTTACTTCATTGGTTGCTGATGCCATATATCAAGTCCTTTTGGGTGCAGAATTGAAAAGAAGTAACAAAACAATGAAATTTCATGCAGGAAAAAGAAATTAAATTTGCACACCAGACTCATTGCTTTCCTTTGGTATGCAGTCTCAATACCTTGAAGCTCATCACTAGTAAAGTATTGCTGGCCACTAGTCTATATGGAACTTGAAATCTTAAATTATATATTAAAAATATTTTTTTAATATAAAATCATAATGAAATATTACTTTTAATATGTAATGTCAAGACACTAAATGTAGATTTTATGTTAATGTACATTTTTTAATAATAATAAAATAATGGATTTTTTTTTTAAAAGTCTTTCAGGTTTTACATTGAAGGGTGAAAAAAAAATTCTAATTATCAGAGTTGCCAGCCTTGCATGACAAAAATTATGATTTGAAAGAAACAATAATTGGAGGACAACAAAGCATTTCTAAACACTAGTAAATTCCCATATTTTGCAGAATTAATGCAATATATCGATCATTAATCAATGTATAAATACACTTTGATTATTAATTACGAAGTCATTATCCATTAAAATAAATTGACATAAATTAAAAGAAGTGTCGGCACCTTGTAAAGCCTCAATTGTTACGGATGAAAACAAATTAGCCTTCCCATTTCAAGCAATCTGAGTTTAGTGATGATCATTTTATGGCACCCATTAATTGATTTTGAATTAAATTTCGTATCTTATAACAAAAAGCTCATATCAGTTTAGTTACATTTTTATAGTGCAGAAAATCTATGGCATGCCTGTTTTTGATATTAACAAAATTTAACTTAATTATTCGTAATCAACAATACTTAGTAAGCATAATCCAATTATAAACAACAGATCAAAAGATATATTGCAAAAGCTAACATTTACAACAGAGAGAGAGAGAAAAGCAACAATTATTGTAACCTTTCCTAGTGTTTTTTTTGAAAAAAGTGCTAGTTTGCCAGCAGTGACATGCTTCATATGCAACATGGGAAATGGTGCTCAACACAGCCAACTCAACTGCATGTGTATGTT
Organism: Ryuthela nishihirai; assembly: GCA_038380435.1. Lineage (NCBI taxonomy): Eukaryota > Metazoa > Arthropoda > Arachnida > Araneae > Heptathelidae > Ryuthela > Ryuthela nishihirai. The sequence goes on from JAWZYU010000028.1 coordinate 35,983,826, forward strand.
TTTGATATTAATAATTAAAAATCAATACATAGGCATCACATCCCTTGATAAATAATAGATCAATCAATATATTGAAAAAGTTAAAATTACATTTGTGCTCTTTTTTACTGTGATCTACTTTTGAAAAAACACTTGGATACCAATAGTGGCAGCTTGTCATGTGGCATGGGAAGCAGCAGCTTCACACAGCCAAGTCAAATGTCAATCATGGCCCACACATCAAGAAAGTTCTCTAATCTGTATTATCTCCTTAACTAAGAAGTTTATGATTCTAATAATCCAATTACAATTTAGTTGACTAGATCCAGGAGAGTTGGATATAGGTTCAATAAACACCCATTTGGAAACAAGCTATGACCTTCAACTCTGTAAAAGAATTTAGGTGTGAACTTTGCCATATGTTCTGTCAGAAATGGTCAGCTGAAGTCTTATAAATTTCCTCTGATTGGTGTGTCCACAAGCAAGAACAGATTAAGGAGTGGGGGCATAGCTGCACCTTTAATACAGTAAAACAGTTAAATTGGAAACAATTCTTCCCTTTCATCAACATTCCTCTTTCAGGAAAAGGTCAAAAATACTGTAAAATTTGGGAGGTTTTTCTTAAGGGTAAAAGTGACCCCCCCCCCCCCCCCCTGAAAACTGGATTTTTAATGGCCAATTCAGATTTTAAACCAAAAATTGGAGATAATCCGGAAAAAAAAAAAAAATCAGAATAGTTGGCTGATTGTAAGAGAAAATAAATCTTAATTTGCAACTATTTTGGATATACTCAAATAAGTGAATGGTAATTATGTTTTAGTGCTTTAATGTAGCACTCATTTACTAAACTCATCATTTTAATTTGGCTAAATGATAAATATTGTGCTATATACATGGCCGAGTGGTTAGCGCGCTTGGCTACTGATCTAAGGGACCTGGGTTCGAGCCCCGGGTAAGGCATGGCTGTTTGTGTCGTTTTTCTGCTGAGGTCCTGCCATCCTCTCAGACCTTCTACTATGGCATATAAACTGACAGGCTCCTGTCAGACCTCTGTGGCAAGCAGCTGCTTGAGGGGGTATTTATTTTATTTTTTATAGTTTTGTGGAAAAAATGAGTTTTGCCGCCATGTGGAATATTTTACGAACATGTGGGATCCAAGCCCAAATCTCTCCAGATTCATGCCAGAGTGTTCTAAGACCACTAAACTAATTAACCTTTTTCCCTAACCTTTTTCCCACTAATGTGATCTGTCAATACCCAATCATTGTTGCAGCTGGCACCATCTATGATTGGAGGATGCAACTTTACTTTTTAATGTTGCACTTCGTAAGATGCAAATAAGTAAGCCACTTGCACTAAAGCACTGTTAATGAATTAATCAATAAATAGCAAATCCACAGTTAGTTGGCAAAACTCATTTTTTCCACAAAACTATTTATTAATTTATTGACTTCAGAGTCAACAGCTAACTTGGATTACTATTATTGATTATGGTGGTGTTACTGATTATTGATTGGTGAATTTACTATTTATTGATTAGTTGTGCTATGTTTCCATTCAGAATTTGCCTATCAGGTTGGTCAGAAATGAAGTTTAATAACAGTACACAATATTTAGGGTAATTTGTTTACCAGGATTACTCAAAAGACAGCCTGTGTTAATATGTAAAAAATACCAAATATGCAAAGGCAAGAATATGTTTTTACAAATGAAATATGAAAAACAAGGAAAATATTAAATGTTACATTTTTTTGACTTCAACTCTGGTATCATGTAAAATATCTTCATTTTTGGTCTGCAAAGAGATTCAATATTGAAGAAATGAAATAGTTTAGCCAATTTGAAAATTGAATTTTGAGTAGACATGCTTTAAACAGTTTTACTAGTAATAAATTAAAAAAAAAAAAAAATTCTGATGTCAACCATGTTTTAAACAAAGCAAAATTGTGAAAATAAAAAATATGTAAAAGCTAGTTTTTAAAATATTATTTATAAATAAATTTGCACATAATAATGATGCAGTAAACCAAATATAAAAACACTTTGCCTTTAGATTGTTCAGATTTATGATCTACTAGCTATATCCTACTAGTAGTATAACAAAATAACATTTAAACTTTTTGCTTTTCCTTAATACAAGCAGTTAAGTGATTAACTTGTATTAAGTATACAAGTTAATCGCTTAAGTAAGCATTTGCATGATTACTTAAGCGATATTTGTTCAGGCAATTTTTCATTTAAAAAAAATATTTAAAAAACTATCATTCATTTTTCATATGCATTTAACAAAATGGTAAAGAAAAAGTGAAAAAAATGCTGAATACTGGTAACTGAGGTTACAGTAAATAGTTGTTTATAACATATGTATATATATTTGCATACCACATTAAAAAGCATAACAATTTTTGTATAAATAGGGTATCACAACTTGATATTGCATTTTTTAGGAATCAGTTGGAATGAAGAGTAGTGTATTGAAATGTGTCATAAAAAGAGTTCAGGTATTTGTTGTTTTAAAATCCATGAACACTCCCTTTCAATATTACAAAATAATTAGTGAATTTTTAATATGCACTTTTTCCAAAGAGCAATGATCAAAGCAAAATGTAGAAATTTTCATCTTTTAGACTTTCCTTACAGGTCACTATCATGATTTGCATGGGATGGAATGTGGCATTCTGAAGCTGTAAGACATTGCTGAATACATATATACACAAAACTGACTTACATTATATTCCACAACTGACCATTAAAATATATTATGGTCTTCAAGTCATAAAAAGTTATCCAGCTGAAGTCACTTGATTAGTCATTTCCAGCAGATATATTTGCCTATCTGGATCACATGAATGCATGTCTGTTAGATGGTACACTCTTTTAGCTCACACAGGTTTATTTCTTTATAGTCTGTTTAATTGCAGCACAAAAATTAATATTTATCACCTAACACTAGATTTCTGGCATGTAAAAAGCTTTCCTGTTACAGGGCATATGATATGATGTTTGGCACATTGGGGGTGAGTAATAATTCCATTTGGATACCTAGCAAAAGCTGATTCCAGGAAAGGCCGCTTGCACACTGCACATACTCTGAAAAATAATAATAAATATTCCCTCATTAGCATATTTCAACATAAAAACAGGTAGTTTTTGAAAATTAAATATTTCTAAAACCACTTCTGTAAGTAAATTTAGCTTGCTTTTAGTCAGGCTAGTCCACATTTGCAACTCCAATAAATTTAATAATTCAATAAAATCCAAAAAAATTCTCCAATAAATCTAATAATGCACTAAAAGTAGAAAACTTACAATTAAAAGTGCAAAACAGTACAAACTGAACTGACACTGAAAGGCAATCAAGTCTAAACACGTGTGAAAAATATGGAATCACTTAATTTCTATCACAGTTCAAAAAATAGCTAACTACATGTACGATATAGCATTTCACGGTGTCTCACTTTCCAACTGCTCCCATTTCATCTGAATGTGCATGAAAATGGAATCATTTTAAGGAATCTTTAAACCAACACAGCTCCTTATATAAAAGATGCTGGTCAGAGGTTGCTGATGATTCCTTCACAAATGTCATCATTACTCACAACTACTAATCACTTAAATACCCAAGATCTCAATACGTATTTGAAGTCAAAATTGTAATCTTTAATTGAAATTCACATGAAATGCAAACTCCAGCTCCATAACAAAAAATATTGCATTATTGTGAAGCTTATGCTTTATCTTTGGGGTAATTTATTTCATTATTTTGACACTCTTTACAAGTTTTTGATAGTTCTAGAAGCAATTAAAAATAATTTGTTAACTGAAATGATATGTATCTATCATTTTACAATAGCCAATGTATTAAATCTAGAAACTTCAGAGTACACTCATCAAAAACATTATGTGTAAATTACTGACCAGTTTATCACTTCATGTTTTTAAATACTGCACATGCCCTGCAAATACAATATTAAAAGAAATTATTCCAAGATTACTTGATCATTAAACCTAATTGTTACTAATCATACATAAGAGAACTGATTAAAAAATTAATCCCATACACAATTGGAAGAGTTATAAATTTAAATTGGGTGACTTTGATGCTTGAATGCCTTGTTCTTATAGAATTTTGTAGACTGTTTAATTCATCAAATAATAAAGAGACAGACTTTTCTTTGATCAAACCCTTCATTACAGACCTTATTTAAAAGACAAATGTAACTCCAAAAAGTGAAAGAAAGGGCAGAAAGACTTTTCGTTGAAAAAGAAAACATTATTTTCTAGGCACAATCAGTGCAAAAGTGCCATTTCTATGTTAGTCGAATGCATAATGTACCGTATTTGCCAGCGTATAGGACGCACTTTTCCCCCCTCAAAATATGCCTAAAATATGGGGTGCATCTTATGCACTGGTAATCAAAATTATGAGTTGAAATTTTAGTCTCAAACTTTTGGTTTATATCAATCTACAGATAGATATAAGTATTCTTTTGCATTTTGTCCTTTTGTGAAAGAGTGGTTTCAAATAAATCGTTTCCATATTTTTTTTGTTCTGTAAAAATAATAAGTTGCGTGATGTATTTTATGTTTCACTACTGATAGAGGGAGCATTCCAGTAAAATAGAGTTCAGATCCACTGACACCTCAAGGTTACGATTCATCCAATGTGCGCATGTGTGATCACATTTCACCAGCATATTTTTTCGAAAAAGTGCGAGCACGGCGCGTCGTTACCGATTACAGCGCTTCAAGGCAACCAAAACGTAAACTTTTAGTACCGAAGAAGCTTTTTCATGTTTTTGCTGGGAAACATGGCTCAAAAACAACGCAGATTCTGCTATGATATTGCATTCAAGCTACGAGTGATTGAGTATGCTAAAGAACACGGAAACAGGGCAGCAGAGAGGAATTTCGGATCACCACCAACAGAAAAGATGATAAGAACTTGGAGAAGATAGGAAGAAGACCTAAAAAAAGCTATGCGTAGTAAACATAATCTGCGACATGGAATTGCAAAATGGCCGGAACTAGAAGAAGAATTAAAAACTTGGTTATTAGTCCACCGAAGCTCTGGATTTTCAGTTTCCACAAAAATGACTATTCAACAATCAAGAGTGATAGCTACTAACAGAGGCATCGCTGATTTTACAGGATCAACGTCATGGTGTTCTAGATTCATGAAGAGAAATGACTTATGTATGCGGACTAAAACAAAAATAGCACAAAAGATGCCAACAGAATATGAAGACAAGATTATCGAGTTTCATAAAATTGTCATTAATGCAAGAAAAAGTGGAAATTTTGAACTTTCACAAATAGGTTGGGTTGTTTTACCTCTGAGCGGCACTTTTTTGCACACCATGGGCTAAATGGCCAGGTCACATGGACCCCGAAGGCTCAGAAAAGGTTGGGGGAGGGGACCCACTGGAACAGCTGTTGGGAGACAGATGGTAGACTCCCGTCAAGGCCATCCAGCGTGTTCTTTAACGTGCACAGAGTATGTCTCTCCCGCACATGGGGCCACGGCTTAACGTCCCATCCGACGGACGGCGGCCTTTCCAAGCCCATCGGTGTCCCCTACTGACCGTGGGCAGGGCGGGGAATTTTGCGGAGATAAATCTCAACGCTGACCCAGCTGGGACTCGAACCTGGGAACTACAGATTACGAGCCTGGCGCGCTACCGACTGAGCCACCCCCGCCCCTCACAAATAGGAAACATGGATGAGGTCCCACTGACGTTCGATGTACCCTCAAACAAAACAGTAGATTCCAGAGGTGAAGAAGTGTTATTGTTAAAACTTGTGGACATGAGAAAACGCACTACACAGTCATGTTGTCTTGTTGTGCCAATGGAACAAAATTGCCGCCTCTTTTGATTTTCAAAAGGAAAACCTTGCCCAAGGAAAAATTGCCTAAAGGTGTGTTTGTACACGTTATCCTAAGGGCTGGATGGATGAAGGGGGGGGATGAAGTTTTGGATAGACAATGTGTGGTCTAGGCATCCTGGTGGACTGTTAAAGAAACCTGCCTTGCTACAATGGGATCAGTTTCAGAGTCATAGAACAGAAGCTGTAAAAAATAAAATCAACCAACTGAAAACTCAGTTAGCTGTAATTCCAGGTGGACTAACGAGCCAGCTTCAAACTTTAGATGTCTGCATTAATAAACCATTTAAAGGATTCATGAAGGAGAAATGGAACAGTTGGATGTAGTCTACAGATTTTGAAGTGACACCTTCAGGAAGAAGGAAGAGGCCTAGCATTTTTGCAGATTTGTGAATGGGTCAAAACTTCATGGAATGCTGTGAAACACGAGACAGTTGTAAAGTCATTTAAGAAATGTGGTATTAGTAACTCACTTGATGGCACAGAGGATGATTTGTTATACGAAGACTCAGTTTCTGAAAAAGAGGCTTCAAGTGGTTTTTCATTTAGTTCTGGAGATGAATTTCTGGGTTTTGAGGATGAACATTAAAAGGTACCTAACTACAATGTTCCCTAGTTACATTTTTTGTATACATATATAACTATAAAATGAGTACAGTAAATCTTTATGGAAATTCATGAAACAATGTGGAAAATTTTTTCCCCCTTAAAAATGTGTCTAAAAAAGGGGGTGCTTGCATCTTATACGCCGATGTGTCCTATACGTTGGCAAATATGGTAACTTTCTTTTAGCAAAACACACATCATAATTTATATTTATTATCCAGCACACAATTAAAGTACAGGAAACAAAACTCTAAGATTCCACTGTAAACAACAACCATATACAAGCAGACAGGTTAATACTATATATAATACAAATATTATATATATATATATAAATATAGTGGGAAAACAAAGGAATCTGAAATAACAAAATTAAATTTTTCATAACAAAACTGAAATTGTGCTTGAGCATCATAGATTAATGAATATTATGTAAAAATGGAAGATGAAATGATCATTTAAAACTTCTAATTCTCTGCTAGACTTACCTTAGCCACATTTTTGCCTTGTTAAAACTGAAATTACTGATGCTATTTGTTTCGTGACAGTTTTGCAAAGCATTTTCAAGTGAACAAAAATCATGAAAATTACTAATGGAATAGGTGGGATTTTATTATATCTGGTTAATTTACCATTCAGTTCTAGATATTTTACAAACTGTCTTAAAATGTCATTGTGATATGTTCACAAACGATATTGAAAAGTTTAAAAAGTATGTATTGATTTCTTTGTTCTTTCTATAAGATTACTAAAAATAAAGTTAAAAGAATTACTAAATTTCTTGGATTTTTTTCCCAGAATATAAATAATGGTTTGTGAAGAAAATGGTACTATATTAAATGTTGGACATTATTTCAAAAAGTGATTATGTAAGTTACTATTAATTTAAAGATGGCAGTAATTATTTTAGATTGATGTTTTTATTACTGATTTAACAAATAATGAGTTTGGGATTCAGATGAAATATATTTAGAATAAACAAAACCCAAAGAGATAAAAAAAAATTGAGATTTATTAATGAAGAGGAAATAAAACAATGCTAGAGGGATTAGTTTTAGATCTAGTACTTTTTTCCCCATCTTTATTATTTTGTGTGAATTACACTTAAAATAATTTTGTAGACTGTTTTTTTACACACATACAAAAAATTTATAATGCAAAAAAGTTATAATAAAATACCTCCTCAAGCAGCTGCTTGGTCATAGAGGTCTGACAGGAGCCTGCCAGTTATCTAAAGTTAAATAATTGTTTTAGTGAAACAAACTGATTTTGAAGGCTAAAATATATTTTGGATTAAGTCTCTCAAAACAAATGTAGGAGTAATTTACAAACACCCAAAATGCATACATATATGTGACTAAGTTCAGTTACCTGGTTTTTACAAATATCAAATTCACAATTTATAGAAGTCTAAATTTACACATACCTTTCTTCAGTCATTACAACTGGAGTACTTTCTAAATGTATTTTAGTAAATCTGACTTGCAAATTCTCGCCACGTGAAAGCGCACTTTCAATTCGATCACAATATCTTCGATGAAGACTTGATCTAAGAGCTTTATTTAAAAATTGATCCATAATAGCTATTGACCAGTGTGAGGGAATAAGGTGAAGAACCTAAAATTATAGAGTACTGATGAGTTTTAAGTACATAATCTATAATACCAAAATACTATTTCACTATACAGACCTTTACTGGCCAAAGAATGTCAGCCATGTTGCAGTTGGCTGTTCTCTTTTATGTAATATTTTCTTATTAAGAGTCATGTTAGTCTTAAGAATATAACACTTATTCTTATCAGCTAATTGGAGGCCAATGATGTCCCAGTTTTAAGACAGAATTCTGCTGGAAAGAATTCCCTGGTTCAATACAAATTTTCATCAACGATATCCATAGTTAGCTGATAATAATTTACCATTAAATGCTTAAAAGATAACTATCAAGACTATCATGAAAAAGAATTCAAAAACAACAATCAATCACAACATGACTGCCAACAGATATCCTGTGGCCAGTAAGGAGTGCTCAGAAATAGTATTTTAACATTTTACACAGTTTTTAACTACAGAATTTTATATTAAAAAAGAAAATATTTAACAGTTCTAAACTTCACATGAAACTGAGGTTACACAAGTTTAATATGTAAAGAAAAAATTAAGGTATTTTCATTTCTACTACAGCTTACACAAATTCTGATTTACAAATTAAAATATGTAAGTTTATGTGACACAAAAATAACACTAATTTAAGAAAACAGTACAATATATACCACAGGAAAAAAAATTGCAACACTTGAAAGGATTAGTGCCATTTTATTGAAATGTAGGCAGCTGTTAGCATACACCGAGATGTGCGATTGATTACATTATAAAAAAAATAAAAAAATAATAATATTACCACTTTACCTACCTGGTAAAAGTGTTATAATTAGTATGTTGTTGAACTGCCCTGCACAGCAATGCATTCTTGAACATGGTGGGGAGGCTATAGTATTTTTTTATTTATTATTTTTTATTTGTGACATATAGGACAGAGAAGAATCCTAGAAGCTACTCCTAGCTTTTACAGGCCTTCTCATACAAGGAATGCCCTACTATGACCGAAGTCACTGCTGACCACTGCCTTAGAGCTAACACAACACACAAAGTTTGCCTTGATGGAACAGTCGCTAGCTGCCTAACCACTATGCCAGTTAAGGCTCTATAATGTCCTCCTGAGGGATAAAACACCAAATAGCATGAAGTCGCTGTACCATTTCAGCGACAGTGGTTGGCGCACCTCTTGGGTGTTGCTGGAGTTGTCGGCCCATAATGTCCAGACATTTTCAATAGGTGAAAGGTCCAGTGAGCGTGCTGGCTATGGTACTATCTGAACGTTTTGCTTGTGTGGATACTGCAGACTAATGCAGGGCTGTGTGGGGACAGGCATTATCTTGCTGGTAAAAGGTTCCATGCTGCTGAACAAGTGGCACAGCTACTGGCTACAAAATGTTGGTAACATATCATTGGGCAGTTCGAGATCCCCTTATGATGACCAGTTCTGACCGAGATATCTGATTAATGGCACCCCACACCAAGACACCAGATGCTGGAGCTGTGTGATGATGTTGCATGCACTGAGTGGTGTTCCTTTTTCTCTGGATGATGGTGAACACATTGTATACAGTCATGCTGACCAGGACAAAAACAAGATTCATCCTAAACACACGGTACTCCACTCTTGTTCATTAGTTCAGTCTGAGGTGACACCATTGAAGACGCACTTGCATGTGGGCAGATGTGAGGGACAAACACAGTGCTGGACGATAGCCTCACAATGAAAACTGTAAGAGCCTGTTGTTTACAGTCTGCCTGGTAGGTATTGGATGTGATACCTGTTGCCAGTCCCTTTGCAGTTGCACTGAAGTCGCAAATCTGCCATGCATCGCAAATGACAATTTTGTCACTCCATGGTCATATATTGTGTCTTCCCGATCCTTGCTGGTGTGTGCTGGATCCTTCTTGAACCCACTGGTGCCATATGTGTATGATGGTGCTGGGATTGCAGTTAACAAGGTTGGCCACATCTCTATACGACAAACCAGATTTTCTAAGGCTGATAATTCTTCCACACTCAAAGTCTGTTAACTGTTGGAATGGCTGTTGACATTTGTGTAAGGGTATCTTTAGTGGTTTAGAACAATTTCCACGTTTTGGCAACCAGGGAGCTTCGGTTGCCTTTTTCTGTGCTTGACTGCTCCACACCTGTGACGTCAGTTTGCACCTGTCCAATTGTTTCGATTGTCCTGCAAACTTAATAATTTCCGTGCATTCCATATACTACCGCCTCCCTAAATTTCACCACATTTGCATAAAATCAAGCCAAGGAATCCTCTGAGAAATTCTTGCAAGTGTTGCATTTTTTTATTTCTTGTAGTGTATAAGTGTGCATGTTACAGAATATTAAATTTTCTACACTTTATATATATATATACAAAAACAGAATAACTTGTGCTTACCTTCGTTACATCAAATTCTGCTAATTCACTATTAAGCAACTGAACAGCTGGTGCTAACATTTCTTCCCTCTGAAGTTCCCTTTGTAGTCAACAGAAAAATTATTATTTTTATTGTCTTAATATCCATAGCATATCTATTAAAAATGCACTGAACCTTATATGATTTATAGTAACAAAGGATAAAGTATATGTAAACAATCTAAGAAATATAAAAATATTTATATTTATTCTACTGATGATTTTTAAAAATAAAACTTAACATGCAATAAGCAAGTGAAATTTTCATCTTTTGCATTTTATATTTATAATTTTACCAGCTTGTCAATATTTCATTTATTTGGTGTCTAACTTTTATTCAAATATACAAAATTTCAAAATATTTTAATATTATCAACATTGGGACAATAAGGATTCTCAAAGTTTTGTATGCTCTTCTGTGTGATAAAATAATTCTTTATGTCTTTCAATTAATTTTATATGATAATAAAATTTTATTTCTCCACAAATCAGAACATATGAACAGTTATTAGTAATATTTGCTACTTGCATAGTAGCAAATTTACTTGTAGTTATCAGTTTATTGCTTGCACAGTTTAAACTTTAATAACTTTACACGTGGTACTGAATTAATAATGCTGTGAATATTTTTAATAAACATCTACTATAGTTAAAGATTCTCCTGAAAATATAATACTCTTCTAAGTTAAATTAACAAACCTATGAAGCACAATAATAGATATATATATATATCTTATATTAGTTAGGAATACCATATATCTATAAAACTTACGTCATACTAGGATCCAGGTAAACACCCAAAAGCATATGAAACAGCCTATGCCTAAATTTACGATCTCTTCCTAATGACATCTGCAAACAATAATCTTCAGCTGCTTCATGATTCTGGAGTTGATGTACAAGGATTCTCAAAGCTTTTTCATGCTCTTCCAACTGTGTGATAAAGAAAATATTTTTTTTACATTATATCAAATTTATTACATCAAATAGAAATCCTCTGACAAATTCATTAGGCTTTTTTTGTTGCAGCTAAGGTGAATACAATTCATGTAAATATGGTGAAAACGTTTAGCAAAAAATCAAGCCAAGGACACTACATAGAAAAGACTAATATATCATAGTCTTGATTACTCAGGATTGATTGGAGAATTATTTTTTGTACAATGTTCTGTTCATGTGTATCAGTTGATTATCAAAAAAATTCTAGGGTTCATGGCTGCATATCTTTGCAACCCCTTATTACACAGATACTGACATGAAAGTTCTGCTACATATTCACTTAGGATTCCCAAGATGAAATTTGATAAACATGTAGTTTCAGTTTTGGCCACCAGTTGCAATGGTGATATACACACACATATGACAAAGCATTCAATCAGTGGAGGAAATGGCTTTGAATGCAGTGCTATGTAGATAATTATTGAATTGCAACATAAACAGACTTTCACAATGATTGTAAATAGCATTTAGGACAGTGAAGGATCTTAGAAAATACCCTGCACATGCCATCTCATACAAGAATATGCACCACTAAGCTGGAAGTCACTGCAAAGAAAGACTGGAAGCAAAAAGAAATGGTTGCTTTTAATTCAAAACACCTTATTTGCAATAAATAATCTTTTTGTGGAAAAAAGAATAAATTGTTCTGCTATTTATTTTATTTGACAATACATGTATTACATTCTGTATTACAGCCTTGAATTATCTGAATATTGCTTAGTACGATTTAGTAATGATAAGCAAGATTCTACTGTAGCTACTTATGATTTACTTCACCATTTCATTGTCTAAAAATGAATTGAGTTTCAGTATGATGAACACATTTGAATTACATGAAGAGTGCTATATTAAAAAATAAAATACATATCCTAAAACATAAGAAGCACTATTACAATGTGTACAGTACTTCTACTATTACTATTACAACTGCACAGTCTTACAAATGAAATTTATCTAGTCTGTGAGTGTCCAGTCGATTTGGCAAATAAACTGTATTAATTTCATAAAATTGTGTTTTTCAAATCATCTATAAAGTGTAAATGAATTCTTTTTGGTAATACAAGTAGACCTTGAAACACCATAAAAAGAAAAACACTTTTGGAAAATCACAATGAGTGATGAAAAAATGGACTAACAAAACATCTGCTCATGTCTAAGCTATTTATTCATCATAGCAGATGACATGAGCAGATATTATTATTATTCAGATAATTTAAATTATCTGAATATGCAATGTATTGAAACATCCATAGTAAATACACAGATTTCCTATAGAAATAGGCTTCAACATTAGTTAATATTTCAGAAAAAAATTTATTGCTAATACACTGTGTCGGCGAAAAATTTTTTTCAGTAATATTAACTAGTATTGAAACATGTTTTAGTAACACTTTTCAATGATATAAAAATAACTTTTTATACCTGTGATACAAAATATTTATTATGCGGCTTATAACTATGAGTGACAGAACAAAACAAGATATAAATATCAGTAAACCAGTAACTGTTCTAATTCTTAAAGTAGTTAAGAATAACAATCACAATTCACTACAGGAAATAAAATTATCTCAACAATATAAAAATCTAACTTGATTATATGGAGAAAAATTTAAACACATTATAATAAATTTTACTTTAAAGAAGCTGATCAATACTAATAAGAAAACTTGAATTTAAAAACATCGTAACAATTATATTTTTTTCTTACAATTATTAAAGAAATTAAAGAAAATTTATATGTTAAAAAAGAACTCAAAGTACCATTTAAATTAAGAAAGTACAAAGGGCCGAGATAACATGTAAGCTTGTCTTAGTTTCTCATGCAACATGTTAAAACTCTACCCAGGCCTTTTACTATGGCATATAAACTGACAGGCTCCTGTCAGACCTCTGTGGCAAGCAGCTGTTTGAGGGGATATTTATTTATTTAATATTTTTTACACAAGAACAGGTCTATTCGCTTAGTAGACAGATCTGCTAACTATTACACCAGTTTAGGCTGTTGTTGATCACAATAGCTTAGGTGAATTGTTTTGCTACAAATTAAAATATTGGTGCATGTGAACCTTTAAAACTACTCATTAACATTTTGTATAATTTCATTATTTAATCAAAGGTTTCAAATAAATATTCTGGTTTATAATCAATGTACTGCTTCAGTTTTTCTGAAAATGTAGAACTGAGTGAAATATGTTGGTTTCCAATCATGGAATTATATTCTTTCTATTTTTAAGTAAAATTTCTTACCACAAGGTTTAACTGATGGGATCATGAAAGCAAAACTATTTAACTTTTGCAAAAACCTGGTGCTAAATACATATATAGGTAGATAAAAAATGAACTTCTTATATTTTTTGTATGATTCCACTATGCACATTATGTTTGCCTGACTTAAATGTTTGGAAATTTTATTTCAAGTATTAGATTGTCTAACATACTACTCAATTGCAATAGGTCATTATTTTTGTCCAGTGACTGTGCAACAAAATATCTAATTGAACACTACTATAATTTAAAAATTTTTCAATGAATTTAATATAGTGATAATATTGACAACCTGCTTAGCAAATAATGTAAATTAAAATTACTAAATAACATTATCTAATTATCAGTTGCCTAGGAAATTGTATCAGTTTAGGCAATATTACAATACAATTAAAACAATGATTATACAACAATTTAGTTCAAATATGATATTTTAGGACTTTTTCTCTATACAAATCAATACAATTATAAAATGAAAGAAATATAATTAATATACTTTTCTACTTACTTATTAAATTACTACTCAATGATTGCAACTCTGACTAGTTGGCTTTAAGTGGCCATGCACTTCACATATATTAATGATGCAGTAACACTTAAAGGAATATGTTATTAACAAACAAGAAAATGCAGATTTCAAATTTAGTAAATATAAATAAATTAAAAAATACCTATAACCTATATGTGCCCTAAAAATAGAAAATAAAATTAAAGTATACTGATGGTGCAATCAGTCACACTGAATTCGCATTTACTTCAAAGGAAAATAGAATGCCTGCAGTTGAGTAGGAAAATAGGCACTCTACTTTCCTTTGAAGTGAATATAAATTCAGTGACTTATTACATTGATATGCTTTAGGTTTATTTTCTACTTTTTAAGGCACCCATGGAAAGCTAGGTTTCTTAAAAATTTTAAATTTATTTATATTTTTTCTTTGCCACTAAAAACACCTACCTTCAGAAATATTCATTTGGTGTACAACTCAAAAACATCAACCATATTTTTCCTTCCCTGTTTTTGGAGTCGTGTTTAAAGGTAGCCCATGACATTAGAGATTTCACAAGCTTTAATTTGAGATATAACTTGTTAAAGTCCACTCCCATGAAAATCTGCCCTTTTTGGGGTGGGGACAAAATTCGAAACAGAGGATGGTCCTCATATGAAGTTTCATTTTATACCTAACTTGTAATTATAGGCTCTCCTGTTGGGAAGAGATCAGCAGAACAACTGTTTTCATAATTCCCCCTTTTTTTTAGGGGAGAAAGAAATGGGGTGGAATTATTTTAACCCGTAACATTCCCCATGCCACAAGTTTTCATTTGACGCATAGCTTGTCACTTTACCTCACATTCGGAAAATATATTTCATCGTTTTCATATTTCCATATCACTCTTTTCTTTATTCCTCACCCCTTTCTTTAGGGGGAGGGCAAAGAAAGCACGGGAGTCGATTTTTTTAGCCTATGATACTCCCCACATCAATCATTAAGTTAGTCTGACATTCGAAAAATATGGTGGAACAACTGTTTTGACAAATCCATAAACTGACAAATGACGATCAAAAAGCAATAGGAAGATAGGTATGTTTTTTAAATTTTTACCTATCTTCCTACATGGGCCCTAAAAAGTAGAAATAATCCTAAAGCATATCGATGGTGCAATCAGTCGCTGAGTTAGTATATACTTCAAAGGAATATAGGTCGCCGACAATCTTGTTGTGTAGGTAAATTGATGCCCTATCTTCCTTTGAAGTGAATATGAACACGTTGACTGATTGCACCATCAATATGCTTCAGGTTTATTTTTACTTTTTTAGGGTCCATATAGAAAGATGGGTATTTTTTATTTTTTTAAATTTATTTATATTTTTTGTCACTATAATCAACCTTCAAAAATATTCATTTGATATATGACTCAAACATCGACCACATTTTTTTCTCCCTTTTGGAGTCACCCATGACATGGAGATTTTAATTTCAGATATGACTCATTAAAGTCTAACCCCTGGAAAATCCTCCCCCCCCTCCCTTTTATCAGGGGGGGGATAGTGGAGGCAAAAGTCGGAATAGTTCACATGTTCATTATACGTGCTTTCATTTGACAACTAACTAATAACTGTAGACTCTCTGATTTGGAAGATACAGTAGAATGATGTTCACATTTCCCATTTTTTTAGGGGGAGAAAGCATGGGGCAGTCAATTTTTTATAACCTATGATATTCCCTGCATCAGAAGATTTCATTTGGCATATAGCTTGTTACATTCTGCACTTGCATTCTGTAGATACAGCAGAAGAATTGTTTTCACGTTTCCTCTTTTTTAGAGGGAGTAAGTATGGGGGGATCAGTTTTTTATAGTCTATGACACTCCCCATGCCACAAGCTTTCATTTGATGCATAGCTTGTTACTTTCTGCACTAGGATTCAGGAGATATAGAGGAAAAATCACTTTCATATTTCCCCCATTTTTAGGGGGAAAAAAGCATGGGGTGGTCAATTTGTTATAGCCTATGACATTCGGCGCATCAGAAGCTTTCACATTTGACGTATAGCTTGTTACTCTTAGAACTTGCATTCGGAAGATATAATGGAACAATAATTTTCATATTTCCCCTTTTTAGGGGGGAAGAAAGAATGAGGGTCAATTTTTTATAGTCTAAGACATTCCCCACATTACAAGTTTGCATTTGGCACATAAATCATTAAGTTTCTCCATCATGTTCAGAATATATGATGGAACAACTATTTTGACAAATCCACAAACCGACAAACTGACAAATGTCAAAGTGAAAAGCAATAAGAAGATAGCTAAAAATAAAACACTGCTCACATACCTTTCCATATAACACTGCACATTCTACATGCAACTCATATTCTAAAGCTTTACCAAGCAACAATTGCACCCTATATAAGGATGAAGTATGGAGGAGATGCTGGAGTTTTTTTCTGTAATAGAGTAAAAAAAGTGTACGTAAAATGATTAGCATTTTAAGTTAAAAGATTAACATTTTCCAGCATTATAAATGCTAGCATTTTTTACTCATTATAAAAACCTTTAGTGAAAAACGAACAAAAAGGATAGTGAAACTCAATATACCCCCAGTTAAGGCAAAGTTTTGAGACACGGAAGTTGAAAAGTGAAAGAACAACATAATATTTTCTCTGATTAGGCATGATTGATACGAAAAACAAATTTGTCAAAAAGTACAAATTTCGAACTAGTCATAGTTTTATTTTCATATTATATTGGTATGTGAATATTTTAAATATTAAATATTTCAAAATCAAAATTTAATGCATCATGGGCTTTAAAACGAATTTTATACACAGTATTAAATTTCATTAATGAATAGTTCAGAAGATCTATATGCAGTATCCAGAATATGTTAGATATACAATTATTCATATAAATTAAGGCATTTGTTAAAATTTAGTTGTCCAATCTTCATTTTGTTTATATATGGATCACTAGAAAAGTTTTGAGACATGGATGAATGAATAATCATACCTTTATTTTAACTATTACATTTTTTTTCCAACTATTCCCCTTGACACTATATAAGCATTATATTCTCCTAAACCAGGTTTGGAAGCAATGGTACTGCTCACTGGACTGGGGAAAGCTCCTGTTCATATGCACCAATGGCTTCTTTAGGGCTGAAAATCAATTACCACTAAGGTGATCCTTCACTGAGGAAAACAGAAAGAAGTCGCACAGCTAGATCTAAGCTACAGTTTGGGTGGGTGAGCAGCTGCACTCGAATATTTAGTAGGAAAGTGATTGTGGTTGTTACAGTGTGAGAAGAGGCATTCTCAAGATGGTCCTCAAACCAGTTCTTGGTTGCCTTTATTGAAACTTCTCAAACACTTTGGGTAGGCAAACTGTGACATAATAATATGCAGAGATAGCATGTTGATTTTCAAGTGCAACAGTAGCCACGAGGTCACTTTTTGAAAAGAATAATGCCACTATTTTCTTTCCAACACTTCCTGGCATTTTGATCTTCACTAGAGGAGTTTCATTAAGGAAGATTCAAATGGGTAAATGGCATTTGTGGTTTCAGGATCAAATTCACAGATCCATATCTCATCACTCATGGCATCAGAAACTCGGTGAAAGTCCATTCTCCAAGTGCTTAAGCATCACATGGAACTATCCCACTCATCTGTTTTTGGGTTTCTCTCAAATTGTGAGGGATTCATTGAGATGAAACCTTTTTCACATGATGACCAAGATTGTGTAAACACTTGGTGAACTAATCTTAATTTATGCATCAGTGTCTTGTAGGTAAAACCATGGACTTCACTGATCATGTTTCCATATGCATAATGTTTTCCTTGATCAATGTGGTCAAGTGGTCACATTGACCCACATTTGTATACCACACACCAAATGTTGGTCAAGTGGTTGGTCATCCACTTTTGTCTTCATTTTTGAGGGCTGTTTTTCTCTTAAATTCTCGAAATCAATGAAAAACTGTGGCACACAATGGAGAAATGTCTGCAAAAGCCTAAGGTATTGGAGAAATTAGTCACATTTAACCCTTGCATTATGGATAGAATCCATTATGGATCCAAGTAATATATTCTGTAGGATTTCATCCATATCTTTATTACCCTTGGTTATGTTACATTTATATGCTTCAATTACCTTACAATGCAACTGTTTTTAAAACAAATCTCCATTATGGATCCAAGTAATATATTCTGTAGGATTTCATCCATATCTTTATTACCCTTGGTTATGTTACATTTATATGCTTCAATTACCTTACAATGCAACTGTTTTTAAAACAATTCTCGTTTTTTTTTTATTTAAAAATCCTGGACCAAATTTTTGTTTCATAATGCAAAAGTTAAAACACTCTTACGATCATTGAGAAGTACCACACAGAAATGCTCTCAGTTAGTTCCATGATGCTTTACAGACTACAGCACACCTAAATCAGGTTTTAACTTTCACTGCTGATGGTACAATATGCCTTTACTGATAATATTTTAATAGCAATGAATGGTAATATAGAATCACACCCTACTATTGGGGGCTCTGCTCTGTGTCTTAACACTTTTCTAGTGGCCTGCATATGGTTGGAATAGTGTTAATATCATAATAGTACAATTTTCCAATTTAATTCTGGGGAAAATATTCCGTTTTTAACAGTTTTCAAATAAAATATATAATCTTCTTTAAATATTGATATTTGAAATAAATCTTTACCTGCTTTTATATGTTTTAGGTCTGATAGCCTGATCAAACAAAGCCAAAAAAGTAAAAACATTTTGCAGTTACAGGGTTAAAAGCAATTTTTCTTTCATTATGATGATTATTCTGCAGATGGCAACAATAACATTACACTATATTGTTAAAAAAATCAATTTAAAAGCTATTTTACAATATTAATTACTTTATATTACCTTGCAATTTTTAAACGTTCCTGGTCAGGTTCAGGCAATTTTAGAATATGCAACACATTATCCAAGTACAGAACAGCTAAATGAGTGTGAAATTTTTCTTTCTGTATATATAAAAAAAAAGAAGAGTACCCTTGTTACCATTTTTAGAAGTAAAAGAATTATGAATAAATAACCATTTTTGAGGTATGATTCACATTACTGCTTTTTTTTTTTACACACAGCTTTGTGAAATTAAAAATTTAAATATATGTTAGTTATTAAAAATATAATGTTATTAAAAAATGGTGAGACAGGTACAACATTCATTAATCTAATCAGTTACAGGAATAAATCCATGCTATACCAATAAGATTTAAGAGTAAGTCTTGGATCCTATCTGCTTAGATTGCCAAATCATACAGGAACTATATATTGTGCAGGAATAGTATGGATATTATATAATAGACAGGAATATTAAGATAATTATTGTGCAGAAATATTAAGATATTTTGCAAAAATATTAGCAAAATATAATTTAAAATATATACGATATTTTCAGTGACTTTTAATCATCAATTTTTGCTTCACACATGAAAATGTATAATCAGAAATCTAACAAGTGTTCAATATTCTTTTATTTTCCACTGAATATTAAAACTTATTTTTTGAAGTTTCTCCTTTGATAAAAAGGAGATCAGTCTGAACGGAAGTCCTTAAATTTCCAAAGTTAGCACAAAACTGTTAATGAGGAAATTAAGTCCTTTTGGGAAGCATGTTTAAAAACTAAAATCTGAACTCTAAATATGTGAACATATAACTACCAAGTTTGCTAAAAAGGTATCAAATATGTTGTGGTCTTTATTCTAGCAATTCTTTTCTAATATGTTTTTTAAAATACAAATATAACTACAAACTTAGTTAAAATTAGAATGGATACTGTTAAAACTTTCCAGGATTATCAACCAGTTATAACATGTGATGATTTGTTTTTCAATTAATTCACATATTGGTAAACTACAATTATTCTGAAATCTATTAGTATCTTTCATCAGTAAGGGTGATAGATTCTATCAATCACCCCATCCCTGGATAACTACAAATGTGCAATGATTTGCTCTTTAACATAAAAATCTGGACTTAAGTTCTTTTTTACAAGAAATATGTCATTTATTGGAGATGCACACTAGAAATTGTCAAGCTAATCTTGTACCACAACTTTTACTGAAACTTACCATCCAACTTCATAATGAACAGCAACTACAACACATTTCTTATTAATGATTAACTGTTTATCTGGTTCCTACATAATACCTATTATCTGAAGTTATGGCAATTTTCTGTCATCTTTTATAAACTGGAATCTTGGCATCTTATGATATTTAACCACATGTGGTATTAAATAGAGATATACAAGCTTGAAAAAAACTACATCAGCCTCCTGAACTCACACTCTGGATTACCTGGTTACACACCAGTTGATCTACCATTTAAGCTTAGGTGGTGACACTTTCACACATTTGCCTAAGTAAGTTATGAAGGAAGTGTATTGATAGACCAAATGCCACATAACCAATGGATCCAAAGTTCAAATCTGGGAGGCAGGTAGTGTGGTTCTATTCAAACTTGCTTATCACTGATTAATATCATGGCTTTACAACTATTTCTTCCTTTTGTATGTAGCATCTGTTGTACTCCTGAGAAAGTGTCTGGTTAGTATATATGCCAGATGCACAAAAAAAAATTGCGAAGTTCCCCCATAAGTGGGATGGGGAAAGCTAAGTTGGTAGCGCACCAGGCTAGTAATCTGTAGTTCCCAGGTTTGAGTCCAACCTGGGCCAGCCTTCAGATTTATCTCCACAAAACTCTCCACCCTGTCCTCGGTCAGTAGTGTACACTGATGAGCTTTTAAAGGCTGCCATCTGTCGGATAGGACGTTAAGCAGTGGTGCCTGTACAGGTTAAAGAACATGCTGGATGTCCTAGATGGGAGGCTACCATCTGTTCAATGGGTTCCCTCCCTCTAACCTTCTCTGAGCCTTCAGGGTGCATGTGACCTCGCCATTTAGCCCATTGTGTGCAAAAAAAAGTACTGCTAAGAGATAAAACAACCCAACCCCATAAGTATAAAAAGCACTTGGTTGGATGCTGACCACGTGAACTGTACGAAAGAGATAGCCTACAACCATTTCCTTTATAACCTTACTTAAATAAGTGTGAAAGCACCATCACCTTACCTTAACTGGTAAAGCAAGTGCATGACTGACAGCTTTTAAACTGTTATAGGTTAGATTGTTTTACCTCTGAATGGCACTTTTTTACCCCTGAAAACCACACTATCTGCCTCCCAAACTGGACAGCTGTTAAGAGATAGATAGTAGCCTACCATCAAGGCCGTCCAGTGTATTCTTTAACATGATACGGTTCTTCTGCACAAGGGGCCATAGCTTAACATCCCATCTGATGGACAACAGCATTTCCAAGCCCATCGGTGTTCCCTACTGACTGTGGGCAGGATGAGGAATTTTGCAGGGATAATTCTCAATAAACCTGGTGGGATTGGAACTTGGGAACTGTAGATACAAGCCTGGCATATTACTGAATGAGCCACCCTTGACTCTAAACTGTTATATCAAAAAAGTTTAGAGTAAGTGTATTTTTAGCTTATTTTCAGAAAAAAAAGAGCTAATGTTTTCACTTTGTCATCTTTGTGTCTGTCTGTCTGTAGACAAACATTTTTTGTTTTTAGAGATGAATTAAAAATTCTTTTTTGAAACTAATAATGCAAGTGATGTAATTACATTAGAAATTTTGGTTATGAAATGTGAATATCATGAAGTTTGCACTGACAACAATAATTTTCACCTTTACTCTCAGATGGGGTGGAAAATGAATTTTTTTGTGTGTTTTAAGCAAAAATTATTGTTTTTACAGATAAAATGGATTTTTTTTGGGGGGGGGGGGAGTGAGGGGGTGGGGGGTGGATAGGTATTGATAAGCTATTATGATTCATACTTTTAGAATTTCTCAAAAGCTTTAATTGCACCTCTGAAGGCAGAAAATTTTTTATTTCACTAGTTTAAATGAATGTTGCAAACAATCTATTAGGGCTAGAAATTTGATATTTTAGTAATGCAGTGTGATGACCAAGGGGTTTACATTAGGAACAACAATTTGCCTCTTCACCCCCAGGTGGGCAGGATAATACAACTTTTTATTTCGGGAGCTTAATGAAAAATTCCTTTTGAATTGAATAACTAATTAAATATGAAGATTTACAGTTTTCAAATCCTCCAAATGCCTTTAATTTACAATTATCATCATAATTACAAAATAGAGGGTGCTAAATGCAGAAAATGTAAAACTTGAAGTTTTATTACAAATGATATATTTATGCTAGAAATTAGGAATTCTGGTGACAATGTATTGATGAAGAACAGAATAATTGATATTTTGTCTCCTCTGTATACTAGAAATGTGTGATTTTATAAGTCATGTGTTTCAGTTAATTTATAATTGATTAAAATTTGATTGGTTGCACCTTATTTTTTATAAATTTAGTACTAATTTTAAAATTTTCAATACTATTTCAATATAGTAATAATAAAAAAATTGTTTTATCTGAAAGGCTCATGTCAGACCTCTATGGCAAGCAGCTGCTTGAGGGGGTATTTATTTATACACTGGATGGATTTTCTTAACCCATATGGTTAAGTGACAAATCAACTTTATCATTTTAAGGGATAAGAGATATGCTTTTTGCATTTAAAAGGGCTAATATTATTATTCACATTTTCCAATCACCCATTAGTACAAATTACTACTGTTAAAGGGTAAAAATTTCAGAAAATGAAAACCTTGTTTTTCCTCTGAAAACAAGCATCCCATAATCACCAGAGGCAATATATTATCCTTCTAGTTAAATTTGTGCAATGAATCTACCATTTCCCCCAAAATTTTAGTAAAAAATATTAGAATAAGCTAAGTTGTGTTGAGTTTTCTAGATTTCATAAACTTTTAAACTCTTAAGTGAATATTGTTGGAAATTGAGGTTTGGAGAAATTTGAAATCTTTGTCCCCAGTTATATTTTTCCAAAAAAAATTATTTCTAAAATTTAACATGCAGCTTTTTGATATAAGTATTTCTGAATAATTTTGGCAGAGTAAGGTAAATTTGGAATTAAGTTAGAATTTAATGCTACTGAAATATAAACTGATCACTAATCTAAAACAATGGGTTGTGTAATTCAAAGTAAAATTTTTGGCAAAAATAGCACTTCACAAACATTTAATATTTTTAATACAAGAATATTTTTTAAAAGTATTCAACACAAAAAAAAATAATAATGAGAGATTATTTAAGAACGCAGATTAATGCATTACTTACTTCTAATTTCTTTTCAAAAACAAGATGCTCTAGATAGTGAACTACTGCTAGAGGGAACCTATGTAAATAGTCAGCAATAACATCTGGTCGTAGTCTTTCTGAAGGGGGACTGTTTCCAGGACGGTCTATGAATATCTGAATAAAAATTATTTTATACTGAATAAAATAAAAGAAAAATAATAATATGAAATGTGAATAATACCAGCAAAGAATATTTTGATGCAGAAATAAAAGAAGCTTTTAAATGATGTAAAAGAAATTGTAAAACAGGTGGAACAAAAGAAATTGTTATTGGTTAAAAACTTCATTATATGAAAATAAAGACATTATATAATTGAACATGGCACATAAAATAAGTTCTATGAAAAATTGAGATATAAAGAAAAGAGTAATTAAGGACTATTACTGAAATAATTTTAATGTTTTAGCATTAAGATATTTCCTTCATCTTTGTTTATTAAAATGCACCTTAAAATTTTATAAATTTAAGTCAACTATAGTCCGGAGCTTTACAAAGTGGATTAATGTTTTACAACTAGCTGGTTGTAATATTTCAAACAATGTGTTATGTTATGGTAGAATACCTATGATAACAAGCCTGTTCAATTTCAATGTTAAAAATCTTTATCCACTCAGTTAACCCTTCCACAGTCCAAGACAAACATAGGCATCAACAGAATCTGAAATGAGACCCAAGATGTTTATGTTCATTTTTAGTACAACAAAAAACACTTCTTTTTTTAATAGAAACTGCTGTTTGAACATTTTCTTAAAAATATCTTTTAAAAAATACATAATTGAAGTTTGAAAAATACTATATTCTTTTTCATTTGATGCATATTTTATTAAACTGTAACATAAATAATTTGTTAAAGCCATCTGATTGACATTTCTTACAAGAGCTATAGAGTATTGCTGATTTGTTTGTTAATGTTACTCTTTGCTGAAGCAATCTTCTGATTTAAGCTCAAGTTTGATTTGAATTATTATCAGCAAATTTTTCCTTAAAGTTTCAAAAAATCTCCTGAAAATTAACAAAAAACTATTTTTTAAAAAATGGAAGTTTTTGGAAGGAAATTCAAAGTACGTATTCTCTACACTCATATAAACAATTCTACGAATAGTGAAATAGCTTTAAGGCAGAAATGAGTCGAAATTATTAAAAAAACTCTTCATAGCCAGAGCTCCTCCAAAACTGGCTGCAGCCCATGGCATCATGGGAGAGGAAGTCATAAGTGTTCTAATTGCTCACTCGCATGTGCAAGAGTGGGGAGAGCCATCTTCTAAGTGGCTGCAGCATGGTAGTTGTTTAATATAAAAAAAAATAAATAAATACCCCCTCAAGCAGCTGCTTGCCACAGAGGTCTGACAGGAGCCTGTCAGTTTATATGCCACAGTAGAAGGTCTGTGAGGATGGCAGGACCTCAGCAGAAAAGGTAATTGTTTACATAGATGATATATATATCCAAATACTTCCTCCCCACATATTGGATATCATCTCCCTTCGTAAAGTTAGTATTTTATTTCCTTTTTATAATTAAACCTTAGTTTTCATTTTCTTTGATTTACTTTATTTCCATAAATTACTGAACTTTTGGTCAATTGATTATCATTGATTTATCAGAGTTATTATACATAGGATGGCCAGCTTACAACTTGTTGCTGTGAATATTTTATATAACAACACATTAAGTTATACATTAGTTTTTCTTTTATTTTTTTAAAGTAAAAAAAAACTGATCTTGTATGATTTCCTGAAAATGAGTGAAGTTTTGGATGCAGAAGCAAAAAGGACTTCCTTGACAGGGAAAACAATCCTCATATGGGAGGGCAATTTTGGCAAGTGTTTTTACCCCCCCCCCCTTAACTGAGTGTTTTACCCCCCCCCCCCATCAAAATTATATATTTTTTTAAATTATGAGTTTTTAAGTATATATTGAATGTTTTGAAATGTTTTGAAATATTTTAACCCCCCCCCCCCTATTTCTTGACTATGGCATTTTGACAATACAGATATTTTTTTTTCCTTTGGTTTTTTGGTCAAAAAGCATTTTGGCACTTTGCAAAGATCAAATTCAACACCCAAGGAAAAATTCATAATGCTTAATAAAAAACAGCCAAGAAAGTGTTCATCCATTTCACAAATAGGGCAGAAAAGTAAGTCCCATTAATGTGAACAGTCTAAGTCACCTTGTATAACATTGGTCCACAGTGAAAAGAATTT
This sequence comes from Ryuthela nishihirai, assembly GCA_038380435.1. Taxonomy (NCBI): domain Eukaryota; kingdom Metazoa; phylum Arthropoda; class Arachnida; order Araneae; family Heptathelidae; genus Ryuthela; species Ryuthela nishihirai. Next base: position 36,009,577 of record JAWZYU010000028.1, read on the forward strand.
TTAAAAGAAATAAAAATTATATTTCAGGAAAATATTATAGTATTTAAAAAGAAATTTCTTTTTGATTAATATATAATTTAATTTCTTTTATTTATCAGGTTTTTCTAAATTAAGCCTTAATTGTATAGTCCAATCTATTTTTTCACTATATCATGTGAAAAAGTTTTAAAATCTATGTTTATAAATTTGTTTAAATTTTTTGTTTTCATAAAATTCAGAATTAAATTTTGTTTAATTTGGTATGCAACATGATCTATTTCTGTTGATTGATTTTTTTTTTAATTTTGAAGTTAATGTGCTTATATGACTCGGCACAATTGGTGAAAAGCCTCATTTTTCTCAAAGTATGGTACCAAGAAAAAAATTACAAAATGGCAGAAATATTAAAACAAAAAAATAATTTTTTGTTATTCAGAAATAAATAGCCTTTATCTTCATAAGCATTATAATTATTTCTGTCTATTTTTCAAATATATTTTTATTAAGCTAAAAATGCCCTATTAACATAAAAAAACTTTTTTTTTTTTATAAAATTTTATTTTTAGAAGATCCAGAATTAAATGCTGATTAATTTGGGATATAACATGCTATAATTTCTTTTATTAGTTATTTGGCAAAAAATAGTTCTAAAATGAATTTTTTTTTTCAGCTGATCATAGCGAAAAGATAGCTGGACCTCTGGATAAACCAGTTTTTCAGGAGGGACCCTGGAAGGGTTAAGGATATTGTTTAATGTAACAATTTGTTGTGATGATATTAATTTACCTCTTGCTGTGCAATGAGTTGGTTGTTGTTTTACCTCTGAGCAGCACTGTTTTGCACACAATGAGCTAAATGGGCGGGTCACAAGGACCCCAAAGGCTCACAGAAGGTTGTGGAAGGGGACCAACTGGAACAGCTTTTGGCAGACAGATAGTAGCCTCCCATCAAGGCCATCCAGCATGTTCTTTAAAGTGCACAGGGTACGGCTCTCCTGCACATGGGGCCAAGATTTAACGTCCCATCCGATGGACGGCGATCTTTCCAAGGCCATCGGTGTCCCCTGACTGACTGTGGACAGGGCGGGGAGTTTTGCGTAGATAAATCTCAATGCTGACCCAGCTGGAACTCGAACCTGGTAACTGCAGATTATGAGTCTGGCATGCTACCAACTGGGCAGATCAGAACATAAAAGCTCAGAACATTATGGAAGAGTAAGCAGACAGTATTGTGCTGGGTTATTTTAGTTCTTTTACAGAAGTGCATGCGATAGTCATCAAATAAAATTATTTATTATAGAGAAAATTCATTGTTCAAACTGAATCTGAACTCATTTGTGAAGAGCACTTCTGCCCACTGGCCTGGGGTCCACAGCTGATGTCTGCACCATGTACAACAGCTCTTCTGTTGAAAGCTGAACACAACCATTGGTTTTCATGAACACAGACCTCCTGTATAAAGATTTCATGTTACTGGTTTCAGTTAACACCAATGGGGACACACAAACTATTGGTTTTCATACACACAGACCTCTTGTATAAGGATGTCTTGAAACTGTTGTCCCTGTGGCTGTTCACAGCTCATGAGACAGTTGCCTAGTTGTCAATGTGTTATACTATCTTGCTGTTAAAGACAGCAGTCATCCTGAGCAAATGTGGTCATGGGAGGATGTTATCACAGTCTATTATCGACCTCTCCTGTCTCTTGAGATTGTCCCAAAAGTCTTAAGAGAATACTTTGTGGCATATTTATAGCCATGGATACCTCTACCTGGGATTAACCCACTTTCATCCTACCTATTATTCTTCATCATATATAATCATCCAAACATTGTCTTCGTAACATGGTGAAATCAAATTGCTACCTGTTAACACCAAGCTGGCTGGTATAAAAATTACTGGTGCTGTCATATACTCTTTTATACCAACCTTAATTTGCATACTTATGGTGCATTTATTTTCGTCTTACAATTTCAAAATTTAGATATACAACACATTTCGATTATTCCCTTATATACCTTTTGAGGTATGATATTAATCTTTAATTTTGAGCACCGGTGTATATAACTTACTACTAAAAGTCAATAAACAAAAAGAATAACCAAAATGGAAATCTATTTGCATGAGCTAATAAAAATTATGCAATTACGATACAAAAAATGTTCAATAAGGATTGCTACTTGGCAATGAATACTCAGCATGACAAGTGATACATGTGCCAGATTTTAACCATGACTGAATGTAAAAATATGGATATTCACTTTATTTTTAAATATTATGTTCAATAAAAAAGTTATAAATTATTTCAACTTTAGCACTTTCTTTAGCACTTAAGAAGTAGTTTTCAACTTTGAACTAACCTTTACACCAAGTTCTTGATTTCTTTCAAGTACAAAATCAGCATACTTCCAGACCAACTGATGATCATTTAGCCTACGGCACATATATATATATAGTCATTTATTTCACTTACATATTGATTAATTAAACAAAATTATCATTAACTAATTTTTTAATAATGACTTTTTAAATTTTTTGCTAAAACTGAATTGAAATGCTCAGCTGAATGAATGAATGAAATGATTGATGATGGATTTTCATAAGTAAAATATACCATAAAAATAAATTAGCAATAGCAAAACATGAAATATTTATAATCAAGCATTTGAAGATTAAAAAACCCTGCACATCATAATAAATTATCAGATATGTTTTATTATTGCCATAAAATATCATTTCATGTGTGATCCTGCAACTAAAGTGCAGAAGCACAAATAAATAAGGCTAAGATAAAATGTTCTAAAAGCAGAGATACATTCAACTGATAAGGCAAAAACTATTTTCAGTTAGTTCAGTTACACTTGCAAATGGAATAGAAACACATTTAAAAGGTAGTCTTCAACTACTGAGGGTAGAAGAAGATTGTCCAGGGAAAAAACTAATTCACAAAGCATTAATTAAAAGAAGTACCAGAACATAATAGGTAACTAAGATTAGTAGGGATAGTGAATTCTTCCAAGCCCCACTTCAATTTTTTAAGCTATTACAATAATTTTCAATAACCTAAAGTTAATTTGGCCATTGCAAAGCTTAGCACTACACAAATCACTAGGAATAAGTGAAACTACTGCTGAAATATTCAGAGCTGGAGATGATTTTATTGCCACATGGCTGATATTGAATACAATAGTGATATAACAGCTATCATAAAAGCATTCCAAAGTTTTTTACTAAAAGGATAATTATTTCTGTTTTCAAATAGTCACAACTATTGTGATAAATTACAGCATCAGTATACTTTCTAATATTGTGCATTTCTTTGCATAATTATGCTCAACAGAATAAAACATTTGTTTCATTGAAAATTTCTAGATCATGGTTATTTAAAATGGCAGCTGTGGCCTGTACAAAATGTGAGGAAAATAAATGTATTTCTTTACACAAATATGAAAACGGGTAAAAAAATATAAAACATTAAACAAATGCATTTCTTTTCTTGCCACTGTAACTTTCTTTCATTCCCACCTCTGGCTTGAAATCTGAAAAATGAAGAAATCTGGTTTATTTAAAAATGTATCTGAATAATCATGGTTGAAGAAAAGTTGTATTCAGAACCAGTGGAAGTTGCATATGCCAAATTTTTTACTCATACAGATCCTTAAGAAATGTTCAGTTTCAAAAACAGCAGCAACAAAATTTGCAGATTTACGACTGTTTACTTTTTTTTTTAATAAAAATAATTTATGGAAAATCCAGAAATCTTGTTAAGATAATTAATAAATTGATGACTTTTTATATTGACACACAATCTTAGATGAGCATTCATAAAGTCTGCAATAACTGCATTGGTTTTTCATTCCAATTGCAGTTTAATAAAGAAGCATACCATTACTGTTCCAATTAAGTTTGGCAATTGCGAAAGACTACTTAAGAGAGCAACTGTAACCTGAGGCAGCAGAGAAATTTGAAAATATTATATTTATGAGGAAGACAATTTTCTTTCTTGATAAATAATACTGAAAAGATGAATTTGCAGGTCTAATTCAATTCAAGAATTTATTATTTTGAATTACATACATTGCAATAGATAAATTAAATAGATAGTTTTCTTCCTCTACCTGAGAATTACATACATTGCAATATAGTTTTCTTCCTCTACCTGAGAAGAAACAATCATAACTCCAAGATAAAATGTAACACAAAATACCAACAGAAATAACTAATCTTCTACGAGTGTTTTCAATATGCATGAAGAATGTATGTACATATGAATGCATGCACATACATACACAATCCTCAAGCAGCCATGGGCTATGGAGATCCAGCTAGACTGTAATTTAGGCTTCTAAATATGTCTATTCTCAGTGTTTGGTCACAGTATGGACAATTCTAATAAGGTCTTGTTTGACACTGTTGGCAAACAAGATCTATGGTGGAATTGCTTAACAGACTCAAGGATCTGTCCATTCCCCTCAACATCAAATTAGTCATCCTTGATGTAGTCTCCTTGTTCCCATCCATTCCAGTTTTTGATGCCATTATGCCATTTTGGACAAAAAACATTGAACTACAAAAATTTTCCCTTCCTGAAATTAATGCCATTCATTAAGCACTATAATTAAAAAATAAAAATAAATACCCCCTCAAGCAGCTGCTTGCCACAGAGGTCTGACAGGAGCCTGTCAGATTATATGCCACAGTAGAAGGTCTGAGAGGATGGCAGGACCTCAGCAGAAAAACGACACAAACAGCCATGCCTTACCCGGGGCTCGAACCTTTTAGTCACTGAAAATAATTATTTTCAGTTCAGCAACAAAATCTACAGGCAGAACTCAGGGGTCTTCATGGGCTCATCCCTTTCCAGCATCCTGTCTGAGATTATTCTTCAAGACCTCAAAACAAAATTATTTAACTCGGTAGCAATTTTACTTGCTTTCTGGTGTTGCTATATTGATGATATATTTTTAATTTCGAATGGCAGCAATGAGCAATTAAACTGCCTCATTAATAGAGCAAACAGTATCGATCCTACATATGTTTCACAAAGGAGGAGTAAAACAGCAATGCCATCTTCCATTTAGATGTTTTATCCAAAAAGATGACAGAACCTTGACAATGTCAGTAGACCTTTAAAGCCTATCTAAGTACCTTCCATCATATGCACAGACTAATGCACCCCATGGGCATGCAAAATTGTAGCGTTCAATTTTCTCATCCATAGGGTCTTTGCCATATCATCAAATGAGTTCTTAAAAAAGAAATTACAAACATTCAGTCTATTGCTGTGTCCATCCAAAAACAATAGAAAAGCTAATCAATAGCTATAGATGGCAACAGAACAGATTTAGGGTTGTTTTACAACTGAACAGCACTTTTTTGCACACAATGGGCTAAATGGCTGGGTCACAAGGACCCCTAATGCTCAGAGAAAGTTGGGGAAGGGGGACCCACTAGAACAGCTGTTGGGAGACAGATAGTAGCCTCCCATCAAGGCCATCCAGTGTGTTCTTTAATGTGCACAGGGTATGGCTCTCATGCACACAGAGCCACAGCTTAACATCTCATCCAACAGACTTTCCAAGCCCATCAGTGTCCCTTACTGACCATGGGCAGAGCGAGGAGTTTTGTGGTGATAAATCTCAACACTGACCCAGCTGGGGATCGAACCTGGGAACTGCAGATTACGAGTCTGGCATGCTACCGACTGAGCCACCCCTGCCCCACGGGAAATGGGACCACAGCTTAATGTCACATCTGATGGACAGTTCATTTTCAAGCCCATTGGTGTCCCTTACTGATCAAGAGCAGGAGGGGAAGTTCAGCTAGACCAGCATTGAGATAAATCTCAATGCTGGTCTAGCTGAGACTTGAACCTGGGAACTACTACTGACTAAGCCACCCCCTGGGCCCCTCCTTAGGCAGTCAACAGAGAATGAGAAAGATGGGAAATGTGAAACAGAATCTTATTAGATTAACTTTTATGATTAAATGTGATAACAGTTATTCAAGATAGACTTGTTTTAAGAACAAAAGAATACCACAAAGTGGATGTGTCTCTACAGATTTTGAATTTATTAATCCTTCCAGTGTCCATGTCACCTGCATGTTTTGAGAATCTGAAATGAGAGGCCAAGGATGTATGTATCCATTTTTAGTACAACGAAAAAAAAAAATCGATTTTTTAAAAATAAAAATTGCCATTGTAATTTTTTATACATATATCTTATAAAAATATATAATCCAGGCTTAAAATTTTTTTGTTTTTTAATTTGAGGCATATTTCATTAAACTACAATATAATTTTATAAAGCCATTTCTTAGAACCACTAAACGGTATTGCCGATTTGCTTGTTAACATTCCTATTTGCTGAAGCAACCTTTTGATTTAAGCTCGCAAGTTTGATTTGAACTATTATCACCAAATTTTTCTTTAAATTTTCAAAAATCTAAAAATTAACAAAAAAAAAAAAAACTGCTATTTTTAAAAACGATAGATTATGGAAGTAATTACAAAATATGTACCATCATTTCTTTTTTCCGTTTCACACTCTTTTTTGTCATAAAACTATTTCAGTATTCCCATTATTTTTATCATTTTTCCCAGCATTCTATGCATCTTTCCCACCTTAAAATCGTAACTGGAAGTAAACACATCCTTCTCAGAAATTCTGGTTACACCTGCATTTAACTAGTTATGCTTCACTGAGGCAAACAACATGCAGATGGCTGACACATGCAATCTTTGTTTCATGTGCTATAAGTGTTGTTTAGAGTTTTGGTCCAGCATATTGGATACCCTTTGTAAAGTTAGTATTTTTTTTTAATATTTAAACCTTACTTTTCATTACAGTAGTTTATTTTCGGAAATTAGCGATCTTTTGGCTGATCGATAAGTATTGATCTTTTCATAGTTATGATGCATCATATGGCTGGCCTACAACTTGTTGCTGTGGATATTTTAACATCGCTTTAGGCTATGTGTTAATTTTTATTTTATTATTTCTTTTCCAGTAAAACTTTGATCTAGTATCATTTTCTGAAAATAAATGAGGTCTTGGATATGGAAGCAAATTCATTTCTGTATATTTACTTCTGTTAGTTAGCGATCTTCGATTGGCTGATTTATCGATCCTTCCGAGTTATGTTAGATTGGAGGCAGACTCAAAAGTTGTTGCGGATATTTTATTTAACATACCATTAGGTTATATGTAATTTTTCTTTTATTATTTCTTTTTTTTTGTAAAAAAGCTTTGAGCTTGTACCATTTTCTGAAAATGAATGTCATGGATAAGGAAGCAAAATAGACTTCCTTGCTACAGAAATCAGCCATCATGTGGGAGGGCAATTTCGGAAAGGCTTCCCCTCTGTTAAACTCACTGTGAACATTTAATCCCTCCCCCCTCTAGAAGAATATAATTTTTTTTAAATTACGAGTTTTTATGTTTATATTGAATGATTTTAAAGGCACCCCCCCCCCCCCCCCTCAGTACCTTGGTTGTGCCACCAGATGATGTAACACGTTTTTTTTGCTTTGGTGCACAAACCTTTCTGCACTTAGCCAAGATCACCAACTTCAATACCCACAAAAAATTCCTAACATTTAGTAAAAAAAGCAGCCAAGAAAGTTGTTTTTCCTATTTCATAACTAGCTCAAAAAATCCCGTGAATGTGAGAAGTCCAAGTCATGTTGTATAACACTGGCCATGTTTAAAATATACAATACTGAAAAGAATCATTAAAAGAAATAAAAATCATATTTCAGGTTGAGTATTATATTATTCGGGAGGAAATTGCCTTTCAATACATATATAATTTAACTATTTTTATTTATCAGGTTTTCCAAAACAAAGCCTTAACTGTATAGTGCGATTTTTTTTTCACCATATCACATTGAGAAAAGTGTATTAAAATCAATATGCTTGCAAATTTGTTTATATTATTTTCATAAAATTCGTAATTAAATTCTGTTTAATTTGGTACATAATATGACCTATTTCCATTGATTGGTTATTTTTTTTTAATTCTAAAGTTGACTTGCTTATATGGCTCAGCACAATTGGCTAAAAGCTTGGAATTTTCTCAAAGTATGGTACCAAGAAAAAAAAAACACTACAAAACAAGAGAAATATTTACTTAATACCAAAAAAAAAATTTTTTTTTTTGCTATTCAGAAATATAGTCATTCTATTCATGTGCACTGTAATCCTTTCTGCTATTAATTTTTTTAAAATATATTTTTGTGTTGCCAGATGCATTTTTTTACTACATGACTAAAAACAGTCCTATTAAAATAAAACAGTCATTTTTTTAAATACTTGATTTTCAGAAAATCCAGAATTAAATATTAATTAATTTGGCATACAACATGCCATAATTCCTTTCATTAGTAATTTAGCAAAAAAGTTCCAAAGTTAAAGTTTTTTTCTTGGCTGAGCATAGGGAGAAAATAGTTTGGCCTCTGGATGGAAACCTGTTTTTCAGGCTGGACACTGGAAGGGTTAAGGCATCTTTTGCATTTTTAAGGTAAACTTGCAACAGACTACATGTGAAATTAAGCATGACTTTCCAAAGCTGTCAGCATTCAACATTTAAAACTATCTTAATGTTAAATATGCAAGACAGTAAATAAAATTCCATTAAAAAATTAAAACATATATTTCAGGGCATATTCACTAGTTAAAAGCTAATTCACTTGAAGAAACATCTATGCTTGTGTCAATATAAATATTCATTCCCATTTACACTGAAATACAAGTGTATTCCCATTTTTATTCATAACTATTATTTCCAATGATCTTACCTGCACAAGAAATCTATGAGGTATGGCAATCCTGGAAATGCTGGATCAGAGCACTCTTCTGTGATAATTCTATGAATAAAAATATTATAACCAATATGAAATTTTATAATAACTTTAAATCAGCAACATACTCATAAAGGTTTATTTATGGTTTAAATTAGCTTTCTTTTTAACCATTAGTACATCTAGGTACTTTTGTCCCTGAGAATCCAGCTGCTATGACAAATAACACAAACTATATAAAAAAACCCTTACACAAGCATAAAAGTAAAAGAATTGCTTCAATACTAAAAAGTTGCAAAAATTAACTATGAAAGAACTGTAAAATTTAGCAACTGTGCTTAATTACAAAGAAATCTTTTATTTGGTATGTTTCAATGAACAATAACGGAGCATCAACGTGGGATAAATTGCAGGCAAATAATTTGAGAAGTTGACTTCAGTTTTTAGGTTAAGTTTCAGTGACTCTTGAGCACTGAGATTTTAAACCCTAAAGTTTGACTTAGACTCAAGCTAAACCATACCTGGGTTTGGCCTAATATTTTTCATCACACATTTTTAACACATAAAGTACACCAATTATTAAATTTTGGACAAAGTTGGAAAAAATACTTAAAGAAAGAAAATTTAATCTGTTTTATTATTATATTTTTGTAGTATCTAATTATAAACTAAAACCATTAATAACTCTAACCTTGACCAGATCTGTAAGGCCTTGTCATTTTCACCTAGAGTGCAATGGAACAATGCTAAGGCATGGTACCGCTTGTACTGGAGTAGGCAATCTACACTTTCCTTTGTATTGCAACCAGAGTCTGAACTACTGACTAAGCTCAGCAAAGAAGGAGAATTTATTTCTGCATACAGTTTCAATAAAGCAGTGTCCACTTCCTACAAATATAATAATAAAATATTGCTAATATAAGATATATATAAATTACAAATATACTTTTAGAAAAGTTTTCTCAAAGGCATGTAGGGTAGTAAATAAAGTCCATAACCAGTAAAATGTATCACGAGTATGTAATGGCTATGGAAAACAATGATGGCTACACATAAAAACATGACATGAAAAAATGACATTAAATTGGTAAAGATCTGTAAGCATGGTTGGCATGATGGTATTGCTAACATCTAAATTAGCACAGTGAGAAAGGAAGCAGCATTAATTTGGTATGAAAAAAAAAAACTCGCCAGCTATGAAACAGGAAGAATATAGCTTTAAACAACAAAAACACCAATTCTTCATGAGGCAAAGATGAAAATTCTTTTTCCTTTGACGATCTTGCTTCTCCAGTATGTCCTACTCAAATCAAATAGTATATAAACACTTTACTAGTATCTTATACTACCAATCTTTGAACTTTGAAGTGGGTGAACACTCTGGAAATTGTTGGATAACATCATACCCATGTATACTCAAATGCCAAATATGTGAAATAGTTATTGAGCATAGGTTAAAGTAACTGTACTACTCACTCTGCAGCATGAATGCTCTCAGAACTTAATCCATTGTCTCAGCACATGGTATATCATGCCATTGAATACCTTATCATGTGTATACAAAATACACAGCAGATCTAATATACATAAGTTGTCTACATCATAAGGATGTGGATGTTGTCGCCTTTATTCTGGCCCATCCCCACTGTACATCATGAAAAGTCTTCAGCCCCCTGTGGCTTTAGTTACTGAGAGTTCTGAGCATTTGTACCAAAACACCATCCATCTGTACCATACTTTTAACGTCAAGGTCAGTGACTTGACCTGGTGAACTTTTAAACTTCATAAAGGATGATCTTTCATTTATCAGTAACACACTGTGGACCAATGAAGTCCTCCATTACACTGAGTTTGTCACTGACATCTTCACCATGTTTGTTGCTGATTCACCAAGGTTAGGAGAAAAGTTTTTCTCCCATGATAGTGTCTTCAATAGGCATAATCATCATTACTGGTGTACTGTAAAAATCAAAATGGAAAAGGGATATCCATTATCCGGCAAATTAATCAGCCAATGCACTTTGGACAACCAACTAGTTTCATTTTTATACAAAGAACATCTAAGTAGTGGGCAACACACTACTTACAAATATGAGAATATCAGTAGACACTGATTGAAGAACGTGCCTTGGCAATATTGCAACACATTAAAAAAAACAGAATATGGTAGCAATATGACAGCTCTATCATACAGAATCCATAATATTTATCAGTGATTGGATACAACTTCTGGATGCCACAGGATTGTGCTCTATACCCAAGGTTTTTTTAGCAAGATATTAATATCATACCAGTAGGGCAAAGCATACTGCATTTTGAAATATGTTAATACATTTTTATGATGATTTCTAAAAATTATTAGTTTCCTTAAGAAGCAAATTCTTTTTCTACCATCATAAACCTATTAATTCTGCTTGAACCCAGATAATTTAGGTATTAAATAAATTTAGGTATTTCACAAGATCATTTAAATCAACTACAGTAAGAAATTTTGGAGCTGATGAAACAGACAGTACTCATTTATGATAAAGCTCAGGTCAATCACTTTTGTAGAGTAATCATCTATTTCTCAACTCACAGGAGGCTTCAAGATCTTAAATTCATCTGAATGAGGTATAGGGCTTATAGCAGACTGAATATTTGGGTATAGACGTTTTTAGTCAAAGCCAGTTATAGTTGTCACATAGAAATAGTATATAATATGATCTTTAAACTCTTTTCATATCATGGGAACTGCAAATGGCATTAATTAGATGCATCCTTTAGCAAACTAGTGAGATTTCTGTTACAACTAAGTATGGAATGCCATGTCTTGGCCACCAATCCAGCATCTAAAGTGCAACTTGGAACTTTTTCTAACAAATGATATAATTTCATATCACTTAGTTGTAGCAGGTAAATTGACCACATATGTAGCAGAATGAATTATACTTTTGCAGCACCCTTTCTATTAAAATATGTAATCAAACTAATGACTAATTAAAATCCTATTTAAATATAAATATCATCCATAACAGTGACTTAAACACAGATTGTAAATATTGCAAAAACACAGGTTAATTTTTAAACAGAACACCAAATTCATAATAGTCTAATTTTTTAACCAGCACCAATAAACAGAACACAAATGTACATTTATAACTTTATAGGATACTACATGAAACACAATTGCATCGTTCCAAGAAAGGTTTACTTCCAATATAATGTTGTCAATGTTGCTAGATCAGTTGTCCAACTATTTTTCATAATGGGCCACATGCTAATTATTGGCCCATACAGATAAATATAATATACTGTTATGTATTGTCAATTTCTGTTGAGAGATGAGACTATAAATGAATGGCTCTAAAAAAATCCATCAGCCACACTGGCAACATATAGCTGTGGGCCACATGTTGGACAAACATCTGCTAGATGATAAAATAAACAGAGTTACTGTAAAAACAAACTTTTCGTGAAGCAAAAATAAATTGTTTTTTTTTTTAGTAAAAAAACTTTGAGCTTGTACCATTTTCTGAAAATGAATGTCTTGGATATGGAAGCAAAATAGACTTCCTTGCTACGGAAATCAGCTGTCATATGGGAGGGCAATTTTGGGAACATGTCCCCTCCGCTAAACTCACGTAACCCCCTTTGGAAAAAAATATATATTTGTTTAATTACGAGTTTTTTATGTTTATATTGAATGACTTTAAAAGGCAACCCCCCACCCTCAGTACCTTGGCTGTGCCGCACAGACGATATAGCGCTGTTGTTTTTTTTTTTTGCTTTGGTGCACAAACCTTTCTGCACTTAGATGTGATCGCCAAACTTCAACACCCAAAGAAAAAAATCATAATGTTCAGCAAAAAAAGCAGCCAAGGAAGTTTTTTCTATTTTATAATAATTTCAGAAAATCCTGAGAAGTCCACGCCACTTTGTATAACACTGGCCCTGTTTAAAATATACGGTACTGAAAAGAATCATTAAAAGAAATAAAAATCATATTTCAGGTTGAATATTATATTATTCGGGAGGAAATTTCCTTTCGATAAATATATAATTTAACTATTTTTATTCAGATTTTCCAAAATGAAGCCTTAATTGTATAGTGCGATCTTTTTTTTCCCCATCATATAACATTGAAAAAGGCTTATTAAAATCAATATGCTTGAAAATTTGTTTATATTATTTATTTTCATAAAATTCATAAATTCTGTTTAATTTCGTACATAACATTATCTATTTCCATTGACTGGTTATTTTTTTTTAATTTATAAAGTTGACTTGTTTATATGACTCAGCACAATTGGCTAAAAGCCTGGAATATTCTCAAAGTATGGTACCAAGAAAAAAATTAGAAAACGAGAGAAATATTTACTTAAAACCAAAAAAATTTTTTTTTTGTTATTCAGAAATATATATCACTCTATTCAAGTGCATTGTAATCATTTCTATTAGTTTTTTCAAATAAATTTTGGTGTTGTCAGATGCATTTTCTTTACTACATGACTCTAAAAAAGTCCTATTAAAATAAAACATATCTTTTTTGTTAAATACTTTATTTTCAGAAAATCCAGAATTAAATGCTGATTAATTTGGCATACAACATGACATAATTCCTTTCATTAGTTATTTAGCAAAAAAGTTCTAAATTTGAAGCTTTGTTTTTTGGCTGAGCACAGGGAGAAAATAGCATGGCCTCTGGATGGAAACCTTTTTTTCAGGCTGGACACTGGAAGGGTTAAATACTGAAAGAATATTGTTGAAAATTGAGATATTGATATAATTGAGATCTTTATCTGCTATCACATTTTTCAAAATAAAATAACTTATTTTAGAAGTTATATGACTTTAACATTAGTTTCCCATTGACATAACATAGGGTTGTTCATTAATTTAATTTATTGAAACCAGGATATTTGGTATATATTACTCTACTAAACTATTTAATATTTACTACACCAGGGCTTTGATTTAATACGGCATTTAATAAAATATTTTGAATTAATTATACATTTTTAGCAAGGTATTTCATAATGAAGGAAAATTCCGATTAAATGCTTACCAATTTGCAACCAGCTGCATTCAGGGTGCCCCGTATGTCTTCCAGGTATTGAAGGAGAAACTTATGACATAATGCAATCTTTTCAGGTGCTGAGGAGCACATTTGGTTCACATTTGCAATATCATGTAGTGGTGGAACAGCACGAGTAAATGTTGAATCTGAAGACATTAAACTAGGATATAGGCTGATCAACTGAAAATAGAAGTAAATATGTTTTTAATGATGTTAACAATACCCTGAAATTCTATATACAGAGTAAATCATAATTTACATACATTATATATACAGGGTGTCCCTGAATTCATGGCCCAAACGTGAGGGGATGGTAGTACACACCGAACCCACCAATATTCATCATAGAATATGCGGCCGCAAACGCAGTAAGGAGTCGGAAATGAAGGACAGACACAGAGGTTTCCAAAGTGACATTTATTGGAGATCATTATAACAAATGCTCAAACATCTGCCAACCAACGTTGATACAGGTGGCACAATGGTGGAGTAGTGATCGGCGTACCTGCTCGTAAACACCGGACTTGTCGCGCACATCGGCAGCTGCAACGGACAGTTGGGCTACAAGATCCTCCGTGGACTGCACGGGTGTCTCATACACGACACTCTTCAAATGTCCCCACAGAAAGAAATTGATACAAGAAAGATCGGGTGATCTGGGGGGCCATGGAATGGGACCACTGCGCCCAATCCATCGGTTCCGAAATGTGGTATGAAGATGCTGACGCACATCCATGCTAAAATGGGCAGGTGCCCCATTGTGCTGGAACCACATACGGGCGAGGATTGCAGCTGGAACAACCTGTTGCAGAAAAATACGGTACATTCGCCCATCAAGGCAGTCCGGCATTAGGTAGGGTCCAATTAAGTAGTCATGCATGATCCCCGCCCAGACATTGATGGCGAACCGTTGCTGGTTTGAATTTGGATGTGTATCATGGGGGTTCTGGGCCGCCCATAAATGCGCATTATGGACATTCACTATACCTTCATGTGAGAATGTTGATTCATCCGTAAAGAAAACATGTGTAGGGAAATTGGGATGTGCGGCACTTTGCTGCAGGAACCACTGGGCGAAATCCATTTGCAGGGGATAATCAACAGCTGTCAATGCCTGTACTCGCTGCAAGTGATAGGGGTGTAGCAATTCATGCAGTACTCGCCAGACAGTTCCGATGCACACCCAGGCTCCGGGCGGCAGATCGCGTGCTTGTACCTGGGTTATCTGTCACCATATGCAAGATGTCCTCACTCATAGCTGGCATTCTGACCATCCGTCTCATCTAGCATCATGTCGACTGACGTGGAAGGTGCCTGCCTCAGACAGCTGGTGGAGCAGTCATGCAAACATTTTATGACCAGGCACACAGCACATAGGATATCGCTCACAGTAGTCTGCGCCTCTCTACCATTGCCCTTGGCTATGCTGTACATCAGGTGCATATCAGCTTTCTCTGCGTTCGCAAACTGCTCCATCTTGTGTCTGGTCGATGTTGAGAATGCTGGGGTTTGGCTGATCCAGCGCTTTTAAGCCGTGCCACCTTGTCTGCGCCCCCTATTTGTACCAGGCTGCGTTTGCAGACGCATATTTTATGACGAATATTGGTGGGTTCAGTGTGTACTACCATCTCCTCACATTTGGGCCATGAATTCAGGGACACCCTGTATATATAGTATGTGATTATAAAGATGCATTTACTCATTATTGAAGTCCTAATGCAAATATGCCACTGGATCTTCTATTTTTCATAATAGGGCACTTATAATCACATAGCTGATTAATAGTGCCCTATTATGTGCCTATATAACTTATAAGCCTATATAACTTAATAGTGCCTATATAACTTAAGATGCATTTACTCATTGAAGTCCTAATGCAAAAATGTCACTGGATCTTCTATTTTTCATAATAGGGCACTAAGTTCTGCCAAATGTGACAGCTTGTACACCCAGAGTATACACAATATTGTGTCAGTGCTTGGGCCATTGGGTTTAGAAAGCTATTTACATTCAGCTAAATTTAAGATGCACTTTATTCGTTATTGGAGCCTGGAATGCAAAGATGTTACTGGATTCTTTTTCATAAAACACACAAATACATAATCCTTAATCAGCTATAGGCTATGGAGGTCCAACCAGACTATACTATTTAGTTCCCCATATATGTCTATCCTGAGCTGCAGCTGTTGCATTTGGCCATTGCAGTTAATTCAAACAATTGCTTCAACAATTTAAAACAACCTGTTTGACACTGTCCACCCATCACATGCATCACATTATAGGACTCTCTCTTTTTCTGAACATGGCCAAACGAATGCTTACAACTACTTACATAGGATGCTACTCAAAGGTGGCTGATTAATCTTCTTTCTAACCTCATCATTACTTACATAGCGAAACCATTCTCTTGTTAATCTCATGATGTACATTACTGTATATACAGTAGCAGTTGTAAATTGTCATAGCATTTGTAACAATACTGCCATGATAATCGAAATGAGAAACCTGTTCAAGAGCACAGACATTCAAAATTACTGAACATCACCTTACCAATTTTCATCACTTTAGTAATATCACTTTAATAACCTTGCAGACTGGTAGATCTCTAGTATTCTTTAAAAATTTTCCCTTAACATTTTCTATGAATTATTGCAGCATTTTATTAAGCAATTAATATTTGCATAACACAAAAAGTATATTTTTACAGTAATATTAAAATGTTTTAAAACAGTATCGGGAAACATTCTCAACAATGGTATACATAGGGGTGTCCATAGGGCCTGCATCAGCCTCCCCCCCTAAAATAAGACATACATATATACATATATTTAATATGCTAAAGAATGAATAAACAAAATAAATTTCTTTGGATTTTTAGCAATTACTTCAGATTATTTATATTAATCAAATTTTACTGCCAAATATATTTTCTATTTGGATTGATACTGGTTTTAAATCCTGACATATTTTCAGTGATCACTATGATTCAGAAAATCTTGCATATATCAGTGATCCTCACATATATTTTTTGAAGGTCATAGCCTTGTCATACTTGTATAGCAAAAGCTCAGCAGAGTGACCTCTATAACATGAATTATATTTTATATTTATTTTCTATGCAACATTAGCAAGCAAAAATGGATTTAAAAAATTTGTAATATTTTTTAATCAGCATCTTGCATGCAAGAAGTAAAGTTTGACATTATACATTCATTTAGAAAATGAAATTTCAATATGCAGTTGATTAACAGTGAGCCCTGCTTGATGGCTCATTGAATTTTTAAGTACTTTCACAGGGGAAAAAACTTAGAATAGTTAAAGTAACAAACAAATAGAAATAGATTTTGTTACATACTAAATGGAAGCACTAAGCAAAACAATTAAGAAAAAATGTAACATACTTTAATAATAGTAAGATAGATGTCACAAACTTTAATTTGAGGTATAACTCTTCAACTAATTTTAAATTTTGATGGTGGAATGTATTTGCATTAACACTTTTCTCCTCTACTCCAAGGGGGGGGGGGATTTTTTTGTTTTCAGACACAATTGAACCCAAGGTCCTCAAAATTTCCACCTCTTTGTGTGTGTGTGGGGGGGGGGGATGAAGTTTGGTGGTTCAGTGTCAAATGAAAGCTCACGAAATCCTCACACAAGCTTTCATTTGACAGCGAATCATAATTCTGAGCCCTCATGTTCAGAAGATATAAGTAGAAAAAACAACTTTCATATTTCTTCTTTTTTAGGGAGGAGAAAGTGGAGGGGATAAAGTGGAGGGGATAAAGTTTCATAACCCATAAAACACCCCACATCACAAGCTTCCATTTGACAAACATATTGTTATGTTTATCCTCATGTTCAAAAGATATAGTAGAATTATCCTTCACATATTTTCCCCTTGCTCTGGAGGAGAAAGCATGGGGGGGGGGGGGGATTTATAACCTGTGACACTTCCCATGTCACAAGCTTTCACTTGATGCATAGCCCATTACTTTCTGCCCTCAAGTTATGAAGATATAATCAAACAATCATTTTCATATTTTCCCTTTTTTAGGGGGGAAGAAAGCATGGGGTAATTTTTTATAGCCTATGATACTCCCGTCAAAACACTTTCATTTGATACATAAATCATTAAATTTGTCTAGTCTTTGAAAGTTATGGTGGAACAACTGTTTTGACAAACACCCATACCAACAAACTGAAGAATGACAAGTGAAAAGCAATAGGAAGATAGGTAAAAATAAAGAATTCACAGTAAATTAAAAAAGATAGATGAATATTTTTAGTATATACAAATTTTGCAGTAATTTTAGATCATTTTTATATATATATAAAAAAAAGCTAACGTTTCCACTTTGTCATCTGTCTGTCCTTCTGTAGAAATTTAACTTTTTTTGCTTTTACATATATATTATAAAATATTTTTGTGTTGGATAGGTATTGATAAAATTTCATGATTCATTCTTTCTATATCTCCCAAACGTTTTAATTGCTCCATCCAATAGTAGAAAAAGTTGAAAATTACAAAATTTTAAACAAATTTTGCAAACAATGCATTTACACTAGAATTTGAAATTTTTAAGGTGGAGTGTGAAAGTTATGACGTTTGCATTAACACTTTGCACCTCTACCCCAAGAAAGGGTGGGGGCAATTTTTTTTGGTTTTCAGATACAGTTGAAAATCTTCTTTTTTAGTTGGATACATACTAATGAATTATTATGAGTCTATTTTTCAAATTCTCAGGAAGTTTTATTTTCCATCATTAGAGAACATAAACGTGAAAAATGCAAAATTTTAAACAAATATAGCAAACAATCTATTTATGGTAGAAACCTGAAATTTTGGTGGTAGAGTGTCATGAAATATCACACTGATAGCAACAATTTACCCACTTTTCTAACAAGGGTGATAGGAAAATTGTCATGTTTTCATTTCAAGGGATAAATGATAATTTTTTTCTATGTTGTATGAATACTGGTAAAATATCATGATTTGCATTTTCTCAATCATCCATTAATTCAAATTACCACCTTTTTAAAGAGTGCAAAAATCAATAAATGAAAAACTTCACATACTCTTTGAAAACAATCATTCCATATTCATCAGAAATTACATGTTCTAGTTTCATTTCAATAAGATTTTCTACTCATTTTACTATTTTCTATAAGTTATTCCAATATAAATATTTCGTATTTTTTATTCTCCTAATTTTAGTTGCATATAGATTTTGGGTATGTGGAATGTTTATGCAACAGTGACAAAAACAAAAGCACTAAAGCATCCCACATAAGAGCCAGACCCCTATAATGTTTATTGAAATAGAAGTAGTTTTAATCAAAAAGAGGGCATGCCAATTTTATTAAGCTAGAAGTTACAAATCAATCAGTGTGTTACTTACTTCTCTAACATCAAGTGATGCTTCTCGAAACAGTTCTTTGGCTTCTTCGAAGTGTAATAAGGAAAATTCAATAAATCCTGCTTGTTGCTGTATACGTTGAAATATCTGTTAAAATAAACCATATGTTACAATGCATTTAATGTCTCTATGATTAGTACCTCGATATTAACTGATTTTCTTGCATTTTATGTTTACAAAATTAAGCTTTAATATATAATCCAAGAATCATGAGACCAAGTTTAGATAATGCACCTCTCACATTATAAAAAGCATAGAGCAGATATAATTCATCAATAGTTCACTGTAGCCACATCCACTAACTATTATTTTGCCTCGTAGAAATTCAATGAAAACTTTAGAAAAATACACCTTTTTGCTGTTTGGGGAATTTAAAAGTTGTTGTTTAAAGTGCCACCGATTCAATAAATGTGGTAATTCACAATCTAATCATTGCATGATTTAGTTGCAAGAGTAAATAAAAATGTTATTGTACCTATGAAAATCTTGCAACACTGATTTACCCTTATTGCTTGAAAGATCAAGATTTTTTGTGCTTTTTTTCAGTATTGCTATTTCTACTCTTTCAGTTTTTTTCTATTATATTTTTGTCCTTATGCATATAATCATTCCTTATTAAAAGTAGCTCACTGGCTACAAAAGGTTAGCAACTTCTGGTATAGAGGCCAGATATTGAAGTTTTAATCTAATGGTTTACATAAAACTAATTTTAGTAGATATTTTAAAACTCCTGGGTTAACTGGTTAAAAAAAAAAGCTAATAATTCAACATGATTAATTTCCCTCAAACATAAACAGTATAGCATGAAAGTAATGAGACTGAAATAAAATAAAAAATATGCAGTGTGAGTATCAATTCCCAAGAGGCCACTATAGATGCAGTGAAATGTGACCTAGTAGTCCTGCTAACTATAAACAGTTAGAATTGCATTGTTGTTTTGTGCAACATGCATTACTGCACCATCATAAATCCATTAATGGACCTGTGTGTCAATGTCATGTAAAGTTAGGGAAAAGCCCCACTGAAACACACAAAATGCTATGAAGAGCTTATGTAGATGAGGCTCCCCTTCAGATCACAAACATTTTCAAGAGGAAGAGAGAATGTGGAAGATGACCCTCACAGTGGATGACCGAAAATAATTTCCAATCCAGAACTGATAGACAAAGTGTGCAATTTACTTGCAAGAAACTGTAAATTGATACTCAGAATGATGACAAGTGAACTAGATGTGAATAAAGAACTGAGGTCCATAATTACCTTAGATTTGAGTAAGAGAAAATTTATGCGAAGTTTGTGCCTCTTTGGCTGAAAAAAAGGCTGCAGTGCTCATTCACCCCCTCTATTCCCCTACCTGGCTCCAGCAGACTTTTTCTGTTTCCCAAGTTGAAATTGAGATGGAATCCAAAATTTGATATAGTCAATGACATTCAGAAGAACGTGATATCAGAGCTGAATAATATTACAGCAGCTAGATTTTCCAGTCTTTTCAAAGTTTATATGAATGTGTAAATAAGTGTAGTTGGCCCCTTGGGATTATTTTGAGGGAAACAGTCAATAAACATGTTGCCCTATGCTTTGTTTTCATTTTATTTCAGTCTTATTACCTTTTTGTGCACTGTGAATTGTGGTTGGCACTTTTATCAGTTCAAATGCACAATGTAACTACTGTAGATATCACTGAAATATTTCTGTAAACTTTGGTCAGAAGATGGACAAGTTCAAAAATGTTAGATGAACAATTTTTCATAGTTGAAATTACAGTGCATTGAATTCCTGGGCTGATAGGGGTTGGGAGCATGCTAGGCTTGTAAATCTGTAGTTATAGGTCTGAGTATCAACTGTGACAGGGTTGACATTTGTCTCCATTATCCCCTTTTCTGCCCTCAGTAAGAAAGGGGACATTTATGGGCTGGGAAAGGCCACCATCCATCAGATGTGAAGCAGTTTCACTATATGCAGGAGAGCCAGACCCTCGTAAAGGACATATTGGGTGGCCTTGATAGGTTCCCAACAGCTATCCAGTGGGTCCCCTTCCACAAACTTGTGAGGGTTGATATTCTTGAAACAGAAGATTTAATCTTGAAACAGAATATTACTATTTGCAATAGTTCCACAGAATGTTTAGCTATTGGAGCTTTTTTTTTTCAACAAAACTATTTTAAAGTAATTAATAGGCAATGCAATATTAGACATGTGGAAGAGATTAATACTACTTGTATAACTGCAGTTTTGTTTCATCTTAAATAAAATAACATTTTTATTGGCATGATGAAAGCAAATTATACTTATTTATTATTTATAGCACATGTAGCATTACACATTAAGAATACAGTGAAATGTCAGTATAATGAAGTTGCATGGGCAACTAAAATATATTCACTACAACAAAATTTCATTACAGTGAAATGCAATAAAATTGTCAATATGATAGTAAACAATAGCTACATATTTCAGAATAATTATAACAAAGAAGCTTACTATAAATTAGTGTGTAGATGCTAAAAACCAAACCCAATAAAGATTGAAAGGTTTACATCACATTGTTTAAGGAATTTTCTTTTTACAAATTTTGTTATACCTGTAACATAAAGATGCATAATAAATTGGCAGGAAAGGGAAAATGATTTCGTTTTACTCTGTTGTGTTAATATTTTGTTACTCCAGTGTTGGTTACACCTACATTTTACTGTATGTCTTTAACACTTAACATGCCTGCTTTCTAGAGCAGAATTTGCTGTGTTCGTGCGAGCAGATTCATTCTGTGTGTGTGTGGTGGTTGGGTAAATTCTGAAGTGCTTTCAGTAGGAAAAAAGAACACTTTGAAACTTTATCCTGAAATAACTAATAGATATAATTGGTTGTGTCCTATAACAAAATAAAAAGCATTTAATTGTGAATTTTTAGAAAGTAAAATATTTGAGAAAAATAGCAAACGTATACTAATTTTAATAAATTTTAAAACAATGTAATAAAAAAGTTGTTTGATTTTAACATCATTCTGAAATAACTCTAATAAACAGAATATGACAATATCTTAAATGAACTTGAATAAACATGCCAGAATATTCTACCATTGAATATTCAATGGTAGAATACTCTGGCATGTTTCTGGAGAGATGCAGTTCATGTCCTGTATGTCACCGAAATTTTTTCCAAAAAATATTTATTGATATATTGACATTAAAAAGTCAACAGGTAATGCTGTGATTGTCACCTATGTTTAAATCATTATAACACTAAATAGTGTGAAGAGAATTTATTATTTATTTCGTGGTGAATAAGATAGAATATAAAATATATTGTGCTGAATAAGATAAAAGAAATAGTTGCCACCTGAGATCATAGATGGTGCTGAAATCATCTGTGAAGAGTTTAAAGTCTTAAATTAGTGGAAAAAAGATGAGCTGCCATTATTCAATGGTAGAATACTCTGGCATATTTCTGGAGAGATTTGGTTCAAGTCCTGTATGTCAGTGAAATTTTCCCCACAAAATTTTTATTGATAATTCTACATAATATATGAACAGATTTTCCTGAAACATTTCAACACAGCAAAACAATTCAAAAACCAGAAATATAGTAAAAATTACAAAACTTAGATATTGCATTCTTAAGAAAAGATGCGTATATCTCCCATTTAAAAACATACATTTTTACTAGCTTTCTTTTGACACAATTCCAAAAGATTAAGAAAAATTTGAATGGCAACAGTTGAAAGAATGTTCTGCATGAAACTTTAGTATGGAAACATTATCAGAAAGAGGAAAACAACAAACACTCCAGTGCAAAATGATATAATGAAAATGACTGCACAGCAGTATAATATTTTCTTTTTTTTTTTCAACTTCACAAAACATGAAAATAATCAGGTTTTTTTTATTATCAAATTTAATTTACAAATTTTCAGGATTAATTTTTTAAAAAATCTTTAAAATAGACAATTTCTAGAGGGGAGGGAATGAAAACTTGGAGCATATTCTCTTGGGAACTATAGTGTCTTCCAGCATATCAAGGGTTAATAATAACACAGCATTTTATCTTTTTACCTTCTTGAACTGCTCCTTGGACAGTCCTGCTTTATTTGAATACCTTGCTAATTCTAGTGCTTCAGCTACCTTTTTATCAGCCAATAGTGCTTGTACCTTAAAAAAAAAAACAGGAATTTACTTTTCAATTAAAAGATACATAAAATATTTAAATTCTCACACTAACGTGATCAAAAGCTTTTTATATTTGAAACAAAAAGTATACATACAATGAAATATAATACAATGCCAATTTGATGCAAAGTTTTTCAAAAGCTACTTAGATAGTTGAAATAATTAGCTGTAAAAATGGGCAGTCTAGCAGTTATGATGTCTAGCATGCTTCTGGGAGACATGGGTTCAAATCCCACTCAAGGCAACCAATTTTTCTCAGTTAATTATTTTGTTTGTTGTCTACAGGACATTTTACTGATACTTTATTACTGAGCTATTCAGATAGATTTCACGTAAGAAATGATGTAATATATTTTAAAAGATTAGCATCCGATTCTGAAATTATAATACTATTTCTCTGTTTGAAATCAGATATTTAATACTTAGCTGCTGATTTGAAAGCTAATTATAGAGTACATACTTGTATATAGAAAATGTTCTCATTAACATAAATTATGGATAGTGAATCTAAAGCATCATGGCACTTTCTTTGACCTGCAAGGTGCTTTTAATAAATGCAATTATTTATTTCTACAACTATTATCTATGTATATATTTTTATTCTATGTCTGCATATTAAAAGAAATAAATGTATCTATTGCTTCACTAGTTGAAAACATAGTAAACTGAATGAGGCAGCTAACAAGCATTTGTTTTTTTCATGTTTTCAAAGCATTTATGGTACATTTAAATATTAGTTTTTGAACACAAACTTAGTTGTCTAGAACATCTTAAAAAAACTGCATAAATACTGAACATCTGCCATTAATAATGTGGGGGAATATAGTTCAAACATTTTATTTATATCACACAAAAAATTACACATTTCAGCAAAGAACACTACATGTTTTTAAGAGCATTTTAGCAAATTAGGTATGAATTTGCAATGGCAAAATTAATGATAATTTATACATTAGAAGCAAAAAGTTCACTAAACCTGTTTTTCCCATGGCACTGGAAGAAGTGCACAGATGATATCTGCAGAAGCAACATACATCTTTCCATCAAAATTGTCCATATAGCAGCCACCACGGAAGGCTATACGCTGCTTTGGCTGTTGATCCAGAATGCTACATAATATGAACAAAAAATATTATACATTACTCATAATGCTTAATATTCAACAGTAAAATCAGTTTTACATATCCTTTATAATGCTTAATATTTAATAGTAATCTCAGTTTGCCATATCCTTTATAAAGCTTAATATTTAATAGTAATCTCAGTTTGACACATCACTGAATGGATAGGTTTGAAGATGAATTGCTTAAGGCTTTTATGAAGAATTGTTTAAACTACACTACATTTAAAGATTTCATCAACACAATACAAATAAGCTAATAAAAGAGTTGCATTTATGATTCAATATTGTATCTACTGCATTAAAATAAGTGAAATGGTACATATGAATATTTACTAGTCTTTGAGTTGGGTGTTTCACCTCTGCTTGGCACTTTTTTTTTTGCATACAGGCTAAATAGTCAGGTCACAAGAACTCCAAGGACTCAGAGAAGGTTAGCAAAAGGGACCCACTGAATGGCTGTTATGAGACAGTAACTTCCTGTCAAGGCCACCCAGCATGTTCTTTAAGGCACACAGGGTATGGCTCTTCTGACACGGCCATTATTTAATGTCCCATCTGACAGACTAGTCTCTGACTATAATTGAGATATCATTCCCAAAGAATTAATTATACACTAGTAAATGTCCCATTGAAATTCAAAGGTCACAACCATGACTCACCCCACCTCCCCAATGAAATGAAAAAATGTTTTATTGAAAAACTTTTTAAATTAAATAAAGTGGCTTTAAAATCAAACTTGGGTTCTATCATAGGTAGACACTCAAATTCCTTACAAGATTGTGTGGTACAGGGGAAACTTATAAATATTGGGCCAGTACAGAAAAAAAAGAAATGATTGCTAAAAGCAATAACTGATCATGCTTTAATCTTTATGTATATACCATGAAACCTCTATTGTCCAATATCCATTTTTCACTTTGTAAAGCTATTATTGAAGCTCAATAAAACATTGCAAATTTTCAAACATCTATTGTCCTTCAGAGTGTCATTTTCCCACATCTATCATTTGGACTTCTTGTTCCAGTACCAAAAATTTTCCTCAATGGAATTTTTTCCCCAAGAAAAATTTTCCATTAAAGAATGAAATAGAAATAGGGAAATACAAATTATGTCTTTGCTCTTGGCAGGATGGCAACTGTGTGGTCAAGTTTCAAGGACTGGATTGTGTGATACAACATTCCATATCTGCAGAGTTTTGCACATGTGTACTCTGAACTCTTTACAAAACATTTCCCAAAAACCAATTTTTTGTGCAATTTTTTATAGTAGCAAAGTTTAAGCTTTCAGTTTTTGAGTCGAAACTATTTCAATACTTGCCAAGGTACATGGTGCATTCAAAAACAGTTAAAGAGTTTATTTACACAAGTAGTATCAGACATCAAGAAGAAAATGTCATTTATAACATAGGAAAATAGCTTTTCAATTGGGGGGGGGGGGGGGGGGGGCTCAGTCGGTAGCGCGCCAGGCTCGTAATCTGTAGTTCCCAGGTTCGAGTCCCAGCTGGGTCAGCGTTGAGATTTATCTCCGCAAAAATTCCCCGCCCTGCCCACGGTCAGTAGGGGACACCGATGGGCTTGGAAAGGCTGCCGTCCGTCGGATGGGACGTTAAGCCGTGGCCCCGTGTGCGGGAGAGCCATACCCTGTGCACGTTAAAGAACACGCTGGATGGCCTTGACGGGAGGCTACCATCTGTCTCCCAACAGCTGTTCCAGTGGGTCCCCTCCCCCAACCTTCTCTGAGCCTTCAGGGTCCATGCGACCTGGCCATTTAGCCCATGGTGTGCAAAAAAGTGCCGCTCAGAGGTAAAACAACCCAACAACCCTTTTCAATTGGAATGATACACAGCCAAGAAGTAGTTGACAATTTCAGACTTTTCAGTGAAAAAACAAATTTCATTTTATCTGGAAAAAGAAATTGGTTTTGTTCATTAATAAGAGAAGTATTCCTATAAAATCATTTATTTGTTATCAGTCATTTTAGTTATTTTGTGGGTTATCGGTGTTTACACATTTCATTCTTTTTCATGCTTTTTCTCCAGTATATATATATCATGTTAATTTTGTGGTCTCATCGAGAATGATACATTGAGGTGCAGCACAGATTTCTGCATGTTGTTTCATCAAACAGTGATGTAAGAATTCTAAGCTCTATTCTAATATCAAATTCACAGGAAACATAAACATAAAAAACAAAATAGATCAATTCCTAATTACCTGTATACTGTAAGAAACTCAGCACTGAGTACAATAACATATGGATGTGAATAAGCTACTGAAATTATGCTCTCTCCCCAAGACAAAGGAGGACGTTCAGATATTCCTGCTGTTGTAACAAACATACCTAAGGCACTAGGTCCAACAAGGAGAAATTCTTCCTAATAAATTACATAGTGCAAAATCAGTAAGATTCACTACAAGAACTTAAACACAAATATGTGAAAAGAATATACTTTGTTAACATAATGCTAAATGACATAACACATAAAAATACTGCTTATTATTTAAGAAACATGGACACTGAAATTAAAAATCAATGAGTGGAGTAAAGTTTAGTATTTCATAATGCTATTATTTTACTTATTCAAAATTAAATATGGTATACATGTGAGTATAGTTTCATCAAGAAAATGTTAGTTGGTGTTAATGATTCATTTTTGTATAATCAATATTACTCATAAATATAGAGAATATATTATGTGTTGGGCTAAGTATTATACAATCCTTACTCATGTCAGTATTTTGACTATGCATAGTGTGATATACATTGAAAGAACAATTTATTATACACATCCACCTAATAAGTGTGGTCCACTTTTTGCCCAAACAGAAGTAGCAGCATATCATGGCAATGACTCTACCAGGTGTTACAAATGTTTGGGCAGTGTTGTGGCCCACAATTCCAGAACAACCCTCCACAAAGTGCCGAGAACTGCAGATGGTAGGGTTTCAGGCTTGAATGCATCACTCCACTTTGTCCCACAGATGCTCAATAGGGTTAAAAACCAGAGAGTGAGAGAGCAATTTGGGGGTTGTAAACTCAATGGAATGCTTCTCCAACCAGTCCCATACTAAATGGGAGTGACGAGATGGGGCATTGTTGAAAGAAGACATCCTGCAGTGGAAAATGGATATTCATGAAATGGTGTAAGTGGTTGGTGAGTATATCACCATAGTCTTGTGCAGTGATGGTGGTCTCAATAGGTACAAGGGATTTTATGTCAAGATGGCCCACGAAAACACGCCCCAGAACATTACACCACCTCCATCAGCCTGTAATACCCCAACTCTCAAGTTGGCATGCAACCTCCTATTGGTGTGTTGTAGTTGGAACCTCAATTTGTTGGACCAAACACCATTTGCAGTCTTCCATGGTCTATTGCCAATGTTACTTTGCCCACTGCAGACTCATAGTAAGGTGACATGCTGTTAATAAGGGTACTCAATGTGGGTGTCAGCTGTCGTAGCCCAGTTGTGCCATGTGATGCCAAATGGTCTTTGTAGGTGCCCTGTCATTGAATGCTAATGTTATCATCTGAACTGTGGCCCTCCATTCTGACAACACAAGAGAGCCAGTAGTCACCTAGAATATCAACAGCCTGTTACAGCCACATTTTTCCCAGTGGTCGCAGGTTTTGTTGTAGTGCTGGTATACACATGGAAATCCTAGATGTTCTGCAGTCATGGATATGGATCACCCCCCCCCCCCCTCCAGTCTTCCTTTCTCTCTGCCCATGATGGAACTCACTCAGGTATCTGTGTATACCCATCATAACAGTCACAAGGTACGTTATACAGCACTTAGGTGTCTGACCTATTTATAGCCTGCAAGAGGTTTCAACTGACAGCATTTTTGTAGCAGAGTAGGGCAGGATTGTGGATGGTGCAGTGTATAAAATAAAATGCACTTCCAGTGTATCATAGCATAAAAACTGCTAGTAATTCCAGAAAACAAAGTTATAATAATAGAACTTTGAAAAAAATATGGAAAGGTGCACAGATGGTGAAAGGAATCATTTGAAAGGATCAACTGCCAGCAAGTTTCCACATCACACATTATTAAATGAAGAAAATTAAGTGTAATTCATTATCAATCACAAAATGCTGATCCAACAAAACATACTACTAAAAGAATTTAATGTTTTTTTATAGCAGAATTAAACACAGATTTTTATTGTAACTGCAATTTGAAATATATATTTTTAAAATATACTTCAAGATAGGTACCAAGTGGAAACAAAATTTGACAAAGATAGCTGAAGCTAATTATAGAGGAAAGAACATTTCATAAAACATCCCTTAAAAATATTACAGTAACTTTATCCTTTAAGCATAAGTTTTAATGGCTATATATGAAAAAAAAAGTCAGCAGTCTAGACCAGTGTCTTATTTCAATAAAAGCAATGATTGTTTTTTGTTTTCAGAAGCACTGCCATAGATGTTTTAATGTAATAAAAATATTCAATGTCTTAAAAGCTGCCGAGTCCATCCAAGACCAAATGAGAGAAATAATAATCATTAAGGTAGTTTTCTTTAAAATAGTTTTAAATTCTAATTCTTTAACTGACTATTATAAAGCACAAAAAATATTGCACAATTATTGAAAGACACTTTAAACTTAATTCCAGAAAAGATCATTTATATATTTATGCATAGGCAAAACAAATTGTACAAGATACTTACTTTAGTTATTCGTTTGACTAGAGGACCACTTAACTCATTCTCATATGGGAAAAGATCCTGAGCATAACCAGAATCAATATCCACAACAACATACTTAGATGCCATCGCAACACACACATATTGGCCATCCATTGCCTGAAAGAAAATAATTATACAATGCTTCATTTACAAGTTTAAAATCTGATAAATAATAAATAATTGTATTCTTATGCACAGTGACTCAGGTCTTTAGAAGTTAGATAATGGGATTTCCTCCAGCTTCAAATTCAGAAATTTCAATATTGCTGGGCTCTATCGCTGAAAACATTCTTTTAAGCAAACCTTATGTAAATAAATATGATAAAATATGATAACCCAAATATGTTTTCTTCTCCACTGGTTCCTGGAATGAGATGCAAAATCAAGAGCACATTTTTGATGTCTTCTCACAGAAATTTTATGTGTGTTTGCTGGATATTCTAAGATTATAAGAAATCAGATGGGCAAGTAAAGGTGATGTGAGAAAAGCTAAATGTGGATAGACATTTTCAGGTATGTAAAATGTGGAACTTGGTAAGACATAAGTTCGTAAGAATGCCAGTGCTATTTTAAGGGGAAACTGCAAAATTGATTTCTTACAATTACATTTAATACAAGAATGCTGCTACCCACTCACTCCCTTTATTCCTGTGAATTTTTATAAGAAATGGCTTTGTGGACTTCAAGGTATTTTTTTTTGATGGGTTCACATATACAGCTATTAGCAATGGAACAGAAAAATATATTGCAGTTGTGCAAATCCTTGATATATGCAGGGGAAGGGGGCTCAGTTGGTAGAGCACCAAGTTCATAATATGAAGTTCCCAGATTCAAGTCCAAGCTGGGCGAGCATTGAGATTTATCTCTGCAAAACTCACTGCTTGCCCATGGTCAGTAGGGAACACTGTGGGCTTGGAAAGGCTACTGTCCATTGGATGGGACATTAAGCCATGGCCTCATGTGTGGGAGAACCATACCCTATGCACATTAAAGAGCACAATGGGTGGCCTTGACAGGAGGCTACCAAACCTGGCCATTTAGCCCATTGTGTGCAAGAAGTGCCGCTCAGAGTTAAAACAACCCAACATTTGATATATGCATAATTTCAATTTCCTCCTCCTTTTGACCTGCAGGTATGGCTCTGAAATGAATGCAGTTACTTCTTTCTTACTTAAAAGGGCGTAAGGGTAGGGGGAATAAACTGCTATCAGAAATCAGTTCACAAATGAGTTGTAGAGAAACAGTCACTTTCAAAACACAGTAGTTACTTCCACACAAAAAAAAATAATAAAGAAAACTACAATTATTGTTTACTGTTTATCCTGAATTATTGTGATACTTTAACCTGAAATGAGTATTCTAGGTGTTTCTCGCTAATATACTCCAGAATGGAAGAAAAACATGACTGACTACATTTTGTAATCATTCCCAGATTTGTACCCATTGAAATTTGAATAAAATATTTTAAATATATATGAATAAAAAGCAATGTGGACTTAAAGAACACACTGGGTGGCTTCTTATTTCACTTTTATAAATGAATGTGTCATACTTTAAGCTTAATTTTAAATAAGAAAAAAATATACAAAATATAACTTAGTTCTGAAGTGGTGAATGAATGATGTTGTTATATTTATAATATTATGATAATATTTATGATTACATGTAACTTATGATGTTAAGTGGTTTTGAATAGGCTGTAATACTTCTTACAATAAATGAAAATTCATAGTGAATAAAGACTATTTATCTCTAAATTAATTACAAAATACTGTGTTAATTACTAGCTTCCATCTTGCTACTTGTTGCATCATTAGCCCTGCCATTTTTATTCTTCTGCAACAATACAACTGTTAATGCTTTAACAAATATCATATTTTGTATGTCTTAAACAGCATCCTCCATGCTGAATGTGATATCCAAACTTCACTGAAAACAGTTTATTAAATACCATATTAAACTGCAGAAAATGAACTTTAAATTTAATAGTTAATAAGGTAAGCAATAAAATTGGACATGACTAATGGACTAGACTGCTAAAAACTGGCAAGAAACTGATAAAACACATGCATAAAATTTACTTCTTAAATTTCTGTATAAATTAAAAACCTAAATATTTGGTTTAAAATGTAACATATACCATGACAAGAGGTGGTTCTGGAGTGCTGACATCTCTTAGATGGATCACTTTATCATCAGTAACATGGTATATTTGCAGCTGTTTCTTTTTTGCCACACAAATCTGAATAATACACAAAAAGAGATATATCAATGTTTCCTTATGATATTATATGTCAAGAATTACATTTCTGTCACTAGTGTAAACAAAGGGAGAGTTCTACACTAAGATGCAAGTTTATTAGGTGCACCTACCTGGTAGTGTGCTGCTCCTCCAATGGTCTTCAGAATAGCTGAATTCTTCAGGACACGGAATTACAAGATGCTGGATGCATTGTGCAGGAATGTTGTACCATGAGAAAATTATTGTGTCGCTTAGTTGCTGCAGATTGGATGGCAGCACAATCTCATTGCAAACAGCCCTTACCATCTCATCCCAAAGATGTTCGATAGGGTTTAGATCTGGAGACTATGCAGGCCAATGAAGCAAGGAAAACTCGCTCGCATGTTCCTGGAACCATTCGGGAACAACATGTGCCTTGTGAACAGGTGCATTATTATGATGAATGTGTCCATCAGAGTGAGGATAAACTGTAGCCGTGAAGGGATGATTTTGGTCAGCAATGATGTTCAAATACGCTGTGGTGTTCAGATGTCCTTCAATGGGTATCAGGGACCCAAATGTGTGCCAGGAAAACAGTCCTCACACCATTATAACACCACCACTGGCCTGTACTGTTGACATAAGACAAGATGGCTTCAAGGCCTCATATGTTGCTTGTGCCAAATTCTGATCCTTCAATCAGCATGATACAAAAGGAGCCTTGTTTCGTCTGACCAGGTTACCATATTCCAGTCCTCAAAGGTCCAGTGTTGATGCTCCTGCATCCACTTGAGACTCACTTTTATGTTCTAACTGAACATCGGCACTTGATATGGTCAGTAGCTATTGTAGCCCATTTGCAACAAGGTCCGATATGTGGTGCATTCAGAGCTAACCTTTTGCACATTAATGTTTAATTCTGTTGTAATTTTTCTGGTTGTGACCAGTCTGTTCACTTGCATGATTCTTTCCAATCTCCTTTGACCCCTCTGATCCATAAGCTGTTTTTGTCTACAGGATTGCAGATCACTGGCATTTTTTTTTTTTGTTTTCTGCACCATTATCAGTAAACCCATGAAACAGCTGAGTGTGAAAAGCCCAGGACAGCTATTTGGGAGATGGTAGAATCGGCACACCTAACACCAACTGTCATACCACGTTTAAAGTTGCTCAGATCAGTCGTTTTGCCCATTCTGATGCTCAATCCAACTCTTAACTGATGCTCGAAGAGCTGATCTGCCTGATTTATACCATAGTCATGATGTATTATGTGTTCAAATGAATTTATGTGATGTGGGGTAGTTACCTAATAATCTAGCATCTCAGTGTATAAATCATATGCCTTCTTTCTTAATGTAATGGCAAATATTATGCTAATAACTACTTTTTATATTTACTCAAACTCATGAGTGAATTGCAATAAATGGTCTTTAAAAATATCTGGAAGTTGCAAACCAGGCTCAGACAGAAAAAAATTAAGTAGGAGGAGTGAATGAATCAAGCTGGAACAAACTCAAATGCCATTCTGGTATATAATTCATCTCTCCATTTTGGCAGTATTTGCATTTTTTCTCAAATTATGTGCAATGTATATGCTTAAGATTTTTGCACCTCTGTTCTGGTTATTAACATTCTAAGGGGAAAAGAGAGGGAAGACAAGGCCCCCTTGCTTCTTGCATCTAGTCCTGTACAAATCAAGGTTTTGAAAATACAGTAAATAAAAAGTGAAGCATGAGATAATAAACATTTGATATATATTCTTTCAGAAGGGAGATACTTATGTGTTTGAGTGGCTTCAGTGCCAAAGCTAGTAATTTTTTTCCTCCAAAACTCAAATTGATTGTCAGTCATTCAAAGTTGCTGTATCTTCCTCTTATTTTACTGTTAAAAGATATTGCATTTATGCATTTAACAAAGAAAACTAAATATTAAATTTTTTACCACAACCAATGATGACTGAAACAGAGGGAGGTATCAGGAATCATCAATGATTATGCAACCCAAATTCAGACCCCTCAAATTCCAAGCAACCAAATTTTACATGAAGTTGACAAAACAAGTTTGTTACATGTTTTCTATGCTGATAAAAAACTTAAGTTGCAAAAATTCGAATTGGAGAAGGTTTTACTGTATTAACTTAATAGCAACATTGATATATGATGAAAAAATGAAACTGTGATATTTGTTCCTTTCACCACTTTTAATTGTATGAAGGTAGATTCTAGAACTCAAACCATGCAATATGTAGGATATGCTTGTTCTGGGATGGATTGTTTTACATCTGAGCATCACTTTTTTTGCACACAATATGCTAAATGGCCAGATCACAAAGACTCTAAGAGTACAGAGAAGGTTGAGGGAAGGGGACCCACTGGACAGTCATTAGGAAACCAATGGAAGCCTCCCATTACGCCCATTCACCTTCTTTAATGTGCACAGGGTATGACTCTGCTACCACAAGGGGCCATGGCTTAATGTCC
This sequence comes from Ryuthela nishihirai, assembly GCA_038380435.1. Lineage (NCBI taxonomy): Eukaryota > Metazoa > Arthropoda > Arachnida > Araneae > Heptathelidae > Ryuthela > Ryuthela nishihirai. Next base: position 36,043,518 of record JAWZYU010000028.1, read on the forward strand.
AAATCTAGGAATAGCAGACCTTTCAACCCCAGTGCTATTCCCTTTCCAAATGAGGGCAAGGTGGGGGTTAGTGGAGATAAATCTCAGTGGGACACAGTTGGGACATGAACCTGGGAACTGTAGATTATGAGGCTTGGTGCACTACAGACTGAGTCACCCCTCACAGGTTTGTTCTAAAAATATACCTGTTGTTGAGAGAAAGTGAGGAAAATTACAGACTAGGGCTACCTTATGTTTCCTCAGTTAACATTCAGTCAACTCCTTAAATCTTATATAATAAAATTTTACTTATGGTTGGAAAAACAAGTGTCACAGGTCTGATGCTGATTAAATCGAAATTTGATGAAAAGACTCCTAAATAAAACTCAAAATTTGAAAAAAACAGTCTTCAGCTAGGTGGATATAAACCCACTATCTCCTGACATGTCAGATTGCTCTGACCATTAGCAACCAGCTGCCATTCAAAAGATGGTAGGCTTATATCCCACCCAACTCAAGACAATTTTTCCTCTAACTATGAATTTTATTCAATTATGTTTTCATCAAATTTCAACCGAATCAAAAATAGATCTTTACCTATAATATGATCAACAAAAGATCTTTAACTGTATGTCAGAATACTATTTAATCATCTATGTTCATGACATTATGAAAGTGGAAGCCTCTGCCTTCATGAGACATGATTATGTACTACTGGGGGATGGTTCATACTATTAATAGAGGAAACCTTGTTTAGTGGCTGGTAACTCACTAATCAGAGCACCTGATATTTTATCAAGAGGTGATATGGGTTCATACCTCACCCAGCTAAAAACGTTTTTCTCTAATTTTGAGTTTGATATTCAAGGGTGTTTTCATCAAATTTCAAGTGTTACATATATGTTTATACAGATAAACAAACTCAAAATTAATGAGTATATTCTGTATGTATTTATATATATTTAAAAGATGCATTCATATTAATAGTAGTATATATACAGAACAATCACAATAGCCCTGAATGCAAATATTTTCAATTAAATTTTCATTTACTTCTGTTTTTACTAAACTTAAATCAGTTTTACAGGTAGTATCTTACCTCTACACTAAAAGGGTTATTTGTTACTGGATTTTCATTGAGACAAAAGTATGCAATTCCTTTTAATTTAGACATTGAAGGAAGTACCTGAAATTACATAATTTAGATAATTACTATTTATCACAATAAGATATAATAACAAAGCTAAAAATGGATGAGATGATCAGAAATCTTTCAGAATGAGTATCTTTCAGTTTATGCTGGATGCTTATATTACTTATTTGCACCTTATTATCTGCTACTGTCAGATACTACACTGAAGTGCCATTGAATTAGGGAGAGCAACCTAGTAACGTGTTGGACCCCCTCTGGCCCTGATAATGGCCGCCACACGACAAAGCAAGGACTCCACAAGCTTGAGTAAATGTTCCACAAGTATGGTGACCCATGCATCCTCCAGAGCTGTCCACAATTCTCCCAAGGTCGTCAAAGATGGGACATGGGCCGAACACTCTGCTTGAGAGGTATCCAACAATTTTTTACGGGATTTAAATCTGGACTTCTAGGTGGCTAATTCATTATTTTAAAGTCAACAGAATGCTCCTGCAACCATGCAGTAGCCAACCTGGACCTCTGAGATGAACAGTTGTCTTGCTGGTAGACACTATCTCCATTGGGATGCATGGTGGCCATAACGGATGTAAATGGTCAGCCACGAGTTCTACGTACCAGGATGCATTGAGATTCATCAGTACATGTACCAAAGGTTCCATAGACATCCAACTGAAGATACCCCAGCCATCACTGAGTCACCACCAGCTTGTACTGTTCCAACCTGATCGGTCCATACAATGCGGGTCAGACGGCAAAATCCACGATCATTCAAGGCTGGTTGCCCTTTGCAGTTTGTCTGGGTGCTTGTTTTTTTTTGTCGGAATTTTCATATTCCTGGAACACTCTTGAAACTGTCATATGAGAAAATCCAAGTTCGTTGACAATTTCAGAGATCAAGTGTCTCATCCGTCAGGCACCTACGATCTGCGCTCTGTCAAATGCATCTAAATCCTGCACCTTTCCCATTACGCTTCTCACGAAAAATGCTTGGGGAAGCCAAAGCTGACAGCTATATGACCAGAGTTTCAGCCATGTATGTGTGAAAATGCACGACTTGTGGTACTGAATTTGGATAACATCTCCTATCCCTAATTCAATGGCACTTCAGTGTATACAAACAGCACAATGTATTATGAGGTTTCTTGTTGTCAATATATATGTCTGAAAAAAAAAAAAAAACTGAGGTTTTAAAATTTGAATATGTTTCTTAATTCTCTCCTTGGATATAATTAAAATAACATATACAAAGATAAAGTTATTTCAATTTGCTATTTGAAATATTTTTTTTTTGTTTATACAAACAAAACCGACAAAAAAAGTTTTAGCTCTGCATTTTTTAATGAAGTAAATTTGATTAAAATATGACTAAAAAATAGACTGAAAATACTGTTAAAAATAGTGAAAAAAAATTGTCTTTCAAAGTAATAGTGATGAAAAAAAATTACACTTTCAGATTTGGTTACTTCTACTTCTAGAAAATTCTCAGTTATTATAGATTTTAACTTTCATCCTTTAAAGCATTTTACAGCTCTTTTCTGAAAGATTATATTACATTCATACTCAAGAAAATTACTGCATGAAATGAAGTGTGCTTCAGTCCCTTTCTACAATTCACTGAAATCAAAATATTAAAATTTTGATTATGCCTAACCATTTGTTGCCACTTTGATACCCATACTTGACATCCACTGGGAGAAGGAGCAGTCTCACTTACAGATAACTTTATCTTAGTCTGGGCACCACTGGTGTGAGGGGGAACACGGTTAGTGCCAACTGTTTAGATGGGAACTACTGATAAAAGATGATGCACATATGCATCAATCTGCTACAAACATGTTGAGTACTTTAATCTGTGGAAGTTGAAAAAAAAATACCCCCTCAAGCAGCTGCTTGCCACAGAGGTCTGGCAGGAGCCTATCAGTTGAAGAATCTAGAAAACAGTCATTTGTGAGAGGTCCTATAAAAATATATTCCTAAAAAAATCATAAGGTAATAATAAACATTTCGATACTTTTACTTCAGTCATTTACGAAAAAGGGATTAAAATTCACATATTTGAATTACTCTTACTGATTTACAGTTTTATGAATCAATAACTTAAACTGTTTCAATTACTACAGTGTTTTTAAATTAAAGCATTATTACAGCAAAATTTTTAATTCTCGCACTGAGATTTTCAAAATATACTTTACACAAACATGCTCTTGCAATTAATATTATCTCAAATGATTATGCAAATTGGAATATTTAAGAATGGTTGGTTGTTTTACCTCTGAGCAGTACTTTTTTGCACACAATGGGCTAAATGGCCAGGTCACAAGGACCCCAAAAGCTCAGAGAAGGTTGGGGGAGGGGACCCACTGGAAGGCATATTTAAGAAATATTTTTATACTCTGATTTTATCAAGTTTCTGGCTTTCTAAATTTGAGTTTTATAGTGCATTTTTTGTGATATATGTAATTTACTACAGTAGTGTTTTGTTACTGAGTAGTTACTTAAATGTTTACTAAAGCAATTTCTTAAATACCTCTTAACCTATTAGCTATTGTGTTTGAACAGCATGTTGTATGTTAACAACAGCAGGTTATATGTTAATTTTTCTTTTATTTTTTTTGTTTTCCAGTAAAAAAAAACTTTGATCGTGTATCTTTTCCTGAAAATAAACGAGGTTTTGGATATGGAAGCAAAAAGGATTTTTATTTTCATAAAATTCAGAATTAAATTCTGTTTAATTTGGTATGCAACATGATCCATTTCAGTTGATTTTTTTATTGTAAAGTTGGCTTGTTTATTTTACTCATCAGAGTTGGCAAAAATAACAGGCTTTTGTCAAAGTATGGTACCAAGGATAAAGTTGCAAAATGAGAGTAGTTTTCTTGCTTCAAAAATTAATTTTTTTCTATTCATGTGCATTACAATCATTTCTGTTTTTCAGTTTAAAATTTTTATTTGTATGGCCAGATGCATTTTTTTTACTACACGACTTAAAAAAAGCCCTATTGAAATAAAAGGTCTGTTTTGAAAAACATTTTTCAGAAAATCCAGAATTAAATGTTGATTTAGTTTGGCATATAACATGCCAAAATTGCCTTCATTAGTTATATGGTAAAAAAAAAAGTTCTACTAAAGTTATTTTTTTTGGCTGAGAGTAGGGAAAAAATAGTTTGGCCTCTGGCTGTAACCAGTTTTTTAGGCTGTGCCCTTGAAGGGTTAAAAGATATCACAATTCCCATAATAACAGAAAGAAATCATTATTTTCTATATTTTTTTATCACCATAAAGTTTTCAGCCATACCAGTGTTATTTAAATAAGTAATCGCAAGAAGAAATTTATATCAGACTGCAAGGGACTAACCAGCAAGTAACTGTTAGTATCATTATTGGAATCAAAGAAATTTTCAGGCTTGCCAATTCATGGGTTTAATATTCTAACATATACTATCTTACATAGAATACAAATATATTTAATTAAAATTTTATAAATGGGAAATGCATTATATATTACTTAAAAAAATAGACTAAACCCATCATTTTATTGAATATATATATATTGAGATTGTCTCACTTATAAGTAATGCAATGTAACACCACATTGTGTGTATCAATAAGAAAAGGAGGAATGATTAAAAAACAGATCTCAAATGAGATACATTGCCAACTTTAACATTTGGTATATGATCATCACACATCACAGACATTCATAAAGGCCAAAACAAGTCAATATAATCAGTGAAAATAAAAAAGAATATTAAAACCTTACTTCATTTCTTATCACTGAGTGTTACCTAAACATTATCCTTATAATAGACTATTTTTGCAGTTAATGCTTCGTTTTGGCCATCTAAGCTGTTAGATCTGTCACCAGTTGAACAAATCTGGGACACAATTGGACAGGAAATCGTCAGAATGTTTGTCCTGACTGTTGGTCAAAACATACTGTGGCATCACCCCAGTCAGAAGATAAAGATATTGCAGCTGCTGGCACTCCATAATATCATTATCCTAGTGTTTGTGCAGAATGCTTCTCCTAAATGCAAGATTCTCTTTCTCAGCATGCCTCTTGAGGGTATCTCAAAAATATAGGTAAACTTTTAGGGGAGGTAGATAACATCTAAAGGAATGAGAATTGCATAGGAACCCATAACCGGAAACGTCACCGTAAGTCAATAGGCGGTGCTGTTCATCAGTGCGCTAGAGGGGAAATTTCGGATTTCCTCATTCGAGCGGTAGTCGGCTTATGAAGAGCATGCAAAGTATTCGAACAGGGAGCTGGCAGACATGCACTTAGTGTATGGAATAGCTGAAGGCAATGGACGAGCCACTCAACGAATGTATCAAGAATGCTTCCCACACAGACATGTACCGGGCCACCATTTGTTTGTGTGTGTGCATCAAAATTTGTGCGATTATGGGTCATTAAGAGGTAGCAGAAGTGAAGGCAGGCCACGATCAACACGTACTCCCACTGTGGAAGAAAGTGTGTTAGATGCTGTGGAGACTAATCCTAGTACCAGCACACGTGCCGTTGCCTCTGCCTTAGGAGTGTCTCATTGCAGTGTACAGCGTGTTTTGTACGGCGAGTCCTTACACCCCTTTTATCTCCAAAGGGTTCAGTTACCTCCCCCCGCAGATCATCCTGCATGTGTGCGTTCTGCGCAGTGGTATCTCCAAGAAAGTGCCAAAGATGTGAATTTCCCAGCTTATGTTTTGTTTACTGATGAGGCCAGTTTCACTCAAGGCAGTGTATTCAATCAGCACAATGCGCATTTGTGGGCTCATGAGAACCCCCACGGTGTGCGCACCCATGCGGCACAACATCGTTTCACAGTAAATGTGTGGGCAGGTTTGGTCGGCGACTGCTTAGTCGGGCTTTTACCATCCTGCATGACCTCCACGAAGTATCTGATCTTTCTGGAACAGGTTCTACCAGGCTTACTTGCCCATGTTCCAGCAAATGTGAGATGCAACATGTGGTTTCAACATGATGGGGCGCCTCCCCATTATGGAAGGTGTGTTTGTGCACATTTGAACACGTCTTTTGGGCAACAATGGATTGGGCATGCTGGACCAGTTGCCTGGCCCCCACGCTCACCTGATTTAACAAGTGATGATTTCTTTTTGTGGGAGCCCTCAAAGTTACTGTGTATGAATTGCCTGTGGAGTCTGACATGGATCTCGTGACAAGACTCGTCTGTGCTGCTGCTACTATCAAAGAAACTCCAGGTGTGTTCGACCATGTCCGGCAATCAATGCTCCGCTGGTGTTACGCATGCATTGCGTCTCATGGTGGAAACTTCAAGCATCTGCTGTAACATTATGAAATGTATCATCTAGTACGTCATTTGTAATAATTATGTCCAATAAATGTTTTCCCATTAATCACTGTCTTGTGTCCTTTCAGATCTTGTACCTCTGCTACCACTTTCCCATGATGTTTCCGGTTATGGGTTCCTATGAAATTCTCATTCCTTTAGATGTTATCTACCTCCCCTAAAAGTTTGTACCTATATTTTTGAGACACCCTGTATATATTGTTACGACAGATGAACGAGCAGCAGTGACTTCATGACAAAATGTGACAATGCTCGTGTGTGCTCCTGATTGAGATTCATTTTAGCCAACGAATTAGAACTCAGAACAGTTCGAAAGAATGAAAATGGGAGAAATGTAATGCATTAGTGCGTGGGATTGTGAAAGATGAAGTTCATCTGAATATTTACGCGTTAAGTGTGTTAAAGTTGTGAGATCTGAAAGGACATTCAGATGGTCTGAATCAGTGTGCGATAAGTGAAAATAAGAAGTATATTTATTAGTGTGTGCATGGGTATTTGTTTTCTGTTGTTAGTAATGAAAGTATAGTGAACTAGCACAGGACGAGGGATTGTTTACGTCTGAAGGTATTCAAGTGACATGGTAAACAAAGTGAAGAGGTAGTATTTTAGTAGAACAGACAGAGCTTATATTGTATGCTCTGTAAAAAGGTTAATGACTTATGTATGATAGTAGTTAATTTGTTCATAAGATACTTCATCCATATTTTTTTAACAATTTGCATTGTATTGTAATTGGTTTGAAAATATAGTTATTAATACTCACGCTCAGTGCCTATCCATTTTAAAATTCATAACATTTGTGCAGAATGCTTCTCCTAAATGCAAGATTCTCTTTTTCAGCATGCCTCTATAATATATATATGCAAACACATATCACTGAATCTTAAATAAAAATGAGATTCATTGGTGAATAATAGTTTATTACTTATGGTAATGCTTGAGTGATCATGCCTCTACTTTGACAGGAAAGAATGATCCCTCATGGTCAATTGATAAATATATTGATAAATCTGTGCCATTTGTCAGTCCACACCAGATTCTGAACAATTCTGAATGATGGCCTGTTGCCAACACCTAACAAATATTTATGCATCCTGGTCAATATGGGCTGCAATTTGGCACACTGCCCATCCTGTTTTAAAAAGCCTACTACCAAAAAATAAATAAATATCCTCTCAAGCAGCTGCTTGCCACAGAGGTCACCAAACCACTTTCAAAAGCACTGTAGCAGGTAGAGTCTTCTAATACATGTTTCTGTGTATTCACATTACCTCCAGAATGAGTTCTGGAAGTTTTGCTTTTGTTAAACCACAAACTTCAGAACACACTGCTTATGTGAACTTAAATTTCCCTCTCATTTTTCCATACCAATGTTATCGGACAGCTGATCAATTTTATATTAATATGCATTGTACCTATAGCAAATTTATCTAGGTGGGACAATTTCAATGCTAAGTAGTAGGTACATAAAAATCCATATTTTTATAACTTACCTCTAGATCAAACATGTTTAAAATGATTAAATTTCCATCACAGAGCAGAATAATTCTATTTAAGGCTGAAACTGCTTTTAATAAAACCACTGGTTTTTTCTACAGGAAAAAAAAAAAATTGTAATAAGAATATGTATAAATATATAAATCCATGCAATTTAGATTACATTACACAATTTTTAGTCCATAAGACTCATTTCATACAATTCCTATCATATAGCACTGAATATATTTTTGCTTTTTCCCTACCCAACATTCAGTGGACTATTAGTTGGAATATTAAATATTGTATAGGAAATACATATTTTGGCTCCAGAAGCATGAATATTGTCTCACAGAAAGTTCACCCATCCCTGAGTAGAAATTTTTCCAACAACAAAGAGTTAAATAGTCACATCACATGGACAAGTCTCAAAAGTAGAACTGGGGATGTGGACAAAACAAACAGCTATTAAGAGCAAAAGGGAAATCTGTCAAAGCTACTTTGTGCATTTTTAATGTGTACAGGATATAACTTTCCAACACATGGACCCACAACTTAATGTCCCATCTGATGAATTTGAATGCCTCTGAAGCCCAACAGTGTTTTCTTTCTCACTAAGGACAGGGTGTGTGTGAGCAGAATCATACCAGGGAATAAACCAATCTGTGGTTTATTGCATCTAGGTGGTTATTTACCAGTCTGTACTTATATTGTTTTGCAAGTTCAAGACAAGTATACTCACAAAATTTTGTAATAAATTTGCCCACTGCTATGGTTGATACAATATTTATGTATTATATAAGCTAAATCATGCCTATAAGTGGTATCTACATTTATTAAGTGATTTAATCTTAATTTTTCTATGCTTCATTAATAATATATATCTATGAACTTTTGGTTTATGAAAATTTGTGGCAAAAGCAGATGGAAGGCATAAAATTTACAAAATTTATGCTGACTGGTTGCTTCTTTGGGGTTTTTATGATGCATCAGCAACTTATCTTTTGTGTAGTGCATTTTAGGCTAACATAAATGCTACAAGACCCTAAACCAAAATTTAAAACATTAACACTGAAAAGCACAAATATGACAAACATTTATACATATATAAATTTACCCTTTACAATGTGATATTAATACTAACCTAATTATGCGATTTTAACACTTAATATAAAATACAGATTTCCACTTTTTGAAAAGCTTTTTCAGGGCTGATAGACAAAAATTTAAACTTGATGTGAAGCTGCATTAAAATACTTTGCGTTCTTGTGATTGAAATTTTAATTAAGTTGTATTAAACACACATGTATATACAACACAAGTTGTATTAAATATGTGTGTTTAATACAACTTAATGTTTTGCTGGGCCTGCCTATCAACTACCTTGAGTCGCATTAGAGTTTCCTCAATACCAATTCGTGTTCTCTGGCATCATCATCAGACTGCTCTGCTATTTCCTGAGTCGGAGAATAACCGCTGACAGCGTCTCCTGACAAATCAGACCCACTAGCCTCCATGTTTTGCATTAATCTGTCTGGAGTAGTGTCCGCATGGTGAGACTGAGAATGGTTTTTGATGTTCCCTCACGTATTGTATGGCATAGCATAGAATAACAAACAAAAACTGGCTCTACAGACTAGATCTTACTGCACCCAATGTGAAGTTCTTGCAGCGATGATTCATCTTCCCAGCACCCAATATTTGCTAAAAAGTCCCTTAATGGGATGCCACCTCATACCCAACTCTCAAAACACAGATCTTGCTGCTGACACCAATGCAGACAGGCGTCTTCTCAACCTGTCTCGGCTGGGTTATTTTTTAACTGACTGTGTATGAGTGTGTGCAGAAGGGTACTTATCTCAATCTTTGTCAGGATGCTACAATATAGATGGCCGACATAAGCAAATTCAGGTGTACTCTCATATATACATTTACACAATTTTACAATTTATATTATATATACAAACAGTGACTGCCCACCTTGTACAGTCACTCGCTATGCTAAGCACAGGCTACAAGGAGCCTCAGTAGTCCCACCGCTAGATGAAAGAAAAGGCTTAATCAAGCCACAGACAATCCACCTGACATACAGAAGGTCTCATTGTCTGTACACAAGTCCCAGTTCTCCAAACTCTCCTCCAGTTCAAACGAACCACCAGATGTGGCCATGTGATGTTTCTCGGGGATGTTAGGGTCTCTTGGCCAATGGGACATGATCATGATTCCCTGTGCCACATCTACTCTCATTCCTATATAAGGAGAAGCTTAGGCTCTAACCAAATGCACATGTGGCATTCTTCGCCCAGCCCCCAAAACCAGATCCACTGCTGGCATTATTGGTAGGTAGAAAGGGCCCTGCCACCAAAATGGTGATTCTGGCCACTCTTTCCATCCTAGCTGACTGGTCCCTACAATGTAGTTGTCCAAACATTATGTAAGAATTTCTTGCTGATGAGAACTCTATCTCTGGACATGAAAGACAATGCATTGCTGGTGAAATTGTTCTGTGAGAACTAAAGCATTGAAATACAGCACTAAAGGAGTATTGAAGGAAAGGATTGAGAAGTGGCCCTTTGACACTGAGCATGGCAGATGAGCCTGAAAATGCAGACATTTGAATTACAATATGTTACTATCAGAAATGATAGTTAATAAGGACTTGTAGTAAAATTCATTATCCAACTACCAATATCACCACTGAAATTATAAAAAAAAATACCCCCTCAAGCAGTTGCTTGCCACAGAGGTCTGACATGAGCTTGTAAGTTTATACACCACAGAAGAATGCCTTGAGGATGGCGGGACCTCAGCAGAAAAACAACACAAACATCCATGTCTTACCCAGGTCCTATGGATCAGTAGCCAAGCATGCTAACAACTACTGGACTTATATACAATGCACAGCATGGGTACATACTACTCTTCATCAAAAATAAAGAACAAATTCTCTATTGAATATGTTGAGACAGGAACTGGCTGAAATTAAAAACTCAGCAATGAACTAATTCAATTAACATTTGACTAAACTGGTGAGAACACACTAGGTGACATTACTGTGTAGGCATAATTTTGTGTTTTACCACTTACCTAATCCACTCAATTACATGAAATAAAAACAAATTAGAATGAGAACAAAGGAATAAGAAACAAAGACTTGAAAAATACACCTTTCAATGTATCACATACTATTGCAGCAGAGGACAAGATGACAAGTGTTACTGAACATCAGTACAATAATACCAATACATAGTTGCCAATTCTGTCTCTTAAAATGAGACAAATTGCATATTTGTAATCTTTAGCATTATGTTTGAAACATTAATTATAGAATATGCATTTGATCTTTCATAATTTAGATATTAAATACTGAAAAATATTAGGAAAAGAAATAGTTACTTATGCTTATAAAATATTTATGGAATTTTTGCTGGGGATCTAAAAAGTAATGTTAACTGCAGAAAAACAAACGTTTCTGAATCTAGAGCTGTTTGCTTTAGCATTCTAATATTCAAAACACGTTTTAAAATATTTTAAATATTAAAATACAAAAAAAAATTATACTTTAAATATTTAAAAAATCTTTTAACAGAGTACTACAAATTTTGTAGAAAAATCAATAACAAAAATGATTTATCACTAATCAAATATAGGTTGTCTTAGGCTCAAAGATCTAATGTTATTTAAACCTCTTATGAATGCAAGAGATTTTGTTCTAATAAACTGTATACTTCTAAGGATTCTCACTAACTCACAGAAATGGGTCATAGAGGATATTCATGAAAATCACTTGAAAAAGACTTAAACAACATTTGAGGTTCATTATTACATAGCCATGATAATGAAATACAATTAAACTTTAATCTAAAGTTTAAATTTAGGTTGTATAACTTATTTTCCATGCTGATTTATCAGCTTAACTAGGATACAAGAAATTGTTCTCAAAGCATAATTCTAAGTTTTAAAAAAATTACAAGTACGAAAAGAAAATATAATGAGAGTACATAACTTTTATACAATACTGAAATATATTATCTTCAAAATTATATTGCTTGTAATAATAAATATAAATTATCCTGCAAGCAGCTGTCTGCCACTGAGGGCTGACAGGAGTGTGACACTAATAATGCCTTAGAGGAAGTCTGTGAGAAGGGCGAGATCTCAGGAGAAAGACAACCCAAGAAACATCCATACCATATATGAAGGGCTCAAAACTAGGTTCCTTTGATCTTCAGCCAAGTACACTAACCACCATGATGGTTGTAATAACTTATTTAATTTATACATTATTCAGGAATTATAAAAATAAGAGACTAATCTTCAGACATATTATTACTATTAAAAACAAACTTTAAAGGTAATTAACTGAAAAAAACTATCTTCTCTCACTTTTAATGCTTGATTAAATTTTACATTGGAAACTAATCTGTTTAACTTCAACAATTGATCATTTAAAAAACAAAGCTGAATTACTTGATAATAATAATTACAACACTTACAAATTCCAGATATTTTTGTGTTTGTTTCTTTGTATTAAACACAATGCTTCCATCAGGGTATGTTTTTTCTTCTAGTATATAATGAATAATAAAACTGAAACGAAAAGATAAATATGTTTAAATGATACCTTAAATACTGATAAAATAAATTATTGAATAAAACAGTTAATTCTTACAGAATCACACATAACTGATTTGAATAGTAGAATAAATATCACAATTCTTAGATATAATAATCATGATAAATTTCAATAACAGTGAATAATCCTATTCAAACAGAGTGAAGTATGTATATCACACAAATTCTTGAGATACAGCTGTGACCAATATAATCTTCAGTGTAGGAAGAAGATCAACAGATAACATTTTAAACTTCTTGTCTTTTGCAAACTTTGAAATACCAGGTTAACAATAGTGGAATTCTTGTGTAAGAGAGAATAATCTTGGCTCTCTAACATTCCAGCTATTCTGTAAAGAAAAGATTAGTAGGGTTTTTAAACCTAGGTTTTCTAGAAGTGTTCGAACCAGTGATGGTGAACAGGTTGGGGGAACAGATGTCAGCAAAGCAGACCAACGAAATGCATTATACTCGAGAATAAATGTCAAATGTGTAAAGCAGCAAAAGATGACCCTTTACCACTCATCAAACAGTTAAAGTTACAAGAATATCTCCACTGTGACTGTGCCCCATAGCATGTCATCCTGCAGCATGCAGAGAAACACCTCTGCCACGTATGGAATGTTGATCTGTTTAGCACATCAGCAGACAATGCCAATGACCACTGGAAATGCTATTGGACTGGCAAACAGCCAACAACTAGAACACCACAGTAATCGAATTAAGCTTTAGCAGTAACTGTGGCGAGTATACCAGCCAAGGATTATTCTCCCATAGTGGTAAATATACTTAAGCCTTTAACTGCACAATATGTAAAATGAACTATTAACATTGAATCGTTTTAGCCAGTGTTGGCAAATGAAAAACATTTCATTATGTCTTTTGTTACAGTCAAAAACTTTGTTTTTTGTTATAGCAAAAATCTAAATTTTGTTATAAAGTTACATTAACATTATTTCAAAACATTTTTAGTGCAAATGCAAAATAATGAAATGCATGTTATCATGAAATGATGAGCTGAAAAATATTTGGTTTTGCCATGAGGGGGATTCGAACCGTCCCCAGGAAACATGCCTGTTATGCTACCACTACACCACCAATTCGAATCCCACTCATGGCAAAAGCAAATTTTTTTCAGCTCATCATTTCATGAGTTCCATGTCTACAGGACTCATCCTGTGATTATTAACTACTGATGTGTTATCATTTTTATTTTATATGTATGTAATAGCATCGTCCAGCAGTTTGCACCAGTTCAATCAATGCACTTGTTAAAAAACAAAAAAAATTGGAAAAAAGAAACTTATCAATATTAATAGCAATTATTAACCCTAGACAGTATACATTGCAAGTTATGACATTACCGTATACATGGAGTCCAGAAAACCCCTGCATGTAAGTTGTATATTTTATGGAATATAATGTGTTTTGAAATGTTAAGAGAAGAAGAACAGTAATAACAGAATCTACTGCTTTTTGTAGGACTTTATTTTTTTTTTAAATGTCTATTTAGATATAAAATTTTGATTTACACTACACTATATTTTCTTCACTAAAATACATTGAAAGAATGGCTCGGTAGCATGGACCCCATGTATATTGTTTAGGGTTAATAACGAAATAAAAGTTATTCAAACCCAGTTATGAATAAATAGATGACACCACTGTAAGTATTTTAAATAATGTAGGTGAGCCATACAATCATAACTACTGAAGAGAGGCACATTACCAGGATTTAGTTTCAGGGAAGAAGGGGGGGGATTTTTTTTTGCACTGGGAAGGGTTCGAGAATTTAAATTGGAGGGAGGGCGAGTCTGAGACTAAAACTTGAGTAGGGTTTCCTAATTATTAAAATATTCCACTAGACAGGAAAGGTTGAAATTATATACTATGATATATGGAATAAAATTTTATAGTTATTTTCTTTATATCTACTTTTAGTGTTGGACATAAAATATGAGGTTAAAATAAAAATTAAACAAAGACTTTTTTTTGGATTTCAAACCAGGTAGAAACTTATGAGGCAGGGAGTGTCGTAGGATATAAAAAAATTACCTCCAATGCCTTCTTCCCCCCCCCCCCCTAAAAAAGGGAAAATGTGAAAATTATTCTTAAGCTGTATCTCCAGAATGCAAATGCCGAAAATAACAAGCTGTATGTCAAATGAAAGCTCCTAATGTGAGAAATGTTGTAGGCTGTGAAAAACTGACCATCCATGCTTTCTTCCCCCTGAAAAAATGAGAAACGTGAGTCGTTCTACTATATCTTCCAAATGTGAGGGCCTACAGTTAAGAGTTAGGTGTCAAAATAAGAAAAAACTCTTATAATGATGGTCGTAAACTATTTTGAATTTTGCCCCCACTTTCTCCTCTGATCAAAGAGGGAGGAGGGGACAAAATTTTTATAGGGTTCAACGCTAAAGCTTGTGACGTATCCAAATGTCGAGGGCTACTTCAAACATGACTCCAAAAGGGGGGAAAATGTGTTCATTTTACTTATGAATCACATATCACAGTTTTTGAAGGTAGGTGCTTTAATGACACCAAAAAATTATAATTTAAAAATTTTAAAAAATACTTATCTTCTACAGGGCCCTAAAAAGTAGAAAATAAACCTAATGCATATCGATGGTGCAATCAGTCACTGAGTTCATATTCACTTCAAAGGAAAATAGGCGCTGATTTATCGACTCGACAAGATTGTTGGAGCCCTAACTTCCTTTGAAGTGAATACGAACTCAGTGATTGATTACACCATCAATATGCTTTAGATTTATTTTCTACTTTTTAGGGCCTTGTAGGAAGAGGGGTATTTTTTAAAAAATTTAATATTTTTTTTTATTAATGGTTTCCTATAGAAGAGCTCATGCAAAATAATTAAACGAGTTTTCTCTCAAATAGACTTCAAATAGAATAAAAAATAATCTAATGAATAGATATAAGTAAAAAATTTGAAAACATTACCTATTTAATTTTGCTGAATCTCTTCTTAAAGGAGCTGCAGATAAGTAAAGATATGCCTTATCACTGCTCGATTGAAACATGAGAATTACCTCTTTTATTTTGCTCAACATATGATAAGGTGTGTTGATTGTTAACAGATTTGCAAAAATACACAATTTTTTTTGGCGGGAGGGGGGGGGGAGCGGAAGGTTTGGTGGGAAGATCAAAACCTAAAGTTTCGACTATTGTCAATAAATTAATGGCCTCTTCCTCCAATTCTCTATCCTATACCCAAATTATCCCACCTGCATAGTTCATTTTCTAAATGTATAAGCCAATCATAGGGAATTGTAATACACCTGGGATTTTTGCCCTATTTTAATTGCCCTGTTTTCTTTTGTACTGCAGCTCTTATCTGCCTACCACAAAACACTTTTTCTGAGTGCCAATTATGACAAAGGTGTCTAAGACATGTGCTTTCCAAATTCATTTGGAATGTGCCAATAAAGGGCTTTGTTTGTTGATCATAAAAGTATATTCTACATCTGTCTGTTCAAGTTCTAAGTATATCTTATAAAAGAAAAATCTGAAATGTTTCAAAACACAAACTGTTAAAATAATGAAATTATTTTTCTGTCATTTGTTACGTTTTATCATTATAAATATTTTGAAATTTCGTTAAAGTTATTCATAACATTATTCAAAAATCATTTTGTTATTCTGTTACATTACAATAACGTTTTCCAATACTGGTTTAGCATCTCAAGCTGCAACACAGGAAACATAACTCTCCTAACAGTGATATTGTGAAATAAATCTATTATAACTCACTGTGATCACTCATAACAAATTTTTTTAAAGGAAGAAGGTACTTCTCTATACAAAGGACAGAGATAACCTAGAAGCTATATTAGGCTTGTCCTGGTTTCTCATAAAACAAATATTTACACAAGGACATGCCCTGCTGGCCTTAGTAGTCAGTACACTAACCACTGGACCAGGTAGGATATACTATTGCATTTTCCCCTCCTATTGTAGAAATTTTCATTTCCCTCTTTCCCCCCCCCCAAACATAAAACAAAGTTATGTGACTTTTAAGAAACCACAATTTCATTATGTCAAACACAAGATTATAAAACATGTAGCACAATATTGGTATCATTACATGGTTTTGCATTGATTAATGGAAACTTAGCAGTGAATAAAACCAAAATAACAAGCACAAATTTCTTGAATTATAAATGTCACAAAATTTGCAAATAATAATCAACAAAAGGAATTTTCCTCATTCAAATAAAAAGTTGTTTCTAACAACAGCTTTTTGGTAGTGTATACCAAAACTCATAATCTGATGCCAAAGGCATCAACAGATTTACACGAGTAGGGAGGTCTCAAGACCAAAACTGCAAGAAAAATTTATAATAAAAGTGATACAGGAGAAATTCTTCACTAATAAATTCCTAATTTTATAAAATGTCACTAATTACATTATTGATACTGATTTAATTAAGAATGTAAAATTAGTGAGTAGAAATTAAACAAGCAATACAATAAAGCAGAGCACTCCCTCTCTCAGGTTTGCATAAACTCAAGTATGAATCTGTTATGCTTCATTCAGTGCAAGCAGAATACCATTAAAATCATTAGTTTCTTGTTATTAGGATTTGTATAATAGATTAAACATCTTTTTATCCATTTACTATATTTATGACAAAACAATTAGAATATTTTCTCAATATCTTTTCAAGAGCATTACAAAACTATTTGAGGTTGGCTCAGTCAGTAATGTGCCAGACTCATAATCTGCAGTTCCCAGTTCAAGACCCACCTGAGCCAGTGTTGAGATTTATCTCTGCTAAACTCCTCCTTGCCTCTGGTCAGAAAGTGGATAACTATGGACTCGGAAAGGCTGTTACATGTTGGATGGCACATTAAACCATGGTGCCATGTGTAGGAGAGCTATACCCTGTGCATTTAAAGAACATGCTGGATGGTCTTGACAGGAGGCTACCATTTATCTCCTAATAGCTGTCCAATGAGTCCCCTTCCCCAACCTTCTCTGAGCCCTTGGGGTCCTTGTGACCTGCCCATTTAACCCACTGTATTCAAAAAAGTACTGCTCAGAGATAAAACAACCCAGCCTGTTACAAAACTATTCAAATTTTATTCTTAATAAGAACAGTACATTTACAAAAAACTGATAAATTTTTCACTTAAAATAAAAATACAGTAAAATTATAAAATTAACCTATCATTTCTAGTGCATATGTAATAGTTATTTTCAAAGAGAATAAAGTTCACTATTTTACAGCTTTACACCTCTAACAGTGGAAATTTGAATTAATATATGATTCAGGAAGTCTTGCAGAAATGAAAACTGGAGTTGATGTTAAAGTGAACAAAGATTGCAGTTTCATATGGACAAAAGGTACCTACCTAGCCGCAAGCAAGATGTAGAAGGTGGAATACCAATTACTGTCTACACCACCACAGAAGCTGCAGTAACAGATGGTTTTCCTCACCACAGTACCATATAACACAGATGTTTTGCCTTTATCACAATACCACAGAAAATTTTACCACAGGTGGGGCAGCTTTCTTCTCTCAGGATATATTATTTATTATTTTGAGGCACTGTTCCTTTAATAGGACAATCATGAGTTACTGTCCTGCCCCTAAGAGGAGCTTTTGTATACACAATGGGGTAAACTGACAGGTCACAATGACTCCAGGGTCTCAGAGTTGAGTGAGGGGACACTGAACAGCTGTTCTTTAACATGCACAGAGTACGGATCTCCTGCATTTGGAATCAGAGTTTAAAGCAGCATACAATGGATGGTGGCCATCCCAAGCCTATTGAAGTAATCTTTCTCACAGATAAGATGGGGTTTAGTGGATATAAATATTAATGCTAGTGCAGTTGGGACTCAAACCTGGGAAATCAGATTACAAGACTGGCATGCGACTGACTGAGTCCCTTACTCTGACAATCACAGAATACCAGAAGATAGCATTACAATGACAGTTTGCGGCCTCAGCTAGGCAGTCCTTAGTAGTGTGATCCACACAACCACAGCAAGTTGTGCACATATGGCTTTACCTCTGGTATTGAAAACAATGCATAGAACTGAGAAAGTATGGCTGACCTTGCAATACAAATATCCTACCCTGATGGTAGATATTGGATTATGCAGGTGTGGCATGCCAAAAACTAAGATCAATACCCAGATGAGTATTAACTTACCATTTCAATATGCCAAAACCAGTTTCATTGAAATTACTCTTTGTGAGTATAAATGCAATTAAGACTAAAAGCAGTGATTTCAGTATGAAATCACTCCTTGTGAGGCAAACTCTGAGTAAAGCTTCTCCTCAGAAATGCTAAGGTCCCATTCAGAGATCCACATCATACAGAAATCAGTGATTGGTCAGGCAAAACCAAGATGGGAACTACACTAATCACAGTTATCTTCACAAACAGTTCATGTTTTTCATGAACAGGTCATGTTTTGAACATACAGTCTTGATGAGTAAGTTATTATAATAAGTGTTTAATAAATTTCAGTGATACAACAAGATCTTGAAATCTCTCTGGATAAACAATGGCAAATATTCCCAATCAATTGGTCACTTCCTGAATGACCACAAATTATGGGATGGGAGAAGAAACAGGAGAATAAAGAGGAAGAAAACAGATCCTCTTGCTTGGGAATTTTGTTCAAAGAGCAATAAGAAATGGTAATAAAAGTTTCCATGTTATAAAAAAAATTAATTTGGTGCCTTTAGTCCCAAACCCATCATTGAGCCCAAGTGTATGCACAATTGATTTCATGGGCTGCATGAAACCCATAGAAGGTGATTATAAACGAATGTAAGGATTTTAAATATTATACAAAAACTATAAATGCAACATCAGCAAATCTGCATATTTAGATAGAATATTAATGAATGTTTCTTAACTAACAGAAAAAGAATACAATAGACAAACATTCAATATAGCTACCATGGTTATTACTAAAAAAATGCTCAATGAAGTGAAATAATCCAGCCTTATCATAATTAATCACACACTTTTTTTAATGCGACCATATCAACAGATGCAGTGATTCAACAAATGTGTGAATTTCTCATCTACTTGGAGGTTTCATGTTAAACTTTGTTCTGTAAACACACTGCATGGTGATCAGAGATTTTGTTTCAAGGAAAGAGAGAATACAAAACAACTTTTGGACAGGTGTTGTAGTCTTTCAAATTAATGTAAATTTAGGTAGCTATTTATTGCTGCTAAATTATATGCTGCCACTTATTTGTGGTGAAATCTTAATAGATATCTTAATTTATATAGCTACTAAAATTTATCTTAATTTTATAGCTACTAAAGTGTATCATATTTCTCCTTTCAAATTGTGCATTTGTTCAATTTGCATATATTAGCTTTTTATAAGGAACTTTTAAAAGTGTTATTCATTTGTAATGACCCATACAGGCAGAGAGTACAAGTCCTTCACCATACACTTGGTAAGGAAACTTGCAAACCTATAACTGCACATGGGCAATGAACTCACTGCATCACTGCCCAGTAGCTGAATTCATTAGACAACTGATCCTGGAAGGCAACTCTAGGGCTTCCTGTCTACCTGAAGCAGAGGCCAAAGTACTGTACAGCAGGTTGTCCTCCTAAGCATTGTTAAACCCTGCAATTATCTGGCTCCCCAATGGTAAGAAAGGACAACAAAACCCATCAGTCAAGACTAGTGACAAAGAGAAGAGGACCTCCATGCAACTGCCACAAACCTATTTTCCAAAGACAGAGTTTGCAGTGCACAGCAAAGCACAGGTGGTCCATTTAACACCATAAGCTTTCATTTTACATACTACTCATAATTTGAGGTAACCCATGATATTCTCCTATATCATCATCATCCTCAAGCAGCCATGGGCTATGGAGGTCCAACCAGACCATGCAGTTTAATTCTCCAAGCTTATCTGTCCTGAGCTACATCTGCTGCATCCGACCACTGCACACCAATTCTAACCAGGTCCTGTTTGACATTGTCTGCCCACCACATCCTAGGTCTCCCCCTCCTTCTGAGACCTCTAGGCACACTGTTAATAACCCTATTCACCAATCTATAATTATCCATATGGGAAACATGGCCAAACCAGCAGAGTCTCTCTCTGCACAATATGCTGCTTAAAGGAGGTTGCAGACTCCTTTGCCTAACCTCATCATTAGTTACAAAGTTAAACCACCTAATACCCAAGATACTACGTAAGCATCTAGTTTCCTGTTATCTTGTTTACACAGCGTCCAAGTTTCACTACCATAACTAACCCTAGAAAGAACCAAACTATTAAACAGTCTAATTTTAGTCTTTAGGTGTATACGCCTATTTCTCCACACTCTCCATAGATTCTTAAAAGTATCGGCAGCAATTCCTATTCGTCTGTTAATCTCATGCCGCATATCACCGGTATCTGTTACATAGCTCCCAAGGTAATTAAACTGTGACACCTGCTCAAGACTGCAACCATTCAGATGAACTGAATCACAATCTGCCTGACCAATTTTCATCACTTTAGTTTTCTCTCTGTTTATAACCAAACCTACTCTACTACCAGTCTCATCAACAGCTTGAATGAAAGAGTTCATCTCATCAACATCATTTTCCAAAAGGGCTTAATCATCAGCATAATCTAAATCAGAAATTTCCGTATCTCCAGACCATTTAAGGCTTCTTTCCCTTGCAATGAATTTCCCATAATGTAATCAATAACCAAACTAAAGAGAAAAGGAGACAAAATGCACCCTTGTCGAACACCAGAAGTAATGCTAAACCAATTGCTACAAGCCTTACCAACTCTCACACACGACTCAGTGTATTTATAGAGAGCTTTCATTAAGTTAACTAACTTGTCCGGTATACCATATGATCTCACAATCAAGACTGATATAAAGCACCTCCACTGAAAATGCAGTCCCAAGTGGGATGGTCTGGCAGGGGTTGCATTTTTGAAGCATATTGTAGGGACAACTGTTGATAGTGAATAGATAAGGATAGTTCATTGGTCTCAAAGATGCTGGACTGGTGAGGTGCAGAAGGCCACCTATGCAAACATGGAGGGCAGTCCCAAGTGGGATGGTCTGGCAGGGGTTGCATTTTTGAAGCATATTGTAGGGACAACTGTTGATAGTGAATAGATAAGGATAGTTCATTGGTCTCAAAGATGCTGGACTGGTGAGGTGCAGAAGGCCACCTATGCAAACATGGAGGGCCTGATGGTGGAGAGGGTCCAGCCACTGAATTGCAAGCAGAATCACACATCTAGGATACATAGTTGTTTGACTCGACAAGTCCAGTGTATAGGAGGAGCAACAAACATTGGTCTGCTTACCCAAGAGAGGGAGAAGACCTTGAGAATGTTCAATACCGGCATGCAATTGGACCTGAGATGACATTTGTATAGTAAAAAGATCAATTTCCAATTGAAGATGAAACCGCGAAATTTGGTCTCCTCCACAACTAGAATGATGGTACTCCTGAGATGCAGCTCAGGGTCCAAATGAAGATTATGCTTGTGGCAAAAGTGCATATAAGCAGTCTTCTGTGGGGAGAACTGAAACCCATTGGCCATTGTCCAAACAAAGATTATTCAGGGCAGCTTGAAGTTGTTGATGGACAATGAGCAAAAACTGCTAAAATCATCAACATAGAAGGTATTCCCTACAGTTGGAGGTAGTTGTTATGTAATGGAATTTATTTTGACAGGGAACAGAATAACACTCAGGGCACAGCCTTGTAATACTTTGGGGAAAGGCTGTGACAAAGTGTTGCTGACACAGACACGAAAAATGTGCAACAATAAAAAGCATGTGGCCTCACAAGCCAAAGCTTTGGATGTCACGAAGAATGCAAAATCTCCAAGTCTTATTGTATGCTTTTGCGATGTCGAGGTACATTGACTCCAAGTGCTCTCTGCAAAAAAGGGAGTTCCTAATCACTGATTTGAGATTTCAGGTTGTCTAAGGTAGACTGTAGCTGTCCCTTGACTGAGTAGTTAGTACACTTGGTTACTGATCTAAGGGAGCTGGGTTCAAGTCTTGGGTAAGGCATGGATGTGGGTATCATTTTTCTGCTGAGGTCCCACCAACCTCACAGAGACCTTCTGCTATGGTGTATAAACTGACAGGCTCCTGTCAGATCTCTATGGCAAGCAGCTGTTTGAGGGAATATTTATTTTACTGTCCCATGGCTGAGTGGTTAGGGTGCTTTGCTACTGATCTAAGGGATCTGGGTTCGAGTCCTGGATAAGGCATGGATATGGGTGTCATTTTTCTGCTGAGGTCCCACCAACCTCACAGAGACCTTCTGCTATGGCATATAAACAGACAGGCTACTGTCAAACCTCTGTGGCAAGCAGCTGCTTGAGTGGGTATTTATTTTTATTTTAAGATAGACCTCTGCCTGCAAAAGCCATGCAGTGTTAGAAAGAAGGCTGTAGTGTTCCAAAATCCAGACTTGTCTGGATTTTGGAACACCACAGACTTTTTTTTAACACTACATGGTTTTTGCAACACCTTGCACAAACAGTTTGTCAGTGCAATGGGATAATAACTGGAAGGAAACTTGGGATCCTTTCCTGATCTGGGGAAGGCCAAAGCAATAACCTCCCACCAGGTGTCTGAAAACTGCTCCTCAAGGAAAACACATCTGAAAAGTCTGAGCAGCCGATCCTAACTAGATGGTGAGAGATGTTGTATGGCCTGAGAGCAGAGTAAGGTGAAGCTCCTCCACTGTGAATGGCCTGTTGTAAGGATCCAGGCAATTCAAAGTGGAAGGACAACGAATAAGATTCGCGACAACCCCGGTGCACCGCAGTACTGTGACTGCATATCACCTTAAGGGATTGCCACTGAAACTACTATAAACTAAAAAGGCTCCTATCAATTTAGCTTGCCTTAACATTTGCCTATACACAGCGGGAGAAGACCTTATGTGAAGAGAGAAGCACTACTTGGGATTTATTAGTCTGCTTGAAGATATAATCATTGAGGTGCAGTGAGAGTGGGATCTTTTAAAATTTTGAGTGCTGCCTAGGAATATGCCCAACACTCACTGAATTTAGCCAAAACATGCCATGCCAATATATAAATAAAAAGATCTTAGTCTTTTGAATTTTGAGCCAGAAAATAAATTGAAGTCCTAGCTTATAGAGTCCTCTGCAGTAGAGGCTCCTAGGTACTTCCATCGAAAGCCACACCTCGAGGGACTCCAAACCTCTCGGCATGACACCAACTTAGTCCTCTCCATCGAGCCGGGCACCCACAGCCCGCTCGCCGTCTCAGCCTATACCGTGCCGAGGCCGCTTCGGGGACACCTGGCCAGTAATCCCGAAAAACCCAGCCGGCGGCCCTCCCACAATCCCGACAAAGCTTTCAGCCTACCGGGGCTCACAACACTGCAGCACCCGGACCTCACTTCACAGAGGATCCTAAGTTCCTCCACTGCAAAAGCCATAAGGTCCAAATCTCATTCATGTGGGACTCTTAGTTTGGCTGTTCCATCGATAAGCCCGCTGGCCAACAGTGGCCAACTGAGGCCGCGAGCCTCCAACTTCCTCTCCATTGTTCCCGGGCCGAAGCACCCGCGGAACATCCGTCCACCTCAATATCACCGAGACCGCATCAGGGAGCCCACGAACGAGTGTACGAAGAGGTGCACAACTCAGTCCGCAGTACTCCCCGACGGGCCTGCAGAAGACGGGGCCCCTCTCAAACCCCATCTGAGGCCCTTGTACGGCCCCTCAACCAAGGGTGCAACCCCCAGCTTCGCTGGGGTACAACTCAATAAGCCGACTGGACCTGCCCAGTAATGGTCCGCCAACCTTCAACAGGCCCCCCTCCACCGGGGGCTGCCAGACTTCAGAACCCAAGGGCACCAGCGATCTGAGCCCAACTTCTCAGAGGCACCGTAGGCCCCTCTCCCTCGTCAAGAAGGTCCCACTCCGGGGGGGAAAGTGGAAGGACAGTGGAGAGCATTCAGCCTTGTTCTTCAGCATCAGAAACTCTGAGGAATATGAAGAAGAGATGGAAGAAAATGTTTCTCCCAGAGTGCCGGCAATTGATTGAGGATCTGCAATTGTCTGTTCATAATGAGTGGGATGTGTAGTTCCCAATCATATTCCAGATTTTAATCCCATCCAATCTTAGAACTGGCCATGCAGGTGAAAGACGATGTATATTTGATCCAAGATTCCTTCTGGCTCTGGCACCAGATGAAATGGGCTTTCACCCTGGTATGCTTAAAAGCTCCAAGGTTGGAGCATGTCTGATCTCTCTGACCTTCCCCACCCTCCCGCCAAGCCTTGTTCTGAGCCATATAAACTGTGGTGCAGTCGGGATTCCACCACGGTTTCAGAAATCGTGGAAACTGGGTCAAGGTTTGAGAAATGGTTGAAGCAACTTCATGGACTATACAGTCCATCATTTCTGCCACTTGAATACTCATCAGCCAGGAGCCAATCAGTGTTGATCAAATTTACAAAGTAGTTCAAAACCACTCCAATTACCCCCAATCAAGCCATCACTGTAAGACCTGTGAAGGGTTGCAAGGCACCCAGAAGGGGGGAGGTACATACCACAGGGTATACCTTCCATAAGGGTTTCCACAGTATATTCCTTCCATAAGGGTTTTCCTTGACCTCCCGTGTAAAGAGTGGAAGAACTGAGGAGGAGCAGATGGTGAGATCAATGGCAGTGAAAGTGTGGGTCAGAGAATGAAAGTGTGGGTCAGAGAATGAAAGTATGTACTAACACTGGCTCAACAGGGAGAGTGAAGGATCCAAAAGCCATTGAGCTCTTGAGGATGGTGACATCCCTGTCAGCTGGTCCATCTCCATCCTGGTAAACAAGAGAAAAGTGTCGAATCATGGGTTTAATAACTCTGCAAGTATGTCTCCTGCAGGCACACGCAGATGGGCTCATGTGCCCTCAGGAGAGCCTTGATGCTGTCAATATAATTTTGGAATCCACAATTTTATTGTAGGAGTGTGGCCATTCAGGTCTTAGAAGAATGGGGAGATGATGATTTCAGATTTTTATCATTGCCTGTGATGATTTAGGAAATTGAGGGAGGCCTGTATCCATATTCTCAGAGTCTTCCAAGGAACAGGATCAGAGACTGCCGTTTGAGAAGGGGTCATTAACTTTTTCTTCAGCTTGATGGGGGGGGGGGGGGCTTAGGTTTGGAAGCCTACTGTTTGGCTGTCTGGGGTCGGGATAGAGGCAGCCTTCCAGAGGTGGTACCAGGAAGTTCTGAAGCAGGAATAAGAAACCAGTGTTGATGTTGAAGCTGACACTAACTGCAGTTTCACATGTACCAAGAGGTACCTCGCAGCAGGCGGAAAGATTTAGATGGTGAAACACTGATATTGGTCTGCACTGCCACAGAAAACATCACAACAAGGAGCTTTCTGATCACTGTACCAGAATAGGTGACCTTGCCAAGTAGATGATGCAAACAATAAAAAGCTGGAGATGAAATGCAGCAAGCTTTATCGCTTCTGGATAAATGTTGTTAACAGTTTTGAGGTGTTGAATCTCCTTTTCCTCCAGCCACTTGGGACAGTTGAGGAAGAATGCTGGATAGTCACCACTACAGTTGTGCAATTAGGATCCTGGTTGCCACAACTAGCACAGGTGGGTTTGCCCTGGCAAGATGTGCAGGCATGGCCATACCTCTGGCATTGAAAACAATGCAGAGGGTTTGGAATATACGGCCATACTTCAGAGTGAAATTAACCTGACTTTATGGCAGTCAATAGGTGTGGCATGTCAAAGGTAAGAATTAATTGAAGGGTGGGTACTAATTTTCCACCATGACCCAATGGACTGTTGTTACTCCTTGGAATGAAAGTTCTGAGAGGATTTCCTACACAGAAACCTTGAGCAAGTCCCACTTGAGATCACACCCTGGGAGGAATTAAGCAATTTGTGGGGCATCACAGAGATGGACAACCTACCAATCACTGTAGACTTCAGAAGGAGCTCTGGATGCTTTGAGCAAGCAGTTTCCATCAGCAAGTTAGTGGATCTTAGGCACTTGACCGATTTTGAAACTCCCTCAAGACCCTTCAAAACCTTTGCTTATGAAAAACAGAGATATATTCCCAAGCACATGGTCACACATGGGATGGATGATCAGTAATCGTTGGGGCAAAGAAACAATGATGAAGAAAACAACAAAGGTTGTGATGAGAAGATGGGGGCTCATGATGAGCCCTCTTTGGGGCACTGACAGAAGTAATTTTTAGAATGTGTAGTTTTTGAATTATGGTTCAGTGCCCATGTCATCACCCATCACAGAGCCCAATAAGGAGATGCCCCAATTGGGCACCAGGGCTGCATGGGCACTATTCACACAGACAGTGAGCCAAGCCCTCACAAATAAAAGGGAAAAGAAAAGATAAGTGTGAGGACCTCACTCAAGTCCTCACAAAATGAAATAAATCAGAGAAAAATGGTCAAAGAAAATAAAAGTGTGAGAATTTAACTGTCCTCACAAAACAGAGAACTGCAAAAAGAAAACATGGGGAACTTATGAACCTGTATCCAAATGTGATCAAGGCATTCACAATACAGCACAGTTGGCCCCAGAAGGCCCAGCCCATCATCCGATTGATCCTGAGAGGGCCACCCGAGGACACATTTTCTTTCCTGGATAAAGGAATTTAATAACAACCTTTGCTATGCCTACATAGGTTTTGATTTGTTTAAACATATTTGGGTGGTACTTAAAAAGTACCCCCAAATATGTTTATCAGGATACTGCCAGTCCTCATATTTTTTTAAACATTCCTGTCTGGTTCTCCAACCCATTTTACCAATAAGCATTAGAACAGATCCAAATCTAAATAAATTGTTCTAACTTCAGTAGTTCTTGAGCACTGTGACATATTAATAAAACTGTTCAAATCGTTTCTTTCTTCTACACTCAGATAAAGTTGTTCCTAGATAGAACAGGATTCAATAATTCAGTAATGGTACATTTATAGGCTTAAATGCATCATTTCATGGAGCAGAAGTTCAGTACGTAAAAAACATATTAACTTTGTAAAAAACAACTAAACATAAGCATGTTTTCTTCCACATTTGCTTGAACCTTAATTGTATTCAGTTGCATCATCTTTCCTTCTGTTAATAAGGAAAGATTCCTGGACTGCTGGGGGCAGGGATGGCCTAAGTCGGTAGTATGTCAGGCTCGTAATCTGCAGTTCACAAATTTGAGTCCTGACTGGGCCAGCATTGAGATTTATCTCTTCATCCTACCCTAAGTCAGTAGAGGACGCCAATGGGATTGGAAAGGCTGCGTTTGTGAGATAAGACATTAACCTGTGTGCGAGAGAGCCATACCCTGTGCACATTAAAGAACACACTAAATGGCCTTGACAGGCTTCCATTTGTCTCCCAACAGCTGTTCAGTGGGTCCTTCCCCCAACCTTCACTGAGCCTTCAGGATCCTTGTGACCTGGCCATTTAGCCCAGTGTGTGCAAAAATGTACCACTCAGAGGTAAAATGACCCAACCTGGATTGATGTTATTTGGAATGACAAAATGTAGTCACCCCATTTTTTTTTTCTATTATAGTTATGTTGTTTAAACAAAGCACGTGATAATGATAATTTCAACAATAAAAATTAAGTTACACAATATCAAATTGGATTTCTTAAAACTTCAGATGTTGACTGTAAACTTTAATTTAGATTTTGAAATCTGTTTAGAAGCTATTTTGTTACAAACCTTATTACCTTCTTAGTTTTTTGCCTTTGAATCATTGTTCTTGAGTTTCATCTTGAAAAAGCCTGTAATTTGTTTTAATTATTTGAAAATGACCACTTTCCAGCATTGCATATTTCTGTTTCACAAGTATAAAATTCCAAAGTTGAATTTCCGTTTGTTTCTACATGATATCTGTATTTTATAGATTTTTAGGTGCATTTGATACATAGATTGCTATCATGGGATGAATTCATCAGACACAAGTGTTTATGTCATTTGAGACTGACTTTCAATATGCAGAACTGATGAATTTTCACTCTTACATTTCTAGAAAGAGTGACTGAAGATTTGAGAATTCATCAATTTGTTACTCTGCCCTTGATACAAGTACTTAGCTTGGCTTTATAACCTCTACAAGGGAAAAAAAGAAATGCAGAGCATTCTGTGATGTCATGGCAATGTCCATTGGGTCATCACAATTTGGAATGACTAAGTGGTAAGTTCTGTTAACCAAGTAACTCAGTAAAATTTTACCTTTAATAAACACTAATATTT
This sequence comes from Ryuthela nishihirai, assembly GCA_038380435.1. Classification (NCBI taxonomy): domain Eukaryota; kingdom Metazoa; phylum Arthropoda; class Arachnida; order Araneae; family Heptathelidae; genus Ryuthela; species Ryuthela nishihirai. The sequence goes on from JAWZYU010000028.1 coordinate 36,072,348, forward strand.
AACAGACCATAAAAAAAGAGTGGACATAAAATGAAACCACTTTTATAGTAAATTATAAGGAGAAAATATGAGACATAATAAAATTTATCTGTGATGTATAATTTTAGAGATTATACAAAATATCTACAAACCACTCTCGGGTTCCTACATAAAGATTTCTTCCACAGCATTCAAGACATTCAATCTAAAAAATAAAAAAATACTTTAGTAGAGTTTATAACAAAAATAAAAAAAAAATACTAATTAAAAACAACAAAAATAGTTTAGTTTTAACCCCTTACAGATACTAATTTATTGCACCTACCACAAAAAAGCTGTGAAAAGATTCATGCAATAATAATAATAATGAAAAAAAAAGAAGTTAATTTTGCTTATTAATATCATATTTTTACTCCAAGGGCTAGAAAATAAATATGCGCAATTCTTAAAATATCTGCTATGCACCTAAATTGGTGTTATTCGTGCAAAGAAATAAATTCTGGAGTACTTATCACTTAAGAAATATTACTTATACTTATCACATAATAAATATTTTCCTCCATATTACTAATTAAAGAGCCCAGAGTTATTTTAAATTGGCATAATTTAGTTGATCTGATAATTATGAGCCAGAATAAAAAATAGCAAAAAAGCAAGTACACTGCTAAAACTCTTACTACACATCAAGGGAAATATACAATCATACTTCTTTACACTAAAACATTCTTTCACATTCCAGATGAGATTATTTAGTTTGTGGAGCTTTTTTATAATTTGCATCAGTGGTGCATCATTTCAGATTTTCTTGTGTTTTGATATGTGTTGTCTCCAATAAAATTAGTTTTAGGGGCTTTTTTATAATTTGCATTGGTGGTGCATTGTTTTCAATATTCTTGTGTTTTGATATGTGTTGTTTCTCATTTCCTTGTGTTCTGATATGTGTTATCTACCATGAGATTTAGTTTCGGGGGCTTTTTCTATAATTCATACTAGAGGTGCATTGTTTCCAGGTTAGTGCGTTTAGGTACTGATCAAAGGTTGGGTTGTTTTACCTCTGAGGGGCACTTTTTTGCACACCATGGGCTAAATGACCAGGTCACATGGACCCCAAAGGCTCAGAGAAGGTTGGGGGAGGGGACCCACTGGAACAGCTGTTGGGAGACAGATGGTAGCCTTCCGTCAAGGCCATCCAGCGTGTTCTTTAATGTGCACAGGGTATGGCTCTCCCACACACGGGGCCACGGCTTAACGTCCCATCCGACGGACGGTGGCCTTTCCAAGCCCATCGGTGTCCCCTACCGACTGTGGTCAGGGTGGGAAATTTTGCGGAGATAAATCTCAATGCTGGGACTTGAACATGGGAACTACATATTACAAGTCTGGCATGCTACCCACTGAGCCACTCCCACCCCACTGATCAAAGGGACCTGGGTTTAAGTCCCAGATAAGGCATGGATGTTTGTCATTTTTCTGCTGAGATCCTGCCATCCTCACAGATCTTGTACTATGGCATATAAACTGACAGTCTCCTGTAATACCTCTGTGGCAAGCAGCTGCTTGAGGGAGTATTTATATTTATTTTTATTTTATTTGTGTAAGAAATTTAGTGTTTGAAAATGCATTTATGGAGTGTTTAAAATATTGGAAAAAGATGGGGACGGGGGATAGATTGGAGCAATTTGTAGTACATGGGAAGGCAATTGTTGTGTTAACTTGGTGTGTCTGTTTATGGGGGGAATTGATAATTTTAGTTTTTGGTACTTTGTGGCTGTGACGGATTTTTTTTTGGAGGGGAGAGGAATTATTGGATTTATTTGCTATATTACATTTAGAAAGCATATTGTTGTTACCATGGTAATGGTACATTATGTTTGATGCAAATTCGAGTTATTGTTACCATGGTAACGAAAAAAAATTTTTTTTTACTAGAAACTGCTCTTTGGGGTAGGGTCTAGGGTAGGCGTGTCCAACCTTTTGACTTCCCTGGGCCACATTGAATGAAGATGAATTGTTTTGGGTTGCACATAAAATATAAAAATAAAATAAATAAATACCCCCTCAAGCAGCTGCTTGCCACAGAGGTCTGACAGGAACCTGTCAGTTTATATGCCACAGTAGATCTGAGAGGATGGCAGGACCTCAGCAGAAAAACAGACACACATCCATGCCTAAATCCGGGGCTCGAACCCAGGTCCCTTAGATCAGTAGCCAAGCATGCTAACCACTTGGCCACGGGATACGATATAACATAGTTAATGTATATGAATAATAAAACTTCATTTATTTTATGTTTTTATTATAAAATTAAAAAAAGGGAAACATAAAACTAGTGGGATATCAAAAACTCGCTGAAAATCACATAATCATGTTGAAAACTTATGTCGTAAACTTTACGATTTTGTGGGCCATTTTACTAGCTGTCCAGAGCCGAATGCAGCCCGCGGGTTGGACATGCCTGGTCTAGGGGGTTGTGGGATTCGTTGAAAAGGGCCATTTAGCTACGTTTTGCTTAAAAAATGTGCCTGAGGGCTGTAAAGTGCACTTCTGCTCAGGACTGATTTTATTTTTAAAAACTTTTTTAAATAGCTGATTTCTATGGGGGGCAGGGGACAAACACTCAGGCATACTATCTTGAGAACTGCAGTTCCCATGGATATGACACCACATTTGGGTCTGAGAAATACCTTTCTTCTGGTACTTCAAGAGTTAAAGGCCATTTGCAAAGTAATTTGAGAAGCTCATATACATAAAACAGTTAATATCCAACTGAAAAACAGGTTCATAAATAGGTACTATTAAACTTTACAACAATAATATTTGCCCCTAACTCTAGTGTACAAATTGGCATTGTGTGAAATTTTTTTGAACTGCATTTTTCAATGCAAAATTATGAGTTAGGTTGGACTTTTTTACCTCTGAACAGATTTAACTGGTTGATTAGCCTACTTACAGCTTCAAGAAAAACTCCACTAGAGCAAACCCCATAGCAAGTCAACCTGCAGAACACAGAGACCAACAATAGACTCCATGTGTTCAAATGAACATTCCATGCATCAACAGACAGTGACAACCACCTAGCATTGTTATTGGACTGGCAAACCATTAACAACACTGCAGTAATGGAGTGGGAGCCTCACTAGCAACTGCAATAAATGTATAAGCCAAGGATGTTTCTCCCATAGTGGTAAATATAACTAAATAAATAAATAAATAAATAATAAATACCCCCCCCCCCCCAAGCAGCTGCTTGCCACAGAGGTCTGACAGGAGCCTGTCAGTTTATATGCCATAGAAGAAGGTCTGAGAGGATGGCAGGACCTTAGCAGAAAAACGACACATACATCCATGCCTTACCCGGGACTCGAACCCAGGTCCCTTAGGTCAGTAGCCAAGTGCGCTAACCACTTGGCCATAACTACTAAGCTTTTAACTGAATGATATAAAACAAACTATTACCACGGATTCATTTTTGCATCTCAAGCTGAAACACACGAGACATAACTCTCCTAAACAGTGATATTTTGAAATAAATTATTATAAAAAAAAAATACAAAAATCAATTACAATTCAAAGAATTATAAAAAAAATTACATTACTGGAAAATAAACAATTTCCAAAAATGATGGGCCAAAGCCTTTTTAAGTGACAGAATGCACTTACTTCTAGGGGGTGGAATCATCCACCATTATTGGAATTTTATTTTAGGAATATCTCTTAATTAGACTTCCATGTATTCCTCAGTGTAAACCACCAAACAACAGACTGAGAAATACAGCAACAGAATACACAACCATCTGTGACATCACGAAGGATTTGAATCCTGTTGGTTGTTTGGGGTTTTATAGTGCAAGGGCAACTATAAAAAAATATATGCTGCACCAAACAAGGTATCTGAATCCTGATAACTATAACATACTTCTATGCAGCTCAGGTAGCCATGACTTATATAGTTATTTAAAATACTATTTTAACACTTCATATTAACCTCATACTTGTGGTCTTTGAGATTACTAGTAATCATTTCCCTTCCCATCTCCTCCAGTTGTTGCAAGTCTTATTTACATTTAGGTTAGTTTAGTAGTCCACACAGAGCATTCTGAGCAATCAGTGTATATTGTTTATACATTGTGTGCATGATGTTACTAATCCTAAATCAAAACTGCATTACATCACTGTTATGATGGAACTGCTGTAATGAAGTTCACCGCAAAAAAATAAACTTCCTTTGGTGGTACAGACAGAACTTTATCTGACAACAGCCTACACCTGCTCAGTGGTGTAGAATCTAAAGTGCACTACACTTTCTCTCTCTGGGATCTTCTCACAGTAAAGTGGCTTTGGGTTGGATTGTTTTACTTATGAGCAGCACTTTTTTCACACAATGGGCCAAATGGCCAGGTCACAAGGACCCACTAGAACAGCTATTGGGAGACAGAGAGTAGACCCCTGTCAAAACCATCCATGTTCTTTAACAAGCACAGGGTATGGCTCTCCCACACACGCGGCCACAGCTTAACATCCCATCCGATAGACAGCTGCCTTTCCAAGTCTATCGGTGTCCCCTACTGGCTGTGGACATGGCAGGACGTTTTGTGGAGATAAATCTCAATGCTGGTCCAACTGGGACTCAAACCTGAGAATTGCAAATTACGAGACTGGCATCTACTGAGTGAGCCATCCTGCCCCAAGCCATGTGGCTGCCAGCGGATCTCATTGACCTCAAATTTGACAAGAGGATTGTTAATTTTTTGAAATGATGTTAAGAATAATTTTTGTCCCAGGCTTCTAAAAATCTAGTTACATCTCTCAAACCAGCCTTTCAGCAAACAAATAAATAAACTTGTCATAAAGTATGTTACGTTTTGGATAAGTATAAATACTTCATTTCTTTTGCATTAGTTTTTAAATATGGCAATAGTTTGCAAAAAAAAAATGATACAATAAATACTTGATTGTAGCAAATTTGTTTATTAGTTTTTTTTATTAAAAAGATCAATATAAGTAGGTATCGATTAACTGCTTGAACTCTATTTCTAATTAGAAACGAACTTAGAATTGATTACTCACCACAGTTCTCACTTTTTCAGTCCAGCATACTCTCTCTATTGCCGGTACTAAGTCAAAGGCTTTCACACTCATTTTATAACCTGACTCTCAGAGCATGTAAAAAATGAACTCATTAAAAATTTAATATTACTTTAACCGAGAAAAAATTAAGTCTTGAGCAGTATTGCTCACACTAAGAATATATCAAATACGGTGGCATCTTATTACAAGTAAAATTGTGCTAAGTAAAATGTAATTAGGCAAGTAAAAAAAGCGACATATATTACTGCTCCGCTCTTAAACGGCATTAAAATATATATTATCCTATTATATCGATGCTAACACTATTAATCATGTGAAAAATACAAGAGGTTAATCAATTTAGTTTAATGACGTTAACACATGCCGATCACACCTCCTTTGAGCAGTTTTATACTTTAGCAGAAAGCTACGCAAGTCTTGTCTACTCGCCCTCTAGTGTTAACAGTATATTATTTTTAAAATGCTTTTAATTGGCAGGTTGGTGTGGTACGGAAACAGTACAAACAAACCTTAAACGATTAGTCTAAAGCAAGGATATTAAATTCCCATAAATGTGCGAAGAAAATTATCGAGACCATTAGCCTGCAAGCCACATTCATCAAAACTATAACGCCTGAGGCAAAATTCAAGACCACAGTCTGCTGTACAAATTCATGGAATACCTAAGGACTGAGCATCATATTGACACTTAAATTGCCTCAATGACTTAAACCAATGTAAATGTCTGATTTCTAGCTTTTTTTATGAATAGATTTCTTTGATATCCTTATTTAAACTTATTAACGTTTTCATATCCAAACTAAAATTATTCTTTTTTAATCAAAATCAGCCCTCTCGTTCCTAAAATAATTGTAAAGCAATTTTTAATACATCATCGTCATCATCAAGCAGCCAAGCGTTGCGGAGATCCAACCAGATTGTGCAATTTAGTTCTCCAAGCATATCTGTCCTGAGCTACATCTGCTGCATCTGGCCATTGCACCCTAATTCTGACAAGGTCCTGTTTGATAATGTCTGCCCACCGCATCCTAGGTTTCTCCTTTCTGAGACCTTTAGGCACACTATTCATAACCCTATCCGCAAATCTAAAATTATCCATATGGGCAATATGGCGAAACCAATGGAGTCTCTCTCCGCACAATGTGCTGCTCAAAGGAGGGTGACGACTCCTTTTTCTAACCTTATCGTTACTTACAAAGTTCAACCTGAGGAGTACAGAACAATAGTAGGCGCCATTTGAATGAATTCGTGAAGCAATTGCGCATGGTCGACGGCCATTTGTTTGTGCCTATCACCAGAGCCTCGCCAACGAGTTTCTATGGAATTTGTGCAGTAAGGAAATTAGATTTTCTAAACATAGTTAATTATACGTCTGACAAATTCATCTGCAGATCGCTCAGAAAGATAAAGAAATATCGTGTATTACGTGAAAAACGTATAACCTGTTTCATTTATTTAAAATAATCGATCATTTTATACAAATTAACGCATAACTGTGAAATCAGTGTTGGAAATTTAAAGGCAATTATCAGTGTTGCTAAGTTCAACTTTAACATTATGAAAAGTAAAGAATCGTGTAGTTACATTTGTTCGCATTTCAACTACCATGATGTTTAATTAAACGAAGTTTAAACAATTCTAAATATGAATTATCGATGTCTGTGCCGCCGTAAGAAATTTAGCCCGCCAAGCGGCACGTTGTGGTCAGGTTTCGGATGGTCTTTAGCCATAGTATAGTGCCAATAAGTACAGTGTGGCATTCGCCTATTAAATTCTGGCAGAAAAAGTGTCCCATACCATTAGAGGGTGTTGGGTACGATATTCTTGCCTTGTTAACATTACCCTCTATGGACGTTCCTCTTTTCAATGATTTTCAAACATAGAAGCATTTATGCAATAATTTTACCATTCAAATGCACATTATTCTTAAGTGTTTTAACTGAACTAGTAAAACGTAGAGAACTCTTGAGCAAGTATGTTTTTTTAAAGCGAAGAAAATTGATAGCCGTTCGATCGAAACAAACCGCATTCCTCTTTATGTATCAGAGCGCTAAAGTGATCGTTTTGATTGGCTCTTGGTAAACGCTTCGAATGACACGTGATGTAACATATGTTCTAACATGGCCAGCGTATTCTAACATGTGACGTCTGATGGCGTAGATATCCTTGTAAATTACAAAAGCACTTTAAAACGTTGTAATTGGCTAAAGAACAATGCAAGTTATTAGTATCATGATTATTCTTTCTTGTTTAGCCAATTATAACGTTTTAAATTGCTTTTGCAATTTACAAGATATCTACTCCAGGACATCTATTACAATTGGCGAGTCCAAACGTCACATATTAGTCATATTAGTACGTATGTTATTTGTCACATCTTCAAATTATAAAATATACCTCAAGTAGCAAAAATTTGAATTAACCGATAGGTTAGATCATTTTAATACTGCAATTTATTAGTATCATGATTATTCTCTATTGAAATGCTCTAACCTATCGATTAATTCAAATTTTTATTACCCCCTGTCAACCCACAACCCCCACTTCACCACTCTGAATACACCAATTGGTCATAAACAGACCCCCATAACCCTCACTACAAGGGAAAAAAAATTTATGGTATCAAATATCCTTTAATTCACAAGGAATACAGTTTGCACTGGACCCATTTGAGTCTACTTCACTGCATTCCACTTCATTATTATTGCTAATCTAACTGGTAACAACCATCTCCTTACCCCCATATGCCTCAATTTACATCCCCATTTAATTAATGGCACATTTTAAAATTTTTAAGGGCAGTTAATTAAAGGCCCCTCACCCCTAAAAAATCCATTTCTACAGTTAACTCCCTCCAAGGTCCTGCCGTCTTCACAGATCTTCTACTGTGGTATATAAACTGACAGGCTCCTCTCAGACCTCTGTGGCAAGTAGCTGCTTGAGGGGGTATTTATTTTATTTTTTTAATGCAAAAGAAATTAAAGAACATAAAAGTTTTATCTTAGCTCCCCCAGGGCACAAATTTCTACCCCTATTCAAGACCCCTGACTTCTCCTCCTCCACACCATTAAATATTTATAACTGTCTCAATCCCATACCTTTAACTACAGTCCATCTCATTTCCTAGGTAGTTACGCTACGTTGTGAAACGCAACGCAAGCACTAAAATCTACCTTATTGACATCAACTCACAGCACGTTCCACAAAAGATATTATATATTTCACCCTCCATCATGGAAGATATTTTAACTACTCCCACGGAGGTATGAATGAGAGGAGACGCCCTAACGCGCTTTTCCTGTCGAATGTAATGATGCTGACGCAGCAGGGCGGTAGCCATATTGTTGCTTACAAAACAAATCGTCTGCCGCTGAAATCAAGCCTACTTTTCACGTGCTGTACTCAGTTTTACTGTGCGTTATATACGGGAAGATTATTTTTTTACGACTAAGAGGAACCCCATTTAAGCTATTTGGAATTTATATTGTTCTTTTCAATGCAATGAACATTTTGATACAGAATTACTGTATAGCAGAACTATTTATGTATTTCGTTGAATACGACAGTAACAAACAATTACAAGATTTTAAAAGTTTATTTATACTGCACTGATAACAGTAGAAAACATTTTATGGATAAAACATAAAAGTTATGTGCAAAAGCAGCATTTAAACCGCAAAAAATCACATTTCTAAGATTCAGAAAATAGCTATTTTATGTTAAAAAAAAATTCTGATTCCACAAGAAAAAAAAATTGCCTAACAAAACTAAATAACGCCATTAGTGTAGGAGCCAAAATGGTAGATTTTAAAAACACTTTAAACTTTTGGTGGAGAAATCATTCATAACACACCTACATTGAAATGCTTTCCAGTGATTTTTCACAATAGTAAAGTTTCAACTCCAAAAATATGTTAATAAGTTATGACACCCACTATTAAGACAATTATGAGTGTACTGAATTTCCATTTTGACATCAAAGTCAATAGGTAGCTCTGGATTTACAATTTATTGATAAATTAATTCTACTGTTTTATTTGGAGAATTTTTCTGTTAACTGTAAATTAGCTTAAAATTATGATATATTACATTTACTTATAACTTTTTAAATTTTAACTGCTGGAAGTCACTTGTAACCAAGTTTGTATTGCATCATTATTAAAAACCTTAAATTGCAGTTATACTATTCATATTTACTGTTCTGATTGTAGCAATATGTGTGTTGTTTTGATATGAAGCCCCAAGATCTCAGGGCTTCATCTATACCACATAAGTAACCTTTAAGTATTGATTAGACATTTTTAAAACTTTGTACTGACTTAGTTTAAAATTTTCTAATATTTCAGATAATGGATAACTGTACAATCACATCTATCAAAGATATTTTTTGATAGATGAGGAACTTAACATCTACAGACAAAGTATGTCATCATCAAAATTCTTTGTTTTTTGATAAAGTCAAAAATTCATGAAACTAATCAAACAGAAACATTAGCAAAACTGTTATCTATAATGCTTCTCGTCTCTCTTTATTTAATGGAAAGCTGAAATAAAAGATAATATCTATGTATTGGCCATAAGCTGACGGTGCATTTTAGTTAACAGTGCAAAATATAAAGCATCTTTTCGAGAAATTTATTTAAATAAAACAGTACCGAACAGTAAACCATAGAATTAAGTTTGAAATAAATATGTAAAATTTGTAACACACCCCTAAACTCGTAAAAAGAAAAAAAATCTCTGGTGTGATGACACTGCCAATTTTTAGAGGTAGCTACACCCCTGAATTTTTGCTTATTTATAAATATATTGCTGTTGCTAATATAAGAAGTGAAAAAAAATAACTAAAAATAAATATATACAAAAAACCAGCTAACAATAAAAAAAAAAAGAAAAAACCAGATGGTGGCTTGAACCCACCAGCTCTGTGTCTGTACCCTCAGCTTCACATCTCTCCCCAACTCATGCTCATTTTCCTCCCTCAACCAGAGTTAATAATCAATACAAAATACACAATTATTACAATCTCTCAAAAAAAAGGGAAAAATTCCGTAAGGATTGAAATACATCTTTCCTCAACCACAAAGGAAAAATTCAAAATAATATCTGAAAAAAACTATATAGAAAAAAAAGCAACTAAAAATTATACCAAGCAAAAATAATAAAAATTAAAAAAGTATTAAAAAAAGGGAAAAAATATATCCACAGGGTGAAGGGAATATAATATCCATTAAAAAAAATAAAATTAAAAAAAAGGCAACGTTGCAGATAGTGGCTCGAAGTGCCACTATCTCAGTGCATGACTCCTCAGTCTCTCATACCTCCCTTTATGTACACCTAACCTATCCCTCAACAAAAGTAAAAATAAAATAACTACCATTCAGAATTAAATAAATTCAGTATTCACCCTAAAAGGGAAAATTAGAACCCTATCAAAAGAATTAACGAAAAGGAGAAAAGCATTACACTCTCCTCTCCTCTTTGAACTAAAATTATTTAAACAATTTGAAAAATTTTCACCCTAACTAATGATCGCTGTCACTCATATGTGAAAATTTACACCAGACACATTAAGTTAATCTAAAAAGAAATTCAAAAAGATAAGACTCCAATCCAAAAAAAAGGGGGCATTTAAACAAAACCCTTAAATGCTACCCAAATTAAAAAACAAAAGAAAGATTATCTTTCTCACCTTATGAAAATACTTTATTGTAATTTACTTTTCCCTTTTTACACTGAACTTATTAAATCAGGAAGAGAGAGGAATTTAAACACTGAAACATTTAAACAAAATAATAATATCTAATACTTCCACCTAAAATAAAATAAAAAAAAAACTCCCTGATATTTTAATCACCTCTATTTAAAAGTATGTAAATTCATCATCCATTAAATAGAATACACACTAATATTCAATTACAGCCAATAAAAATTTTTAACTGAGAAAGCCTGCAGAAGGAATTCACAAATAAGTGTAACGTAAAATCAATCAATCAATCAATATAAGAAGTACATCATCACATTTATCACTGAGTACAATCCTAAGAAAATAAAAAAATCTGTTGAAGAATCGAGGTTTGTAACTCGAAATAAAACTGATTTCACAGTGGCGTAATTAGAACGCAAAGATACTTGTATCATTATATAATTAATTAAACTTTATAAAAATGACAAACTGACCGATGAAAGATAATTCCTGGTATCTTTTTTGAAGGGCGATTCGTGCACCCAAAACGCTGAATAAATTAACATAACACAAATATCGTATAAAATAAATTTTTTTATAGTGCAAGACACATTGAATTCCAACACTACTGTTCAATGTTTTGAATAGAACAACATGTCTGCCGCGCAGTCGCTGTAGCATCATCTACAAGTGCTTATGGCCCCTCCTCTTTTCTTCCTACCTCCATGACTACTCCCCACCACTCTCTAACACTTTTTCTGACGTAGCAGCTTCCCTTTGCTTCTTTTTTTTTTTCATTTTTCAAGGAATCTAGGAGACCTGCGTGCCATTAAGCCTAATCGCCAAAATGTGGGATAACCAGCACTTTAGCTCCTGGTCCCGCCAGTCGTTGCTTAAAGTGCCCAAAATTGAATTTTGCGATTGGACTAGATGATAAAGGGGCTGAGACCCCTTTTACAAAGTGGTCCAGGAAAGGATGAAAGATTGTTAAACTCTGTTTCATCCCATGCTGAATGCCACAACATTTTATTACGTTAAGTACTGGAACATATGTCATGGAGGTGACAGGAACCAAAAACAGCTTTACCGTACCTACAATGCATATTAGACTTGAATATTATTAAACGTAAAAAAAAAACCTCAGTAATTTATTTATATTTGAGTAGATTTTAAAATTCTAAATATTACTCTTAAAAATTCTCGTCTTAACTGCACTGTGCAAAAGAATGTTGTTATGCTGAGAAAAATACTTTTAAAACTGTTCGTTGCAATCGTGAGGCTAGCGGTTCCTATCGCTTCAAGATGCGGCATGAAAAGCACACCTTACTACGAACGGACGCGATCATGCCTTGCCGCTTTATATTTTAGCCACGGCGAGCTGAATTTCCTACGGCGACACAATATTCAGCAAGTTGTACTTGAAGTTGCATTAAATGTCAGATGAGATTAAATACGAGCAAATATAAACTGTATAATTCTCTCCTTTTCATAACGTTAAACATAGCAACACTGAAATTAACAACTGCCCTGAAACTTCTATAAACGATCAATTATGCTAAACAAATCAAAGAAATTAAAGGTTTAGTCACTTAATGAATGCTATTTCTTGTTTCCGTGTGATCTGTAGATGGATTTGTTATCCACACAAATAACTGTTTTTAGGAAATCAAATTTCCTTTCTGCACAACTTACTCCAATCCTAGCTGTGGTACTAGTAAAAAAAAACAGCCATTTACCAAACCACTATGTTAACAACAGGATATGTTAGACAGCTTAACAATAGATTAATTCTATTGTATATTATACCTTAGTCATCTTTTCACAAAGATTTATGGATTAATTTGCTAAATGACTTTATACTTACCAAACTAAAATCGTTCTACAGATGTACAAATGGGATTTGTGACAATGCCACCCCAATTAAACAATTTTTTATTATGTAAACTAATTCTTAATATTTAAATTTCTGGAGGAAACTAACGAAACATTTTAGCTGCTTACAGAGTATCATGTTTTTTCATGCCCAAAATGTTTCGCGATATCATTTTTTATGTAGAACTATTTTTTCCTATCTAGAACTACTTGTGTGCGGAGTAATTTGGCCTAAAACGGTACTATACCAATATCTTTTCACTGCGCTAGTACGAAGTTATGATGCGACTCTAGTTCCCCTGTCGGTAGTGGACCATTATTGGACCACTCTTTAATGACTAGGCTATTGACGATTACCACACTATTACTTATAGGCACTATAGCCATAGTAAGTTGTGCCGTGAAGCGATGGGTACCGGTCGCCCAAAATCCAAGACTGCATCGCACACGACTGTGTCAAACACTCATAAAAGGATATATATATATATTTTTTTTCAATAAAATAACTTTTTGTTGCAGTTATTACGAGAATTAGTAAGAGTAATATTAGAATTTTAGATTTTACTCAAATATTAATAGCTTATTTTATTTTTACTTTTAAAAGCATTCAAGTCTAACATGTACTCTGGGCGCAGGAGGCCGATTTTGGTTCCTGTCAACTCCGTGATCGATTACTCCGTACACCAATAGTATAAACTGGTGGCATTTTGCATGCGTAGTGTAGCGAGAGTTATGGCAGCATAACATAAGGCAGTCTTGAGATCGGGCGACTGGTACCCTTGCGGTACCCATCGCTAGACGGTGCCGCACTGCCGCACACGAAGCACTGCTTACTACGGCCAAAGACGTCTAAAACCCACCGTGCCGCTTCAACACGATATTTTGCTGCTCGGCGGTCTGAATTCGGTATGGTACACGGCCATCGGCCATTCATACTTAGAATTACCTAATCTTTGTTTAATGAAACACCATGTTTCATGAAATGCGAGCAAATTTAACTAGGTGATTCTTCACTTTTCAAACTGTTAAAGTTGAACTTAACAACACTGAAAATCACCTTTAAAATTCCAAAACTGATTTCACAGGAATGCGTTGATTTGTATAAATGAACGATTTTTTTAAATAAATGAAACCGATTAAAAGTTTATTTACGTATTGCGCAATATTTCTTGTGTCTTTCTGGAAATCTGCAGATGGATTTATTAGACACACAATTAACTATTCTTAGAAAATCAATTTTCCTTACTGCACAAATTCCATATAAACTTGTTGGCGAGGCTCTGGTGAGGGGCATAAACAAATGGCGTCGATCACAAACAAATACTTCACGAATTTGTACAAAGGGCGACTACTCTTCTTTTATACTTCTTGGTACATGCCTGTGAAGTGAATATTTTCCCTGCTATGAAAACTGATATGTAAAATGATATTTTCTGCTAGTACTTGTGAATTTTTAAAAAAAATGGTGAACTTTTTTTATTTTTTGGGGCCCATCTGAGCTTAGAGGCCTTGCGCAGCTGTATCACCTGCAGTTTGATGAGACGCCTTAGTTCTCACACCTTTATTGTTCTAATTGAAAAAGATAAATTTCAGTTTTATCCACTGCCAAAAGTTCCAAATTATCAAAATGTTTCATCGAACAAGAGACGTCAAAATAATATTCTATTTTTAAGTCTATTTTTAGTGTTAGACATAAAATATGGAGCTGAAATAAAATTATACAAAATAATCATTTTGGATTTCGAAGGTGGTAGGCAAGTTTGAATTTCATGCGAGATGACTGGATTTTCGGAGAGGGGGACACCCTGGTCTCTCTCCCCACCTCTCTGGGTTCGTCCCTGGTACAAATAACATAAATCAATATTTTCTAATATTCTTATGACTGATCGGTGAACTACCATTTGTGCACCAGTCTCCGCGATAGTGATTTTGTTTTATTATTGTCGTATACAAGAGTATTTTTTTATTTGACATCTAAACCGATCTCAACCTTTATTCCCTCATATATACACTGAAGTACCATTGAATTGGGTACAGCAACCTAGTAATGTGTTGGACCCCCTCTGGCCCTGATAATGGCCGCCATACGACGAGACAAGGACTCCACAAGCTTGTGTAAATGTTCCACAGGTATGGCGACCCATGCATCCTCGAGAGCTGCCACAATTCTCTCTAGATCGTCACTGACAGAACATGGGCCAGAACACTCTGCTCGATGGTATTCCAAAGATTTTCGACGGGATTTAAATCTAGGCTTCTAGGTGGCCAATTTATTATTTCAAAGTCAACAGAATGCTCCTGCAACCATGCAGTAACCAACCTGGACCTCTGATATAAACAGTTGTCTTGCTGGTAGACACCATCCCCATTGGGATGCATGATGGCCATAAATGGTTGTAAATGGTTAGCCATGAGTTCTACATACCGTGATGCATTGAGAGTCATTGGTAGATGTACCAAAGGTCCCACAGATGTCCAACTGAAGACACCAAAGGCCATCACTGAGACACCACCAGCTTGTACTGTTCCATCCTGACATGCAGGATTCATGGCTTCATGGGATTGGCGCCACACCCTCAGTCTCCCATCAGCGTGATGAAGTTTAAATCAAAATTCATCACTCTACGCTATCTGTTGCCAATTTTCGATGTTCTTTAGCCCAGGCAAGGCATTGAGCCGTCACGGTTGAGCCTAGTATCATGCGTTAGAAGAGGGACTCTCGTAGGTAGGTGGCTCCCGAAGCTCACACGATGAAGGGATCATTGCACAGTCCGTGCATTGACTTCCCGGCTGGTAGCCCACGATCGTTCGAGGCTGGTTGTCCTTTGCAGTTTCTCCGGGTGCTTGTTTTTTCGCCAAAATTTTCATATTCCTGGAACACACTTGAAACTGTCGCACGAGAAAATCCAAGTTCGTTGACAATTTCGGAGATCGAGAGTCCATCCATCGGGCACCTATGATTTGTGCTCTGTCAAATGCATCTAAATCCTGCACCTTTCCCATTATGTTTCTCACAAATGTGCTTGGGGGAGCCAAAGCTGGCAGCTATATATGTCAGAGTTTCAGCTACGCATGCACGCAAATGCGGTACTTGTGGTATTGAATTTGGATAACGTCTCCTATCCCTAATTCAATGCACTTCAGTGTACAGGGTGTACCAAAAATAAATGAACGAGACGGTTTGGCCCTTCATTTCAGCTAACATTTTTCAACTAACTACGACAGGTCACTACACAGCTACTGAGTCAGAGATTCCTGGTAATAGCACATTATGGTTAAAAATTATGGTAATAGCACATTATGGTTAAATGGTTCTGAAGGGAAACACAGGAACAGCTGTTGGGAACGGTAGCCTGCCATCGAGGCCATCCAGCATGTTCTTTAACGTGCACAGAGTATAGCCTCCAAGCAGCACCTTGCACACCATAGGCTAAATAGCCGAATCACCCAAATCCTGAAGGCTTGGAGGTGGTCGAGGGGACCCACTGGAAGTCGACAGCTATCCAGAGTGTTCTTGGGCTCTCCCACACCACGGCTTGACATTCCATTCAATGGACGGCGGTATTCCCAAGCCTGTCGGGGGAAATTATAAACGGGTTTTAAAGGACCTACCTGGCTATAATGTTGGAAGATAAAACAAAGAGGTTGGGTTGTTTTACCTCCGAGTGGCACTATTTACACTATGGGCTAAATGATTGCACATATCCTGAAGGCTCGGAAAAGGTCTGGGAGAAACAGCTGTTGGTAATGATAGCCTCCCATCAAGGTCATCCAGCGAGTTCTTTAACGTGCACAGGCATTACCTCTGAGTGACTCTTTGTACACTGTGGGAAATGGCCAGGTCACCTGGACCCCGAAGGCTCCGTGGACAGATCGGAAACGTGGGGAAGTAAAGAGATGATAGAGGGGGGAAGGGGTCGAACGCACCATATGAGTGGTCTTGACGATGGCAAATTATGGTTTCAGTGCACACGTATGTTTAACAGAGCGTGACACAACGTGTACCTTTGATTTCCAGGCCTCTGCATGTATTGAGGGGAAAATGCTTGCCTATCTGTTAGTGGTTCCTAACGGGGCCTTGTTTCCACCATGTGGCCATCTGATGGTTCGTGCAGTGCGGAAAAACTGCCTGCTGACTACGGCCTCGTCGAAAGGTCTCTGAGTGTATTGAGGGGAAAAGTGCTTGCTATCCGTTAGTGGCTCCTAACTGGGCCTTAAATTCACCACATGGCCATCTGATGGCTCGTGCAGTGTTCTATTGGGGGGGGGGGAACAACTCGGTCACTAGCGACATGGAGAAACACAGTGCGGGAGGTTTTTGCGTCTGCGCATGCTCGGTTTCTTTCGGCACGGAATGATTGACGAGATGCCCTTCTTTTTACGCCCCCCCCATTCCTCGGACCCCCAAAAAGTCAATCTCCTTTTGCACAATGGGTAAAAATTGTGACTCCCCTTCCCTCTCTAGAGAGTTCCGAGTCACTGGGTTACAACAACAATGGGTGGAAATAAACGGGTTGGGTTCCAAGCGGTAACAGAGGAAAGGATGATAAACAGAGGGAAGGAGCGGCATTTTTTGCACAATGGCGAGGTCACACGGACCCTGAAGGCTCAGAGAGAAGGGACCAGCATATTCTTTAACGTGCACAGAACTCTCCAGCACAAGGCTGGCCACGCCCATCTGACCAACGTCGGCCAAGCGTCTTCGCAAATATGGGCTACAATGGTCTCAGTTACTTTCGGATCCTTCTTATCCCCCTCGGACAATAAATTGTCTCTTTGCACAATAAATAGGGATGACACCTATCCCCCCCACCTCAAAGACAGTTCCGTGAGATGGTCAGAATACAGGGTGTGACCAATTCCCACTCTCTTAAACGTTGGGCAATAGGTAGAGAGGGGGAAGAGAGAAAAGGGGTTGTTTTACCTCTGAGTGGCACAATTTTTTGTACACTATGGGCTAAATGGCCAGGTCACCCAGATCCCGAAGACTCGGAGAAGGTCGAGGGAATCCACCGAAACAGTTGACCGTCGAGGACATCTGCACATGGCTATGTTACTTCTGAGCAGTGCTTTACACACCGTGGGCTAAATGGCCAGATCAGCCGGACCCCAAAGGCTCAGAGAAGGTAGAGGGGGACCCACAGGAACAACTGTTGGGGAATGGGAGCCAGGCCAACACTTCCTACAAGAGAAGGCCATCCAACAGACTCCATGACGTCACACTAGTTAGACCCACGTTCGTCTCGGCAGGAGCACTTCGCTTGTTAACTGTATGATAGTGACTCTCACCGAATGTTTTTTTAAACCATATAACGCGCGGTTTACTTTAACATTTTTTATTACTGTACTTGATGATTTAATAAATGGGTAACTTTTAAGTTTTTTTTTAAAGCTTTACTCCGAAAATTCCTGCTGAACAATTAGTATATAACCGATTTCAGCACTTTTCTTAAATTGCCTATATGATAAAATTTTCTTCTATTGGGAAAACCAATTTTGATCATAATAAAATTTAATAATATGCTATTATTAACGGATTTTATCACTTTAAATAAATATGTTCCGATCTTTTTAAGTTATCACCACTTCTAAATGTTACCATTTCAAATAGAAAAAACAATTCTAAATTCTATAAATAATTTTATTACCACATTAAAACATATGTACAAAAAACGATATAATTCAAAAAACACATTTTATCCTCTTGACACATGATAGTTACATATAATGCTACTCACATAATTATTACAAGAAAATACAATTTTTAGAACTGACTGATTTCCTACCCAACATAGGATATACCATCATTCACTGGATTATATAAAATATATCTATGACTACCATAGAGCAATTGATGAAAGTAAACCTGTTGCTCTACAATACCTTGCAAAATATTTTTTTTTCCAGCCAGAGCTATTCAAACTCATGTCATGAAAACTAAAGGCAATTCCTCTAACCGTAAATGAAAAATCTAAAAAAAATACACACACTAATGGATTATTCTCAAGCATGTATTTCCTCCAGATGTATTGCAGGAATCTATTATTTTCTACTTAAAATTCCTCCATCAAGTAAACACTGTAAATGACTACTAGCGCTTGAGCTCAAGGCAAGAGAAACCAAACCAAAATTAATAAAATAATTTTTTCACCAGTGACCAAGCAGCAATTCCCATATGAATTATCAGAACACATATCTGACTAATCATAAACACAAAATGCTTCACACTGATGTGCAGTACCTGTCTATAAGCACTATTATGAAAATATATAGGTCAACATTTACATATTCATAAACCTGTTGTATAACATTAATGGGACATTACATTGAAATTAAAAAAATATTTTGAATCAGATGCAGTTAAATGAACTCATATATCCATGACTACCATAGAGCAACTGATGAAAGTAAACCTGTTGCTCTACAATACCTTGCAAAATATTTTCCCCCCAGCCAGAACTCTAATTTTTACTTCAACTCAAAATATTTTATGAAAACTAAAGGAAGTTATCATCTCAAACACCTAGTCAAAAAATTCCAACAATCCTGAGTAGCTATTTCACAAGTCCCATGTCTACAGGACATCTGTGAAAATTAACTACTGAATATATGCACACATATGAATTATCCACAATCATGACTGCAGTTATTCAATTTCAGTGTTCAAAGACTGGCAAGTGTAATTCTATTGAAATTAGTCAATAAATATTTAACTGGCAAAATCAACTAAGAGGCAAAAAAATAATTAAAAACACCTGGACTATCATTTACATAGCCATTAAAAGAAAAAGATGACACATAAAGAAATTAACTAGTTTTGGACTAGATAATTTAACAAAGCAAATAAGCCTGATGTTAAGCACATGTGACACAAAGTATTAAGTACTGTGATTTTCAGTCGCTTTAATCAGATCTATCATGAAGTCTTGGTTGCAGCAAATTCACAGTTATCTTTTTACCACTATTCTGATCATAATGCTCAGATGTTCTGCAGATGTCTTTTACATCAAAATGGATTTCACAAACCTAAAAGTAATATAAACTCTCAAAACTTTGGCATATAATTTATATTATGTACAGAACATTAATCATCCAAAAGAGGATGAGTTAAAAAAATGAATCTTACTTTTCAACATTCAAATATAATCAAATAAATATTTTGAATAAAATGCATTGTGAATGTGGCATCTTAACGTGAATGAGAGTTTAATAAAATGTACTAATTCACCATTTAAAACAACTGTCTCTATTGTAAGGTGCCTCTCCTACAGATATTTCTAGGTTGATTATGAAATTATGAACAGTGATTCCCAACTGGTGTGTTCCTTCTAAGACCCAGGTGTGTCATGAAAATATATGAAAAACAATCATACTGCATAAAAATATGGTAACGTCAAGGTAAGGGGACTATATCACAAGCATGTCACGTAAATAAATGATTTCAGAAGTGGTTCCCCTGGCCGAGTGGTTACACGCTTAGCTACTTATCTAAGGGACCTGGGTTCGAGCCCTGAATAAGGCATGGATGTTTGTGTCGTTTTTCTGCTGAGGGCCTGCCATCCTCTCAGATCTTCTACTATGGCATATAAACTGACAGGCTCCTTTCAGACCTCTGTGGCAAGCAGCTGCTTGAGGGGGTATTTATTTTTTTTTATTACCAAGTTAAAAGTTTCGAAAACCCTGTAATAGAATCATGGTTTTATTTCTATGACGTTTCTAAAAGAGGAGGCAGGAATCCTTATTATTTTGTAACCTAAGCACATATTTTTTATATAGCTAAATATATGTAGATATGTTCCACCACTGCATAAAATCCCATAACTAAAAGCAGACTGATTTGTTAAAATAGATAATTCTAAGTATGTCTCAATTCAGTACCACTGTTACATAGTATAACTTGTATAAGTACCTCTTAATACTAACCATTTTATCACAATTGTGTATTATAAAATTAACATAGTTACTTAATTTTATAAATGATATGGTGCATGCTGTATGTTATAGCTTTGTAATATTTATGGCTAAATCATTTACTTTATCTCCAATATGAATTAGGTCACTCTTAGTAACCTTAGCAAAATTATTGAGGTACTATGTAACCACAATTACATAGTACAAGTGCTCTCATTTTAACATACTAATTTACATTATTTTATATATATATACATTTGATAAATGATATGGTATATTTTTCAGCTTTGAAATATTTGTGGTCAAATCATTTAATTTGTATCTCCAATACGAATTAGGTCAATACTATTTACCAACAAAATTTTGAGGGTTTCAGCCCAAAATGTTACTGAAATATTGTAAACATATTAATATTTCTATGTTCCACGAACAAAAATCATTAGTTAAAATATTTCGTCTCAAACTGTAAATACAGAATAATTTTAATGAACTAAAAATTACTATAATGTTTAAATTCTGGTATGTAAACAATGAAAGCAAGAATCACAAAAGATTATGATATATAGCTAATGTAAATTGGAAATAGTTGTTGAATAGAATCTGTGAACAACCTATCAATTTCAACAATGCAGGCTTCAATAGTGGACATCAATAATAAAGTAATTGGTTTTTAATAATGTGAATTCAAAAAAATATACGTCCCATGGCCGAGTGGTTAGCGCGCTTGGCTACTGATCTACGGGACCTGGGTTCGAGCCCCAGATAAGGCATGGATGTATGTGTCGTTTTTCTGCTGAGGTGCTGCCATCCTCACAGACCTTCTACTATGGCATATAAACTGACAGTCTCCTGTCAGACCTCTGTGGCAAGCAGCTGCTTGAGGGGGTATTTTTTATTTCAGATCTACAGATGAAATGATTATTAAATTGATTTTGCAATAACTCTGAAGACGGCTGACAAAAATATAGCGATTCAAAGTGATTTCTATACTTTAAATATTAAGAACGAAAAAAAAAATAATTTTTAACATTCCTGTACATTATGAATAGTTTTAAAATTTTGAACTAAACATTTGATTCGAAACTACCGCCGCCATTTTTTCGTAGCGAATCACAGCAATAACTACAGCTTGTAATACTCTATTATATATACAGGGTGAATCTGAAAAAGTGGGCAAAACTTTACGGGGTGGTAGAACGCAGCTATATGAGCAATATTCGTCATAGAAAGTATGGGCGGAACGCAAACGGCGAGCCGCTAGGTGGCGTTGGAAATGGTATAAAAGGGGCGGTCCTCGCACCCAACGGCATTTCTACCGTGAACTGCCGAGAGGATGGCTGGTTATACTAACCACAAAATGGTGGATATGCGCTTTGTGTACGGTGCGGCGGACGGGAATGCAAGTGAGGCACAGAGACGTTACCGCGACCGGTTTCCAATGAGATGCACTCCAGATCGGAAAACCTTCGAGCGTTTGCATCGGCGGCTGTGTGAAACGGGATCCTTCGCCGCAGCCAAGCAAGATGCAGGGCGTGAAAGGAGTGTCAGGACGCCGCAACTTGCAGAGGACATTCTGCGTAGGGTGGAAGAGCGACCGGGAAGTAGCACGCGAGTGGTTTCCCGTGCAGTACATGTGTCCCAAATGTCGGTTTGCCGTGTGTTACAGGAGGAAGGAATGCACCCCTATCGTACGCAGAAGGTATAAGCATTGTCACCGGCAGACTATCAGCCACGTGTCAATTTCGCACGTTGGTACCTCCAGCAGAATGCAGCGCAGCCGGATTTTGGTGCACATGTTCTGTTTACGGACGAGTGCACTTTCACCCGTGAGGGCATTTTGAATACCCACAATTCACACACATGGGCATCTACGAACCCGCATGCCACACGTCCTCATTCGTTCCAGCAGCGGTTCTCCGTAAATGTTTGGGCAGGGATCCTTCATGACCATTTGGTTGGCCCATACCTCCTGCCACGCCGTCTGGACGGCAAATCGTATAACACATTCCTACGAGAGGTGTTGCCGGAGCTGCTGCGTCCGATTCCAACCCCCAGCAGGTCGAGAATGTGGTTCCAGCACGACGGTGCGCCTGCACACTTCAGCTTAGATGTGCGGAACACTTTACATGCAGCGTTCCCAGGGCGATGGATTGGTCGAGGTGGTCCCATAGCTTGGCCACCAAGATCGCCAGATCTCTCGTGTTTGGACTCTTTCCTGTGGGGCCATATGCAAAGCTTAATCTACGAGTGCTCCATTGAAACCGATATGGATCTAGTCGCCAGGATCGCCGTTGTTGCCGGCGATATTGGGGAAATGCCTGGTGTCTTCGCAAAGGTGCGTCGGTCCCTAACCCGCAGGTGTGAAGCCTGCATTACAGCTGACGGCAGCTCTTTTGAGCAATTTCTTTGAGCATGTACCTCAATTACATTCCTGTTAATAAAATGTTTTCTGAAGCATCTCCTCTCCTTTTGTGTTCATTCTTTAAATGTGACAGTGGAAAACTACCTTTTAACTTCTCGCCGTTTGCGTTCCGACCATACATTCTATGACGAATATTGCTCGTATAGCTGCGTTCTACCACCCCGTAAAGTTTTGCCCACTTTTTTAGATTCACCCTGTATACACATCTACGATTTCACATTCATCAACTTGCAAAAAAATTTTATCACAAATTAAACTTCTTTATTACAGATATAAACTACACACTATTACAGATGTAAACTGCATTAAAGTTAACTTACTTTCGAACTTTCAGTTGACACGAAATTCTTTCTTGATATTGCAGCCATTGTCTTCGCAAATCTTCATCTTTCGGAAATCCTAACACTGAAACTTTTCGCTCATTCCTTGCCCCGGCAATATGACAATATGGTATGCAACAAGAAAAGGGCATTATTAATTCACACAAGAAAAAAAATTACGGAACACGTGTTGATTAGCGCGTTATTTCGATAGCCACTTCACTCATTCGTCTTTGTGAACTGAGCTAACCTAACTACGTAAACTGTCTGGCACTTGGGTCTAACTCGCGACGTCATTATTATTCTGTGACGTAGTTGTTTGGCCTAGTCTTTTTAGGTGTTGGCCAGGCACGGGGCTCCGTTGTTTTTTTTACCTCTGAGTGGCACTTTGCACACCATGGGCTAAATGGCCAGGCCACCCGGACTCCCAAAGGCTCAGTGAACATTGAAAGGACCCACCGGAACAGCTGTTGGTAGGGTCCGGGCACTGGGCTCCATTACTTTTTTTTACTTCCGAGCGGCACTTTGAACACCATGGGCTAAATGGCCAGGTCACCCGGACCCCAAAGGCTCGAAGAAGGTCGAGGGGACCCACTGAAACAGGCTGTTCGCCAGTCAAGGCAATCCAGAGAGTTCTTTAACGTGGGCTCTCCCGCACACGGTGGTCCACGGCTTAACATCTCATCCGACGGACGGTGGCATTTGCATCGATGAACGGGTTATAAATGCGTACCGTCAACACACCGCTCCCTTTTTTCTCCATTCAAAACAACCTCTCACCTGCTACTCTTCACCGTTGAGGTGTGTTCTTTTCTGAAACGGAACATTAACTGAAAGGAATGGCCGGACGTCTCGCTATTTTTATTTTTGGTACACCCTGTATATGTGGGGAGAGGTCGATCTGAACATGATATACAGTTCACAGGTTTCTAATTGCGGTGCATTAAAACACTTGCTTCTGAAGAAAAATATATTCTCAAGTCACCATAGAATCATGACAATACAATATGCAAAGAAAATATTCATGGAAGGTGAACATTCGACAGACTGACAAAACGTAAAAATATCCATGAGTATATGGGATTCAAATTATTTTCTAGTTCATCATTGCTCATAGCCAGAAAAGGTAACCAATCCCCTAGTTAAACTTATTTGTCTTATAGTATTGAGATTCATTCTGTGGCAATAATGTAAGGAAGTAAATAAATACAACTGTAGTACTGTAACATCTGGTTTTTGGTACATAATTTAGGTAAAAGTGCTTGAATTTTGTAATATCAGTAATAAGATGCATGTATTTTCTTTTATTATGCCTTTATTCAGACTGTCCTCCTTGTTAATCGTATGTTATTTTTGTCCAATGTTAAAAGTTATGACTGAAATATGTATAACGTAAATTTTTGGATATATTTCGTTATGAATATTCATATAATTTTAGTTCAGTGCATATAATGTAGCTATTAGTGTTGCGTGCAATGTGCATATTTTCCGTATTGATAAATTGCAGCTTTTACCATTTTAATGATATTGAACAAGTACCTGCTGAGTCGCTTGAAATCGGAGTGCTGCTGAAACACCCGCCAAAACCACTACCTATAAATCATACGTGTTTACCGGGAAAGTCGTCGTTGGTTTTTCCATTTTGTGATAATTTCACAGTTTTTAATAAGCAAATGTTTATTATTATCAATAATTTAGTGAATTGATTTGTGAATTATGAGAAAAGTAGGCAAAAAAACTAGGGTCATCTTTAAAACTGATGCAATTTATCGATATATATATATTTTTCATTTATTACAAATACTGTTTTTTAGGTTATTTTAAGCAGTAATGATAAAAATATTATATTGCTGTATTTGACAAAAAAAAAAGACTATATTAGTAATTTCTTAGCCAATTTCTTTATAAATGGGAACACAATAACAGTTATAGTGCTTATGTGATATACATGCCTACTGATACTGAAAAATGTCTGTGTATTGGACTGCAGCATTTAGAATGTTTCCTGTATATAATGGAAAGTTTTGGTGCTAGTGTATGGTTTTTTACATGTTGCTGGATCTCGTGTACTACTTCCAATTACCAATTCTAATTCCACTATCAATTTTTAAAAGAAATCAGCAGGCATATACATTGTTGTCATAAGAGAGGTGTGTGATGGAGCTAAAAAGACTGGTGCATGATCAAACCAAGGTTAATAGAGAAAATAGACACCATCTGCCACAAAGGGGAGTGGGTTGGGTAATTGTTATCTACAAATAGTTGCACCCTTTTTGGCCACATAATGCATTGCAGTATTTCTTAGTTTTTTAGTTATTCCCCTATTTCCTATTGTAATTAATTAATTAATGAACTGCATCAGTTCAATTTTGTAAGTAATGAAGAGGTTAGACAAAGGAAGTGGCAACCTCCTCTGAGCAGTACATTGTGCAGAGAGAGACTCTTGGTTTGGCCATGTTGCCTGTATGGATAATTATAGATTAGTGAATAGAGAAAGGGAATAGTGTGCCTAAAGGCCTCAGAAAGAGGGGGAGACCTAAGATGTGGTGGGCAGACAATGTCAAACAGGATCTTGTTAGAATTGGTATGCAGTGGCGAGATGCAGCAGATATAGCTCAGGACAGATATGCTTGGAGAACTAAATTGTGTGGTCTGGTTGGACCTCTGTAGCCATTGGCTGCTTGAGGATGATGATATTTGTAAGCATTGAAATTTGACCCAGTGGATCCATCAAACATGATTTTTTCTTGGTTTATAAATATGTTATTTTAGAGGAATGATTCATGAGAGTTATTAATAAGCAATAAAATTCGACCATCCATGGTATTAAATCACACATTTATGACAAAGATAGTGTTATGTAAAGAGTAATATAGGAAATATATTACAGAGACAGACTACTGAATTTGGTCTGTTTTTCAAAATTGGTTGAGACATATAATTGAATTAGTCATTTAGCCACATTAATAAATAAAAAAAATAAATACCCCCTCAAGCAGCTGCTTGCCACAGAGGTCTGACAGGAGCCTGTCGGTTTATATGCCATAGTAGAAGGTCTGAGAGGATGGCAGGACCTCAGCAGAAAAACGACACACACACCCATGCCTTACCCGGGGCTCGAACCCAGGTCCCTTGGATCAGTAGCCAAGCGCGCTAACCACTCGGCCATGGGACGGCACATTAATAGAAATATATTGTTGAATTTTTTAAGTATATAATGAGACACCAAACTAAAGGAAGATTAAAGGTGATTGAGTGAATTACATTGCTGTTTTCTGAATGTGACATAAACAATAAATTGGATTTTGGTATTATGTTTAAAGATGGTAATGCAATCTGCTCTATTAAATACACTATAAATCATATTGAGGCTTAATCTAAATAAAATGTGATTATTCATTCCAGGTATATAGGGAAAAAATATTCATCTTAAGATATGACAAAGCGCCTTAATCCTTTTGCTAATGAGTCTCCGTTTCAGCTAAAAATGCATGTTGGAGTAAAGGAAGTAAATCTTGGTGTAAATAAACAGCACAACATGAGAGCAGTTCATGGTATGTAGTTTACAATAAAACCCATATTAAATGCTTTATCAAATAATTATTTAATTATAATTTCATTCAAACAGTTTTTGAAATTTAGGTGAATTCTACATATTTTCTAAAATTATAAGGTAAACTACTGTATGGCTTTTGACAAATATTGAAAAGTACACAATTAAAAGGACCTTGCTCAAAAATTAATTAAAAATAACAAGGTTCTCTGTCATTGAGCAATAAAATTTGAAAGTGTATCCTTCAAACTATTTGCATGTTGAAATTTTTTATGAGATAACTCCAAGCTTTTCGGAGCAATGGCAGCACTCAGACTTCAGTGAAGTGACACTATGTGGTGAAATTAGGTCTGTTTAGACAAAGAGCTTTCCACGTGTGAAGGGCGATTCCAGTGTCTCGGTTGCAGGTTGAGATGGACAAGGCTATAGAAATAATGACCTCATCCATCCCTACCTGCAACCGAGACACTGGAATCGCCCTTCACGACATGTGAAAAGATGCTCTTTGTCTAAACAGATCTAACTTCACTACATAGTGTCACTTCACTGAAGATGGAGTACTGTCATTGCTCCGAAAAGCTTAGAGTTTTCTCCTAAAAATTTTCAACATGCAAATAGTTTGAAGGATAAACTTTAAAATTTTATTGCTCAACAACAGAGAATTTTATTTTTAATTATTGAAAATTTTGGTTATTTTAGACTATTAGATTATTTAGACTAACATATTAACTGGTGGATAATCCTAATCAGAGGCCATCGCTGGTACCTGAACCTTACTTAGCTAGTTGGGCATCGTTAAGCCTAAACTGGAGTAATGTGTCTCAGGCAGGCCATGTGGCTCTTGAAAAAGTCCACTTGAAAAGGTGGTGCCTGAAGTTCCTACCAGCATCGGTGACTTCAGCCTTTAGCGGAGGAGGAACAGGTCTTTGCCCCATGCCTGCGATCAGGGGGCTCTTTGATATTGTTGGCCCTACCAATCTCAATAAACCTAATTTCTTTAAAAATCCTTCTAATCATTTTCTCTCTGCAGGAACATGGAACATGAGGGCATTACATAGAGATTATTCTCTTGATGTCCTCATGCAGGAATTCCAGCGCTATAACCTAGATATTCTAGGCTTGCAAGAGACCAGATGGACAGGTAAAGGTGAGATACTTAAAAATAACTTTAAATTTCTCTTTACAGGGAGGGAGGATGGAAAGCATCACCAAGGTGTGGGTCTGCTGCTCTTCTAGGATATGACTGCATTAATGAAAGGTTTCTTACAGCAAAATTTCAGACAAGCATTAAAGACTTGAATGTTATCTG
Source organism: Ryuthela nishihirai (assembly GCA_038380435.1). Taxonomy (NCBI): domain Eukaryota; kingdom Metazoa; phylum Arthropoda; class Arachnida; order Araneae; family Heptathelidae; genus Ryuthela; species Ryuthela nishihirai. The sequence continues at coordinate 36,100,488 of JAWZYU010000028.1, forward strand.
CTGTTATGCCTCCACTGAGGATGCTGATGAGGATGAGAAGGATAGGTTTTACGGACAACTTCAGGATATTTTGAATTCTGTCAAGAAAGGAGATATTACCCTTGTTCTTGGTGACTTCAATACCAAAGTTGGTACTGACTCTTTTGGGAGGGGTGATAGGCCCTTTTGGTATTGGTAGCTGCAATGGCAATGGGCAACGTCTCCTACAGGTAAGTAAACTCAATGGTTTCAGAATAACTAACACATATTACAAACACCGCGACATACATAAATACACATGGGTTTCACCTGATGGGCTGCATAGGAATATGATTGATTATATATTAATTAACAGCAAATGGGCTATTTCTGTTAGAAATACCAGGGCATATAGGGGAGCTGAAATTGGATCTGACCATTACCTTGTTAAAAGTGTCTTGCAACTTAAACTTAAAAAGTGTTGTGCTAGGGTTAAAAAATTTACCTTTAATACTAAAGCTCTGAAAGACCCAGTTATAGCTAAAGCTTACCATGATAGGTTACTTAGTCATTATGACAGTCATGGTTTGCTTAATACTGAAGTTGAAGAAGAATGGGGCCATTTTAAACAGACTTTTTTGGAAACTAACAGTACTCTTTTAGGAAAAAAGGAGCAGAGGAGGCAGAATTATTTAAGTGATAGGCAGTTGAGCTTATTTCAGAAAGAAGGAACTGCAGGAATGTCCTTAATCAGTACCCTACTAGTCCTAATAGAAAAGATTACAGAGAGCTTAATAAACGTTTAAAGGATCAGTTAGCTACTGATAAGAATCTTTGGCGTGATAGCTTGGCTGACAAAGCTGAGGAAGAGTTAGGCAGCACAACAGCAGAGAGCTGTACCAGATAGTTAATGTTTTATGTGGTAGAAAATGGACAGGCATACAGGGATTGAAGGATAAACAAGGTAAGGTTATAGAAGGTGAGGATTCTGTTATGGCTAGGTGGGCTGAGCATTTCAGTGATGTTCTAAACAATGTGGTTAGTTCTACTCCCATTGTTTGTAATGATGATAGATGCATTGGCAGCTTTAATGTTGGCCCTATAACACAATCTGAAGTTATTTTGGCTATCTCTAAACTTAAACTTCATAAATCCCCAGGGTTAGATGAAATTACTACAGAAATGCTCAGAGCTGGGAATGTTTTGGTTACCACTTGGATGACTGAAATTTTGAATAACTTTTATGATAAAGGCATGGTTCCTAAAGATTTTACCAGAGCTATTATTATCCCTATTTTCAAAAAAGGTGATCGCAGTTCTTGTGATAACTATAGGGGTATCAGCCTACTCTCTGTTCCAGGTAAAGTTCTTTCCATGATTGTGCTTAATAGAATTAAGAATCTGGTTGACAGGCAATTGCGTGATGAGCAATGTGGATTCAGAAGTGGTAGGGGATGTGTGGATCAGATATTTTCACTTAGGCAGATTCTTGAGAAATGTTTAGAGTTTCAGAAACCTTTGGTTGCTAGCTTTGTTGATTTCAAAAAGGCTTTTGACTCTGTTGATCGTCATAATTTGTGGTTGATTGTGAGATCATATGGTATACCAGACAAGTTAGTTAACATAATGAAAGCTCTCTATAATAACACTGAGTCACGTGTGAGAGTTGGTAAGTCTTGTAGCAATTGGTTTAGCGTTACGTCTGGTGTTTGACAAGGGTGCATTTTGTCTCCTTTTCTCTTTAGTTTGGTTGTTGATTATGTTATGCGAAATTCACTTCAAAGGAAAGATTTTGCCCTTAAATGGGCTGAAGATACGAAAATTTCTGATTTAGATTATGCTGATGATTTAGCCCTTTTGGCAAATGATGTTGATGAGATGAACTCTTTCATTCGAGCTGTTGATGAGACTGGTAGTAGAGTAGGTTTGGTTATAAACAGAGAGAAAACTAAAGTGATGAAATTTGGTCAGGCAGGTTGTGATTCAGTTAATCTGAATGGTTGCAGTCTTGAGCAGGTGTCACAGTTTAATTACCTTGGGAGCTATGTAACTGATACTGGTGATGTGCGGCATGAGATTAACAGACGAATAGGTATTGCTGCCGGTACTTTTAAGAATCTATGGAGATTGTGGAGAAATAGGCATATGCACCTAAAGACTAAAATTAGACTGTATAATAGTTTGGTTCTTTCTAGGGTTAGTTATGGTAGTGAAACTTGGACGCTGTGTAAACAAGATAACAGGAAACTAGATGCTTTTGATTCTAGATGCTTACACAGTATCTTGGGTATTAGGTAGTTTAACTTTGTAACTAATGATGAGGTTAGGCAAAGGAGTCTGCAACCTCCTTTAAGTAGCATATTGTGCAGAGAGAGACTCCGCTGGTTTGGCCATGTTGCCCGTATGGATAATTATAGATTGGCGAATAGGGTTATGAACAGTGTGCCTAGAGGCCTCAGAAGGAGGGGGAGACCTAGGATGCAGTGGGCTGACAATGTCAAACAGGACCTTGTTAGAATTGGTGTGCAGTGGCCGAATGCAGCAGATGTAGCTCAGGACAGATATGCTTGGAGAATTAAACTGCGCGGTCTGGTTGGACCTCCGTAGCCCATATCTGCTTGAGGATGATGATGATGGCTTGCACAGTTCTTACTGTCATGTATATGGCAGTCACAATAATTCATGAAAAGTTTAGTGATCTTTTTGAATGCTGTTGCTATCTAACAAAATGTTCACCAAAGTAAATCAAGGTGATTGTCAGAGCTCACTTCTGCTAGAATATCACATGACAGTCCAAATCACCTAGCAGAATAAAGCTGTGTAAATCACAACAATAAAAAAACCACATGAAACTAATATCAAGATTGTTTTCTACACCAAAAAGCAATCACTAAAAATTTATGCATTTCACCTTTTTTTTAGGCTTCCTCAGTATTACAGCTTATGAACAAAACCTTGTTTAGCAAATTTATAGCTGGTATACTTGCATAGCAGCCTAAGTTCTCATTTGCTTATGCAGGAACCAATGACAGTTAACTATTTGGCATAAAGTCATTAATTCTAATATGTGACTCCACAGTGACAGCAATTCAATGATTTCATCATTGATACAGATGTTCCTGTGTTGGCAAATGTAATGTTGCTCAGCTGGATAAGTTGAAATTTTATGTTAGTGGCTAGAACTACATTTGAATTGCCAAAATGGCTGAGAACATTTCTCAGTTACTTTTTTAAGAAGCACCACTTAAAACAAATACCTCTCTGATGTTCTCTGACATTTGTCTCCAATGCATTTATTCTTCTAATATATTGGATTGTAATATTACACACTGGGTCTGTCAAAGGAATTGCATATGCTCCTCCATTAAGCTTATCTCAGTTGCTCTACCAATTACAAATTTGTGACATTCACTTTTGCTGGAACAGTCAAAGGGCTTCAAAATTGAATTAATTTTTGAAATGAGCCAGGGAAAATTTAGCAAGTCAGTAGTAAATGTTTTGTACCAGTTTCTGGTTGCACTGCCAATAAGGAAATGGTAAGAGGGGCTAATATAAGACTGAGGTTAACAGAGGAATATATGTGACCCTTTTGACAGACCCAGTCTCTAAAATTATGATCCCATTGTAAGAAGTGTGGGACAAAGAGCATCAGAGGTACATTCAGTTCAAGTAGCCTGCAACAGCACTTGCTAAAAAAAATAAATGAGCAAAGGTATTTAAAAAATCTGAAAAAATTATTGCTTATGTGGCTGAAATTAAACCTGCAACTCTCTAGATACATTCATTGCCATATTTTAGAAGCGCTATACAGTATTGCCAATTTGTTAATGTTACTCTATGTTGAAGCAATCACCTGATTTAAGTTCACAAATTTGATTTGAACTATTATCAGTATATTTTTCCTTAAATTTTTGAAAATCTAAAAATTGACAAAAAACTGCTATTTTTAAAAACAGGAGATTTTGGAAGTAATTACAAAGTACGCATCGCCATTTTTTTTTTCTGTTTTACACTCTTTTCTGTATAAATCTATTTCAGTATTCCCAGAATTATTTTTATCATCTTTCCCACTCTTAAAATCAAAACTAGATGTGAAAACATCCTTTTTGGGTGTAGCTGCACTTAATTATGTTATGGCTTACTGCACAAGAAGCAAGCAACTCGCACATGCTATCTCCATTCCGTTGGGTGATTTGTATTATGCACCATGTTGTTTACAGTTTCGCCCAACATATTGGATACCCTTTATAAAGTTAATATTTACTTTTTTATATTTAAACCTTAGTTTCCTTTCAGTAGATTTATTTTTGTAAATTATTAGATCTTTTCACTGATCGATGAGTATTAATTTTTTATAGTTATACTACATTGGGATGGCTGGCCTATAACTTGTTGCTGTGGATATTTTATTTAACATTGCACTAGGTTTATGTTAATTTTTATTTTGTTATTTATTACTTTTCCCCATAAAATTTTGATCTGGTATCATTTTTTATTAAATAAATGCAGTCTTGGATATGGAAGCAGATTTATTTTTATAAGTTAGAGATTTCCCAGTTGGCTGATTTATTGATCTTTCTGAGTTATGCTACACTTGGTGGCTGGCTTACAACTTTTTCCTGTGGATATTTTAACGTTGCATTAAGTTATATGTTATTTTTAACTTTATTATTCCTTCGTTTTTCAGTAAAAAAATTTGATTTTGTATCGTTTGCTGAAAATAAATGAGGTCTTGGATATGGAAGCAAAGAGAACGTTCTTCACATGGAAATCAGTCCTCATGTGGGAGGGCAGTTTCAGGAAGGGTTACACCCCCCCCCCCCCCTTCTCACTAAACTCACTGTAGATGTTCCCTCTGCCCTAAAAAATTTTCATTTAAAAAAAAATTACTAGTTTTTATACTTACATTGAATGATTTATCTCCCCCCCCCCCCACAAACCACCACCACCACCTAGTATCGTGGCTATGCCACTCTGATGATATAATGTTTTTTTTTTTGCTTTGATGCACAAACCTTTCTGAACTTAGCCAAGATTGCCAAACTTCAACACACAAAGAAAAAAAATCCATAATGTTTAATAAAAAATGCAGCCAAGAAAGTTTTTTTTTCCATTTCATAACCAATTCAGAAAATTCTGTGAAGTGAAAAGTCCAAGTCACTTTGTATAACACTGGCTGTTTTCAAAATATACGATACTGAAAATAATCATTAAAAGAAATAAAAATCGTGTTTCAGGTTAAATATTATATTATCCAAGGGGAAATTTCCTTTTAATATATAATTTAACTATTTTTTTCCAACAGGTTATTAATTGTGTAGTCCAATATATATTTTCACCATATCACATTGAAAAAGGCTTATTAAAATCAATATGCTTGTAAGTTTCTTTGAATTATTTATTTTCAATAGATTTGTAATAAAATTCTGTTTAATTTGGTATATAATATGACCTATTTCTGTTGATTGTTTTTTTTTTAATTCTAAAGTTGACTTGTTTATCTGGCTCAGAACAATTAGCTAAAAGCTTAGACTTTTCTCAAAGTATCATCATCATCATCATCCTCAAGCAGCCGTGGGCTACAGAGGTCCAACCAAGACAGTACAATTTAGTTCTCCAAGCAAGTCTGTCCTGAGCTACATCTACTGCATCTGGCCACTGCACACCAATTCTAATAAGGTCCTGTTTGACATTGTCTGTCCACCGCATCTTAGGTCTCCCCCCTCTTTCTGAGGCCTTTAGACACACTGTTCATAACCCTATTCGCCAATCTATAATTATCCATACGGGCAACATGGCCAAATCAACGGAGTCTCTCTCTGCACAATATGCTGCTTAAAGGAGGTTGCTGACTCCTTTGCCTAACCTCATCATTAGTTACAAAGTTGAACCACCTAATGCCCAAGATACAGTGTAAGCATCTAGTTTCCCGTTATCTTGCTTAACAACGTGTCCAAGTTTCACTCCCATAACTAACCCTAGAAAGAACCAAACTATTATACAGTCTAATTTTAGTCTTTAGGTGTATACACCTATTTCTCCACACTCTCCATAGATTCTTAAAAGTCCCAGCAGCAATCCCTATTCGTCTGTTAATCTCATGCCGCACATCACCAGTATCTGTTACATAGCTCCCAAGATAATTAAACTGTGATACCTGCTCAAGATTGCAACCATTCAGATTAACTGAATCACAGCCTGTTATAGTACTGGGGAAAAAAAATTTCAAAAAGGGAGTAATTTTTGTATTTCAAGTAAAAATATATTTTTGTGTTAATCAGAAATAAATAAGCTTTCTATTCATGTGCATTATAATCATATCTGCATATTAGTTTTTTTAAATAAATTTTTATTTGTGTTGCCAGATGCATTTTTTTACTATGTGACTCTAAAAAGGTCCTATTGAAACAAAACAAGTCATTTTTTGTTAAATATTTTATTTTCAGAAGATCCAGATTTAATTGCTGATTAATTTTGGCATATAACATGCCATAATTACTTTCATTGGTTATGTGGCAAAACGTTCTGAAGTTAGTTTTTATTGCTTGATCAGGGTGAAAAAATGGCTGGATGGAAGGGTTAACAGTAGTAATTTGTACTAATGGGTGATTGGAAAATGTAAATAATAATATATTATTATATTATTCCTCGAAATTGCAAAAAAAAAGCATATCTTGTTTATCCCTTTTCAAATGAAATAGCTGGATTTTCTTATCTCCTAGGGTTAAGGGGAAAAATCCAATGTATATAAAATAATTTATTTATTACTACATATTGAAATATTCTTGGAAATTTTACATTTAAGTATGGAATTTATGAAAATAAGAAGAAACCTGTCTAATTTTAATCAATTTTAATTAATTAAGTCACACATGATTCAATTATTCAGTTCTTCATCAACACTTCTATCATCAGAATTTCTAACATAAATATACATTTGCAATATTACTTCAATGTATTTTCTACATTTAGCACCCTCTAGCAATGGTAAATTAAGGTTATTTGGAGGATTTGAAAGATATGATTCCATAAAGGTGATTAGGTTGGACCCTGGTTGGGCATCGTATTTAGTTAATACCTATTCAACTCAAAAAGAATTTTTCCATTAATCTCTCAAAAAAATTTGCATTTTCCCAACCACCTTGGGGGTGATGGAAAAAATTTTTGCCTCAAAGGTAAACCTCTTGATCATCACATTTCACCACTAAAATATCAGATTTCTAGCCCAAATAGATCATTTGCAATATTTGCTTAAAATTTTGAAATTTTCCATCAGAGAATGAAATTAAAGCTTTTGGCTTTATTCAACTCAAAAAGAATTTTTCATTAATCTTCCAAAACAAAAAGTTGTATTTTCCCACTCATCATAGGGATGAAGGGACAAATTTTTCTGCCAATGTAAACCTCTTGATCATTACATTCCACCATTAAAATATCAGATTTCTAGCCCAAATAGATCATTTGCAATAATTCGTTTGAAAATTTCCACTGTCACAGAATGCAATTAAAGCTTTTGGGAGATTCTAAAAATGTGGATCATAATAATTTACCAATTCCTATCGAGCCCCAAAAGAATTTTTAATTATCTCTAAAAACAAAAAAATTTTGCTTAAAACAAAAATTTCATTTTCCCACCCACTCTGGGGGTAAAGGTGGAAATCATTGTTATCAATGCAAACTTCATGATATTCACATTTCATATCCAAAATTTCAGATTTCTCACATAATTAAATTTTTGCAATACTAGTTTGAAATTTTGCAATTTTCAACTTTTTCCACCTGTTAGAGGGCACAATTTATTGGTATAGGAAGATTCTGAAAGTGCAAATCATAAATCAGTAGTAAAGAATCACAGGATATGTCCTGTAGACATGGAACTCATGAAGTAATAATTGAAATATAATATAACCACTACACCACCCACTACACCACCAATGGTGGTGTAGTGGTAGCATAACAGACATGTTACCTGGAGATGTGGGTTCGAATCCCACTCATGGCAAAACCAATTTTTTTCAGCTTATTATTTCATGCAAATCATATTTCATCAATACCTTTCGAACCCAAGAAGAATTTTTAATTTATCTCTTAAAATCAAAAAAGAGGTCAATGTCTACAGACAGACAGATGGATGAATGGACACAGATGACAAGGTGAAAACATTAACATGTTTTTTTTTTTTGAAAAATAGTTAAAATTAGCTATTTCTATTTAAAAAAGAAGTTTTATGACATTCTACTATAAAAATTATAATTTTTATGTCACTAGAATTAAAACATGAAAATGATAATAGACTATGACACCAAAAGGATAATATAGTCTTAACTCCTAACACCAAATTTCAACTTAATCCAGCTGAGCAACATTATATTTGCCAGCAAAGAAATGCCTCTATCAGTGATGAAATTGTTGAATGCTATTGCCATGGAGTCTCCTACTGACAGAATCAACAGCCATTACATCTAATGGTTAACTAAGACTCATTAGTCCTTGCATGGGTGAATGCAAATCTAGACTACTATGTGAGCTGCATAGCAATAGGTAAAGTGGCAAAAGGATTTTCTGTCCTTAAGTTTTAATGTTAAAGAATCCCCAAAAAGTGGTGATTTTAGAGTAGAAAACATCATATTGTATTATATTCATGCAATTTTTATTATTGGTGATTTATTTATTCTGCAAGTTCCATAAAGTGATTTAGGCTGCCAGATGATATTTTTACAGAAGTGAGCTTTGAGGACAGCGAAAGTGTGGTTGAGTGACAGCACAACAATGAAGGGAACCTGGTTGATTCCAGGCATTGTTTGACACAATAGTGAACTTTGCCATCACAGACAAAATATTTTGTAATTGTAATTTATGACTAGTAACCAGTCATCAGATTTTTTTAATAATGGAGATAGAAGTATTTCTTAAATATATATTGCATTTTATCACTAAGTGATTTATCTGTAATCTTTCTTTGGAAAATTAAAAGCTGCACTTCCATTGTAATTTCCTAAGACATCTCTAGGATTCTTAAATGATCAGTTAGATATCCTTCTTTACTTTCGCTACTGCATTACAAATATTCACAGAATTTGTAGACATAAAATACTTGTAAACTTTGCAATTATAGTCATGTTTTGAAGAAATTTAAATCCATGTGGAAAAGTATGAAACCACTTTATAAGGTGATTAAATCAGGGTTGACCAGTTTCTTCAAAATATTCAAGAATATGGAAGAAACTAGGCAGAAGAAATGCCTTTCTTTCGACTTCTGGTTTCTCAGCTTTTTTTATCCTCCAGGAAAAAAGTTTCCTTGGGAAAAAAAAAACAGCTTTGATTAACCTTTTGAGCTTATGCCCGAGCACATACTTGGGCTATCAATATTTTTTCAAAGCATCATGCTTGTATTTACTCAAGTGATGTGTTTTAGGTCATCTGTAAAATTAATTGCTACTTTTGCCATGAAACGGTACAAAAAAGTTGTTTTTCCATTTTTTAGATCTGGCTCTGCTGAATTTTTAAATGAACGTAAATAAACAACCCAGGGACATAGATAAAGAAAAAAAATGATGCTCAAAAGGTTAAAGTGAGTGCAACTTATGATGATTTGTTTATTTTTCATCAAATTGCATATGCAGCTTAAACCAGTTTTGTACTATAATAAAGTTTTTGTTAATTGGATGAAATCTATATTAAACACTGTTTTTTTTTATTTTCCTCCATTTTGAAATGCATATAACTCAAATGTTTTATATTTATTTTTTATAGATAAAACACAACAGCTCCTATTCATGGGATCTCAGACTTTGTATAGTATGTCTACTCCATGGAAGCGAAATAGCCATACAAGGAGGAATGCTGTTAATGGCATTCGACCAACTGGAAATGATGTAGGAATAGGCCAGAAAATTCACCAGAGGAAAGGTTAATATTATACTGATATAAAAATAGCTTCAATAACTTAATTTAAACTCAATAATATGCTCTAATGTAAAACTCTGTGTATTTGAAGCATTAATATGACACATGCATATGTTAATTATTATTAATCTGTAATTGGTAAATATCCAAACAGTTCTTTTCATGCTCTCTACTGGAAGGATTCGTTAGATTAGTACTCTCTCCTGTGAAGTTTCAGGTCATTTGGCCAAAATAGGGTTGGTTTTATTTCTTTTACCTCTGAGTGGCACTTTGCACACAATGGGCTAAAAAAGGCCAGGTCACAACTGAAGACTCGGAGAAGATTGGGGGGACAGGACCCACTAGAGATTAGTTAGGAGATAGTAACCTCCTATCAAGGCCACCCAGCAGGTTCTTTAACATGCACAGAGTATGGCTTTCTGCACATGGGGTCATTGCTTAATGTCCACTTTGATGGATGGTGACCTTTCCAAGCCCATCTGTTTCCTACTGACTGAGGGCAGGAATTTTGCAGAGATAAATCTTAATGCTGGCCCAGCTGAGACTCGAACCTGGGAACTGCAGATTATGAGCCTAGCATGCTACCGACTCTGCCATCCCCACCCTGAAGCATAGCTATGGGGGAGAATCTGCCCTGCGAAGTAAATTAGAGTTGGCAAAATTGGAAGCACTTCGTAAAATCTAGGTGAGATGTAAAAACTGGGATTTTTTTATTTTTGTAAAATTATGGTGAGTTGACAAAATTTTGGGGACATCTAGCTGCTTCCTCTGCTTCGTCAGGGGCAGGGGGCTCAGCTGGTAGTATGCCAGGTTCATAATCTGCTGTTCCCTGATCTGATTTCTGCCAGGCTCATAATCTTTTGTTCCCTGATCCGAGTTCTGCCAGGCCCAATATTAAAATTATCTCCACAAAACTCCCTGCACTGCCCTCAGTCAGTAGGGGACACTGATGGGCTTGAAAAGACCACTATCTGTTGGGTGAGATGCTAATTGAATTACAAAGATATTCCCATGTTGACAATGCTATATGCAACACACTGCATACTTGCCCGTACATTGCAACTAATTAGTGTCATTTGCTTGTTACTGGGCTGTGGCCAAGTTTACACAGCTGAACTGCACAATATGTTATGGTTTCAGTAGCAAAAGAGCACACTTGAATGCTGAGATTAACAATAAAAATAATTCTAGTCACATTGAAATAAGTAAGGCAAAAAAGGTGTAAAATATATACAAAAAGATGTACAGTAGGCCCTGGTTATTGTGATTGCTTCGGAAAATCATATTTTGATTCTAATAAGCAAATATAAGAATAGCATCTACAGGATGATAAAATATCATGTTATAAAATATGTATCTTCATCCTAAAGCAGTCACGAGCTAAGGAGATCCAACCAGATTGTATTTAGTTTTCTAAACGCGTTTGTTCTGAGCTACATCGGCTGCATCTGGCCACTGTAGACCAATTCTAACAAGGTCCTATATCTACTCATGCATATGCCCAACATGGTCAAACCAATGCAGACTCTCTGTATAATATGCAACTCAAAGTAGGTTGCTTGACTCCTTTGCCTAACTTCATCATTGCGTACAAAGTTGAACCACTTAATGCCCAAGATACTGTATAAGCATACAGAATCAAAGGCATCAAGTTTCCTGTTATCTTGTTTACAAAGAGTCTAAGTTTCACTACCATAACTAACTCTAGAAAGAACCAAATTAATATAAGCATAATTTTTGTCTTTAAGTGTATACAGTATACATCTATTTCATCACACTCTCCATAGATTCTTAAAAGTCCCAATCCCTATTCATCTGTTTATCCATGCCTACATCTCTAGTATCTTTTACATAGTTCCCAAGATGATTAAACAACTCAAATGCCTGACCAATTTTCATCACTTTAGTTTTCTCTCTGTTTATCACCAAAGCTACTTGTGATGCCCCATCATTCACTTTTACTTTACCTTAACCAGTTTTGCTTAATTTACGTTATATTTATCATTTTGGGGATTTTTATTTCCTTTTTGGCATCACAGCACTCGTTTCCAAGAGTTAGGAGTTGCACAAGCGCAACTCCGATCTTCTGCCTGTCACCCGCTAAAGCGTGTGCACAAGGACACGCCCCCTCTTGCGTCGTAGCTTGCATCACTCGTCAAATTATGTAAATGTCCGCGACGTGCAACACGACGTTCGGCTCTTGTTAAAACCAGTGACATGCTAGTCACAGTAGCACACAGAGTAAGAGCACAGCATAGTGTAGCAGCACAGTGAGTTGTCACAGCACAGAGTAGTGAGCTCAGTAGAGCATAAGCATGTTTCATCTTTGTCATATCTTAAGAGTGCTCAGTTGATGTATCTTCTTCATTGAAGTTTTGGTGAGTGATTTTTGGAAATAAATTTGTTTGTTATTTAAACCTTTTGAGTCTTTACTAATTTTTTCTCTTGAGCAACGTGAATTAAGTTTTGATTATATTTAGATATTAAACTTGACAATCATTTTTTGGATTCTTACTCATTAACGCTCACTGGTATTTTGAACCCTAATTTAACTTATTCTATTTTTTGGAAATTTGTTAATTATTGCCTGGCGCCCGTCTCAGCTATCCGGAGCATAAAACTAATTGGATCAGAAAAAGGATCCAACATTAAAAGTATTTGCATTTCTTTGGCCCGTTACATACTCTACTACCAGTTTCATCAACAGCTCGAATGAAAGAGTTCATCTCATCAACATCATTTGCAAAAAGGGTCAAATCATCAGCATAATCTAAATCAGAAATTTTTATATCTCTAGGCCATTTAAGCCAAAACCTTCCCCTTGCAGTAAATTCTGCATAAGATAATCAATAACCAAACTAAAGAGAAAAGGAGACAAAATGCATTCTTGTCAAACACCAGAAGCAATACTAAACCAATTGCTACAAGCCTTACCAACTCTCACACACGACTCAGTGTTATTATAGAGAGCTTTCATTATGTTAATCAACTTGTCTGGTATACCATATGATCTCACAATCAACCACAAATTATAATGATCAGCAGAGTCTAAAGCCTTTTTGAAAACAACAAAGCTAGCAACCAAAGGTTTCTGAAACTCTAAACATTTCTCAAGAATCTGCCTAAGTGAAAATATCTGATCTACACATCCCCTACCACTTCTGAATCCACATTGCTCATCACGCAATTACGTGTCAACCAGATTCTTAATTCTATTAAGCACAATCATGGAAAGAACTTTACCTGGAACAGAGAGTAGGCTGATACCCCTATAGTTATCACAAGAACTGCGATCACCTTTTTTGAAAATAGGGATAATAATAGATCTGGTAAAATCTTTAGGAACCATGCCTTTATCATAAAAGTTATTCAAAATTTCAGTCATCCAAGTGGTAACCGAAACATTCCCAGCTCTGAGCATTTCTGTAGTAATTTCATCTACCCCTGGGGATTTATGAAGTTTAAGTTTAGAAACAGCCAAAATAACTTCAGATTGTGTTATAGGACTAACATTAAAGCCACCAATACATCTATCATCATTACAAACAATGGGAATAGAACTAACCACATTGTTTAGAGCATCACTGATAATTATATGCTAAAACTAAAAAGGTGTGTCTTCCCATCACTTTTGGGTCTAAGGGGTTAACTCATTATTGGAAATGAAAACTTCACGGCATTCGTATTCTACCACCAAAATTTCAAATTTCTAGCATAAATACATCATTTGCATCCATTTTTTTCCACACAAAACATTAACTATCTGGTACAGCTCCCTGCTGTTACTCTGTCTAGCTACCTCCTCTGCTTTGTCAGAAAAGCCATTAAGCCAAAGATTCTTATCAGCAGTTAACTGATCCTCTACATGTTCATTAAGCTCTTTGTAATGCTTTCTGTTAGGACTATTGTGATGGTTCACCGTTCACTTTTATGTTACCTAACCAGTTTAATTTATTTACCTTATAATTATTATTTTGGGGCCTTTCATCTTCTTTGAACCATCACCTCTCTCTATCCATTAGTAAGTTGCTGATTGCACAACTCTTTTTGATTGCCACTAACTGCCGACCGCTTGTGTTATCATAGTGCACGATCTTGTATGCAAATGTGGCTGAATGTTAGATATATGCCACATTCGACTGAAGCCAGTTTGAGAGAGTGTGGAAGAGGAGGAGAGTGAAGGAGAAGTTAGTAGAGTTTTGAGTGAGAGAGGGGGGGTTAGTAGAAGAATTTAGAGAAGGAGAGGTGTAGTTTGTAGAAGAAATTATTTGGTGAGTTAATCTATATAATAAAAAAAGCTGTGTATATCTGTCTGTCTGTGGCAGCCATAACTCATCAGGAAATAAAATTTTCAGAGAATATTTCTAGTTGTGGTTCAGGTTGCAGTGCCAAATTTCAAGTTGAAAGTCCAAAAGGGGGACTTGCTAGAAACAAAAATATTTACCATGCTATTCCTACAGGAAATGATAATCGCTGTCAGATTTATCGTTGCCATTTACTACTACCTAACTGTGGACGTAAGAGTTAAAATAACATTTAAATCTGCTGCCTTTGGCCAGATTTCCAAGGAGTGATTATTTTAAGACATCCCATTGCAGCTTTTTTTTTTACCGAACATGGGAATATGGGAAAGCTGTGCAGGAAATTTGGACCAAATGCGGTCAAGTATCACGGGAGCCATAGGGCAAAAAAAAAAAATTCTGTTGTAACAGAAATAAAAATATATTCATAGTTTAGGTAGAAACTAAGCCACAGGCTATGAGAACTTGCTAATGCCAGCAACAAACCAAGGAAATGCAAAAATTTTCTTTGTGGTGAATCTGTGCCAAAGTGTCTGGGAGGGTGGGGGAATAGTAGTTACAAAATTTACCTTTAGTGCAGGAAAATGAGAATATACAGATTAAAAGTGACACTTGGGCAGTGCCAGATACTGTTCAGCTAATACTCAAATAAAACTTATATTTTCAGAAATTACATTTGACTTTATCTTTTTCTATTGAGCAAAGATAAGTTTAATGTTATTGGATTAACATTATTTTTGACAGTTGTTAATTTTTTGTTTTCTAATCTTCTCTCATTCTATTAAAGAACTGTAATTTATTTATTTTTTTTGGCAAGATTTTTTGCCTGGTGCCTGAATTACATGCTATCCAGCAGTTAAAATAACATAGTTTGGAGCATTAGGGTATTGATAAAGATATTCCTGCTGTTCTTTCTTTCAAAAAATAATCTCCAATCCCTTTTCATTCAATTTTGCCTCTTCTGCACCTTTTTACCCAAAAGCATACTGATTCAAGAAAAACTTGTTTAAAATTGTTCCATTCTTCCTCAACTTCATTAGTAAGCAAACCACGATTTTCATAACGATTAAGTAACCTATCATAATAAGCTTTAGCTATAACTGCATCTTTCAGAGCTTCAGTGTTAAAGGTAACTTTTTTTTACCTTAGCGCAACACTTTTTAAGTTAATTTGCAAGACACTTTTAACAAGATAATGGTCAGATCCAATTTCAACTCCCCTATATGACCTGGTATTCTTCACAGAACTATCCCATTTGCTGTTAATTAATATGTAATCAATCATATTCTTATGCAGTCCATCTGGTGAAACCCATATGTACTTACGTATATTGCGGTGTTTGTAAAAAGTGTTAGTTATTCTTGAACCATTAAGTTTACTTACCTGTAGGATTGGGGCGGGAGTGGCTCAGTTGGTAGCGCGCCAGGCTCGTAATCTGTAGTTCCCAGGTTCGAGTCCCAGCTGGGTAGGCGTTGAGATTTATCTCCGCAAAAATTCCCCGCCCTGCCCACAGTCAGTAGGGGACACCGATGGGCTTGGAAAGGCCGCCGTCCGTCGGATGGGATGTTAAGCCATGGCCACGTGTGCGGGAGAGCCATACCCTGTGCACATTAAAGAACATGCTGGATGGCCTTGATGGGAGGCTACCATCTGTCTCCCAACAGCTGTTCCAGTGGGTCCCCTCCCCCAACCTTCTCTGAGCCTTCGGGGTTCATGTGACCTGGCCATTTAGCCCATGGTGTGCGAAAAAGTGCCACTCAGAGGTAAAACAACCCAGGGGTAGGTAGGTATTGATAAAGATATTTATCAATACCTACCTACCCCTGGGTTGTATTGGTAGCTGCAATGGCCAACATATCCAACCTACCTGTAGGATATGTTGGCCATTGCAGCTACCAATACAAAAGGGACCTATCACCCTTCTCCAATGGTCAGAGTCAGTACCAGCTTTGCCATTGAAGTTGCCTAGAACAAGGGTAGTATCTCCTTTCTTGACAGAATGAAAAATATCCTGAAGTTGCCCTTAAAATATATCTTTATCATCCTTATTAGCATCCTCAGTGGGGGAATAACAACAAATAACATTAAAATCTTTAATGCTTATTTTAAGTTTAACTGGAAGAAAGCTTTCATTAATGCACTCGTATCCTAAGATCTAAAGAGCATCACTAGCAGGTCTGTTGAGAAGCAAACCTATGCCTTGAAGATGCTTTCCATCTTCCCTCCCTGAAAGGAGGAATTTAAGATTTAAGTATCTGACCTTTATCTGTCCATCTGGTCTCTTGCAAGCTGAGAATATCTTAGTTATAACAGTTGAAATCTTTTGTGAGGACATAAAGAGAATAATCTGTGTGCAGAGTCCAACTACCTGTGGAGAGAGAATGGTTAGTGGGATGTTTAAAAGAAACTTTATTGAAAGAGGAAGTGATAAAACAGCCCCCTAATCACAGCCATGGGGCAAAGACCTGTCCCCCCCCCCACTACTTAATGCTGAAGCTATCTATATATCCTCCAATGTAGGTTTGACGATGTCCATAGAAGCAAGGGTTCAAATGGCCTCTGATCAGGATTATCCACCAAATGATAAAATGTATCCTGTGAATCTATTCACTTGGGCTGTCAACCCAGAAACAAACAGAGAAGAAGATTTCCTTTCACAGAAGTACACCAGTGCAGCAAATTTAGGATCCATAATCAAGCTCAGAGTCATGGTTCCATTCAGATTCGTATATATGATCAGCACCAGGACCCTGTGTGTTTGACCACTCCTTAGCACGGTAATGAAAAAGAAAAAGAAGCCATAGTAGTCCAGATCAGTAGGACACACTGATCTGGCTCCCTTCTGTTCTCTTCCACATAGAAAGTAAAAAATTATTTCACCTTGCTGGAACACCAACATGCTGCACTATACCAAGGTAGAGAAGCAATGGTTCAGGTACCTGCAATGGAGACAGAGAGCAATAACCAAAGAATATTCTTTGGCTATTACTCTCTGTGTTTCTTTAGGCTGACATCACTTAGGAAGGGAATTTTCTGATGCACTTAAGATTGGTCTGAGAGCCAAAAGTACTTGTCGTGCCTTAAATGTACCTTTATTCTGTAACCCACGAAATGTTACTGAAAACTGTTTCGTTTCTTAAACTTTGATGGCATGTATATAAAAGGATATTTTACCAAATACTAACCCTGTTTAAAAATGAGAATTAG
This sequence comes from Ryuthela nishihirai, assembly GCA_038380435.1. Lineage (NCBI taxonomy): Eukaryota > Metazoa > Arthropoda > Arachnida > Araneae > Heptathelidae > Ryuthela > Ryuthela nishihirai. Next base: position 36,117,860 of record JAWZYU010000028.1, read on the forward strand.
TGCAATATTGATTTTAATAACTGAAAAATATTATTCCATTAAATGCTGAAAATGTAATGCATTTTGATTATCTGAATCCGTTCCCTGAAATTTGATTTCATAAAGCAGCTAAATCTAATCACCAGTGATCAAAATAACTAGTGTCTACTATACTACTTAGTAATTGCTTCCAAAATCCTCCAATTTTAAAAATAGAGTTTTTATTTCTGGAGAATTTTGAAACTAAGAAAAAAATTTGTTTGCAATAGTTCAGATCAAACTTGTGAGAACATGTAACGCTCCAAATAAATGCAATAATACTTAAGTTTTATGCTCCGGATAGCTGATACGGGCGCCAGGCAATATTAATAAATTGCCAACAAGTAGAATAAGTTGATTTTAGGGTTCAAAATGCCAGCGAGCATTAATGAGTAAGAATCAAAATGATTGTCAAGTAAATTTAAATATAATTCAAAAATCCTTAATTCGCGTTGCTCAAGAGAAAAAAACTGTATAGACTCAAAAGGTTTAAAATAACAAACAGATTTATTTCCAAAATAAAGTTCAACTCACCAAAACTTCAATGAAGAAGATACATCAAACTGAGCTTACTCACTTCTCTCCACCTTCTTCCCTTACTCCTCTTACTCCTCTCCATCTTCTTCCCTTACTCCTCTTCCTCCTCTCCTACTGTGACTCGCAGGTCACCGGTTTATAACAAGAACGAGTCATATCGCACGCCGGAAAGACATTTACATAATATGACTGACGAATGACGCGAGCTATGACGGAAGAGGGGGCATGTCCTTGTGACGTGCTTAGTGGTTACAGTCGGAAGATCGGAGTTGCGCATGCGCAACTCCTAACATCTTGGAAACGAGTGCTGTGATGCCAAAAAGGAAATAAAAACCCCCAAAATGATAAATATAACGTAAATTGAACAAAACTGGTTAAGGTAAAGCAAAAGTGAACGATGGGGCATCACAAACATGCAAATTGATTTCCTGTATACTTCATCTAAAAATGGTGATCAGATCACTTTAATAAATTACTTTATATCCCAACTTAAATAAAATGCTCATCAAATGAAAAAAATATTATTTCTCAGGCTTGGATTATGTATTTTTATAAGATATGTAAAAAACGTCTTTCAAATTGCAATTCTGTTTTTAAAAAATTGAAGTTTCATGTGTTATACTGAAAACAGATATAGACGTTTCCAAGCTCTCATTTCAGATTTTGTCAATTTGTATAATCTGGAATAATTCTGTCAATTTTGTATACTCTGGAAGGATTCAACTAACAGTAATCAGGGTTGATTTCCTTTTAGGATTTCTTTGCTTACTGAAAATATTTAGAAGTTCTATGCATGAAGGCAACTAAATGCTTTAATTGTTGACAAAGTGCATTCACAAAGATAAAGATAATTTTTGTTTTTTCAATTTAGCAACATTCTTAGGCATTAAATATAAATAGAAAGATTAATATAAGTAGTTTGCACTAGTAAGTTGGCTATAGGTATGAGCCACAAGCACATAGTTTTATGCAATCCATATAAAATTTATATCTCAGACTGTGAATTTCATATCGCTTTTATATTCTACAGACAAAAAACCCCATCAATTTCTTTTTAAACAATTTTTTTTATAGAAAAAATTATATTTCCTAATATTTATTAAGTAATTCTTTTAAAATACTGTTTCCTGATGGATGTTTTGTTTTTGTTGTTCAGACAGTTCAAATCAAAATTGCATACAAGATTTAAAAAAATGTTGCCAGTTAAGCATCAACAACACCATGTGTTCTTTTTGTGATAGAGAGATATGTAGTGAGTGTCAAAGAACATGTGCATTATGCAGAGGAGAGTTTTGCCACTTGTGTTCATTGCTGCAGTAAGTACATTCCATTTTTTAAACTTTAAAAATAAGTTATTTTGAATAATAAATAACCTTTATATAAGATCAATTGTCATAGAATACTTATTATCACTGTTTTCTTGAATCCTTTGTGTAGCAAATACATTTTTGGATTAATTTTTTTATTAGTAGTCTTGCATACAGTTAAACCTGATTCTATGGACTCCCAATTATAAGGACTATCCATCTGTCCTGCATCAAACTAGTTTGATCTGCTTGAAATAATTTGCTTCAGCAAATTATTTCAAGCAGAAGACAGGTTCAAAGCCCACTCAAGATGAAACCAAATGAATAAATGAATGAAATAATTTGCTTCGGCAAATTATTTCATTCATTTATTCATTTGGTTTCATCTTGAGTGGGCTTTGAACCTGTCACCCAGAAGTACCACTAAATGTTACTGAAATGTGAATTCAGTAATCAGAGACTAACCATTTTCTTCAACAACCTGACATATAAGCATTTCCACATATTTTGTTGCTTTGCCACTAGGGCCACCTAAAATGTAGAAATGTTTATATATCACATTGAAGAAAATGGTTAGTCTCTGGTGGTCTAGTGGTTATGATGTCTGACAGATGTGGATTTGAATCCTACCCAGGATTAAATCAAATTTTTTTCAGCAAATTATTTCAAGTGTTTCTTGTCAACAGGAGATTTCCTGTGATACTGTATTACTCAATAGTTCAATCCGCTTTTGTCAGTGAAAAGTATGTTCAACTTTCAACAAATGAACAAGAGGACCTTTTAACTCTTCCAAGGTACCTGATGAACACAGATGTTGACAGAATCTGAAGTGAGAAACCAAGATGTCTATGTTAATATTTAGTACAACAAAAAAAACTTTGATTTTTTAAAAAAACAGAAATTGCCATTTGAAAACTTTCTTACATATATCCTTTAAAAAATACATAATTCAAGCTTGAAAAATAATATTTACTTTCTTCATTTGATGCATATTTTATTAAACTGTAACATAAATAATTTGTTAAAGCCATCTGATTTCTATTTCTTAGAAGTGCTACACAATATGCCAATTTGTTTGTTAATGTTACTCTATCCTGAAGCAATCCCCTGATTTAAGCTCACAAGTTTGATTTGAATAATTATCAACAATTTTTCCTTAAAAGTTTGAAAATCTCCTGGAAATGAACAAAAAAAAAACAAACTATTTTTTAAAATGGAAGATTTTGGAAGTAATTGTGAAGTACTTACCTCTGTCCCCCCCCCCCCCCCACACACACACACTTTACACTCTTTTTCTGCCTTAAACTTATTTAACTATTCCCGGAATTATTTTTATCATTTATATGATTTATCCCAGAATTCAGTGTGTGGTTCCCTCTTCAAATCGAAACTATAACTTAAAAAACAGTCATAGTCAAAACTTCTTGAAGGTTGTCTGCAATGCATGGCATCATGGGAGAGGAGGAAGTCACTGCTGTTTTAATTTCTCACTCACACATGCAAGAGTGGGGAGAGCCTTCTGCTAAGTGGCTGCATGGCAAGTTGTTTACATGGATGATTTAAGTCCATATACTTCTAACAAATTAGATATAAACTCCCCTTGTAAAGTTAGTATTTTCATAATTAAACCTTAGTTTTTATTTCTGTAGATTTATTTTATTTCTGTATATTTTATCTTTTGGTTGATTGATTATTATTGATTTTTTAGAGTTATGCTACATCAGATGGTTAGTTTACAACTTGTTGTTATGGATATTTTATTTAACATCACATTAGGTTACTATATCACATAAAAAAGTTATTGAAAATTATTGAATTTTCTCTATATCATTGAAATTAGTGGAAAAGTTGAGATAATTGGATGGAATTATCATCTAGATATATTTACCTTAGTTTCTTCCTTGCGATGATTTGTGATGGAAGTCAATATGTTTATAAATTTGTTTAAATTTTTTATTTTCAGAATTAAATTTTGTTAATTTGGATAATAACTTGACCTCTTTCAGTTGATTGGTTATTTTAAGAAAAATTCTATAGTTGATTTGTTTAATATGACAGCACATTTGGCAAAAAGTCTGGATTCTCTCAAAGTATGGTACTGAGAAAAAAAATTACAAAATGTGAGTAAATTTCTTGCATAAAGTAAATGTGTAACCTCATCATAATATGCATAGTCAACCCCCAAGATGCTACTTAAGTATTTAGAATCAAATGTTAATTTGAATTACTAAGTATCAAAATTTTATAGCAGTGTACAACAGCTTGGTAATTCTTATTTTGATATGTTAAATTTCAGCATTCATTAGAGTAAATTGTAGAATGTGCATTATAAACTGTGATACAGAATTTTGATATGATAGTTTTGTAAATTTTCATTCTATTCACAGTTTTGTTTATAAAATAAATGCTTGAATTTTATAGGTGTCTATGAATTGTATGCATTCTTTTACCAACATTAAAACAGCATTTTTTTTTCTTTTCAGGTACCATACTCAAGAAGAAATAGCTATCTGTCTTTCTTGCTTATAGATTAATGTTCTGAAAGGCAATTGTGCTGGTTAAGATGGCTGATTTTACATTTTTTACTTCAAAATATTAATAAGGAAATAGACATTCAGCTGTTCTCAGATCAGTAACAAAATATAAGTTTACAAGTGCAAATGTAGGAAAATCATGGTTTTTATTTTAACATGATTAAATCTAAATATTAATGGAAGCTATTTTTATTGAAACCAGATAATATATCTATAATTCAGTTTCAAAATAGTTTCTAAAAATATTCAAAATGGTGCGAAATTGAAACCTTTAAATAATTTAATGTTATATGTCTGTATATAGGTATTTACCATCACAGAATATCTGAATTTAACTATATGGTTGTAACCTACTGTGGGGTATTAACTAAATGGTGGTAAAATATTTAGCAAGGTTAGATTTCTCAAAAATATGTGGGCAATACCAAAATCCTGTAAGAAAACAAGTGGAGGATGAAAATGAATTTGATCGGTTATGATTAACGTTTTTCTGAGCATTTCATGTCGTTGGTTGTACATAAGTGAAAAAAAGGAATTTGATAATTTATTTGTAGTGTGTCAATAAAATAAGTTCAGTTTTTTGCAATTCTATAATATTCATTAATTTAAAAATCAAGGTCTATGAATTATGTTTCATCTCATCATGTGAATAATTAAATGAAAATAAATAAAAAATAAATACCCCCTCAAGCAGCTGCTTGCCACAGAGGTCTGACAGGAGCCTGTCAGTTTATATGCCATAGTAGAAGGTCTGTGAGGATGGCAGGACCTCAGCAGAAAACAGCACGAACATACATGCCTTATCCGGGGCTCGAACCCAGGTCCCGTAGATCAGTAGCCAAGCGCGCTACACCACTCGGCCGTGCCTACAGGTAAAAAAAAAATTGCTCTTCAAAGGTTTAGGTCAGTGGTTCCCAAACTTTTCGGCACCATAGACCTCCCCCTGTGAAGTCATTCTTTCTTCAGCCCTATCCTAAATTTCATTTTGTCCTATGTAGCTTCGTTTTTTTTTTTGCCAACCCTCTTTCCATCATTATCGTACACATTTTAATTAAAATGTAAACCCTACAAGGGCTCCCCAAAAGTTCCAAGAATGGATTTTGTCTCTAGTTCTTTATTTGCTACTCAGCTGTTTTATATTAGGTTGTTGCATATCAAATGGCCGATTTCGCAAATGCACGAAGTTATCGATGTTTTGAGGACTGAAAATGTTACCAGATGGTGCTTGTGACGTTATATTAAATCACGAAGACTGCCTATGATAATATAGCAGCCATTTCACCAGTAGATTTTGTAGTAAGTGGATTGTAAGAGCTTAAAGGAAACCGGATCAGAAATTCGTGTTCATATACGAGTTTAAGCTGAGACGCAACGCAACGGAGGCAATTCTCAACATTAATGCAGCATTTGGGGAAGGCACAGCTCGTGAATGGACAAAACGAAGTTGGTTTGAAAATTTTCAATTGTGCGATATCAGCCTTCAAAATATACCATGTGGTCGACCCGAAGAAGCGATTGATAAATAATGGATTGAAGGCTTTAATCCGTCACATGCCAAAACTACATGACATCGCAGGGAAATTAGGCGTGCATTATTCAACAGTTTCTAGGCACCTGGAACCCATTGAGAAAGTGAAGTTGGATAAATGTGTTGCGTGGTTAGTGTGCTTGGCTACTGATCTAAGGGACCTGGGTTCGAGTCCCGGGTAAGGCATGGATGTATGTATCGTTTTTCTGCTGAGATCCTGCCATCCTCAAACCTACTGTGGGGTATTAAACTGGCAGGCTCCTGTCAGACCTCTGTGGCAAGCAGCTGCTTGAGGGGATATTTATTTCTTTATGAATTAACGCACTCGTAAGGCACATCAACTTGTAGTATGCACTTCCCTTCTCACACGAAACCAAAGGGATCCGTTTTTGCATAAGAGTTACGATATATAATATAAAATGGATCCTATACAACAATCGACGTTCTACTCGATGGCTGGACGTCGAGGAAGCACCAAAACATGCCCAAACCTAATCTTCACCTGAAGATGGTTATGGTGGTTGTTTGGTCTGCAGGTGGTGTTATCCTTTTTTTTAATTCCTAAAACCGGGTGAAACAATAAATGCAGAGAAATATTGTATAGAACTCCAGAAAATGCATGATAAATTATGCAAGAAGCAGCCTGCATTGGTCAATAGACATGGCGTCCTAATGCTCTATGGTAATGTGCGATCTGACAAGTCTGAAAACTTCATTAGAGTATGAGACTTGCTACCCAGTGTATTTACCAGATCTATCGCCGACTGACTACTATTTCTTAGTGGGGGAAACATTCAGCAGACCAGTTAAAAACGCCTTCAAGAATTCATCACTTCCAGGAATTCAGATTTTTTTTTACCAACTGCATAAATGCACTTGTTTCGCGGTTGCAGAAGTGTAATGAACATATTGGTGCATATTTTGATTAAAGTTATAGCTGTTGAATATTTCATTAATAATTCGGCCATTTATTTGCAATAACTTGATTTCAATATAAATATTTGAGTGGATAAATTCAAGTGGTTAATTAATGAGTGCAGTTGCAAAAACAACAATCATCCTCATGTGATATCAAAGGATGCCAAAAAATGTTGAAAAAAGATATAAAGGTTTTTAATACTTATAAATAAAATTAAATCATATACTTCTGAAAGCAAAATGTATCAACATTAGATCAGCATTTTCTTAAATCATGTCGAAAATTCGACTCCAACCAACTGAAATTAAATATTTCTGTTGATAAATAAATAAAAAAAAAAATTACCCCCTCAAGCAGCTGCTTGCCACAGAGGTCTGACAGGAGCCTGTCAGTTTATATGCCACAGTAGAAGGTCTGAGAGGATGGCAGGACCTCAGCAGAAAAACGACACAAACAGCCATGCCTTACCCGGGACTCGAACCCAGGACCCGTAGATCAGTATCCAAGCGTGCTAACTACTCGGCCACGGGACAGCTAAAATAAATACCCCCACAAGCAGCTGCTTGCCACAGAGGTCTGACAGGAGCCTGTCAGTTTATATGCCACAGTAGGAGATCTGAGAGGATGGCAGGACCTCGGCAGAAAAACGACACACATCCATGCCTAATCCGGGGTTCGAACCCAGGTCCCTTAGATCAGTAGCCAAGCGTGCTAACCACTCGGCCACGGGGACGGCCGTTGATAAATACAGTTTTCAAAAATATACCCATGTTCGAAGACAATTTAAAAAGCTGATTATCACTCTCAAAAGGAAAAATTGCCCAAGTTATCACAGGTAGATCGATGTTTGTCAGCTGCAGCGAACCGTGTTGAAGCATAAGCGACATTTTTCTAAATATTGTGGCCTGCAGGATGATCGCCGGAGTATAAAACAGGGTAACATGTTGGCTTGTAAATGGTAGCTAGGCGTAAACTGGAAGGAGAGCTGTGTACCAATCCCCAGTGATGATGCACAGAACCGGCCAGGTCTAGCACCTAATGTCCGACCCCGCCTTCTCGTGGTGCAGGCCGTTAGTACCTTTCAAAAGAGATATTCTCTTTTGGAAGGGAACGGAAGGGGAGGGCTGCCAGTTCAGTATGGCCTACTGATCTGGTCATCTATGGCCACATTTTTCTTTTTTTTCAACCCTGCTGAGGAGTGGTCAACTTCACAGAGTCCTGGTGCTGACCATTTATACCTACTAGACTGGACATGTTTATGGATTTGAGCTTGATTATGGATCCTGGACTTGCTGCACTGGTGGGCCTCTGTTGAGGGAGAGTCTGCCGCTGTGTTTTCTGTTTGCTTCTGGGTTGCCAGCTCTAAGTGAACAGAGGCATGGGATACCTTATATCAGCTGGTGGATAATCAGAGGCCATCGCAGGTACCTGAACCTTACTTAGCTAGTTGGGCATCGTCAAGCCTAAACTGGAGTAATGTGTCTCAGGCAGGCCATATGGTTCTTGAAAAAGTCCACTTGAAAAGGTGGTGCCTGAAGTTCCTACTAGCATCGGTGACTTCAGCCTTTAGCGGAGGAGGAACAGGTCTTTGCCCCATGCCTGCGATCAGGGGGCTGTTTGATATTGTTGGCCCTACCAATCTCAATAAACCTAATTTCTTTAAAAATCCTACTAATCATTTTCTCTCTGCAGGAACGTGGAACGTGAGGACATTACATAGAGATTATTCTCTTGATGTCCTCATGCAATAATTCCAGCGCTATAACCTAGATATTCTAGGCTTGCAAGAGACCAGATGGACAGGTAAAGGTGAGATACTTAAAAATAACTTTAAATTTCTCTTTACAGGGAGGGAGGATGGAAAGCATAACCAAGGCGTGGGTCTGCTGCTCAGCAGACATGCTAGTGATGCTCTTTTAGGATATGAGTGCATTAATGAAAGGTTTCTTACAGCAAAATTTCAGACAAGCATTAAAAACTTGAATGTTATCTGCTGTTATGCCCCCACTGAGGATTCTGATGAGGATGAGAAGGATAGGTTTTACAGACAACTTCAGGATATTTTGAATTCTGTCAAGAAAGGAGATATTACCCTTATTCTTGGTGACTTCAATGCCAAAGTTGGTACCGACTCTGACCTCTGGGGAGGAGTAATAGGCCCTTTTGGTATTGGTAGCTGCAATGGCAATGGGCAACGTCTCCTACAGGTAAGTAAACTAAATGGTTTCAGAATAACTAACACATATTACAAACACCGCGACATACATAAACACACATGGGTTTCACCTGATGGGCTGCATAAGAATATGATTGATTATATATTAATTAACAGCAAATGGGCTAGTTCTGTTAGAAATACCAGGGCATATAGGGGAGCTGAAATTGGATCTGACCATTACCTTGTTAAAAGTGTCTTGCAACTTAAACTTAAAAAGTGTTGTGCTAGGGTTAAAAAATTTACCTTTAATACTGAAGCTCTGAAAGACCCAGTTATAGCTAAAGCTTACCATGATAGGTTACTTAGTCATTATGACAGTCATGGTTTGCTTAATACTGAAGTTGAGGAAGAATGGGGCCATTTTAAACAGGCTTTTTTGGACACTAACAGTACTCTTTTAGGGAAAAAGGAGCAAAGGAGGCAGAATTATTTAAGTGATAAGGCACTTGAGCTTATTTCAGAAAGAAGGAACTGCAGGAATGTCCTTAATCAGTACCCTACTAGTCCTAATAGAAAGCATTACAAAGAACTTAATAAACGTGTGAAGGGTCAGTTAGCTACTGATAAGAATCTTTGGCTTGATGGCCTTGCTGACAAAGCTGAGGAAGCAGTTAGACAGCACAACAGCAGAGAGCTGTACCAGATAGTTAAGTTTTTGTGTGGTAGAAAACGTATATATGGGATATACATAACGTATATATGGGTATACAGGGATTGAAGGATAAACAAGGCAAGGTTATAGAAGGTGAGGATTCTGTCATGGCTAGGTGGGCTGAGCATTTCAGTGATGTTCTAAACAATGTGGTTAATTCTACTCCCATTGTTTGCAATGATGATAGATGCATTGTTGGCTTTAATGTTGGCCCTATAACAGAATCTGAAGTTAGTTTGGCTATTTCTAAACTTAAACTTCATAAATCGCCAGGGGTGGATGAAATTACTACGGAAATGCTTAGAGCTGGGAATGTTTCAGTTACCATTTGGATGACTGAAATTTTGAATAACTTTTATGATAAAGGCATGGTTCCTAAAGATTTTACCAGAGCTATTATTATCCCTATTTTGAAAAAAGGTGATCGCAGTTCTTGTGATAACTATAGGGGTATCAGCCTACTCTCCGTTCCAGGTAAAGATCTTTCCATGATTGTGCTTAATAGAATTAAGAATCTGGTTGACAGGCAATTGCGTGATGAGCAATGTGGATTCAGAAGTGGTAGGGGATGTGTAGATCAGATATTTTCACTTAGGCAGATTCTTGAGAAATGTTTCGAGTTTCAGAAACCTTTGGTTGCTAGCTTTGTTGATTTCAAAAAGGCTTTCGACTCTGTTGATCGTCATAATTTGTGGTTGATTGTGAGATCATATGGTATACCAGACAAGTTAGTTAACATAATGAAAGCTCTCTATAATAACACTGAGTCATGTGTGAGAGTTGGTAAGTCTTGTAGCAATTGGTTTAGCATTACTTCTGGTGTTCGACAAGGGTGCATTTTGTCTCCTTTTCTCTTTAGTTTGGTTGTTGTATGTTATGCGAAATTCACTTCAAGGGAAAGATTTAGGCCTTAAATGGGCTGGAGATACGAAAATTTCTGATTTAGATTATGCTGATGATTTAGCCCTTTTGGCAAATGATGTTGATGAGATGAACTCTTTCATTCGAACTGTTGACGAGACTGGTAGTACAGTAGGTTTGGTTATAAACAGAGAGAAAACTGAAGTGATGAAAATTGGTCAGGCAGTTTGTGATTCAGTTAATCTGAATGGTTGCAGTCTTGAGCAGGTGTCACAGTTTAATTACCTTGGGAGCTGCGTAACTGATACTGGTGATGTGCGGCATGAGATTAACAGACGAATAGGTATTGCTGCTGGGACTTTTAAGAATCTATGGAGATTGTGGAGAAATAGGCGTATACACCTTAAGACTAAAATTAGACTGTATAATAGTTTGGTTCTTTCTAGGGTTAGTTATGGTAGTGAAACTTGGACGCTGTGTAAGCAAGATAACAGGAAACTAGATGCTTTTGATTCTAGATGCTTACGTAGTATCTTGGGTATTAGGTGGTTTAACTTTGTAACTAATGATGAGGTTAGGCAAAGGAGTCTGCAACCTCCTTTAAGCAGCATATTGTGCAGAGACTCCGCTGGTTTGGCCATGTTGCCCGTATGGATAGTTATAGATTGGCGAATAAGGTTATGAACAGTGTGCCTAGAGGCCTCAGAAGGAGGGGGAGACCTAGGATGCGGTGGGCTGACAATGTCAAACAGGACCTTGTTAGAATTGGTGTACAGTGGCCGGATGCAGCAGATGTAGCTCAGGACAGATATGCTTGGAGAATTAAACTGCGCGGTCTGGTTGGACCTCCGTAGCCCATGGCTGCTTGAGGATGATGATGATGATGAACATGTATATAATACGACTGTATCATAATTCATCATCACTGATTGATATGTAAGGTGCGAGTTTAACCCACATAAAGACAATCGTTTAATTTTTATTTTTAAGGAGTTATTTGGATCCAACTATTATTACTTTGTTAGTGTGTGTGCCACAGATGAGTGAGTAGCTTTTTTTGTGAGCCTAAAAGGTGCTTGAATTTTGACATTTTTCATCATGATTTCAAACGATTTTGTTGCTATAAATCATGAAATATCCTTAAAAACGAGAGCCATAACCTGTGAACTTTAAAGAGCATATTGACAGCCTTGATGAGGGGCTTTCATTTGTCTCCAGCTATACAGTGGATCCTCTTGGATGCTTTGGGTCTATTTCTTAAATACCAGGCCAAAATGATAATAAATATTTTTAAATAGGTAAGTATTTAAAATTTTTTAGAAATGCCTATTTTAAAAACCAGCCCAAATATTTAATTCATCAGCAAAAAATATTTCAATTTCCAATTCAACAACCAGGAAGAGTCAAAATTATTGCTTTCCATGTGAACATTTTGACCATAATTGGCTACCACCAAAATTTCTAACGTAAATAGATCATTTACAAAGTTCTTTAAAATTGTTTCCATTTTTCAACTTTTCCTAGGTAGAAGTAAATGTAAATGCTTTTGCGAGATACAGAAGTTGTGTATCGAATATTTCATCAATACCAATCCAACCAAAGAGAATTTGTAATTTCATCATCATCATCATCCTCAAGCAAGCATGGGCTACGGAGGTCCAACCAGACCATGCAATTTAGTTCTCCAAGCAAGTCTGTCCTGAGCTACATCTACTGCATCTGTCCACTGCACACCAATTCTAATAAGGTCCTGTTTGACATTGCCCACCGCATCCTAGGTCTTCCCCTCTTTCTGAGGCTTTCAGGCACACTGTTCATAACCCACCTCCTTTACCTAACCTCATCATTAGTTACAAAGTTGAACCACCTAATGCCCAATATACTGCGTAAGCATCTAGTTTCCTGTTATCTTGTTTACAAAATGTCCAAGTTTCACTACCATAACTAACCCTAGAAAGAACCAAACTATTATACAATATAATTTAATACTTTAGGTATATAAGCCAATTTCTCCACACTCTCCGTATATATACTTAACCCTTTCGCTACCGTACCGGCCCGTCGGCCGGGAGAAGGTAGGTTGAACGGGTGAACTCTTCCTCCCCTCTTTGTGCATCTCCCGCTCAGAGGGTTCAAACGACCATCAATTAACGTTTAAATGACAAACTGCCTGCATCCCTCCATGCAACAGGGGGTCTCTAAAGGCAACCCAGGCAACAGGAGTCGACTGCAGAATGTGGTGTGTTTATTTCCTTTTTGAAACTTGTATTTCAGCAAAAAGCAAAGGAAACGGAAAAATTCTTTTGGATTTGAAGGGAGATCAAAAAGTCAGGACTGAATAATAAATTCATGCATTAATAGTTTCTCAACAGAAAGTAGAAACAGTTGAAATATTAAATGTTTGATCAAGAGGGAATCAAATTCACAACTCTACAATTTCCTAAAAGCGCTTTTTATAGAAAAATGTGATTATTGGCAATCATATTTGATCTGACTGCGGTCTGCCTAAATACCTGCTTTTGATATTTTTAATATTTAATGAGTTATAGAATCTGGAATATTTAACATTTACTTACCTTGTTAACCAAAAATCATTAAAAATTCATATACTGTTCAATCATTAGATCTACTGTGGCATATAAAGACGCTCCTGTCAGACCTCTGTGGCAAGCAGCTGCTTGAGGGGGTATTATTTTTTACAGAATGTTTCTTTTTCATTTTAATATGTTGCAATTATTTTTCAGGTTTTAATTGAGTACATTTTCCAGCTTACAAATTATTTGGATACTGAATAATTATTTGTGAATAATTCTACATTTAAAGAGATTTGATAGAAACCTCAAGTATAACTATAGTCATATTTTGTCCATATTAATATTACTTAAGATATTACTGATATCTGAATATGACTCCATATTCAAATAACATGAAACTTTTTTTCTGTTCAGTACCTACGTATAGATATAATGTTTAGACAACAATATAAAAGAATTTCCACATTTTATTAACAGAATGCTAACTTTTGAAGCTTTCTAACTTGAAATATTAAACTTTATGGTAAAATGCTACAACAAAACAAAAAAGAAGATCTACATTTAGTGGAGCTAATTCTTAAAATTCAATAATATTCTCTTATTATTTAAGGAGTTTCGTATGCTGGAATATTTAACAGAAACAATGCGTAAGGAACTTATACATATATACACTGCACGATATTGAAATTGCTCTAACCAGAAGGAGTGAGGGAATAGGGGTGAAATGTAGCACACACATAGCAATATATATTGGCATACCGTGATCTAATTTGCAACCACTTACAGTGGTTAGAAGATGAGATCATGCAACACAATGTGACTGCCTCAGTAGGTGGTTGCATGCCGTGAACGGCAGTACAGGCAGCAATACGGCGTGGCATGGAGTCATACAGTTGACGGATATGGTCCTGAGGAATTGCACACCAAGCAGTGTTGACTTGCTCCCATAATTCATCAAGATTTTGCGCCAGCCGCTGAGAGGTTTGCAAACGTCGTCCAATGTGGTCCCACAGATTTTCTCCTGGGGATATATCTGGAGATCGTGTTGGCCACGGTAATACTTGAACATGTAAACATTGTCTGGAGATCATAGCAGTGTACACAGGCTTTGTCACGCTGGAAAATGGGCTGCTGCCTGCCTCCCAAGAACGGTAACAAAACGGGCTGCTGCATGCTCCCAGGAACGATAACAAAACGGCCTGCAGAACCGTGATAACATATCGTGCAGCTGTCAGTGTTTCCGTGATGCGGATAAGAGGTGACCTGCTGTCATATCCAACAGCATCCCATGCCATTATGTCTGGCTGACGGGTGGTGTGCCAGTCACGAACAAAAGCTGGATCCATCCTCTTGCCATACATGGACCCATCGATAGTCAGCTCCCAGACAAAAATGGGATTCTTCACTAAACACAACAGTGTTCAATTCATGGCCCAGTTCGCACGACTTCAACACCAAGCCAGACGAGCGCTGCGATGGTTTACAGTCAATGGCAGTGGACGTAATGGTTGCCCAGAGCACAGGTGTGCCTCATGTAACTTTCGGTTTACCATTCAGGTGGTTGTGGGGACATCCATGGTTGCTGACACAGTCCGTCGAATATCGCCTGCAGTGCTCTGGGGTGACGAACGAGCATGTCGAACAATGTGCCTATCAAGCAGGGCTGACGTCTGGTACCACTCCCTCTGTGACACATGCTAGAACCTTCATTTCGCCACTGTTGCCAACGGCATTCAACAGTTCGTGCATCCCGATGAACATGGACAGCGACACAACCTGTAGTCCATCCAGCTTCACATAGGCTTATAATTCATCTCTCTCAAACGCATCTAAATGTTAATAAACATGATGATGGCGTGTACCAGGCATTTTCGGCCTTCGCTGAACAATTTCTAAGCAGAATTCCAATCTCAACCGTTCCAGCACCGAATCTCAACCTTTCGCACAACTTCCACCTGCATAAACACAATACCATCCCTGTTTCTTCTTGCACCTTTTCTCTTGAGCCACACACGTCATTGGCTCTGGATTATCACCATTTGCACATCTCAACTGCTCACACCCACCCTTTATTTGCATGTTTGTACATGTTCTTCTGGGTGGGGCACTTTCAATGTCGAGCAGTGTATATGCATACGCATATCTAGAAATTAAAATAACTCCCAATCGATATATGCGATATTACAAAACGTTTTCCGACATTTGCATGTTATGTGAATGGAGAGTCATATTCAGAGATCCCTAAATGTAAAAATAATATTTTTTCTGGAAAATGTCACTGAGTATAAATTAAGGATCTCATTCAAATCTCTCTAAAACTCAATTTTCAGCAATATTCCTTTGATATTTAAAAAGTTTTGGAGCCCAAAGCATTTAAAATCAGCGTCACCGAACATAACAATTTACTTCCAAAAGCCCATTAAAACACAAATTATATTTGTTACAACAAGCCGCTTACTGGAATAAATGCAAATTTAGATGTTGGTGTAATGATTCTTGCAGTTAATTAATTATCAGTCCAGTAATTAATATTCAGCGGATCCCCTTCCCTTGCCCCGAGAAGGTTAGAGGAGGGGACCCACTGGATAGTTCGGAGATAGGACGTAGTCTCCTGTCAAGGCCATCCAGCGTGTTCTTTAACGTGCAGAGGGTATGAATACCTTCATACGAAAATTTTTAGAACGAATTTAAGAGCAGAGTTTGCTGTTAAACGTATCCAACTTAATAACTGTAAAAATTTGAGGAAAATTGTTGAAAATCGAGAATTAGAAAGATTTGAGGGAATCTTCAATTTATCTCGAGTGACGTTTTCCCGTAAAAAAAATCATTTTCAAATTTAGGGAGGTCTGAATGTTACTTTCTATTCACATAATAATATGGAAGTGTCAGGAAAATGTTTTGGAGCATAGAATACTTTTATTTTAGTTACGAGGGCCGGGGGGGGGGGGGGGGAGTGCTGAGTCGGAAGCGCACCAAGCTCCTAATCGTCAGTTCCCGGTTCGAGCTCTACCTTGGTCAAGCGTTGAGATTTACAGCCTCGAAACTCCTCCCTTTCCTGGTCAGTAGCGGACACCGATAGTCAAAGAAAGGCAGCCGTCCGTCGGATGGGACGTTAAGCCATGGCATCGCATGCGGGAGATCCATACCTTGTGCACGTGAAACAACACACTGGATGGTCATGACGGGAGGCTTCCACCTGCCTCCTAACAGCTGTTTAGTGCACGCCCTTCCCCCAACCTTCCCTGAGCCTTTAGGGTCCTTGTGACCTGGCTGTTTAGCTCATTGTGTGCAAAAAAGTGTCGATCAGAAATGGGTGCTCCATAATATGAATTGAGTCCCGTGATTCCAGCGACAGGCATTGCCCTTCTGATATTAGTTAGTAAAACCCAGAGGTTAAAAGCTCTCACTAGTTGGAAGAAACGGTTGGTTTGATCTTATTACAACTGAGCGCCACGTTTTTTTTTGCGCGCGATGGGCTAAATGGGGGGACCCATTGGAACAGCTGTTTTGGGAGACAGATGGTAGCCCCCGTCATGGCCAGCCACAGATGGGGTAGACCCCGTGATGGCCACAGATGGTAGATGCCGTGAATGCTGTTAAGCCGTGATGGCCACAGATGGCCCCGTAGACCCAGCCACAGATGGTAGCCCCCGTCATGGCCAGCCACAGATCTCCCGCAGATGGGACCACGGCTTAACGTCCTACCCGACGGATAGCTGAATTCCTTTCCAAGGCCATCGGTGTTCCCTACTGATCTTGGGCAGGGCGGGGGAATTTTGCGGAGATAAATATCAACGCTGACCCAGGTGGGAGTCGAACCTGCGAACTGCCGATTACGGCTCTCTACCCACTGAGCCAATCCCTCCCTCACATTAGTTGGAATGTCCATTCGCTTTTGAAGAAAACTAAAATCGAACAATTACGAACTGCTTTCTCTTTGAAAACTATAGAAGGATAACATATCGCCTGTGGATATTTTTTTCCAGCTGCTACTTTTCCAAGCCTCACATCCATTTTTTTCCTTGTGCATTTTTATTTGCGCTCCTATTGTAACATTACATTAAACCATTTCTACTGCTTGTTTGCAGCCGCAAGTCATTGGAACACTGAAAAATCCCGGTAAGAATTGACTTAAAAATAGACTGCGCCAGAAGCGGAAATAACATAGGTCTCTTTTACGAGAAAGGAAATGAGATTGCCCTGCCCGAACTTGGCCAGCTATGGAGAAGACGGCCAGACGCAATACGGCCGAAAGTGAACCAGAGGACCAACTTATTATTGGGTGTCATCTACTTCTGAAAGGATAGTGGGTTGGAAGATACGGTTGCGGTTTTTTGGTTTATTATATATAAACCAAAAAAGCATTTGCAGCACAAGTGCTACATTTTTGAAAGCGAACATGTGTAAGGGTAAAACGGGAACTAGGTCTTAGGATAAGAAGGGGTTTGTTTTTATTTGGAAAGTCCAGAGAAAATGAAGCAACCAATTCGGTGCAGTTTAATAAGGATATTATACTGCCCTATAAAAGAATTAAATATTAATTAAATCATTACGCAAACTTTTAAAAATGAAGATTTATTCTATTCCTTGGTTTGGAACAATATTTATTAGTTTAGTTTTATTTATTACTGTTTTGAAATATTACATCTTCTATTTAAGTAATGAACGAATAGTGTTGAAAATCGAGATTTAAATATGCAGATTTGATCATGTTCTTTATTTTATTCTCAGTCACATTTTTTCCATTAAATACACATTTTAGAAGTTACAGAACTTCGCAGTTAGATTCCCATTGACAAAACCTGGAAATTCTTTGATATACACTGCCCTGCCAAAATAATATATATATATGTAATAAAATATATTTTTAGACATTTTTATATAATATTATTTTACTATTTTAATATATCTATAATAGAAATAAGGAGAAAATTGGGACTAGATTATTACAATAAGAATGGGAACTTATTTTTGTTGGGGGAGGGTGGGTTAATAAAAACTGAGATAATGAAATAGAAAATTCTACAATTCAGTAAAAATATTTAAAAAAATATTTCACAATTTTTTTTGTAGTTCTTTTAAAAAACGAGCTCATGTCATCGTTTTGTTGTTTGTTTTCTCCGTCTGTAGACATTCAACTTTTTTTGTTTTAAGAGAGAAATTTAAAATTCTTTTTGAATTGGATAGGTAAATCATACGATTCGCCTTTCACAATCTTCCAAAGGTGTTAATAGTGCCCGCGAACTGTGAAAAGTTTTTGAATTTTCGTAGTTTGAATTTCTATCGTTAGAGGCCGTTAAATAGGCCGCGCAAAAGTTCCGATCATAGGCAAAACAACCCAATCGACCCTTATGTGACCTTGAACACAAAACCGTAACGGAAATTTCTTAACCGTCCTGAGTTCTACGACCATAAATAACTCGACACACCAATTCACTTACTAGCAGATAGATACATAGACAAACTCGAGGTATTCGAAGGATCAGAAATACAGTGCCGTTTCCAAGATGTAGAAACCAGCAGACATCATTTGGAATTTCAAACCCCCACGTGGATCGAAATTCGACCTCTGGTCGACTTCAACGGATTGGTGTATCCATAATTTCGCAACTCTTCAGAGATGCAGGACTCGAATACCACTGTACATGATGTTCCACGTTTCTGTTAGGTGTAGTTATTATTATTATTACAGTTTGACTGAAATATGACCTCTAAATGGAGACGTCGGATCCAATTTTTCATAAGCTTTCTAAGATCTACGACAAGAAATATCCTCGTAGGCAGGGGAGGTACAGTCGCTCAAAAAATATCCGAACACTGTGTTTGATTAGAGAATTTAGAAAAAATATCTGGCAACGATTTTTTTCGAAATTAAAAATCTGGCAACCTTCGTGTACGTACACGAAAGTTGCCAGACCACTAATTTCTAAAAAAAATTGTTGCCAGATATTTTTTCTGAATTCTGTAATCAACCATAGCGTTCGGATACTTTTTTGAGCGACTGTACGTCCCTGCCTACGGGGTGTCATCAATACC
The DNA here is from genome assembly GCA_038380435.1 of Ryuthela nishihirai. Classification (NCBI taxonomy): domain Eukaryota; kingdom Metazoa; phylum Arthropoda; class Arachnida; order Araneae; family Heptathelidae; genus Ryuthela; species Ryuthela nishihirai. The sequence continues at coordinate 36,137,004 of JAWZYU010000028.1, forward strand.
CATCCAATTCAACAGGAATTTTAAATTAATCTGTTAAAACTAAAAAGATGAAAGTGTACAGACAGATAAAACAAACAAAATGATGACATTAGTTCGTTTGAAAAACGAACTACAAAAAAAAAATTGCAAAAATATTTGTGAAATAATATTATTAATGAATTGTGTAGAATTTCCTTTTTCATTATCTCTGGGTTTTCATTAACCCACCCTCCCTCAATAAAAATAAGTCCGCTGAGAACCCTGTCGTCTTCTACTAAATATCGAACTCGTCTATCTGCTTTGAACTCCAAAACAATTGTCTTTATTTCGTTCAGTTTAAAAATATTAAAAAGAAATTGAACAATAACAGTTGGAAGTTTTATACACGTTTATCTTAGCCCCATATGTTATTCTGACACTAAAAATATGTTAAAACAACAATTATAAAATCTCATATAGAATATCATTTTAATCTTTCCTGTTCGGTGGAATGTTTTACTAACTGGGAAACCCTACTCAAGGCTTATTCTCAGACCGCCCCGAACTAAATTCTAGGTACGTCCTTGCCCGTAGGCATCAAATTAACTCTCTAAAAGTGGTAAATTAAAATTTAATTTTTGATCTCGAAGCTCCAACACACAAAGAATCCGAGATTTTTAAAGCTTCTGGGATCTGTGATCCGAAGTACTCCTATATACCAATATTCACATTTCTAGCACTTTTACGTCAAGCTTTGATCTCTGCTTCACCTCTCTCTGACTTTGAAGGACAGGTCGAAGATCGAATTTCGGATTTTTTCTCCCGAGAACTACGATCTGAATTACCCCTAAGTGCAGATTTTCAGAGCTTTACAACTTCTGCATGATGGTCGTAATTAGCATCATCCTTTGTCACGCACTAACTCACAATCAGCTAATTTTTAATTGTCAACTGAAATTCACGAAATAGATGTCTATAAGAAAATATATAGGTAAAAAACATATCCTATTAAAGTATTCCGATCGAGAATGATCGCTGAAAATAAGGCAAAATCTAGCGAATTTCTGCGATCCTTTTCTTATTTGGAAAGAAATTCCTGTGATCCTAATTAAACCAAAAAGAAAAATCCGTTTTAATGTCCCCTAAACAGCGTCATGGGCCTACTTTTCCACTGTTCAATTCTAAAAAACTGGTTTTTTGGGACCTAAAATTTCAGTTGTGAGCCAAAAAAAATAGTGCCACTTGGAGGTGGTGTTGATGGTGGATATCCCGCCTAGATCGTAATCTGCAGTTCCCAAATTGGAGTCCCAGCTGGGCGAATGTTGAGACTTATGTCCGCAAAACTTCCCACACTTCCCTCGGTCAGGAGGGGACACTGATGGGCTTGGAAAGGCAACTGTCCGTCGGATGGGACGTTAAGCCGTAGCGAAGTGAACCTGAGAGCCATAACCTGTGCACGTTAAAGAGCACGTTAGGTGAACTTTACGAGAAACGACCATCTGTCTCGTAACAACTGTCCAATGATTTCCCTCCCTCCAAACCTGCTCTGAACCCTCGGAGTCCTTGCGACCTGACCATTTGGACCATTGTGAGCAAAAAAAGTGCCGCTCAGAGATGAAACAATTCAACCCTTCCTGTATCTACATCTGAGCCATTAAGTCCTAGTGACTTCATTTGGCCAGTGAAGGTAAAAAAAAAACATGCTGACAATTAATACAACCCAACCAAAAAATAATAATTAAGACCTTTCATTTTGAAATCAATAGGATATGAATGATATAATAATAATTTAACGATTTGTTTCCATTTTGAAAGTTTTAGAAAAAAAATTTCGAAAAAATGTTTTTTTTATTTATTATTTTTATTCCAACGTTAATCTAAATATTTCAATTGATTTCTTCAAATCATACGGAAGCCCGAATAATTCAAAAACACGAATATTCTAATTCACGCAATTGACCAACAATATCAGTGTAGAACAATGTCACGTAACAGCCAACAGATCCATTATTAGAATGCGATCACACTGTGTCGTAACGCAAGAATTACAATCAGAGAATATCCGTTTTCAGAGCGGCGGCAATCATTCAGCCTAAGATGAGACTGCGCAGTTGACGCTTTCGAAAATTCTCGTATATCATTGGTTCACTAACAGGAAAAGCGATCGTGTCGACCTATATGACCTATGAGAATTTTCAAGACGTTAACTGAGCACTCTTCGCCCCCCCCCCCCCCCCCCGCCCTCCCACCCTAACGTGACCCGATCCGTTGGTCTACTTTGGTTGTTTTACCTGTCAACGGCACTTTAGTTCGCGTAATGAGCTAAATGATCAGGTCAGAAGACCCAGGGCTGGATCTGGGGGGACGGTGCCTTGACGTATCCTCTGACGTGCGACCGTGCCTTGACATGTCCTCTGATGTGCGACCGTGCCTTGACGTGTCCTCTGACGTGCGACCGTGCCTTGACGTGTCCTCTGACGTGCGACCGTGCCTTGACGTGTCCTCTGACGTGCGACCGTGCCTTGACGTGTCCTCTGACGTGCGACCGTGCCTTGACGTGTCCTTTGACGTGCGACCGTGCCTTGACGTGTCCTCTGACGTGCGACTGTGCCTTGACGTGTCCTCTGACGTGCGACTGTGCCTTGACGTGTCCTCTGACGTGCGACTGTGCCTTGACGTGTCCTCTGACGTGCGACAGTGGCTTCACACGGACCATGACCTGAAGTTCCTTCCGATGCTTATTACAGGTATGTAAATAAGTACAAACTGTTTTACTAGGAGCTGCAACTTTTTTTACATACAATGTACTTAGTGATCAGATGATAAGGACCGCAAAGCTTCAGAGAAGGTTGGATGAAGGGAAACCACTGGGTAGCTGTTAGGATACAGATGGTAGCTCCCGTCAGGCCATCCAACATGGTCTATAACATTTGTTCTGTTATTCTATAGCATGCACAGTGTATGGCTTTTCATGCATATACCCATGTGCATGAAAGCCATACACTGTGCATGCTATAGAATAACATAACAAATGTTATGTCATTTGACGGACGGCGGCCTTTCCAAGCCGATCGGTGTTGCCCTATTGACAAAGGGCAGGGCGGGGAGTTTTGAGGAGATAAATCTCAACCCTGACCCAGGTAGGACTCGAACCTGGTAAATTCAGATTATGAGCCTGGCACTTCACAGACTGAGCCACCACCAACCCAATACCTTTAACAACAAAACTCAGGTTGATGCCTTCATAGTAGCGATGGCGATCTTATGACACGCGTGCCAAAGGTAACATGCACGATGATTTTTGTTGGCACTCCCTTGAGAGGTGAAGAGAAATAGTGACTAAGGCTAGTATAGAGAATTAGAAATAATGGCCACAGCAATTCAGTACATGTTTATGGATGAAATCATTGGTAGCAAGATGATGACTAGGTTGTTATAATTAGTTACTTATTCATTACGAATTTCAATTGTGCATTCACATGTTTAAAATATCTCGCCAAATAACTGATTACATAATTTTTCTAAAAAAGCTGCATCAAAAACAGACGAATTAAAGCTATCAACTGTTCATTAATTTCCTTTAAAGCACTTCTGTAGAACTTAAAATTTAGTTAAGGTTTCTGTTTTTGCTTCAGAGAGATGTTGTACTCTGTCACTTATAAAAATTCACTTCATTCTATTAAAGGTATCGAAATATCAGTGATGCGTTGAGCACAGTAGTTGAAAGTAGTATGTGAGTTTGTGCGTGTGAAGGAATGATTTTGATTTTCACTTGTGTAATGGCGAGCCTAAAACTTAGCGTTCCGTATCCTTATATTTGAACCGTTATTTGAACTATTTGATTTGCATTGAATGAGGAACTGATAGGTTTCGTCCATTAGATTTTGAAATAATATAGGTTTTTATTTGTTATAATGTTCAATCGTTCAATAAATTCTTCTTGTAATTAATTTTGTTTTGTGGCCTGAATATATATGATTATATAGTATCGTGGCCAGAGTTTTAATTTTTGTCATGGCATGATGAAAGAAATGTTACTTGATTCAAAATGATAGTAAATCATGGGTTTATAATGGAAAAATCTATCTCGCCATGTTAAGAAATGTTGAACAATGCTCTCTGCATTAGTATTATACACTGAACGGCAGGTCAAGAGTAACTCATATACACAGTTAAGTAACTTCTTAAATAAGATTTGTATGAAAGAATTTAACAAGGAAAAAACGAAAAATTATATTTATAATGAGATAGCAATCAAATCTCGTAAAATCTCGGTTTTCAGCAGCATTCTTTGGGTAGTTACGGAAATGCGAATACTTAACAGCAGCAATGTAATTACGAAAATAATTAATTTGAATTCCAAAATAATTAATACGAAAATAATTGATTTGGATGAGAATTTAAAAAGGTTAAACGAAAGCAATAACCGCTATGGAAACTTTAACAAGATATGTAGCTATATTTTCAGTAGATCGAGTACTGATTAGTTAAATTTTCCCCAATTTGGAATTTTTTTTGCAGAACGAGATAACTTGCTAACGTTTCAGTTTCAAAGATTCTTTAAATATTGAACAAAAGCTTCTATAAAATCAAGATTCAAGTAGTTTATTACTGCAATTAAATCTTTAGCTAAACACACATTTTCCTATTAAAGCATGCATAATATATGAGTGAAATGTCCGCACATTATTTTTTTACTCTAAACTAAAAACATCACCAATAATAAAAGTGATCATGTACAGTCGCTCAAAAAAAATATCCGAACACTATGGTTGATTACAGCATTCAGAAAAAATATCTGACAGCGATATTTTTAGAATAGTGATCTGGGAACCGTCGTGTCACGTGACACGACGGTTGCCAGATCACTATTCTAAAAAAATCGCTGCCAAATATTTTTCTGAATTCTGTAATCAACCATAGTGTTCGGATATTTTTTTGAGCTATTGTACGCAAATAATTCATTTGGAGAGAGAATTTAAACAGGTTAAACGAAAGAAATAAGCGGTATAGAAACCTTACCTAGATATGTAGCTGTATTTTCAGTAGATCGAGTACTGATTAGTTAAATTTTCTCCAATTTAGAATTTTTTTTGCAGAACGAGATAACTTGCTAAACGTTTCAGTTTCAAAGACTCTTTAAATACTGAACAAAAACTTCTATAAAATCAAGATTTAAGTAGTTTATTACTGCAATTAAATCTTTAGCTAAACACATATTTTCCTATTAAAGCATGCATAATATATTAGTGAAATGTCTGCGCATTAGTTTTTTACTCTAAATTAAAAACATCACCAATAACAAAAGTGACCATGTACAGTCGCTCAAAAAAGTATCCGGACATTATGGTTGATTAGAGAATTCAGAAAAAATATCTGCAACGAGTTTTTTTTAGAAATTAGTGATCTGGCAACCTTCGTGTACAGTTCACGAAGGTTTACAGTTCACGAATTCTATACAAATCAGAATAATAAACATTTACTACTTATATTTGATAATATTATTCGAAATAGTGAGTTCAAAGCAATTAATTATGTATTTACATAACCAGGCGTATTTACAAACACGTCCAGCGGATCTATTGGTTCTAAATTTTCAATTAATTCTAACTTCTATTTTACATTTCAATCTATTCCTTTGCCTTTTAGGCCTACGTTTCAAAACATGATTGATTAAAATTTCAACATTTTATTGTAAAATATCAGGAAAACTCCAAAAGACGTATAGGGCGATCCAAGATGTAGCTCTACACACTGAGACAAGAAACACACTCAAATACAACGGATAACACACAATAATTCGGCACTGACACAAATATCACACTGCACCACTACGGCTGAGGGTCCAACCTAGAGAAGTGGAGGGAGAATATATTCAAGTAGATATTCCGACCGTTTCAGCTTTCTAAATACACAACTTTTAACACTCTACACTCTGCACACACTAAACACAATAGATGACGTTTTCAAAAGAAGCAGAGTAATTAATCCGCTCTGTGATCTAATGACTGAATGTGATCTATTACTTCTGATGAGAGTGATTGTCATTTGCTGAAATGGATGAATGCAGACAACTATTCAACCAGTGTCTCTCGAATAACAAATCCATTCACAGACTCAAATAGGTATTTGACTCATTTCACTTTCCTATTAATAACCTCTCACACTTTGCACTATATGCAAAACAACACACTTCCGACGCTAATCCAAACGGACAAAATAACTACTCCTTTGTGCGCTCTTATTACTGCACGTTTTCTATAAGATTTGCGGTAGGAGATTGCTGTTCGCCCAAAGGGCTGAACGCAGTCACCTATTCAACCAGTGACCCTCACCTACATATTAACAGTTTAAAATATGTATTTGTCTGCTTTCACCCTTTGATTAACAGATCTAACATTTTCCACTAGATACACACCAACACGGTTAAACGCCAATGAATAGGGATAACGTAATTATTCCGCTGTGCGCTATAATGGCTGCATGCGTTCTATATCTTCTGTTGAGAGAGATTGCTGTTCGTCCAAAGGGCTGAACGCAGTCACTTATTCAACCAGAGACCCTCAGATACACATTGACAGATTAAAATACGTATTTGCCTGATTTCACATTTTGATTAACTGCTTTAACGCTTTCCACTAGGTACACAACAACACACTTAAACGCCAAAGAATAGGGAAAACTTAATTATTCCGCTGTGCGCGTAATGACTGCACGCGTTCTATATCTTCTGTTGAGGGTGATTGCTGTTCGTCCACAGGGCTGAATGCAGTCACTTAATCAACCAGTGACCCTCAGACACATATTGACAGATTAAAATTCGTATTTGTCTGATTTCACACTTTGATTAACAGCCTTAACCCTTTCCACTAGGTACAGAACAACACACTTTATCGCCAATGAATAGAGATAACTTAATTATTCCGATATGCGCTATAATGGCTGCACGCGTCTTATATCTTCTGTTGAGGGTGATTGCTGTTCGTCCAAACGGCTGAACGCAGTCACTTATTCAACCAGAGACCCTCAGGCACACATTAGCAGATTAAAATACCTATTTGTCTGATTTCACATTTTGATTAACTGCTTTAACCCTTTTCACAAGGTACACATCAAACACTTAAACTCAAATGAATAGGGATAAAGTAATAATTCCGCTGTTCTCTATGATGGCTGCACGCGTTCTATATCTTCTGTTGAGGGTGATTGCTGTTCGTCCAAAGGGCTGAACACAGTCACTTATTCAACCAGTGACCCCAGATATATGTTAAGAGATTAAAATACGTATTTCTCTGATTTCACATTTTGATTAACAGCTTTATCCTTTTCCACTAGGTACACAACAACAGACTAAACCGCCAACTAATAGGGATAATTTAATTATTCCGCTGTGTGCTATAATGTCTGCACGCGTTCTATATATTCTGTTGAAGATGATTGCTGTTCGTCCAAAGGGCTGAACGCAGTCACTTATTCAAACATTGAACCCAAGATGTATATTAACAGATTAAAATACGTATTTGTCTGATTTCACACATTGATTAACAGCTTTAACCTTCTCCACTAGGTACATAAAAACACACTAAACCGACAATTAATAGGGATAATTTAGTTATTCCGCTGTGCGTTTTAATGGCTGCACGCGTTATATATCTTCTGTTGAGGGTGATTGCTGTTCGTCCAAAGGGCTGAACGCTGTCACTTATTCAACCAGTAACCCCTAGGTACATATTAACAGATTAAAATACGTATTTGTCTGATTTCACACTTTGATTATCAGCTTTAACCTTTTCCACTACATACGTAACAACACACTAAAACGCCAATTAATAGGGATAACTTAATTAATCCGCTGTGCGCTGTAAAGGCTGCACGCGTTCTATATATTCACTTGAAGGTGATTACTGTTCGTCCAAAGGGCTGAACGCAGTCACTTTTTCAACCAGTGACCCCCAGGTACATATTAACAGAATAAAATACGTATTTGTGATTTCACACTTTGATTATCAGCTTTAACCTTTTCCATTAGGTACACAACAACACACTTAAACGCCAATTAATAGGGATAACTTAATTATTCTGCTGTGCGTTATAATGGCTGCACGCGTTCTATATATTCTTTTGAAGGTTAGTGCTGTTCGTCCAAAAGGCTGAACGCAGTCACTTATTCAACCAATGACCCCCAGATATATATTAACAGAACAAAATACGTATTTGTCTGATTTAAAATTTTGATTAACAGCTTTAACTTTTTCTATTAGTTACACAACAACACACTAAACCGCCAATTAATAGCGATAACTTAATCATTCCGTTGAGCGTTATAATGGCTACACGCGTTCTATATCTTCTGTTGATGGTGATTGCTGTTCGTCCAAAGGGCTGAACGCAGTCACTTATTCAACCAGTGACCCCCAGATAGGTGTTAACAGATTAAAATATATATTTGTCTGATTTCACACTTTCATTAACAGCTTTAAACTTTTCCAGTAGGTACATATCAATACACTAAACCACCAATTAATAGGGATAACTTAATTATTCCCCTGTGCTTTATAATTGCTGCACGCGTTCTATATCTTCTGTTGAGCGTGATTGCTCTTCGTCTAAAGGGCTGAACGCAGTCACTTATTCAACCAGTGACCCCCAGGGACATATTTAAAGATTAAAATAACTATTTGTCGGATTTCGCACTTTGATTAACAGCTTTAAACTTGTCCACTAGGTACATAACAACATACTAAAACGCCAATTAATAGAGTAATTTAATTATTCCGCTGTGCGATATAATGGCTGCACGCGTTCTATATCTTCTGTTGAGGGTGGTTGCTGTTCGTCCAAAAGGCTGAACGCAGTCACTTATTCAATCAGTAACCCCAGGTACATATTAACAGAATAAAATACGTATTTGTCTGATTTCACACTTTGATTAACAGCTTTAACCTTCTCCACTAGGTACATAACATCACACTAAAACGCCAATTAATAAGGATAACTTAATTATTCCGCTGTGCTCTCTAATGGCTGCACGCTTTCTATATCTTCTGTTGTGGGTGATTGCTGTTCGTCCAAAGCGCTGAACGCAGTCACCTTTTCAACCAGTGACCCCAGGTACATATTAACAGATTAGAATACGTATTTGTCTGATTTCATTTTGATTAACAGCTTTAACCTTGTCCCCTAGGTACATAACAACACACTAAAACGCCAATTAATAAAGTAAATTAATTATTCTGCTGTGCGATATAATGGCTGCACGCGTTCTATATCTTCTGTTGAGGGTGATTGCTATATGTCCAAAAGGCTGAACGCAGTCACTTATTCAACCAATAACCGAGGAACACATTAACAGAATAAAATAGGTATTTGTCTGATTTCACACTTTGATTAACAGCTTTAACCTTCTCCAAAAGGTACATAACATCACACTAAAACGCCAATTAATAGAGTAACTTAATTATTCCGCTGTCCGCTATAATGGCTGCACGCGTTCTGTATATTCTGTTGAGGGTGATTGCTGTTCGTCCAAAGGGCTGAACGCAGTCACTTATTCAACCAGTGACCCCCAGGTACATATTAAAAGATTAAAATAGGTATTTGTCTGATTTCAAACTTTGATTAAGAGCTTTAACCTTCTCCACTAGGTACATAACAACACACTAAAACGCCAATTAATTGGGATAATTTAATTTTTCCGCTATGCGCTATAATGGCTGCACGCGTTCTATATCTTCTGCTGAGGGTGATTGCTGTTCTTCCAAAAGGCTGAACGCAGTCACTTATTCAACCAGTGACCCCCAGGTACATATTAACAGATTAAAATACGCATTTGTCTGATTTCACACTATATTATCAGCTTTCACTTTTTCCATTAGGTACACATCAACACACTTAAAGGCCAATCAATAGGGAAAAATTAATTATTCCGCTATGCGCTATAATGGCTGCACGCGTTCTATATCTTCTGTTGAGGGTGATTGGTGTTCCTCGAAAGGGCTGAACGCAGTCATTTATTCAACCAGTGACTCCCAAGATATAGGTTAACAGATTAAAATGCGTATTAATCTGATTTCCCACTTTGATTCGGAGTCGTTTTCCTTGTATATCACTTTAGAAATAAAAGGTAATGAATCGTTAGGTAGCACAGCATCTGGTTCAACAAGTTTCGTTTCGGACCTGTATTAGGGAGGTCTATGGGTAACTGCTATTGCAATTAACATTGCTCAGATATAGAGAAGGCACTCATTGTCTAAAATAAATGAGTGGAGGGTATAGGTAGGTTAGTGTAGTCAAATGATGGCCAAAATCAGATGCCGTGACGACCGTTTCCTTTTCAATATGATGTGACTATAGGTAGGTTAATTCGAACTAACACTCTTAATGTCTATATACCTTTTAGGTGAAGGTGATAAAAATATATATTCAGCTGTTACGATAACAAAATAATTGATTGGGAGTCGTTCTCCATGTATGTCACTTTAGAAATTAAAGGTGATGAATCGTTAGGTAGCACAGATCTGGTTTAACAAGTTTCGTTTCGGACCTGTATTAGCGAGGGTCTATGGGTAACTGCTATAGCAATTAACATTGCTTAGATATAGATAAGGCACTCATTGTCTAAAATAAATGAGTGGAGGGTTTAGGTAGGTTAGTGTAGTCAAATGATGGCCAAAATCAGATGCCGTGACCACCGTTTCCTTTTTCCTATGATGTCACTATAGGTAGGTTAATTCGAACTAACACTCTTAATGTCTATTTACGTTTTAGGTGAAGATGATAAAAATATATATTCAGCTGTTTGCGATAACAAAATAATTGGTTCGGAGTCGTTCTGTGACTTTAGAAATAAAAGATAATGAATCGTGAGGTAGCACAGCATCTGGTTTAACAAGTTTCGTTTCGGACCTGTATTAGCGAGGGTCTATGGGTAACTGCTATTGCAATTAACATTGTTTAGATAGGATAAGGTACTCATTGTCTAAAATAAATGAGTGTAGGGTTTAAGTAGGTTAGTGTAGTCAAATGATGGCCAAAATCAGATGTTGTGACGACCGTTTCCTTTTCCTTATTGTGTGACTATAGGTAGGTTAATTCGAACTAACACTCTTAATGTCTATATACCTTTTAGGTGAAGGTGATAAAAATATATATTCAGCTGTTACGATAACAAAATAATTAATTGGGAGTCGTTCTCCGTGTATGCCACTTTAGATATAAAAGATAATGAATCGTCAGGTAACACAGCATCTGGTTTAACAAGTTTCCTTTCGGACCTGTATTAGCGAGGGTCTATGGGTAATTGCTATTGCAATTAACATTGCTTAGATATAGATAAGGCACTCATTGTCTAAAATAAATGAGTGTAGGGTTTAAGTAGGTTAGTGTAGTCAAATGATGGCCAAAATCAGATGCCGTGACCACCGTTTCCTTTTTCCTATGATGTCACTATAGGTAGGTTAATTCGAACTAACACTCTTAATGTCTATATACGTTTTAGGTGAAGGTGATAAAAATATATATTCAGCTGTTTGCGATAACAAAATAATTGATTCGGAGTCGTTCTGCGTGTATGTCACTTTAGAAATAAAAGGTAATGAATCGTTACGTAGCACAGCATCTGGTTTAACAAGTTTCGTTTCGGACCAGTATTAGCGAGGGCCTATGGGTAACTGCTATTGTAATTAACATTGCTTAGATAGGATCAGGCACTCATTGTCTAAAGTAAATGAGTGTAGGGTTTAAGTAGGTTAGTGTAGTCAAATGATGGCCAAAATCAGATGCCGTGATAACAGTATCCTTTTCCCTATGATGTGACTATAAGTAGGTTAATTCGAACTAACACTCTTAATATCTATATACTTTTTAGGTGAAGGTGATAAATATATATATTCAGCTGTTTGCGATAACAAAATAATTGATTCGGAGTCGTTCTGTGACTTTAGAAATAAAAGATAATGAATCGTGAGGTAGCACAGCATCTGGTTTAACAAGTTTCGTTTCGGACCTGTATTAGCGAGGGTCTATGGGTAACTGCTATTGCAATTAACATTGTTTAGATAGGATAAGGTACTCATTGTCTAAAATAAATGAGTGTAGGGTTTAAGTAGGTTAGTGTAGTCAAATGATGGCCAAAATCAGATGTTGTGACGACCGTTTCCTTTTCCTTATTGTGTGACTATAGGTAGGTTAATTCGAACTAACACTCTTAATGTCTATATACCTTTTAGGTGAAGGTGATAAAAATATATATTCAGCTGTTACGATAACAAAATAATTAATTGGGAGTCGTTCTCCGTGTATGCCACTTTAGAAATAAAAGATAATGAATCGTCAGCTAGCACAGCATCTGGTTTAACAAGTTTCCTTTCGGACCTGTATTAGCGAGGGTCTATGGGTAATTGCTATTGCAATTAACATTGCTTAGATATAGATAAGGCACTCATTGTCTAAAATAAATGAGTGTAGGGTTTAAGTAGGTTAGTGTAGTCAAATGATGGCAAAAATCAGATGCCGTGACCACCGTTTCCTTTTTCCTATGATGTCACTATAGGTAGGTTAATTCGAACTAACACTCTTAATGTCTATATACGTTTTAGGTGAAGGTGATAAAAATATATATTCAGCTGTTTGCGATAACAAAATCATTGATTCGGAGTCGTTCTGTGACTTTAGAAATAAAAGATAATGAATCGTGAGGTAGCACAGCATCTGGTTTAACAAGTTTCGTTTCGGACCTGTATTAGCGAGGGTCTATGGGTAACTGCTATTGCAATTAACATTGTTTAGATAGGATAAGGTACTCATTGTCTAAAATAAATGAGTGTAGGGTTTAAGTAGGTTAGTGTAGTCAAATGATGGCCAAAATCAGATGTTGTGACGACCGTTTCCTTTTCCTTATTGTATGACTATAGGTAGGTTAATTCGAACTAACACTCTTAATGTCTATATACCTTTTAGGTGAAGGTGATAAAAATATATATTCAGCTGTTACGATAACAAAATAATTAATTGGGAGTCGTTCTCCGTGTATGCCACTTTAGATATAAAAGATAATGAATCGTCAGGTAGCACAGCATCTGGTTTAACAAGTTTCCTTTCGGACCTGTATTAGCGAGGGTCTATGGGTAATTGCTATTGCAATTAACATTGCTTAGATATAGATAAGGCACTCATTGTCTAAAATAAATGAGTGTAGGGTTTAAGTAGGTTAGTGTAGTCAAATGATGGCCAAAATCAGATGCCGTGACCACCGTTTCCTTTTTCCTATGATGTCACTATAGGTAGGTTAATTCGAACTAACACTCTTAATGTCTATATACGTTTTAGGTGAAGGTGATAAAAATATATATTCAGCTGTTTGCGATAACAAAATAATTGTTTCGGAGTCGTTCTGCGTGTATGTCACTTTAGAAATAAAAGGTAATGAATCGTTACGTAGCACAGCATCTGGTTTAACAAGTTTCGTTTCGGACCAGTATTAGCGAGGGCCTATGGGTAACTGCTATTTTAATTAACATTGCTTAGATAGGATCAGGCACTCATTGTCTAAAGTAAATGAGTGTAGGGTTTAAGTAGGTTAGTGTAGTCAAATGATGGCCAAAATCAGATGCCGTGATCACAATATCCTTTTCCCTATGATGTGACTATAAGTAGGTTAATTCGAACTAACACTTAATATCTATATACTTTTTAGGTGAAGGTGATAAATATATATATTCAGCTGTTTGCGATAACAAAATAATTGATTCGGAGTCGTTCTGTGACTTTAGAAATAAAAGATAATGAATCGTGAGGTAGCACAGCATCTGGTTTAACAAGTTTCGTTTCGGACCTGTATTAGCGAGGGTCTATGGGTAACTGCTATTGCAATTAACATTGTTTAGATAGGATAAGGTACTCATTGTCTAAAATAAATGAGTGTAGGGTTTAAGTAGGTTAGTGTAGTCAAATGATGGCCAAAATCAGATGTTGTGACGACCGTTTCCTTTTCCTTATTGTGTGACTATAGGTAGGTTAATTCGAACTAACACTCTTAATGTCTATATACCTTTTAGGTGAAGGTGATAAAAATATATATTCAGCTGTTACGATAACAAAATAATTAATTGGGAGTCGTTCTCCGTGTATGCCACTTTAGATATAAAAGATAATGAATCGTCAGGTAACACAGCATCTGGTTTAACAAGTTTCCTTTCGGACCTGTATTAGCGAGGGTCTATGGGTAATTGCTATTGCAATTAACATTGCTTAGATATAGATAAGGCACTCATTGTCTAAAATAAATGAGTGTAGGGTTTAAGTAGGTTAGTGTAGTCAAATGATGGCCAAAATCAGATGCCGTGACCACCGTTTCCTTTTTCCTATGATGTCACTATAGGTAGGTTAATTCGAACTAACACTCTTAATGTCTATATACGTTTTAGGTGAAGGTGATAAAAATATATATTCAGCTGTTTGCGATAACAAAATAATTGATTCGGAGTCGTTCTGCGTGTATGTCACTTTAGAAATAAAAGGTAATGAATCGTTACGTAGCACAGCATCTGGTTTAACAAGTTTCGTTTCGGACCAGTATTAGCGAGGGCCTATGGGTAACTGCTATTGTAATTAACATTGCTTAGATAGGATCAGGCACTCATTGTCTAAAGTAAATGAGTGTAGGGTTTAAGTAGGTTAGTGTAGTCAAATGATGGCCAAAATCAGATGCCGTGATAACAGTATCCTTTTCCCTATGATGTGACTATAAGTAGGTTAATTCGAACTAACACTCTTAATATCTATATACTTTTTAGGTGAAGGTGATAAATATATATATTCAGCTGTTTGCGATAACAAAATAATTGATTCGGAGTCGTTCTGTGACTTTAGAAATAAAAGATAATGAATCGTGAGGTAGCACAGCATCTGGTTTAACAAGTTTCGTTTCGGACCTGTATTAGCGAGGGTCTATGGGTAACTGCTATTGCAATTAACATTGTTTAGATAGGATAAGGTACTCATTGTCTAAAATAAATGAGTGTAGGATTTAATTAGGTTCGTGTAGTCAAATGATGGCCAAAATCAGATGCCGTGACCACCGTTTCCTTTTTCCTATGATGTCACTATAGGTAGGTTAATTCGAACTAACACTCTTAATGTCTATATACGTTTTAGGTGAAGGTGATAAAAATATATATTCAGCTGTTTGCGATAACAAAATCATTGATTCGGAGTCGTTCTGTGACTTTAGAAATAAAAGATAATGAATCGTGAGGTAGCACAGCATCTGGTTTAACAAGTTTCCTTTCGGACCTGTATTAGCGAGGGTCTATGGGTAATTGCTATTGCAATTAACATTGCTTAGATATAGATAAGGCACTCATTGTCTAAAATAAATGAGTGTAGGGTTTAAGTAGGTTAGTGTAGTCAAATGATGGCCAAAATCAGATGCCGTGACCACCGTTTCCTTTTTCCTATGATGTCACTATAGGTAGGTTAATTCGAACTAACACTCTTAATGTCTATATACGTTTTAGGTGAAGGTGATAAAAATATATATTCAGCTGTTTGCGATAACAAAATCATTGATTCGGAGTCGTTCTGTGACTTTAGAAATAAAAGATAATGAATCGTGAGGTAGCACAGCATCTGGTTTAACAAGTTTCGTTTCGGACCTGTATTAGCGAGGGTCTATGGGTAACTGCTATTGCAATTAACATTGTTTAGATAGGATAAGGTACTCATTGTCTAAAATAAATGAGTGTAGGGTTTAAGTAGGTTAGTGTAGTCAAATGATGGCCAAAATCAGATGTTGTGACGACCGTTTCCTTTTCCTTATTGTGTGACTATAGGTAGGTTAATTCGAACTAACACTCTTAATGTCTATATACCTTTTAGGTGAAGGTGATAAAAATATATATTCAGCTGTTACGATAACAAAATAATTAATTGGGAGTCGTTCTCCGTGTATGCCACTTTAGAAATAAAAGATAATGAATCGTCAGCTAGCACAGCATCTGGTTTAACAAGTTTCCTTTCGGACCTGTATTAGCGAGGGTCTATGGGTAATTGCTATTGCAATTAACATTGCTTAGATATAGATAAGGCACTCATTGTCTAAAATAAATGAGTGTAGGGTTTAAGTAGGTTAGTGTAGTCAAATGATGGCAAAAATCAGATGCCGTGACCACCGTTTCCTTTTTCCTATGATGTCACTATAGGTAGGTTAATTCGAACTAACACTCTTAATGTCTATATACGTTTTAGGTGAAGGTGATAAAAATATATATTCAGCTGTTTGCGATAACAAAATCATTGATTCGGAGTCGTTCTGTGACTTTAGAAATAAAAGATAATGAATCGTGAGGTAGCACAGCATCTGGTTTAACAAGTTTCGTTTCGGACCTGTATTAGCGAGGGTCTATGGGTAATTGCTATTGCAATTAACATTGCTTAGATATAGATAAGGCACTCATTGTCTAAAATAAATGAGTGTAGGGTTTAAGTAGGTTAGTGTAGTCAAATGATGGCCAAAATCAGATGCCGTGACCACCGTTTCCTTTTTCCTATGATGTCACTATAGGTAGGTTAATTCGAACTAACACTCTTAATGTCTATATACGTTTTAGGTGAAGGTGATAAAAATATATATTCAGCTGTTTGCGATAACAAAATCATTGATTCGGAGTCGTTCTGTGACTTTAGAAATAAAAGATAATGAATCGTGAGGTAGCACAGCATCTGGTTTAACAAGTTTCGTTTCGGACCTGTATTAGCGAGGGTCTATGGGTAACTGCTATTGCAATTAACATTGTTTAGATAGGATAAGGTACTCATTGTCTAAAATAAATGAGTGTAGGGTTTAAGTAGGTTAGTGTAGTCAAATGATGGCCAAAATCAGATGTTGTGACGACCGTTTCCTTTTCCTTATTGTGTGACTATAGGTAGGTTAATTCGAACTAACACTCTTAATGTCGATATACCTTTTAGGTGAAGGTGATAAAAATATATATTCAGCTGTTACGATAACAAAATAATTAATTGGGAGTCGTTCTCCGTGTATGCCACTTTAGAAATAAAAGATAATGAATCGTCAGGTAGCACAGCATCTGGTTTAACAAGTTTCCTTTCGGACCTGTATTAGCGAGGGTCTATGGGTAACTGCTATTGCAATTAACATTGCTTAGATATAGATAATGCACTCATTGTATAAAATAAATGACTGTAGGGTTTAAGTAGGTTAGTGTAGTCAAATGATGGCCAAAGTCAGATGCTGTGACCACCGTTTCCTTTTTCCTATGGTGTCACTATAGGTAGGTTAATTCGAACTAACACTCTTAATGTCTATATACGTTTTAGGTGAAGGTGATAAAAATATATATTCAGCTGTTTGCGATAACAAAATAATTGATTCGGAGTCGTTCTGTCACTTTAGAAATAAAAGATAATGAATCGTTAGGTAGCACAGCATTTGGTTTAACAAGTTTCGTTTCGGACCAGTACTAGCGAGGTTCTATGGGTAACTGCTATTGCAATTAACATTGTTTAGATAGGATAAGGTACTCATTGTCTAAAATAAATGAGTGTAGGGTTTAAGTAGGTTAGTGTAGTCAAATGATGGCCAAAATCAGATGCCGTGATCACACTATCCTTTTTCCTATGATGTGACTATAAGTTGGTTAATTCGAACTAACACTCTTAATATCTATATACTTTTTAGGTGAAGGTGTAAAAATATATATTCAGCTGTTTGCGATAACAAAATAATTGACTGGGAGTCGTTCTCCGTGTATGTCACTTTAGAAATAAAAGATAATGAATCGTGAGGTAGCACAGCATCTGGTTTAACAAGTTTCGTTTCGGACCTGTATTAGCGAGGCTCTATGGGTAACTGCTATTGCAATTAACATTGCTTAGATGTAGATAAGGCACTCATTGTCTAAAATAAATGAGTGTAGGGTTTAAGTAGGTTAGTGTAGTCAAATGATGGCCAAAATCAGATGCCGTGACGACCGTTTCCTTTTCCCTGTGATGTGACTATAGGTAGGTTAATTCGAACTAACACTCTTCATGTCTATAACCTTTTAGGTGAATGTGATAAAAATATATATTCAGCTCTTACGATAACAAAATAATTGATTCGGAGTCGGTCTCCGTGTATGTCACTTTAGAAATAAAAGATAATGAATCGTTAGGTAGCACAGCATCTGGTTTAACAAGTTTCCTTTCTGACCTGTGTTAGCGAGGGTCTATGGGAAACTGCTATTGCAATTAACATTGTTTAGATAGGATAAGGCACTCATTGTCTAAAATAAATGAGTGTAGGGTTTAAGTAGGTTAGTGTAGTCAAATGATGGCCAAAATCAGATGCCGTGACGACCTTTTCCTTTTCCCTATGATGTGACTATAGGTAGGTTGATTCGAACTAACACTTTTAATGTCTATATACCTTTTAGGTGAAGGTGATAAAAATATATATTAAGCTGTTACGATAACAAAATAATTGATTGGGGGTCGTTCTCCGTGTATGTCACTCTAGAAATAAAAGATAATGAATCGTTAGGTAGCACAGCATCTGGTTTAACAAGTTTCGTTTCGGACCAGTACTAGCGAGGGCCTATGGGTAACTGCTATTGCAATTAACATTGCTTAGATAGGGTAAGGTTGTCTAAAATATTGTTCGTCATTTGATTACACTAACCATTGTAATTGTCATTGTCTAAAATAATATGGTGATAAAAATATATATTCAGCTGTTTGCGATAACAAAATAATTGATTCGGAGTCGTTCTCCGTGTATGTCACTTTAGAAATAAAAGATAATGAATCGTTAGGTAGCTTAGCATCTGGTTTAACAAGTTTCGTTTCGGACCTGTATTAGCGAGGGTCTATGGGTAACTGCTATTGCAATTAACATTGCTTAGATAGGATCAGGCTCTCATTGTCTAAAATAAATGAGTGTAGGGTTTAAGTAGGTTAGTGTAGTCAAATGATGGCCAAAATCAGATGCCGTGATCACAGTATCCTTTTCCCTATGATGTGACTATAAGTAGGTTAATTCGAACTAACACTCTTAACGTCTATATACTTTTTAGGTGAAGGTGATAAAAATATATATTCAGCTGTTTGAGATAACAAAATAATTGATTGGGAGTCGTTCTCCGTGTATGTCACTTTAGAGATAAAGGATAATTAATCGTTAGGTAGCACAGCATCTAGTTTAACAAGTTTCGTTTTGGACCTGTATTAGCGAGGGTCTATGGGTAACTGCTATTGCAATTAACATTGCTTATATATAGATAAGGCACTCATTGTCTAAAATAAATGAGTGTATGGTTTAACTAGGTTAGTGTAGTCAAATGACGACCAAAATCAGATGCCGTGACCACCGTTTCCTTTTCCCTATGATGTGACTATAGGTAGGTTAATTCGAACTAACACTCTTAATGTCTATATACTTTTTAGGTGAAGGTGATAAAAATATATATTCAGCTGTTTGAGATAACAAAATAATTGATTCGGAGAATATTATATATAATATGTGTTTGCAATGAATATAAAGGTTATCTCCGATTTAAACATCAAATTATTGATGTGTAAACACGAAAATAATATATTTCAAAAACAAAACCCATATACAATGGATTCTCTTTACGTCTTTGAAGACACCACCCGTTACAAAGCAATATAACGATGCAAAGTCGTTTATCGTAGAGTAAATATTCTTTTTACACTAAAAGTACTATAACAGCTATGCATTGTCGCTTTTCATTCTTTTATGCAAGTTTTTTAATGGTAATTTCCTTGTTTGTAGTTTTCTCTATAACTATAAACCTCGTTTTCAATTTTATTGATAACGTCTATTACGCTTCCACATCAAATCACTTAACGTGCTTCAACATACTCCAAAGCTGAGGCATACGCGACATAATAGACTTTTCTTCGTTCTCACTGTTATCATAAAACTTTTCTCATTTTTTCTATCCAGGGATTTATGCTTAAACTGTAATAAGCAAAGTATTTCAATAGCCTTTGTTTTCATAACCATAATAATAACTAACATAGTTTAGTAAATATTATAAGCATATAATTAATTTCAATGTAATTCTTCCATTTCCATATTCTTTTCTGAGCATTGGAGTCTTGTGACTTGGACCTTTATTCCATCGGCAACAATGAATTCGCAATGAAACTAGAAAATAAAGCAGAGGAAGCCTTTTCTACATCTTTGAAGAGATCCTTTAGTGTTCTGATGCCAAAGAGATTATTCAACATTTCTGAATCCATCTCTCGACCTAACCCTGCGTACATTTGTTTCAACACTCAATTTCATGTGAATCTTCTGTATTTTCCACATTTGAAGCAAGCGGATACCTCAACGAACCGACACCGACAACTTATTAAGTGTAATAGTGTTGTACTTAGATATTTTGGAATAAATGTATATTTCATTCATTAAAATGTAGCCTTTTCACTTCCTCAATGTATCTCAGGGTTGGATACATACTAGGATCTCTTCCGTTGAAGTACAGTCGCACAAAAAAATATCCGAACACTATAGTTGATTACAGAATTCAGGAAAAGTATCTGGCAACTATTTTATTTAGAAATTAGTGATCTGGCAACCTTCGTGTACAATACACGAAGGTTGTCAGATCACTAATTTCTAAAACAATCGTTGCTACATATTTTTCCTGAATTCTGTAATCAACCATAGTGTTCGGATATTTTTTTCAGCGACTGTACAACGCCGTCCCGTAGCCGAGTGGTTAGCGCGCTTGGCTACTGATCTAAGGGACTTGGGTTCGAGCCCCGGGTAAGGCATGGATGTATGTGTCGTTTTTCTGCTGAGGTCCTGCCATCCTCTCAGACCTTCTACTATTGCATATAAACTGACAGGCTCCTGTCAGACCTCTGTGGCAAGCAGCTGCTTGAGGGGGTATTTTTTTTTTATTTACAAAGCATTCTTGAATTGCAGAACTATTAGCTGTCTTGAACTCGGGTTTTATGATAGAAGCACAATTGTTATAATGCAATATGGGATGGCAGAGAGGATATCATAGAAGGAATTTGGGGGAGGCACAGACAAGTCTCTGTGTAGCTACAAGGTTAGGAAAAGAGCGAATTAAAATGTTTAATCAAACAAATGTACAAAAGGGGTAAAAAAAAAAGTATTATTGAATCTAAATCGCATATTGCTACAGATAAAGACAAAGAATATTAATTCAACACGGGGTGGAAGAAGGAAAAAGAATTGCAAAATTGCGGACAAGAGATCAAGTATTTTAGGTATTGGAAGGGCCGAATTCTGTTTAAAAAAGGTAAATATATTTCGACAGTTTGTATAGTATTTGACCTCTCACTGATAATATTCGAAGCTAGTGCACGTTGGAAAACTTCAAAATGTTACATCACCATGTGGGAAAACCATGCACTGTTGGGCAACCTACTTCAGGCCGCTGCCCATGCGCCCAACCATGAACGAGGAAATAATATTACCTTAACGTCACCCGGAGCTACCCATGGCCAGCGGGGGACAGCTGAGCTAAAGGATTTACATTATCGTCTGTTCTTTCGTTCCTTTCTTTGTACTTCGCTTGGTTAACCTTTCTCCTTAATATATTTTAAACTAAAATAGTGTTTAGATTAAACTTTATGAGAAGTAAATAATCGTGTACTTTTTAAAAAGTAGCACTTTTACATTTAAATACATCGTGATTTTTTTAATGTACATTTGCACTTGCTACGAAAAACAGCATTAAAGCCAGTTTCCGAAATTATTAGTTTTTATAGATCCGAATGAAGCATAATGCACAAAGGACTAAATGGTAAAATGTCAGTTATTGCTCAGATAATGCATTTAGGAGTGCAGTAAGTTTATTAAACTTTCTTAGCCACTGCACTCCTAAATACTGATAATTACTTACTGATAATTGCAAAACTTCAAATAATAAATTTTAATACACAAGCGACCTGCGTCTTTGAATGGCATTATGAAACAGTTCCCTTGCTAATCCCCATGCCTTCCACAAAAACTAATAAGGAGCAAAGATTACTGGAAAAGTAATAAATTTGGTACTTCGAATTAAAATACAACTGAGGTAGAATTTCCAGTATTTAAACTTTGAACTTTTTAATACTCAAGTGCATCTTTCTCAAACAATTTGTTTTTACACATAATTTGGATTGCAACGTCTTGAAGATATGAAAAATTATGACTAAAATGGAAATTTGATTGCTTATATATAAAAGCAGTTTCGGTCATTGCTTACGAATATCAGTTCCATGTATAATGCTTATCTGTTTGATATTCCAAATCGAGTTATGTCCTGCCTTGTGGAAGTAAAATATTGAACTGAAGGGTTTGGGGAAAACAACTGACATTGTGATCAATCAGGGTCGAGTGTAGGGGGCATGCCTCCCCCTTTAAAATGTAGTAAGTCTGATGGAAGCAAAATATTATTAAAATCGTGCATATTTCACATGTATTTCAAGAAAGTTTTTCAAATCCTCTAATCAAATGGGAATGTGAAAACTTTATATTGCAATGGAAATCAATTCTCTTGCTTGGACTCTGCCGCCCCTTTCTCCAGATCTCATCTTAGACATGAAAGTTTAATTTAATTAATTTTAATGTGATTTTTTAACAGACTGAAAATTTTCTCTAAAAAATAGGTCTTACTCATTCTGTTTAATCTTACTACAGCTATGGTCATTAATTTGCATGCAAATTTGCCGCCCCTAAAAAGTGCAACCCGTGGAACAACGCCGCCCCAGCTGACAAGCTGCAACTTCTTTGTTTTCTTTCATACGCACTTTCAAATAACATAGAGTTTTTCCCAAAACAATGAACTGTGCCTATAAATAATTTTATCATTTTTCAATGAATTGAGCTTTCAATGAATTGAGCTTTTCAAATGAATTGAGCTTTCGAAGATTTTTTAGGGGAAATGCTTTAGCACCATCCCCATGAATAGGCACCCATAACAGTCTGCCGAGTGGTTAGAGTGCTTGGCTACTGATCTAAGGGACCTGGGTTCGAGCCCCGGGTAAGGCATGGCTGTTTGTGTTGTTTTTCTGCTGAGGTCCTGCCATCCTCTCAGACCATCTACTATGCAATATAAACTGACAAGCTTCTGTCAGATCTCTGTGGCAAGCAGCTGCTTGAGGGGGTATTTATATATTTATTTATTTGTTTTTTATGATAAAGGCATGTTTCCTTAGGATTTTTTCAGAGCTATCATTATCCCTATCTGCAAAAAAGGTGATCGTAGTTCTTGTGATAACTATAGGGGTATCAGCCTACTCTCTGTTCCAGGTAAAGTTCTCTGCATGATTCTATTTAATAGAACGAAGAATCTGGTTGACAGGCAATTGCATAAAGACCAATGTGGATTCAGAAGTGGTAAGGGATGTGTAGGTCAGATATTTTCACTTAGAAAATTTTTTCATTCTTGAGAAATGCTTCGAGTTTCAGAAACCTTTGGTTGCTAGCTTTCTTGACTTCAAAAAGGCTTTCGACTCTGTTGATCGTCATAATTTGTGGTTGATTGTGAGATCATATGGTAAGTTAGTTAACATAATGAAATCTCTCTATAATAACACTGAGTCGTGTGTGGTTTAGCATTACTTCTGGTGTTCGACAAGGGTGCATTTTGTCTCCTTTTCTCTTTAGCTTCGTTATTGATTATGTTATGTGAAATTCACTGCAAGGAAAAGATTTTGGCTTTAAATGGTCTACAGATGCGAACGTTTCTGATTTAGATTATGCTGATGATTTAGCTCTTTTGGCAAATGATGTTGATGAGATGAACTCTTTCATTCGAGCTGTTGATGAAACTGGTAGTAGAGTAGGTTTGGTTATAAACAGAGGGAAAACTAAAGTGATGAAAATTGGTCAGGCAGGCTGTGATTTAGTTATTCTGAATGGTTGCAGTCTTGAGCAGGTATCACAGTTTAATTATCTTGGGAGCTATGTAACAGATATTGGTGATGTGCGGCATGAGATAAACAGACGAATAAGGAATGTTGTCGCGACTTTTAAGAATCTATGGAGAGTGTGGAGAAATAGGCGTATACGTCTAAAGACTAAAATTAGACTGTATAATAGTTTGGTTCTTTCTAGGGTTAATTATGGTAGTGACCGTGGACGCTTTGTAAACAAAATCACAAGAAGTTAGTTATGGTAGTGAAACTTGGACGCTGTGTAAACAAGATAGCAGGAAACTAGATGCTTTTGATTCTAGATGCTTACGTAGTATTTTGGGCATTAGGTGGTTCAACTTTGTAACTAATGATGAGGTTAGGCAAAGGAGTTTGCAACCTCCCTTAAGCAGCATATTGTGCAGAGAGAGACTCCGTTGGTTTGGCCATGTTGCCTGTATGAATAATTATAGATTGGTGAATAAGGTTATGAACAGTGTGACTAAAGGCCTCAGAAAGAGGGTGAGAGCTAGGATGCTGTGGGCAGACAATGTCAAACAGGACCTTATTAGAATTGTTGTGTTGTGGCCAGATGCAACAGCTGTAGCTCAGGACAGATATGCTTGAACTAAATTGCACGTTCTGGTTGAACCTTCGTACCCCATGGCTGATTGAGGATGATGAGGATTACAGTTTGTTACATATTTGTTGAAGATGGTGCAAATGGAGAGAAAGGGTTTTACGAAAATGCAATTTCTAAATCATATAATAATGGTTCTACTGAAATATACTGCATATCTTAATCTATTATAGCATGAGTAACTAATATTCTGTTATACCTAGGGTGTCCAGATTTCACTTAATAAAAACCAGGATATTTAAGTAAGTAATAAAAGCCAGGATATTTAAGCATAATAATATCAACCAGGATATTTAAGTAAATATCCAAACATTAGAAAGCTTAAACTAGTACAGTTTAGTTATGATTCATATTTAATTTAAATGAATTAGTGTCATTTTTCCTTGGAAGTTGTAAACGCACAGAAAAAAATTAACAAAGGCAGTTGTACAATCAGCAATAACCGTAACGTTTGGCATGGCCCCATGAAGGATTATTTTTAGGAGGTTGCTGAACCCAAATTTTTTTAGTGGGGTGTTAAATCAAAAATTTTTAGTGGGTTTCTGAACCTAAGTTCTTTTATGGGTGAGGGATGCTGAACCTAAGCTTTTTTATTGGTGAGGGATGCTGAACCTAAGTTCTTTTATGGGTGAGGGATGCTGAACCTAAGTTCTTTTATGGGTGGGGATGCTGAACCTAAGTTCTATTATGGGTGGGGGATGCTGAACCTAAGTTCTTTTATGGGTGAGGGATGCTGAACCTAAGTTCTTTTATGGTGAGGGATGCTGAACCTAAGTTTTTTATGGGTGAGGGATGCTGAACCTAAGTTCTTTTATGGGTGAGGGATGCTGAACCTGTTCTTTTATGGGTGAGGGATGCTGAACCTAAGTTCTTTTATGGGTGAGGGATGCTGAACCTAAGTTCTTTTATGGGTGAGGGATGCTGAACCCAAGTTCTTTTATGGGTGAGGGATGCTGAACCTAAGTTCTTTTATGGGTGAGGGATGCTGAACCTAAGTTCTTTTATGGGTGAGGGATGCTGAACCTAAGTTCTTTTATGGGTGGGGGATGCTGAACCTAAGTTCTATTATGGGTGGGGGATGCTGAACCTAAGTTCTTTTCTGGGTGAGGGATGCTGAACCTAAGTTCTTTTATGGGTGGGGGATGCTGAACCTAAGTTCTTTTATGGGTGAGGGATGCTGAACCTAAGTTCTTTTATGGGTGGGGGATGCTGAACCTAAGTTCTTTTATGGGTGAGGGATGCTGAACCTAAGTTCTTTTATGGGTGAGGGATGCTGAACCTAAGTTCTTTTATGGGTGAGGGATGCTGAACCTAAGTTCTTTTATGGGTGAGGGATGCTGAACCTAAGTTCTTTTATGGGTGGGTGATGCTGAACCTAAGTTCTATTATGGGTGGGGGATGCTGAACCTAAGTTCTTTTATGGGTGAGGGATGCTGAACCTAAGTTCTTTTATGGGTGAGGGATGCTGAACCTAAGTTCTTTTATGGGTGGGGGATGCTGAACCTAAGTTCTATTATGGGTGGGGGATGCTGAACCTAAGTTCTTTTCTGGGTGAGGGATGCTGAACCTAAGTTCTTTTATGGGTGGGGGATGCTGAACCTAAGTTCTTTTATGGGTGAGGGATGCTGAACCTAAGTTCTTTTATGGGTGGGGGATGCTGAACCTAAGTTCTTTTATGGGTGAGGGATGCTGAACCTAAGTTCTTTTATGGGTGAGGGATGCTGAACCTAAGTTCTTTTATGGGTGAGGGATGCTGAACCTAAGTTCTTTTATGGGTGAGGGATGCTGAACCTAAGTTCTTTTATGGGTGGGTGATGCTGAACCTAAGTTCTATTATGGGTGGGGGATGCTGAACCTAAGTTCTTTTATGGGTGAGGGATGCTGAACCTAAGTTCTTTTATGGGTGAGGGATGCTGAACCTAAGTTCTTTTATGGGTGGGGGATGCTGAACCTAAGTTCTATTATGGGTGGGGGATGCTGAACCTAAGTTCTTTTATGGGTGAGGGATGATGAACCCAAGTTCTTTTATGGGTGAGGGATGCTGAACCTAAGTTCTATTATGGGTGAGGGATGTTGAACCTAAGTTCTTTTATGGGTGAGGGATGCTGAACCTGTTCTTTTATGGGTGAGGGATGCTGAACCTAAGTTCTCTTATGGGTGAGGGATGCTGAATCTAAGTTCTTTTATGGGTGAGGGATGCTGAACCTAAGTTCTTTTATGGGTGAGGGATGCTGAACCTAAGCTTTTTTATTGGTGAGGGATGCTGAACCTAAGTTCTTTTATGGGTGAGGGATGCTGAACCTAAGTTCTTTTATGGGTGGGGGATGCTGAACCTAAGTTCTATTATGGGTGGGGGATGCTGAACCTAAGTTCTTTTATGGTGAGGGATGCTGAACCTAAGTTCTTTTATGGGTGAGGGATGCTGAACCTAAGTTCTTTTATGGGTGAAGGATGATGAACCCAAGTTCTTTTATGGGTGAGGGATGCTGAACCCAAGTTCTTTTATGGGTGAGGGATGTTGAACCTAAGTTCTTTTATGGGTGAGGGATGCTGAACCTAAGTTCTTTTATGGGCGAGGGATGCTGAACCTAAGTTCTCTTATGGGTGAAGGATGCTGAACCTAAGTTCTTTTATGGGTGAGGGATGCTGAACCTAAGTTCTTTTATGGGTGAGGGATGCTGAACCTAAGTTCTTTTATGGGTGAGGGATGCTGAACCTAAGTTCTTTTATGGGTGAGGGATGCTGAACCTAAGGGGTTTATGCTTAAACAACGCTAGCTCCGCAGGTGGCTCAGAAAACAAATATTGTAGAAAATAACTGATATTTTATTTGCCTTCTGATTAGTTTTTGCTTCATGTTTATCTTTTCTTACCATTCAGTAGAACTGGCATTCTACTGACTGGCAAGATGTTGGTTATATCCACCGTACAGATATTTTTAAAATATCGATAGCTAAAGACCATGGGCTTGTTAATTAACAAATCAAAAATGAAAGTAAGGGAAATTTTATTTCGAGAACCTTCAGTGAATGTGAATCTTTAAAATCAACGTATAATAGTAATGGTCACCTTTCTAAACAAGGAAGCTTATGTTTTCCATGGTTACGTGTTTTGTTTCAGTATTAGATATTATTTGTCTGTCTGAAAACAATGTGACTCTAAAATTAATGACTTTTCTTATTTCATTAGACTAAAATCACGTAAGAAAATAAATTAAAATTCATTTGTTTCCAGCTGTGAATCCAAGGGGTCCAAGGGGTGTCATCCACCAACCATTTGAGAATGCTTTTAATGGTAATTGAGCGAAGAAATATTATTATTATTATTATTATGAATTTCTCGTGCATTTTTTCAGTAATATTTTAAAGATCTCTGTCAAGATTGATTTTATTTATTTGAGAGATCTGTTAGCCAAATGTCTTTTCTCGATCTTAATCACACAGTAGTTAAGGTACTCAATAAACCCATCAACTCGGTACCTCTTGGTTAAATAATACGTTTAATGAATAGCATTTTACGTTACCTACATACATATTTAATAAGGGCGCAGCTTTAATCCACTGCCCCACCAATAATATCCAGTGACACGCTCCAAGAGCGTTGACCCGACTTTATTGAAAAGTCTATCAAATGTTCTACCTCCAAGAGCATAGTAAACCATTTTACTTCCGACTCTTTCAATGGTCAGGAAAGAAGTTGCTTTTTTTTTAAATGTGCTGCACTCCCCATTTACTTTCCGCTGTAAGCACGCAGCAAATCCCGCGTCACGGTGTTACACGATGCGCCGTCAGAGTTCCGCAGATCATCTGGGTCACACAACATTCTCGCCTAATAGAGCATACATCGGAGAGGCAACATGAAAGTCGGGGATAAGGATATTATATTTTGACTTTGGAAGAAGAGATCGCATTGTGCTTGGCTTAGACTCTAGAATTGTTTATTATGATTTCGAAAGTTTAGAAGAATACTGCAAACTTAATTTTGAGAATCACCACTGAATGTCACTGTTTCAATGGCAAAAATCCAGGGGGCGGGAGTGGCTCAGTCGTAGCCAGCCAGGCTCGTAAACTGCAGTTTCTAGTTTCGAGTCCCAGCTGGGTAAAACATCCTGCCCTGCAAACGGTCATTAGGGGTTACTGATGGGCTTGGAAACGCTGCTTTCCGTTGGATGGGACGTAAAGCCGTGGCCCAGTGTGAGGAAGAGTCATACTCTGTGCACATTCAATAACACATTTGATGGCCTTGACAGGAGGCTACCCTCTATCTCCAAACAGCTGCCCAGTGGGTCCCTCTCCCAACCTTCTTTGAGCCTTCGGGGTCCTTGTAACCTAGACATTTAGTCCATTGTGTTGAAAAAAGTACCGCTGCGAGGTAAAACAATCCAATCCAATATACGTACAAAATAGCCTTTCGGAAATAAGACAACACACTAAATAAGCAATGATCTCCATATGCTTATTGCATGCAAGTAAGGTGGTAACAAATACATTTTTTTTTCTATACCGATGCAGAACAAAGTTTTCTAAAAAAATATTTCGAAAAGGTGTTCTGGTGATTTTTCTTTACATCTAGACGCATTCCTTTACAATTTCTATCCAGACACGATTTGGTAGTGGTCATAGAGAAACAAATATTATCTACTGAATTATTGCAAATAGTTTCAAAATAATTTTATAATGATTCTAAAGGTAGAAATTTCTTATAAAGCACTAATAAGGAAAACCCATGGAAATATTTCTTACTGTCTTGCAATTAGGTCTATTTTTACTCCCATATTTATTGTAGATTACTGTAAGAACTGGTATGGTTTAATGTAGCTCTAGAGAGTACTGATTTGCTACTTTGAATCACAAAAAAATTGCTTTACTAAGAATTTAAAGTAGACACAGATGCGTTACCTCACATGTGAAACCTTTTGAAACATCTCTAGTATCTTGGTCTTGTTAAACGAAAATTCAGAGGAAGAAATCTTTCCAGAAATGAGGTTTCCAGAAATGAGGGAAACCTCATTTCTGGAAAGCTTGTCCTTTGGATTTCTTTGTAGCCAAGCGGTTATCACGTTTGGCTCCTGATAGTAGTAGCATAAATGTGTTCTGAGCCAGTAAATGGGTCCAGAGAATTCTGTGAAAATCCATGTGAAAAGTTATGGGGGATGAGGAAAAAAGTGTTTTGTGTGGGTTTTTGTGAAAATATGTGTGAAAATTAGAAAAAACGGGGGTTTTTTTTAGCATGTGAAAAACTAATTTAAGTTTTTTTTAAAGATGAGGTTTAAATTAATTTGTGAATTAGTTTAAATGGATTAGTTTGAAATGAGGTGTGTGTATATGAGATAAAATTGATGCGGTTTGTTGAGTTATCATACACTTCAGTGGATTATTCGATTGTAAAAAGCCATGGAAATCGGTGTTGTTTTTTGTGAAAATATATGTGAAAATCAGAAAAAACCGGGATGTTTCATGTGAAAAAAAGGTAATTTAAGTTTTTCGGGCAGACGAGATATTTACAAATGAAGGAAATCGTGTTATCAGTTGCATCTGCTACTGATAACACGATTTCCTTCATTAAAAATAGAAACTTGGTAAATAATTCCACAGCATTCATTAAGAACACAAACTGATTTCGTGCTAAAACATAGTCTTCCAGAACTGATGAGAAGAAACACACGACATTATTCAAAAGATTCGTAAGGATGAAAACGGTAAAAGGTACGAGAACTAAGGTCAAGGTATGAAAATTCATTCAAAGTGACAAGCAGGGTGTGATTCTGCATAGTTCAATGAGTCCTTTAGTAGCCGTTAGGAAGGCGAGAAGTAGGAGATTTGCAGACTGAGAAAAATAACATATCGGTGGAATATGGGATGTTCGTTTCCAAAGAGAATGAATGTTTTCATTTTACATCTTCAGTACCCTCAAAAAGTTACATATCTACGGTCTATGATTATTTTGTACCATGGAAAACCAGTTAATCAGCCAAGAAAAATCAAGAGTTGATGTATATATATTAATGTTTCGCTGAATTATTTATTGGAATGAATGCAGTAACATGAATATTGATGAAACAGTGCAAAACAAATTTTTTTCAAAGAGTTACATTTAGTACACACAATTCTTGTTAGTTTTTTTTTTATGCTTTACACATGGCCGTCTTGTGTTTACTTCGACTGTCAAATGATCTCCTACCCTGAGCATGCTATTAGAAGCTTCTACGGCACCAACCGGGAAAAGCACGGGATATTTTGCTACCAATGAACTAGGAATTAACTCTTTTTTTTTCCATTACCACTGGGACTACTTTCCACATATATAAATCCTGTATTAACTGTGAATGAGCCTGTAATAAATTGAATGCCTTAACAACTACATACATTTAGAAGAAAAATATATATAAATTCGTAAAAATGAACAACATTTCTGTCAATGTTTTTGGACACGAGAAAGAGGTGTTCCCACTCTACATCACATCATTCAGATTTAAAGCGCACGCAAATCTCCTACTGTTATCAGATGATGAAAAGCAGCATTATTGTTCCATTAAAAATTGATAAGAATCTATGAAATTCAAAGTTCCAAGGGAGAATGCTGTTTTCCGTATTATTGGGAACACAATTAATCTTCTTATTTTTGATAATTCCTTGCGTAATAAGATGGCTGTCCTTTAGGTTATGAAATATAACTGGAACATTATTAGGAGCTTGAAAATTGGGATGACATGTATTATGAGCGACTCCTCGGAGAAGTGCTAAAACTATGTGTCAGATACTATGAAATTCATTCCTGTCATGTTTACACAACTCCTGCCTTCATACCTGAAGATGACAAATATGTACCTTTTGGGAGGCATACGAGGGGGAATTTCAGTGAATTGTTTTAGCACGGCAAGCAACAAGCATTTAGAATGAAAGACCGATTGCAAGTTTGTTTAAACTAATTCTTCAGATGCACGTTTCTCCATAGATTCGTAAAACTCATTATGTATTCTTTGCTTTCTCTCACACATCTCACAAGATAATTAAAGTTCAAACACTAATACATCTTCCCTATGTGTATGTTCCCTATGTGTACTTCCCTATGTGTACCTATGTGTATCTTTCTAATAAACCATACGACCAAAGTAGATAAATCGCAAGCATCATCTGCGTCAGATCTGATTCCATATATCTGCTAATTCATTACGACGAAAATCTCACAATAGCCTGAAATGGACAGTACTTTACCTACGACACAGCATGTGACTAGGTCTTTAATCAAATTACATGCATAAACGAAAATTAGAAAAACAACGAAATGGTTGGTATTTTCAATGAGAATCACTAAAATGTAAAGGGCGTTGGAATATCTGTAAATGCACACACATTTCAGTGGATAGGTGAATATTTTCACAATTGTTTGGAAGTGGAAGACACAATAACTGTAAAACATACAGTGACGAGAGAGAAAGGTATAAAAATGCAGTGGGATGGTTGTAAAAATCGCTTCAAAACAGCAAATTACAGCGCAAATACTGTAAGATAGAAAAAACGACTATTAACAAGCGCCATCTAGTGTGTAAAATAAGTGAACCTAAGGAGTAACTGATAAAAGTCACTCTTTAGCGGAAGGAGTAATACAGGAAAATCATAAAATATTAAGGTCCCACTCTAGTAAATCACGGTCCACTGCGTACACACGGATGGATGAATATCACAAAATACTTTGCATATAGAAAACATCAGTAAAGAACCACAGAAGTTTGGAAATTTAAAATCTGAAAACTCGTTGTTTATAAGAAAACAACAATATTTTCAGTATTTCCATGAAAAGTTGGGTCCCAGAATTGATCCGCTAGACCTAACTTTGCATTCTCTGACTTCAACCACCGATAAAACGTAATGTAAGCTCTCTCGGCGGTTATTCCAAAGCGCTTTCACGCGCTCTTTCAGAGTTCCTTTAGAGAGTTCCTGGTCCCCCTACTACGTTTCAATAAGCGCATAAGTGTGTGAAGGTGACTATTTTTCGCTGCAAACACAAATTTTTCGACAAAGATAGGATGTTTCACTACAATCTAACACACGCATTTTCACGTCTAAGAATCGGTTTAGTTATTTTTCCCTGCATATTTCTATACTAGTGTGGAATTCTTAGAACAAGTGGTACTATGTTCGTGTGAAAGTGGTTCTGGCAAGCACACGTTTTTTGAGAATGCTATGCACCCTGTTTGGAAAGAACACTGTCTATGGAGCATTACTCCTGTAAATTCCATAAGCATAATGCTTCGCGATTCTGAGGCCCCCCCATAACTGATAGACAATATTTTGCATTTACAGGACCTAACGCATAAAGTCTTTCACACTTCAAACTCAATCATCACATTTCAGAAAGAAAGAGGATTGAAAATGAAAGGAGAAGTGATAGAGAAGCATAAGAAAAGTGCCCTACCCAGCATTCTCACATTAAAGGAAAACGTAAGCATTCATCGCCTCAAAACAACTAAGACAGAGGAGGACGCCATGTGCCAGCTTGAAAGGCAGCAAGAAGGTTGGGTAACAATGGTTTAACCATCCATTTTTAAGTATTAGGGCGTTCATGTTACAATTTCTTACAACAACGTTCATATCTAGTGAAGATGGAACAGTAAATCAGTAAATCGTGGTCCCATTGTGATTCACCGTTTAATATCTTTAAATTTCACAGGACATCCGTGAATAAAAACGTGGTCCGGTACCGAACACGTATTCTAAAGCGGGACTTTTATGAGACCCATACAGGTCAATCCATATCATACATAATGAGGAATGTTTTTCCTTTTATTAAATTTTTTTACCCAATGACATTTTCTGAGGTACAGTCTTACTGTAAAATAGTCCTTCTAGTCACGGAGTAAAAAGAAATACGTAGGTTATAAACGAAGGTTACACCAAAATAAAGCTAGTTATAAAGAATACGAAGGTTGTGAAAAAACGTAGGATAATAAAAAACCTAGGTTAATATCTGAAATATAAAACTCAAGCTATAATAAAGAGATACGTGATTTATACCCCGTTTGAGACACATCTAAGCCACATCATCAAATAACAAGGCATAGCCGAGCGCGATGACGCTATCAGCACTGGGGTAGAGGGTTCAAATCACTGCGTTGGAAGCAAATTTTTTTAAAATACAGGAGACGTACTAAAGTTATAGGTCACCATATTATCCCTTTTTACATAATGACGAATAAGTTTTTAAGTTTTTTTTTCCTTTTATTAATTTTTTGCCCATTGGTATTTTCTGTGGGACAGTCTTTTAAAACTGTAGATTTGTCCTTCTTCTAGTCATGGAGTTCATTATAAGAAATACGCTGAAAAAAGTTAGTTATAAAGAATACGAAGGTTGTAAAAAAAGTAGGATAATAAAAAACCTAGGTTAATATCTGAAATATAAAACTCAAGCTTAATAAAGAGATACGTGATTTATATGGCTATACCCTGATTTATATGACTATACCCGTTTGAGACACATCTAAACCACACCATCAAATAACAAGGCATAGCCGAGAGCAATGACGCTTCAGCTATCGGCACTGAGGTAGAGGGTTCAAATCACGCTGTCGGAAGGAATTTTTTTTTAAATACAGGAGACGTACTAAAAATAGTATGGACGCTGGATGAGACCGATTAAACGTGTATAGAGAAAACTGATTTGCTTTAAAGAGGGGAGGGCTTAAAATATAGGTGGGTCAACCAGGGGGTCTATGAAGATGGGTGGGCTTAAAATATGGGTTAATCAGGGGAAAATCGAGACTATTCGAGAAGGGGGGCTTAAAACACAGGTCGACCAGGGGTTCTATGAAGAGGGCTTAAAATATGGTCGGTTGAGACATAATGGTCAAAGTTCAATCTGAGAAGGCAACGTGGACGATTGCAACACAGGTCAATTTCCGGTCGATTGCAACATAGGGGTCAGAGTTCAATCTGAGAAGGCAACGTGGACAGTTGCGACACAGGGGTCAATTTCCGGTCGGTGACGTCATAGGGGTCAAAGTTCAATCTGAGAAGGCAACGTGGACAGTTGCAACACGGGTCAATTTCCGGTCGATTGCGACATAGGAGTCAAAGTTCAATCTGAGAAGGCAACGTGGACGATTGCAACACGGGTCAATTTCCGGTCGGTGACGTCATAGGGGGAAAGCACAGTGCGTGGTGGTGCCCCAGGTTGGCACTACACTACTGATGTGGTTAGCAGATGGAGACATCAACAACTTTTGCCTAGCTTCTTGTGTAACGAGAGAGACAGGACGTACCCAGGGGGCCCGGAATATTGTATTGTTTTGTGCGCACAAATTTGTATTGTTATCCACCCATTCTGTTTTCCATCCTCCCTGGTCTTAGGTGGTACACGCTTACTCCCCCCCCCCCCCCACACACACACTCTGCCATGGTTACCGACTTTAGGCATGGGCCCATGCTCTTGTCCTTTTCCATCCTCTCTGCTTGTTTTAGTCATTTGCTTAATTGAATCACTTACTGAATTACTTTCCAATGTAATTCATAAGTAATGATACACAATTTCATTCTTTTCATCCTCCCAAGTTCAGGCTGTGTGGTACAGATCAACTCTCTCTCTCCACTTATATTTATCTTTGCAGTCTTGGTCTTGTTTTATTCATATCTCAGACTTCTCTACCTGCTTTGAAATCCAAAACATTTGTATTTGGAACTAAAAATAGAGTTACATTTGGAACACTAAAAGTAGATTAAAAAAAACTAAAAAATTTTATTATTATTTATTAGCATGTTTGTCTACTAATCAAAGGGACCTAGGTTTAGAGCCCCGGATAAGGCATGGACGTTTGTGTTGTTCTTCTGCTGAGGACCAGCCATCCTCACAAATCGTGGAGAAAATATGACACTGAGGGGATTGGGAAGGCCGACGTCAGTTAAATGGGAAGTAAAATTTTAGCCTTGTGTGCAGGATAATTATAGCCTGTGCCATTAAAACAGTAAGATTGAGGCAGGCTTCCATCTTTCTCCTAACGGCTGTACAGTGGGTCTTTGCTGTAACCAGGACATTTAGCCCATTGTGCAGAAAACAGAGC
This sequence comes from Ryuthela nishihirai, assembly GCA_038380435.1. Classification (NCBI taxonomy): domain Eukaryota; kingdom Metazoa; phylum Arthropoda; class Arachnida; order Araneae; family Heptathelidae; genus Ryuthela; species Ryuthela nishihirai. The sequence goes on from JAWZYU010000028.1 coordinate 36,172,555, forward strand.
CGCTCAGACGAAATGTGTTAATTCAAGCATCATTCCATCCTCCTCACTCCAATAGACACGAGCAAGCCCGGATCTGAAAAAAAAAGAGAGAGAAACAAGAAACACAATCGAGCCGAAAAAACGTAAAGGGGGGGGGGGGGGGGGCAAGAGGCTGTATTTACAATGCAATATATCATTTTCCCCTCGTTTTATAAATTTTTTTATATTTCTTGAAAAATCCATGAAACAAAATAAGTTTAGTAATATTTATTTCTATTACCCTTACTAGGACTCTGAAAAGGAATAGGAGATGCCCCCCCCTCCCTAGATCTTGTCCTTGGACTCGAGTATGTAACCCTCCACCCATAAGACTTTTTTAGTCACATTACTGATGATCTGAAATGTAAAATAGAACAGACTACTTTTGATTTAATCATTTGCCGAATTGAATCACTTACTCAAATACTTAACAATGTATTCTATAAAACTTAGACACAAAATTTTATTCTTTTCATCCTCCAAAGTTTAAGTTGTGTGGTCCCAGTCAGCTCTCTCTATCCACTTATTTTTATCTTTGCAATCTTGCTCTTGAAGTCCTCTTTTCGGCATTCTTTTTTTCATATCATTTTTCCATCTCTTTCACCGTCTTCTTCCAGCGGGTTCTCATTTCCATATTAAATTTATCCATCTTCCTTTATCCATCATATTCATAAGTCTTTCTCATTTTGATAATATTTTTTACACCTCCAATATTTTTTATGTAATCTCTGATTGCTTTAGTTTCTTTATTTCTCATTTTATCTAGTCTTTGCTTCCTCGGATATCTTTTGCAAATTCTTTTGCACTTCAATTACTTTTATCTCAGATGCAAACCTTTCTCACAAAATCATTTTTGATTCTTATGTTATAGTACTCTCTACAATTGTATTAAAATCTATTCTTTAAAAATCAATTCAACACTCTTACTGCTTTCTATTTTTGGTCCTCTTATTTTAATAATCTTTCTTTAATTTTTTTTTCATCATACATTCCACTATTAATAACAGCTTTCTCTTTGTTGGGTGTTAAAAAACCGACATCAGAATCCAAAAAATGGAAACATTGGAAACTTTTTTCTTTGAAAAATTTCTAATTATGACATCTATTTTATGTAAAAAGATATAATCCAAGTAATTACAATCTTATGCCAGTTTTTAAGTAGAAAAACAAATTTAAACAGCTTTTAAAAGTTGTTATTAAAAAATAATAATGAAAAAACTTTTCAAAAATTGACGCATGCATGCGTTTTAAAAACTTCTTTGGGAAAGGAATTAAGAGCAAAAGTCACAGGAGTCTGATATCTCTTGTTCAATGGGTTTATGTATCACTATATGGGTTTCGAGGTGAAGGGAGGCTCAGCTTAATGAGAGTCAATTTACGGAGTGGAGGGCAGCTCTGCCTGGCTCGGCTGCAGTTAACTCCGTTCTCCCTTCGGGTGAAGGACGGGGGGGGGGGGGGGGGGGGACGACAAACCAGGAAGAGTCCATTTCAAAACTCGGCCGGTTTGGTATTCTGAGGTACTTCGTTTTCCAAGGCCCGTGGTAGTTAAAGGGTTAAAAGTCCCAGCAGCAATCCGTATTCGTCTGTTAATCTCTTGCCGGACATTATCAGTATCTGTTACATAGTTCCCAAAATAATTAAACTGTGACACCTGCTCAAGACTGCAACCATTCAGATTAACTGAATCACAACCTGCCTGACCAATTTTCATCACTTTAGTTTTCTCTGTTTATAACCAAACCTACTCTACTATGTCTCATCAACAGCTTTAATGAAAGAGTTCATCTCATCAACATCATTTGCCAAAAGGGCTAAATCATAAGCATAATCTAAATCAGAAATTTTCATATCTCCAGTCCATTTAAGGATAAAATCTTTCCCTTGAAGTGAATTTCGCATAACATAATCAATAACCAAGCTAAAGAGAAAAGGAGACAAAATGCACCCTTGTCGAACACCAGAAGCAATGCTAAATCAATTACTACAAGCCTTACCAACTCTCACACACGACTCAGTGTTATTATAGAGAGCTTTCATTATGTTAACTAACTTGTCAGGTATACCATATGATCTCACAATCAACCACAAATTATGACGATCAACAGAGTCGAAAGCCTTTTTGAAATCAAAGCTAGCAACCAAAGGTTTCTGAAACTCTAAACATTTCTCAAGAATCTGTCTAAGTGAAAATATCTGATCCACACATTCCCTACCACTTCGGAATCCACATTGCTCATCACGCAATTGACTGTCAACCAGATTCTTAATTTTATTAAGCACAATCCTGGAAAGAACTTTACCTGGAACAGAGTAGGCTAATACCCCTATTAGTTATCACAAGAACTGCGATCACCTTTTTTGAAAATAGGGATAACAATAAAATAATAAATACCCCCTCAAGCAGCTGCTTGCCACAGAGGTCTGACAGGAGCATGTCGGTTTATATGCCATAGTAGATCTGAGTGGACGGCAGGCCCTCAGCAGAAAAACGACACAAACAGCAATGCCTTATCCGGGGCTCGAACCCAGGTCCCTTAGATCAGTAGCCAAGCGTGCTAACCACTCGGCCATGGGACGGCCAAAAATAGCTCTGGTAAAATCCTTGGGAACCATGCCTTTATCATAAAAGATATTCAGAATTTCAGTCATCCAAGTGGTAACTGAAACATTCCCAGCTCTAAGCATTTCTGTAGTAATTTCATCTACCCCTGGGGATTTATGAAGTTTAAGTTTAGAAATAGCCAAACTAACTTCAGATTGTGTTATAGTGCCAACATTAAAGCCACCAATGCTTCTATCATCATTGCAAACAATGGCGAGTAGAATTAACCACATTGTTTAGAACATAACTGAAATGCTCAGCCCACCTAGCCATGACAGAATCCTCACCTTCCATAACCATTACCGATATTCCTGCAGTTCTTTCTTTCTGAAATAAGCTCAAGTGCCTTATCACTCAGATAATTCTGTCTCTTCTGCTCCTTTTTTCCTAAAAGAATACTGTTAGTGTCCAAAAAAGCCTGTTTAAATTATGCCATTCTTCCACAACTTCAGTAGTAAGCATACCATGACTGTCATAATGACTAAGTAACTTCAGTATTAAAGGTAAATTTTTTAAATTTAGCACAACACTCTTTAAGTTGCAAGACACTTTTAACAAGGTAATGATCAGATCCAATTTCAGCTCCCCTATATGACCTGGTATTCCTAACATAACTAGCCCATTTGCTGTTAATTAATATATAATCAATCATATTCTTATGCAGCCCATCGGGTGAAACCCATGTGTACTTACATATGTCGCGGTGTTTGCAATAAGTGTTAGTTATTCTGAATCCATTGAGTTTACTTACCTGTAGGAGACGTTGCCCATTGCCATTACAGCTACCAATACCAAAAGGGCCTATTACTCCTCCCCAAAGGTCAGTGTCAGTACCAACTTTGGCATTGAAGTCACCTAGAACAAGGGTAATATCTCCTTTCTTGACAGAATTTAAAATATCCTGAAGTTGTTCGTAAAACCTATCCTTCTCATCCTCAGTGGGGGCATAACAGCAGATAACATTCAGGTCTTTAACGCTTGTCTGAAATTTTGCTGTAAGAAACCTTTCATTAATGCACTCATATCCTAGAAGAGCATCACTAGCGTGTCTGCTGAGAAGCAGACCCACGCCTTGGTGATGCTTATTGTCGTTTCTCTCTGAAAAGAGAAATTTAAGATTATTTTTAAGAATCTGATCTTTATCTGTCCATCTGGTCTCTTGCAAGCCGAGAATATCTAAATTATAATGGTGGAATTCTTGTGCGAGGACATCAAGAGAAAAATTTCTGTGCAGAGTCCTCACATTCCAACTACCTGTGGCAGTGTCTCGCAAACTGTGTGCCGCGAGAGATTTTCAAATTGACACTAGATATTCGAAAGATTTCATTTTGACTTGACGTGTTATCGACGTGCTTTAATATCGACCTGCTGTCGACGTGCTTTAATAAAAATCTTTCAGATTTTATCAACTGGGATCTTGTAAGTATTTATCAAGCTTTTTACAAATTTTGGTTTAATTTTTGATTATTTCAAGATATAGAATGGACAAATATTTAAAACAAACACAGAGTTATGAATTAAAGAACGAGAGCAAATCTTCAAGTAAAACCAGGCTGATGACTTCAACAAAGCGCAAATATAATGACGATTATATAGAGTTTGCCTTTATTCTTATTTTAGGTGTGCCGCGGAAAAAGAATTAGATTCAGTGTGCCGCGGAAAAAAATTAGATTCAGTGTGCCGCAGAGTAAAAAAGTTTGCGAGACACTGACCTATGGAGAGAAAATGGTTAAAGAAACTATGTAAAATACACCAGCGCTCAAATATTCAGTTATTTTAGCTGGGTATATTTCAAATTTTTGTATTGGGTTGGGTTGTTTTACCTCTGAGCGGCACTTTTTTGCACACCATGGGCTAAATGGCCAGGTCACATGGACCCCGAAGGCTCAGAGAAGGTTGGGGGAGGGGACCCACTGGAACAGCTGTTGGGAGACAGATGGTAGCCTCCCGTCAAGGCCATCCAGCGTGTTCTTTAACGTGCACAGAGTATGGCTCTCCCGCACACGGGGCCACGGCTTAACGTCCCATCCGACGGACGGCGGCCTTTCCAAACCCATCGGTGTCCCCTACTGACCGTGGGCAGGGCGGGGAATTTTGCGGAGATAAATCTCAACGCTGACCCAGCTGGGACTCGAACCTGGGAACTACAGATTACGAGCCTGGCGCGCTACCGACTGAGCCACCCCCGCCCTCAAATTTTTGTATTGATGCGTATCTATGTTGAATAAAAATTGAATTGAATGTTTATTGAGAGAGGGAATGCTGACAATATCAAACAGCCCCCTAATCGCAGACATGGGGCAAAGACCCGTTCCCCCACCACTAAAGGCTGAATCCATCTACACTGGAAGACTTCCTCCAATGTAGAATTTGACGATGCCAATAGAAGCAAAGAGTTCAGGTGCCTGCGATGACCTGCTCAGGATTATCCACCAGCTGATAAACATATCCTGTGAATCTATTCATTTGGGACTGTCAACCCACAAACAAACAGAAAACAGCGGAAGATTTTCCCTCCACAGAAGTCCACCAGTACAACAAATTCGGGATCCATAATCAAGCTTGGAGCCATAATTCAATCCAGTTCAGTCGGTTTAAATGGTCTGGACTGTGTGCAGACAATGTCAAACAGGACCTTGTTAGAATTGGTGTGCAGTGGCCAGATGCAGCTCAGGATAGACTTGCTTGGAGAACTAAATTGCACGGTCTGGTTGGACCTCCGTAGCCCATGGCTGCTTGAAGATGAGGGATGGGGGTGTATGGTTGACCACTCTTCAGCAGGGTAGAAAAAAAAGGAAAGTAGCCATAGTTGTCCAGATCAGTAGGCCACACTAATCTGGACAATTATGGCTACTTCCCTTTTTTTCTACCCTGCTGAAGAGTGCCACACTGATCTGGCAGCCTTACCTTCCCGTTCACTTCCATAAGAGAGCATCTCTTTTGAAAAGTACTAACGGTCTGCACCACGAGAAGGCGGGATCTGACATTAGGTGCAAGGCCTGGCCGGTTCTATGCATCATCACAGGGGATTGTGCATAGCTCTCCTTCCAGTGACTATCAAGCTACCATTTACAGACCATTTGTAATTTACCTTTAAAAAGGTAATTTTCTCTTAAAGCCAAAAAAATGCATGGGAAATCCCTTGGAATAAAGCAATTTACTGTTGACAAATGCAAATACTATAACCTTCACATTTTACCACTCAAAATTTAAACTTCCTAGCATAAATGCATCACTTGCAACTTCTAAGGTTTGCAATTTTCAAAAATTTCCAACGCTAAAGATCACTATTAAAATTTTTAGGATATTCAAAAGTGAAAATAGTAATATTTTAATTCGTATTTATCCAATCCAAAATATAATTTTTTATCTCAAAAGGAAAGTTTAAAGTATGCAAACAGAACAAAATGATCTTCGAATTTTTTTCTTTGAAAACAACCAAAAATTTAATGTGTAAAAATATTCAGGAAGGAATGGAAAAAATCTTTTCAGACCCAAATTTTGCTAGGAGTGCTTATACATAAAAAAATTCGAACTTTAATACATGATGTATATTTTTTTTTTGTTTTTGCTTATACGTTATGAAATTTTCTAACTTTTAAAAGTCCTTATATTTGGGTTCTGATATATTACAGAGTAAAGCACAAATCAATATAGGCCACACAATTTAAAATTTTTAAAAACTAATTCCTTTCAGTAAAGTTGCTCAAAAATGCACTTTTATGTTTCTATTTTAGAAAACTTTCAAAATTCCATAATTATTAAGCAGTTCAGAAGCAACCTAAAAATGACGTTAAAGTGAAATTGTATGAATGAAATGAAAATTTTAAGATTAGCTCCCTACCGTGATATAATGGCATGGGGTGGCATCACATGGTGGTTGGACACCTGCTTCGTTTCTGGCAGGCTAATGGCAAGACTTCATCAGTGACGTTATTCCTGTGGCACAACCCTCCTTCACCACCATGGCTGGACTCTGCAGCAGGATGCTACTGCATACACTACAAGTGCAATGATGGACATTCTTCCACGGACGCTATACTCCTCGAACTTATCACCCATTGAGCATGTGTGGGGCCTTATGGATGGTCGCCTTCGCCAGTCAACTTGGTGGAGTTGGATGCTGTTTGGAACGCCATACCTCAGTACACCATTAACCATCTGACTGATGAAATTCTAAGATGTCTACAGGCTTTAATGACATCTTGACACCTCCTCCCCCTCGAGATGGGCCTACTATGTCCCGATTAATCTGCAATAAACGCATGTACCTTATGTTCTAACGCTCAGTTTTTTGATCATTTGTACATCTACCCTCGTGGCTTGTCAACTTGGTTTTGTCACTTCGCGGTGTTACAATTTTCAGCAGTATGTAATACTATAACATCACCATTCATGCAGAAATCGTACGAGATAAAAGATGTTTTTGATCCACTAAAATTGAGCGAATTAGAATTGCGATTATTTGAATACACTATTTTTTGTACAGCTCACTGCAATAGCCTATACCGTGAATGGCTATATAAAACAAATCTGAATTAGAAATAAAGAGTTTCCCCCTGGAAACACTATTATTATCTGTGTCCATGACTTACTCGGTTTCATGACTATGTGTTTATTATCCGTGTCCATGACTGACTCGGTTGTATGCTACTCAACCCATCATTTTGGTTACTCGAAAAAATTCCATTAACATTCATCATAAACAGAATCAATATATAATTTCTATATACTTTATTTCCACACGTAATTCAAAATTTATATTCACGTGCGAAATTTTTTAACATTTGAATTTCTTAAAAATAAAAAAAAAAGGTTAATTTCTAATTTTTCGTTAAAAAAAATTGTTTAATAATCTTTGTGCTCTCGCACTGGAAAACGGGAATGCACAGAACTAATCTACACCAGAAGCAGTGACAAGTACCGCCTTAAACGTGATAGACCTTGTGTTGATGCCTGAAAAACCCTGAAAATATTAAATCTTTAATGATGTGATGTGCATTGAGGTTTTAAATTGTTAGGTTCATCTGTTTTTCCTGGATCGACATAACAATTTCACACTGTCGTCGGGAGTTGTTAAAGGTATTTAAAAGTAGGGCATAAAATCTAAACGTTTAGGATTTCAGTGAAACAGCTGTTTTATTCGATGACAACGCCTATTATGGCCCAGGTAATAATACTGACCAAGTATGGTTGGGAATAGTACCTGCTGTATGGGATGGGGGAGGCATGACCACCACCCTGCCAGTTGTGAATGCCATATGCACTGAATAGCCAAAACATTATGACCACCTGCCTAATATGATGGCCCTCCACGTGCCACCAAAACAGCTCTTACCCGGAAGGAATGGACGCTACAAGATTTTTAACCCTTTAACACCCGGCATTTTGAAATGGACTCATCCAAATAATGCTATTCCATTGTCTTTAATACCTTCTACCCTTTTCTGAAATTTCCTGGGCATTAAAAGGTTAAAGATATCTTGTGGTATCTGGTACCACACGTTACCAGCAGATCGGATATGCAGTTCCAACACAAACCACAGATGCTCAATCGATGTCTGGGGAATTTGGAGGCCAGGGCAATATCTGGAATGTTTTGCGAACCATTCTCAAACAATCTGAACAGTGTCCACATTATCCTGCTGAACGAAGGCACTACTAAAGGGAAATACCATTGCCATGAAAGGATGTACTTGGTCTGCAATAATGTTTAGGTAGGTGATGGACGTCATAGTTTCCAGCACATGAATGACTGGACCTAGGGTTTCCCACCAGAACTTTGCCCAAAGCATTACACCTCCACCAGCTCGTTTTTATCCCACAGTGCATCTTGGTGCCAACACTTCCCCAATGGACGGCCAGGTACGACAGACACGTATGTGGCCATCCACATGGTGCAACAGGAAACGAGATTCATTGGACCAGACGATCTTCGTCCAATCACTCAAGACTTAGTTGTGATGCTTGCATGACCATTGTAGACACTTTCGACGGTGAATCAAAGTTAACATAGGCACTTGGGGGCAGCCTCAGGCTACGCATCCCCATTTTCAGCAGGGTTCAATATACTGCATGTTGTGACACATTACTCCCGTCACCAACATTCAAATTACAGGCAAGTTGTGCCACAGTATCTCTTTTGCTGGCTTGTACCATACAGGATAGCCTTCGCTCACCTCTAGCATCAATGACCTGTGGTCGGCCCACACCTTGCCAGCATATCGTGGTTTTTCCCTCCTTAGACCACTTTTTGAAGGTACTAACCACAAGCCTTGCAGTCTTGGAAATGCTCTGATCCGGTCTGGTCATTACAATTTGGCCTTTCTCATTTGAAGAACAAGAATAAAACTGATTAACAGAGCTCAGCATCATGTATTATTTATACCGTTTCACGACTTTCACAGGCGCCGTCGTTTACCTGCAGTTGCTTCGATTTGCATAAAGATGTGCTGATCATGTTTTGGCTCTTCAGTGTATATTACATGTATTTTTAAAAAATTTCTTTGCAGAACCACCAAATCAGAAAAAAACATACTGGAACGGGTTTCTGCCTCAATCTTTCGTCGTTATTCCCCCTTTCATTCGCATCATTTAGATCCCCTTCTACCCTTTTCTTTTTTGTTAGATTCAGGCCTGGTTTGGAAGATGTACACCAAGGAGGAGGCTAAAGTCGGATGATGAGGTGCAGTTCAGACTTCCTCATGCGACAGTCGAAATCGCTATAAAAAAAAAAATTAAAATTTTCCCCTAAGGCAGCTGCTTGCCACAGAGGTTTGACAGAGACCCTGTCAGTTTATACGCCATAGTAGAAAGTCCGAAGATGGTGGGACCTACAGAAAAACAACACAAGCATCTATTCCTTACCCGGGGCTCGAAGCCAGGTCCCTATGATCAGTAGCCAAGCGCGCTACCACTCGGCCAAGATTATTTCATGTTGAAAAACGTCTGAATAGGCATGGCGAATTTGAACAGATCATTAAAACACATTACTAACTTCTCCACTTTTCATTCAAACGATCCTTATATTTTACAAGTTAATCTCTTAAGGAATTAAAAAAACAAAACAGGAGTTTTAAACTTTAAAATCAAGAAATGGATATATCATATATACAAATCATAAGAAAAAAATTTACATTTCTGTTATTTTATTGTACTTCCGTCCATGGTGAAAAATCTTGTTCTTGTGAATATCAAAGAGCACACCAATGCAAAAAGAGAAAATATGTACACTGCTTTTACATCTTTATTCACATTCTTCTTTACAATGACGAATTCTAAAATACACGTATCAGCTACCCATTATATTATCACTTGAACAGCCTGAGAAAACTAATTTATCTGCTGCTCGTTAGGATGATACGGTGGAGCAGTGCAGTACAAACAAAATAATGCAAGAAACTGTGCAGACGACATAAAAGAAACGGGGTGCTGGTGTTTTTTCAGCTTACATTATTTTTACTAAAGCATTTAAACTGTTTAGCCACTTATAGTGTTAAAGGACAAAAATATTCAAGTCAAAATTTCTTATATTTAGGATTACAAAGGAATTACTAAAACCACGTGTCAAAATCCTGAATACACAAACAAGGAATGTTTCACACATTTTTTGTGGACAAATAAAGGAATTTTCTCATTCTTTTGGTCACATACTTCTTTTCTAATTTTGCCATATTTAATTTACATACACAATTATATGAAATCAACTTCATTATTTCAATAGTCACGATGAACTGTAACATGATAGCTGGAATGTAAACGATAACGCGTGAATTCACTTCATAGTACTCAAGGATGTATCAAGTGATGCTCATCATAGCATTTTTGTTTACTAAAATATGACCTATACGTTTTTTATTTTATGTCTTATTTTGATTACAAGAGGTAAAAATACAAATCCATATCAGCTCCGATTTTGCAGAATATGCAATTTTTAAATAAATGGAAAAAACAACAGTATGTATTTATTCACAAATACTAAAAAAGGTCTTATCAAATGTATAATTTTCAGCATTATTAGTTATGTATTTTTTATATTTTACCTGATTTTTGCTTTCGGAATTTTTAAAAATTCGAGTACAACTTTTCATTAAGGAGATAATAGTAACTAGGGCTGTGCCCCTGCAAATTCCTCCTCGCTTCATTCGACATCATAGACACGAGTTCACGATGTTGCTTTGAACTGAAGTAAAATATACGTATCTAATATGTAAACATTTCCAGCGCAAATTATATAGCAATAGTTGTATAATCAACGTTGGCAAATGTAACATCTTTGAAAGCCATACAGCTACTTTAATTTTGTAGTAGTAGTAAATTGGTACTACACCTTCCTTTGGCTATATTTAGCCTTTTTTTTTCAAATTTTTAGAAATCTGGAAGTTATTTATTAATGTTATGTCATGCAGATACTTTATGCAAGAAATAAAAGTCGGGTAGAATCCAACTTTTACTCAATGGACAGTTGTTAAAAAAACTTGAACCAATTTTAAAACAGAAAAACGTTTTTTTACCCTCTTGAATGTGACTTGAACCCGGAAAAATCCATGCTCTAATTAGAGTATGCTTTGCAAAATAATTTGGGTAACATTTCAACTAATATTCGGTAATACACTGCAAGTAGGGCAGCGACCTGATATGCAGCATCGTAACAAAGGTGAGGAGACTGAAGGCGCAGGAGCCACTGTATTTGTTTTTAAGTTAACCCTCGTAAATCCAGATGAATTGGGGGAAAGTGTAACGGATTAGTAGAGCAAAAAATGGCCTAACTTACGAAAAGCTTTGAACACAAGTGGTAAATTTATAGTACTGATATTATAAATACGTATGTAAATGTAGCTACTTTATTTATAATTTTCAGTTTCTATCTCAAACACTAAAATTTGTCTTTAAAAAATCAGACATTGCATCTAAGTCTTTATTTAAAAAATAAAAGAGGGACGGCGCATTTACTCATCAACAGATGACTCAAAAATATTGGAAGGCTGTTCAGGAATAATGGCATTCGAATCTGAAATCTGTATCAAAATTTTCTTTGAGAAACGCCTTTTTCAACTTTTATCACTTTCAACGTTAATGACAGTTAAAGTAACAAGATTTCTTTTTATACCACTTTTCAACTGCTTACGATCCGTAATTAAATCAATTATTTTCAACTTAATCAACAGAACACAAATTATACGTTATAAGCAATAACGCCCGTCATAGAGCCAACATTATCTTTTAAACTTTTCGAGATATTTTCACAAACGTTAAAGGTATTACGGATTTATTCCTTATAATCTTTAAAAAAAAATCGTTTAGTAATCATTCGTGATTTTTATTTCATTATATAGGCAATTTTTTCTTATGCATTTTATGCTTCGCTGTTATTCTTTTTATCATAAATGCATGTATCACTGTACAATTTCATTAGTCCTTGACTTGGGGAGGGGGGGGGGGCGTTAATACAGAATTTTGTTCTGGGGGCTAAAATAGTTCTAGCTCTGGCACTGCTATGTTTAAAGTCAGTCATAGTACATACAGTGCAAAGAGATAAGACAAAAGCAGAGGACCAGGGTAAAATTTAAGCCGAAAATGCAATGTATTGATAAATACATTGCATTTTCGGCACTCCTTTTTTTCACTCCTAACGTTATTCACAGCCTATACAATATTTGGAGAGTGAAGATCTAGGAAAAAGAAATCAATGGCGAAATGTCTCATTTAAAAAACTGGAATTTGAGCCCATCTTTCGAGTGTTATTTCTGATCAAAGTTAAAAAATGTCGACAAACGGAATGCAAGAAATTATCATAGTAATCCGCAAATTTGTAACCTTCTTTCCAGGTTTCGAGTCCAAAACACACTAGTGTATGTACAGTAGGGTCTCGTTTGGTTTTCTGGGCAGTTTCAGGACGAAGTTCTCGTTCGCCTGATTTTGTTTAGACATTTTTTAAATATTAAATGTATAGGAGATTTCGGATTAGCAAGTGAAAAATTGAGGCTAAAACTTCATAGAAAATCGTAAATTGGGAGCAGTCACAGTGAGCTTAAGTTCCCGTAAAGTGGAGACGCCTGCTCAATCCCTCAAGTTTTCAAAAGTGATAAACAGTTATATACAAAACTCCAAAAAGAATGAATAATACATCTGTAAAAGATCACGTAGCACCACTGAACATCTATATTTTTTATAGAGCAACAGAAAAATATGGCACAAAAATAATGGTTCTGCCAAAACTTAAATTGTCTGTTTTCCATTTGAAACTCTTCAAAAATCTATTAGTGTTTGGACTAGATCTGTCAATCTTCTATAAATTTCTTGTTATCCGAGAAGTTTTAAAGGAATTTTATTCGTCGGAACGCATAAAATTTTTGCGTATTTTTACATGTTATTGCCGACGAAACGAACCAAACTTTAGTTTCGCCTTAACTGATATTTAGTCTTACCTGTTTTCGTTCGCATATACTTGCGGAATAATCGTAAGATCTATATGTAGTTTTACTAGTGAAAGCAAAATGAATTCGTACGTTCACTCACCAAATTCGACAGGGGCCTATCAATGTATTATGCGAGTGCGGCGTCTCTCTCGCTGCAATATGCTACAGAAAATTTGGGGTACAGACTTTAGCAGGTGTAAATGAATTTTTCCGTTTTTTGCGATGTTTTTAAGTAGAAACAACCATAAGATCGATATTTCAAATTAATAGTTATATTTCTATCTATATGAACTTCGTTTAAAATAATTATAATCAGATTGGTATTCTAATAGTATCGTGAGCATTCATTGAAAAATTGCATACTTTCCATAAATAACGAGTCATCGTTCTCCTTGTGATTCGTAAAATAATTTTGTATATACGCTGTAATATTCGAGAAAAACTGCATGGTACGCAAACTAAATACATATATAGTATTTTTCAACCACTGTTGTTGCCATTCTAGTTGATCAGATTTTATTTTGGTCAACTATTTGTGGGGGCAACTGTCACACTATGCCATTCTGGAAAATAGTATTTGATGTGACACGAATATTTGCAATACGGCTCGTAAAGTTACATGATCCCACAATAGATCTCAGTGATAAACAGTTATATACAAAACTACAAAAAGAATGAATAATACCTCTGTAAAAGATCACGTAGCACCACTGAACATCTATATTTTTTATAGAGCAACAGAAAAATATGGCACAAAAATAATGGTTCTGCCAAAACTTAAATTGTCTGTATTCCATTTCATGAAGCAGAGATAAAACGGACACACTATTGTTTTACTAATCAAGGACACGCGACTTCCTAAGCCCATCATTATCCACTTATCACTGAGATCAGAGCAGGAGTTAGTGAAGAAAATCTCAATGCAGGTACAGTTGGGATTTAAACCTAGAAACATCGGGTTATGAATCAGGTAACATTACACACTGAGCTAACTCTAACCCCAAAAGCTGCAGTCAGTAATTTTTCATTTCCGTCTTTTAAATTAACATTTGTATTGTTAAACTGTTATTTTCTTTGTAAAAGTTAACGATTTTTTATTTTTTTTTAATATTTGAGCACCATTAGTTAAATGGAAAATTAGGCAATAAATGCGAAATGGTTTCATCCTGCTGGTTTGAGTTGATAAATTAATTTCGATCCGTGCTGTGCATTAGATGGTTACAATACGAAATTAATAACTATGTAACATTTAATCATCACCAAAAATAAGTACCTATTGCAGTAGAACTGAATTCTAATTTTGTAGCAATATCGAGATATAAATACATATCAACAAATTAGCAATTGTTTAGTCAAACATAACTTACTTATACTATCAGTCTAAAACGTAATAATTTAAGATTTTTTAACAATATTTATGGAGTAAACATTCTTGCCCTTCACCAGCACCCATATACTGTATAAGATGGAACTAAAATTTTAACCATACTTCAAACACAAATATACTGCCTTGTGCAGCAAATTTAGAATTAACATAACCTTAAAAATCAAACAGTTTCAATAATTTAATATTTCAAACTGTTTGTTCACGAAAAGAATAACTTTTTCACCTAAATTTTACCTAGAACCACCAAGATATTTATCGAAACCGAATTCCAAAAAACATAGATTTTCCCCCCTACCGAAACTGTTTGATCTTTATAAGATTTGTAACAAAACCATTACCGACTTAGAACATGTGCATTAAATTTAAATGTTCAACTAATTATCTATCTGCAGGTTACACATACACACCATCATCACCATCACACAACACTAATGAAAGAGATTCGAACTGGTAGCACATAGATACTATCAGCATACAATTTTCCTTCTTTGCTGCTGATGCATGATCTACTCTGTTCATAAGAGGCATTATAAGTCAGATTTCTTTAAAACTTCTTTTAGATTTTGTTGTCTGAAGGATGAAGAATAAGTACGCACTATTTCACAAATATTCTTGCATGCAACATTGTAAGTACAATCACCCTAACTTTTAAATAATGAAAAAAAGTAAAACTTTAGAAAACTTCACTCTGTAAATAACTGTTTAAAAACATTGACTCAATCTACGTTATAAACTAAAAAAAATATCTAACGAGATACAGCAAAAACAAATTCCACCTTAAAGTAGTACGACTATAAATTATAATTTGTATTTAAAGAGCGGGCGTCCAAGCCCGGGATTTTTAGCAGATAAAACACACAAACTAGTAGAGCCTAACCAACTGCCCATCACTACTGCTGCGTAACAGACTAATTGTTCAATTTCACTACAATTGCATCATGAATCTGGGTCATTCGGAAGTTAACTGACAAAAGGAAAACAGATAATAAAATTCACGAGGCAGCACACGAATTTCTGATCATGCGGCCCACTTTTAAAATAACGTGGAAGTTCCCGACTTAAAATAATAAATAAAATAAATACCCCCTCAAGCAGCTGCTTGCCACAGAGGTCTGACAGGAGCCTGTCAGTTTATATGCCACGGCCTATTTACCAAAAACTCTAAAACTACTGCAATAATGAAAAATCACTATTTTGAGTATGGAATTTTCTGAATTGGCAAACTATATATTACAGTGGCATACCCAAAGAAGAGAGATATATAGCTTGAGTATCCAAATACATAGTTTGAAAAATAATCAGAATTTCATGTTGTCTATATTTTGGAACACTGGATCATTAATGTTCTAGTAAAATAATATTCTGTATCGTCTTCTAGATTCAAACATTTCTTCATGTCCTTTAGTGGTAATAATGATAGTAAAACAAAGAAAATGCAATGAATTTTAGGATGTTAATAATTCATAAAAAATGATAAAACAAAATTTTGGTAGAGTAGATAAACATCGATAAAAAAATGTAACACTTATAAATTTATTGTGCAGTGGTAAAATTTTTTGTAACTCTTATATACATGATGTTAATGGTTTGGTTTGGTTGTTTGGGGTTTTTTGGCGCAAGAGCAACAGGGCTATATTGCGCCAAACAAAAAGATAGAAACTGATAAAAGTCGTTTAACCCACAACCAAATTTAAAAGACACAGAAACAAAAGCAGCTACATGATGTTAATAAAAGATTACTATGAAATTTTTGCAGTAAGTCAAAACTTGTCGGAAATTATTAGATATCCATAAATATTTTCAATATTGTAAATAAAAATAGAAGTAACCTATATCTTATTCGTATCACTGTTGAGTTAAGCATATCATAAAACATTTATCGAAGAGTAATCTCATATTTATTACGAAAATCTTCGAGTTCTTCAAAAATTAACTTCTATTATACCAGAAACCCTTGCTGTTTGTGAGAATGGTTATGTTCCTTAAAAGAGCCGTGGGTGGCAAAAAAAAGCTATCCACAAATCTGGAACTTTATGGTAAAACTGAAAGTATGGATGAACAATCAGAGAATACCATGGAAATATGTTTTATCGCAAGACTCGGTAAATACCTGTACATAAGAATAAGATATATCCAAAAAGTTTGAAAGAAAAATTCGTCTAGTTAAAAATAAGAATGTAACAGTGTTTATTATACATTTTTTTTTCATTGACAACTTACTGTCTGTGCACTTATATGACTTATTATACACACCTATGATAGCAGCACGAATATATTCCTCAAGGAGGAACATATTTGTATGAACATATGGCGATTCGTTCACTTGATATTCTTGAGTATGACATGCTGTATTTCCAATGCCATATAATTTACTTAAATTTAGCTTTTCTGCCAGTCATGATTACTGCACTATCACATTAAGAAACTTACTGAATTTTTAGTTGAATTAAATGAAGATTGAATGTAGATATTAGAATTCTCAAAGACAACCTCAATGAAGTATGAAACTAAACTGACAGTGAGAGAACACACAAATTGTTGAACGTCACTTGCAAGATTTTCACACTTACTTATATCACTAGTCTATTACAGCATTATAAGCTGTGTTGTTGTTTAACCTCTGAGCGGCACTCTTTTGCACACCATGGGCTAAATGGCCAGGTCACATGGACCCCGAAGGCTCACAGAAGGTTGGGGGAGGGGACCCACTGGAACAGCTGTTGGGAGACAGATGGTAGCCTCCCGTCAAGGTCATCCAGCGTGTTCTTTAACGTGCGCAGGGTATGGCTCTCCCGCACACGGGGCCACGGCTTAACGTCCCATCCGACGGACGGCGGCCTTTCCAAGCCCATCGGTGTCCCCTACTGACCGTGGGCAGGGCGGGGAATTTTGCGGAGATAAATCTCAACGCTGACCCAGCTGGGACTCGAACCTGGGAACTACAGATTACGAGCCTGGCGCACTACCGACTGAGCCACCCCCGCATTATAAGCTGTAATAAGCTACAGATAAGGCAAACATACCTTATCCATAGCTCCCATTGATGCTACTTGCCCAGTGGCATATCCAAAGGAAAGTTGGGTTATTTTACCTCTGTGCGGCACTTTTTTTTGCATACAATGGGCTAAATAACCAGGTTACAATGCCCCCGAAGGCTCAGAAAAGGTTGCTGGAGGGAACTCACTGGAACAGTTGTTGGGAGACAGATGGTAGCTGCTCTCAAGGCCATCCAGAGTTTTCTTTAACGTACATAGTGTATGGCTCTCTCCCATAACAGAACCACGGCTTAAAGTCCAATCCAACATACAGTGGCCTTTCCAAGCCCGTTGTTGTCCCCTACTAACCACGGGCAGAGCAGGGTGTTATGCAGAGCTAAATTTCAATGCTAGCCCAGCTGGGACTTGAACATGGGAACTGCAGATTATAAGCAACCCTATCCCCTCCAGAGGGAGGCATCAAACCTCCAGAAATGCAGCATTTGGAGGTATCTGAATTAATGGTTTTTGAAATTGGCCTAAATGCAACTTTTTTTGCCGCACACCACTAACCTTAATCCTCCAAATGGATTTGCCACTGAACACATACACTTAAGTGACTACAGAGGTTGTTCACACGATTGTGGTTTGCTTTCTACCATGTAAAGTGACATTTTGTATGTGTGTAGATTCAAAGCCATATATTGTCAATTTTTTTTTTTATACATTCGTAGTCTGTGGATTGCTACATACTCTCATTACGTCCTTAACTTGCTGAAAAATACCCATCAATACCAGATTTAGTGTTTATAAAATTCTCACCACAAATACTTATGCAAATAAGACAAAGTGTACAATGGGAACTTCACTTGAATGAAAAATTATTTTAAGCTTTCATAGCACAATAAATACAGCAGGTAGCCATTCCTTAGTAGTATATGAAAGGTAACAGTTAACAATTTTCTTTTAAGTTATTACTGAACTTTTAAATAAAAGTTATTTCTCCAGTCCTAATGTAAATAAATAAGCAAGGTGTGTCAAAGTGGAAACAATGCAAGTCAGGGATATTCAGTTATTACATTTCAAAGCAGGCCAGATTTTTCTTTTATTTTAATTTTGGGACTTCATGGGCTGGAGATGAAGTTAAAAGTATACACAGACCAAAGATGAAAACAAGGTGTATACAGAAGTGAAAAGTAAAAATACAATCATCTATTGCATATTTCTTCATTCACCTATCTGCTTACTTTCCATATCTCTTTTGTGAAAATAAATACATCTTTTGTTTCAATCACATATTCTCCACAGGCCACTAATTTTTTCCTGTAATCCATGGGCTGTCATTTGAGTAGAACTGACGTAGGTTTCATGGTTAACTATAAGGTTTATATAAGGTTTTCTATAAGGGTTCTATATATATTTTTTATATAAGGTTTCTATAAGGTTTCCCCAATGACTAACAATTTATTATTACAGTTTATAATAATCTGTTACATTTACCGTTGGGGTATTTTTTGGCATAGGCAATAACTCATTGTATTTTACTTTATTAATGATTTATTTACAAAAACTAGATTGTAAAGTGGAAATATCTATGGCAGCATTGAAACCTTATTGTTGAACCATTAGTTGAACAAAATTTTAAAATCTCGTTGTCTGCATTTGTTTGCAGACAAGATTTTTAATCTTATTGTCTTTCTTGTGGACTCATTAACAGACACTAAAAACATTAAAATGCAGCTAAATAACCTACAATCTATATGATGTCTGCAATTATATTAAGTATATTTACTCCCAAATTCTTTAACGTTTTGTAATAGATGTAGTGAGAATTAATTAGAAATAATTTTTCTAACGTCTATCATTAAATTTACATATCAATAGCTAACACTATTTTGACATAATTTTCTGAGGTAGTAGTATCAATTAAATGTGCTACAGTAGTAGTGAAATGTAAATAATTTTTGTAAGCTTTGATGCAGAGGGTCACTATTTTCATCGATGTGACCTCAATTTAGTTTCAAAATACTCAATACAAAAATTCTCAAACACAATTTTGCTAGTCTTATTTGTAACTTCAATAAGTTGAAAATTATGCTGTAACTGTAATTTAAACTTAACTTTTAATATAATACTATCAGATTAAGAAAAAAAATTATTTATATACTGGGGAAAAAATGTTATGAGCATCTGTTTCTAGTTAAACAGCGATTTCCAAGTGGAATGTTGCATGCAACATCTATGAGCAACACAGAAGTTACCTAGTAATAGTAAAAAAAATCCTTTTAGTAGTAGATCCTTGAATATTATAGCTAACATATGATCAAACAATAAAAACTCAGTTTAGTGAAAGCCACAAGAACAGTAGATTCAGTGGTAAGTGCATAAACCTCTCACAAACTTGTGGATTCAAACATGAGATCTTATTTCACACCAGATACTCTACCAGTTGAGCTAAGGCAGTGGCAAGTCACTTGTTTATGCACAATGACGGAGTCAGGTTAAGAGGCACTCTTTTTCCATTTAAATTGATGGCAACAAAGTACTTTATAACCATGGACTTAATTTAGCAGATTATGGGCTTATTATATACCATAGGTAACAGCATCAGAGTGCTTGATGTTAATCAACCCTACCAGCCATAGGCAGTGATCAGTTTGAATCAAAACTCGCAAAAGTGAAAAATCACAAGACAGTTAATTCAACAGTAGGCACTTGAAAGAAAAAAGCCTTTTGGACTCATGTAAGTCAGGGTGGCAGATTGGTAGATTTATTTTATGCCTGCCTAACATTAACATGAATATGAATATCAATAATTTGTAAATAAACATCACGGAACCAAAAACAAAAAGTTGTGAACCACTGATTTCAAAGTTGGATTTAGCCACTGTATGCAAAAAGAGTTCAGAGTGGAATCATATTAAGGGCAAAATATTTAAAAATATTAAACAGATTATGAGTTAAATAGGCTGAATACTAATGATTGAAAATCATTATGGAGCATATTTCACAAGTGTATTAGACATCTAGCAAGTGAGTCACCTCTAGAGAAACTTATTTCACATTTTATATATTACGAAATTATAACTATACATTATCTACAAAATTGATTTGCCATGCATATTCACGTTATCCTTTCATTGGATTACATTTCATTTATATGACACTTTTCACTTAGCAGCCTTTCAAGTTTCAAGAAAAAATTTCATTTTATGAAAATTTAGTTATCTCATTGAAAATTTTTTTCTGATTTACCACATGAAGAACATAAAATCTTTCCTGCTCCATTTTCAATATTATAAGAGTTTAAAAGTGAAGCTTTTTTTCCCCCAAGCCATTTCTTTTGATGAAATCAATGAGAAATGAGGCAGAACAAATATATTACTTGGTCAACAGAAATAAAACACGATTAAAAACTGTACAATTCACCAAAATGAGTGAAAATTGAGATGTGTACATATATTGATAAGTAAAATAAAAATAGAAAACTTATTACGTGTTTTACTAGAATTTCAATTCATTATATATCACCTGATCTGTATATCTGATTTGTTTTTTTGTAACAGTATTTAATGATACATTTTTTTAAATGCTTCTATGAGGAAGAAAATTATTTTGAAGAGTACCAATTTTTGCTAGCATTTAACATGATTTTATTTCAAAACTTTATTTATATTGTTATATGCCTCTTAGTTATATAACACATTTACTTTTTTTTATATTAGTTTTCATATTGTTTTCAATCACAGAAAACATTTATTTAACCACCTTACTGATAAAAAAATTGCAGAAATCAATTTTATTTTGCACTTTAATCCATATTTGTAATGAAAAATGTGGAAAGGCCATATAATATTACTTTCTTAATATTATCAAGACATTCTGTATGTAATCAAAATGAATACATCAACTGCCATAGCACAGGCATCTTTATATCTGAATCACACACAAACCAGAATGCTATGAAGTCAAACTGTTTATTGTAAGAAAGAAAAACTCATCTTTAATTTTGATGGAATAACCGACACATTAATTTTAATACGTAATCACTTATTTTTCTGCACTTAGTGATCTTTCCAGACTGCTATTCTTGTAGATATGTTGATATAAATATTGGTGTACTAAGTGGAATGTTAATATGCATTGAGTGGAATGAAATATTAAGTTTGAATTTGCTGTTAATTACATTAATACAGATGATGTAAACTCCTTATTCTTTAAAATACAGATGTTTGAAGTGAATAGACATTATGCATAACTTCCTTAAGTTACAAACGCTTTTAGACATTCTATGATTTAATTTCTATCAATATAATGCTTCATTTTTCTCACAATCATTATCTTGATGAAATAGCCTTCCAGTAACATACCTTTCAAGGTTCAAGCCTTCTGTTTATAGGAGAAACACTGGAATGCAAGCTGGAAATATGTGATTAAAGAAGGCAAAGAAAAATATGTATATTTATCAAGATTCATCAGTGAGATGTTATGAATTCCATTTCTTCTTAAGACAATACCATTTTACCCATTCCAATTAAAGATAAGTTTCTAGCTGCCATTCCCTTGAAGCAGTTATATTAAAACTCAGCCTGGCAGTTGTACCCCTTCCATCTCCTTTTGCTAAGATAAAGATTGCACCAATACAAACATTTACTTCTCCAGCATATAAACCAGGTGGATAGCAGTGGTACCACTGCTGAGTTCAGTGTTAAAAGATTACTGTAATATAAGGATTTCTCAATCTGCAGTCTGTCTAAGTTTAAAACCGTTATAATAAACTATATATAAAAAATTATGCACAAAATATGCATTTTTACTGTATATATATCTAACTTACTTAGTAAGAGTTATTAAAACAAAAAGCTAATTGAATCTGCCTCTAATCATATTTAGAAGTGGTCCATGGATGCAAAATAGTTGGGAATCCCTGATTAATGCAAATTACATCAGAGTGTTTTACTGGGAAAATATTAAACCTATCAAGTATTGTAAATTTTGATGATAGAGGATGAAAAAAAAAATTCAATCTCATTTGAGCTCTTCTACAGGTAGCTGAATACTTTCTAAAAGTAACTACATAATAGTTTAATGTAATAGATTATCTAAGGCATAGTTCCTAATTATACATTCAACTTCAATCAATATACAAAATTCAGAAAAAATTACATCATGAGTAATAAATTACCTTCTACTGTTTTGCTACTCTTTTA
This sequence comes from Ryuthela nishihirai, assembly GCA_038380435.1. Lineage (NCBI taxonomy): Eukaryota > Metazoa > Arthropoda > Arachnida > Araneae > Heptathelidae > Ryuthela > Ryuthela nishihirai. The sequence goes on from JAWZYU010000028.1 coordinate 36,195,165, forward strand.
TGATTTTTTTTTTGCTTTAAGTTTCCTTCTTATAAGTTAATATCAGAGGATTTGTCTTTTTGCTAATCATTCTATCAGGTGAGATTTATGTTGTTTTTTTCAGCCACTTGAAAATTGAATTCATGTATTTAGTAAACAGCAGAATTTTTCGATGGTTATCTATGATTAAATCGATGCAGCTACTTTCATCCCTCAATAAGCATATAGTAAGAGTTAACACAGCACTGAAGTAAAAAAATAAACTGTTAAAAAAATGGCAGTGAAACATTCACAGATTACTTTGTAAGAAATAGTTGCAAAATGCAGAGTGAAAACAAGATAGCATAAAGGATATGTGTACAGCCATCCCATGGTCGAGTGGTTAGCGTGCTTGGCTACTGATCTAAAGGACCTGGGTACGAACCCCAGGTAAGGTATGGATGTATGTCGTTTTTCTGCTAAGGTCCTGTCAGAACTCTGTGGCAAGCAGCTGCTTGAGGGGATATTATTTTATTTATATGTGTACACTATTATAATTGGCACCGAATCTTATTGCTTCTTAGAACTACTTTTGCATCATTTGTAGTCAATATATTTAGGAATTATAAAAAAAAAATTAGTAGAAAGAATAGCAAAAAGATTGGGTTGTTTTACTTCTGAGCGGCACTTTTTTGCACACCATGGGCTAAATGACCAGGTCACATGGACCCCGAAGGTTCAGAGAAGATTGGGGGAGGGGACCCACTGGAACAGCTGTTGGGAGACAGATGATAGCCTCCCATCAAGGCCATCCAGCGTGTTCTTTAATGTGCACAGGGTATGGCCAAGGCTTAACGTCCCATCCGCTGGACAGTGGCCTTTCCAAGCCCATAAGTGTCCCCTACTGATTGTGGGCAGGGCAAAATTTTGTGGAGATAAATCTTGATGCTGCCCAAGCTGGGACTCGAACCTGGGAAATACAGATGACGAGCCTGGCACACTACCGACTGAGCACTACACCCCTGCCCCTAGCAAAAAGTTATTTATTACTAGGATAATCATTATGTAATAAGAAATTTTAAGTAGTGCAATATACTAAAATGCTTTTATATAGAACTTCAATCTTTGAATTTAAGTTTTTGGGCAAAAGTACCACGATTTAAAAAAAAAAAGAGCAAATCCTAGTATAATTTGGTCTGAATTTTGACACTTATGTGCTTATAGCATAATGAATTTTATTTTTACTTATGCAGCACAAATGAGCAAGTTTAATCTAAAGATTTAATGCATAATTGCAGTCATAACTGAGCAACAAAATATTTCTTACAAACTACAGTGCAAACTATATACTGTACTTAGTCAAATATGAAAAGGTTTATTTTTTGTCAAAAAATTTCTTGGAATAAGGTCAAATTTTCCACAGATGTTCTTGAGTGAGGACTATGCACTAAATGCACTACAGCATTTTTATACTTATGCTACTCTTTAGATACTATAATTGTAGCACAAAAGTGACAAAACATTAGGATTTAAAAATTTCTCCATCATTTGAATCAATTTTTTTAATGAACAGACCAGTACCATTTTTTGCTTTGATCTGATTTTGTATTTTTTTGAGACCTGGCCAATTATCCCATTGAAAAAATAAAGAAGTTACAATAAGAGGTAAAACTGCCTAATCTTTGGATTCATTAAATATTTTACTTCAAACTAAAATGTGCTCAAAATACTGAACTTAATAACAAAAAATATATTAACTTGTTACACTTTTCGCATACAGTTTTGTCTTTCATATTTTCTGCTGCAGATATTAAAATTTAATTATCATAAGCAAATCTTTTGAACCTCTGTCAATGCATATCTTCCAAACAAGTGAATATGTCCACCTTAACAAGTTCTGTGTATTTCAGTGTACAAGTAGAATGATATATAATAAGCCTTTACAGACGAAGCTTATGAAATATTATGATTGAACATGTATTCTGACAATGGGAAATCAATATTTAAGAGCTTGAAGCAATGATTAGGAACCTTAAAAAATTGTGATGTGGTACATAAAGGTAATTTTTTAATTATAATAATGGATATTTTCTAAATTGCAAAATTTTTTTATGATATGAAATGTATATGATTTTTTATAAAAGTAGGTTACATAATAATAAAATCTGCAGGACATTAAAGTTTAAAAATTTTGTTTGTATAGTTTACATATATTGTTTTCAAACAACAAAAAAAGTTATGAATTACAGAACTGCAAACGTTTATGCTGTTATTGCCAACATTTAAAATCAAGGACCATAGAGAACCAAGCCTTAGATATTTGTACAATAAATGTTTTCATTAAAAACTGAGGATAAATTATCAAGGTTAAAGAAAATCTACAATATATTACTATTAAGATAACTATCCCTTTTGCAAAACCATCTACAAAGAAAAACGTTTTTGAATTTATAACCTAAACCTCAAAATCACACTAACTTTGACATTTTCATATGTAAATATAAGCTACATCCTTAATTTTTATTAATTACTGTAATAACCGCATGCTCACTATAATAGTAAAAGTACTGGGAAACCCAACATGCACCTCATATAGTCAAATAAGTTTTATAACTTCTACTGCAAGATTAGAAATAAGTTCAAGATGTAAATAAAAATTGTTCAAATACCTTGAGAAATGCCCGTTATGGATGTTAGAACATTTCACAGAAGTATTTCAAATACTTTCTAAAAATAGTAATAATGAGAAATTAAAAAATAGTAAAAAAAAACTCAATAATGAGAATTTATTTGGAATGCTACTTACAATATAAATAATAACAGTAGTAAGAATAAATTTACTATAAGAGAATTTTTAGAAGTTCATAATGGTTCTTCAGTCAGATTTGGAATAAAATTTCCTAGAACTACTAACTCAGCTGGTGTCTTCCATTTTCTGCAACTCATTGAATAATGAATTAATTCTAAAAAAAAAAGATTTGCTTTTTTTTTTTCAAACTTTTCTTTAGTCTCATTTTACCAAAAAACTTGTTTTAGAAGTAAGAACTTTAAATATGGCTTTCCACTTGCATATCACAAAGCACACTTTTACTAATATATTACATATGTTATAATCAAAATTACATTAAATTCAGTATTTGTTGTGTACAAAGTGTTCCTTGGAGTCTCTGGAATCAAAATTACCTAGAAACTTTTTTTTTCATTAGTAAGGTTTAGCACAATACACATCAGTGGTAAAATTTAACTTGCTATTAGTTGAAGTGAACATATTTTTAAAACTATTTTAAAATTATGATATATATATATAAATAATAAGTCAGCCAGAAACATTTAATTCCTGGCTAATTATTTGTTTTCCAATAAAAATTTTGAAATGTGCATGAAACCAACAGATACACAAGGCTGTCAGTGAATTATTTGGTACAATGCTAATCAAAGCTCAAGAAATATACAATGAACATTTCAAATAAACAAAATATAGTATAAATATCCAAATTAAACAAATAAATTTTTAACACTGTAATAAGACTAGATTTTATAAAATATTTTAACGTATGAAGCTGGCCAGTTTTATAGCAGAACTCCACCGTTATACTCAATAACATGAAGAAATTTAGAGCATCCATTTACAAATATGAACTTTATAACATTCAAAGACAATCAAATTTTTTTACAAGACTAATGACAGATACATACTGATAACTAAAGAGAACACTGGTTCCACAATTAGACAGTAACTGTTACTCTACATACAAGGTTTCATTGTTAGTAGGGCATAAAATTTCAAGTCCTAAGTTATTCATTAGTTACATTTATTGAGAAAAACAACATATGTAAAATTTTAATAAGTTGCAAATATTTATAGCTAATTTGAGATCACCTGTAACCCACCAAAACTTGAAACAGCAGTACTTTTTCCAAGAACTCTTTTCCTCCATATTTCTGAAAACAATTCTTGCACCATTTTTAACAGCATTTATTCTACATATGCTGATACACTTTTATTTTAGAAGCTTATATTTTGCTGCTCAACCAACACTCTGGCATTTTTTAAGTTTGAAATTTTTTGTATAAAACTTTAGCAGTCTTTTGAAGATGTTTAGCTGAGTACCAAAAAAGATGCCATTAAATATTGCAAAATAATATTATTTAACTTAGCTTTTAACTAGCAGATCAGGAGATCTTTGTGTTGAAACATTTTCGTAAAGGCTTAGCTTTATATAAAGGTGCTTGCAAGAAATATGTGCTTTATAAATTTTAAGTGCTTCAAATCTGAGAATACTGCATAATTTGGCTAAATCACTATCTTGCATTTATTCTAGGTATGCAAACTCTTTCAATTTAGAAGCTTTTATTTTGCTGCTCAACCAACACTATGACATTTTTAAGTTTTAAATTCTTTGCATAAAACTTCAGCAGTCTCATGAAGAGATTTAGCTAAGCAGCAAAAAAAGGTGCTATTAACAATGAAAAAAAAATTCATTCTCAAGCTCTGCTTACAACAAACATTAAAATTTAGCACTCTGCAACTGCACAAGGGAAAATCTTGCCCTTTTTGGTGGCAATTTTGTTGCTTGCTGTACATTCTATAAACAAATGTAACCAGCAATTAACCTAACAACTTATCAAGTGGAAATGTCCTTGCAAATGCAACAATTTGATACCATTTAAAAAATTTTCTGTTTCTTGAGTAATATCTTTAGTATATATGAAGTCACAACTACTCTGTGTGACCTTAATGCCATTAAAATGGCCATTACTCATAATGAAAGGAATCAGAGAAATGCAAATAAAGGATTAAATTGTACATATATATAAATCATGAAATTTTAGCTTTATATTTGATAAAGAGAACACGTCAGTTAAATTTTATAACTGATTAGTAACTGTTGTTAATCAATATCACATATTACCCATTTTGACAAAAATCATTCAGCACCATTCCTATAATATTCAAGATATTAAAACTCCTGAAAAATGTTAAGAATAAGACTGGTGACTGTCATTGAAAGGGATGAGATAAACCATTATAGTTAGTTCAAAATAAGATTTATTATATTTTTAATCACCCTATAATATTCTCAATTTTAGTACTAAAAATTTATTTGAACATGCAAAAAAAAGCTTAAAAGCAGTATATACTTTCTCTAATTGATAAAACCAGCATTATCTTTAAATGCCAAATGCAGTTATCAGAATACATACATTTTTACAGAACATCCTATCATACTGCAATAATGATATAAAAATAATAAACTCTTCTAAACAATAAGCAATATAAAAGTATAATAGTGACTAGAATTTCACACACTTTGACACGATTCAAAACTACAGCTTATTGCCACTGTTAGGCTCAATAACAAGCTGGTCACAGTTTAAGAATATTGCATAATACAAGGCCTTTTCATACATAATACTTAAAAATACCTAAATAACTTAATTGTTAGCAACATCTTAAAAACTTGGATACATTTTACTATGATGTGAAATATATGACAATGTTGTTGCAGTGAGACTTACTGACAGGTGTAAATAAATTATGTTTTAGATGAAATATCTCTAACAATGAATTTCTGTGACTGATCTGTCCAACAAATAATTGCTTGAAGAATTTCAAATAATTATATTTTGTCCAGTAGTAGTGTGAAGTAAAATGAAGCAAAAAAAAGTTAAATGCTCATCTAAGTATAACCTTAATAACAAAGTTAGCTTAATTCATATGCAACAAGATACACTTTGGATAATTTTAAAATATTTCATTTGTTTTTATTTTTTATACAGCAGATCTTAATTATAGCTCTGAAGAACTTGAATCACATACAGTAAAACTTGTTTAGGTAGTATCTCAGTACAATAAATTTCATTTGAAACTTTTTTCCTTTAAGAAGGCAGACCACCTGCATAAGGCCACTTCTAATTGGTCCCAGAGGTGGGGGGGGGGGGGGGGGGTCTTAGGTTTTGCTGTATTTGATCAGGTATTTACAATGAGAAATACACTGTAGCACCAATTATATTCAAGTCATTAAATCAAATTTGTAGAGAATATATGAAAAAAAATTAATACTTAGAATATTTATATTTATCAAAATTTATACTTTTTTGATACAGATAAATCCAATGTCTATTGAGTTAATTTACACTAAAAACAATTAGCTTAATATATTCTAATAAAAAATTTTTTTAATAATGATTCATTGGGAAACAATTAAAAAAATTGGTCATTGCCTAATTATTAAAAATATATTAAACCAGTTTTTTTCTCAAATCACTAATTTAGACTATACACCTATCCCTCGATTTACACGGTACTCAGTTCACACAATTTTGGCTTTGCACGGTCAAAAAATGCAACCAGTTTTGATTGACACGGTACTGACTGAGATCTCCTTTCTATGTATGTCTCAGTCAGTACCGTGTCAATCGAAACGGGTTGCATTTTTTGACCGTGCAAAGCCAAAATTCTGTTAACTGAGTACCGTGTAAATCGAGGGATAGGTTTATTTTATAGCAGCTTATATATTCATTTCATTCTGTATGTTTCTACTAAAGAACTTGCTAGAATGATTCATAATGCTTCACCCCAAATAGTTTTTCAGAATATGAAACTGATGATGAAACTGATTCTGAAAGTAAATATCTACTCCACCAGTAAGTCTTACTCCAACCATAGCATTCAATTGCTTTATGCCACTCGCCTAAGAGTGCAAATTTAATAATATATGTATGTGTGTGGAGTGCATTCTCAAAATTGCATTCCAAAATACAATTAATGTGGTGAAAATAATCTACATATATTTACACTAAACACATTTGGTTTGAAGTTTAATGGCACATTAGCAACTAAGGATACAAAGCACCAAGCAAGTTCAGAGACAGCAATGTAAGCTAACAATTATATCTAATACTAAGTTTACTATGTTATCTGTGACAGTTTTTTCAACACTTTCCTCTGGATTTTGCATTTAGTTTTCAATATTGTCTTCCTTCTAATAGTGAAAACTTTATGAACTAAATGTTTAACTTCCTTTAATACTTTTAATGTTACAAAATGTTTTTCATTTAGGTATTATCCCCCCCCCCCTCCCATATGGTGTGTGAACACTTGCCTGAAAAATCTGCAATTTCAATCTGATGCATAATTCAATGAATTTTAGCTACAATAGTAATACCCTTTTTTTAAACTATTTTTTTTAAAAGAAATTACCTAATTCTGATAAACTTAAACCAATAACAAAACTAATCTTTCAACATATAATACTTATTAAAAAAAATCTGAGAAATTAAACTGTCTACTTCTACTTTTCTACACAGGAAATGTGTATTGTGGACTTGACATCAATTAATGCCAGCTGGAACTTCTCAGACTGCCACAGTAAATTGTTGCCTGAAGTAGATCTTTAGTATATTTAATTTTTATCCAGAAGAGGAAAACTGTATGAGCAATCTTTCATGTCTGTCATTCAGTAATCAATACATATTAAAAGATGTATAATGTTGTTTGGTCTTGATATTCACCAATAATGCAAGAAGAATAGCTATTTTATAATATGTGTTGTGAAAAATATGAGAGAACATTAATTTTATTTATAAGATTTTTATCTGCAAATACAATATTTAAAGAAAGAATTTAAATGGCTAGCTTTCCCCCCTTATTTTCAGTTAAGGAATGTAAAAATAAAGAATTTAGTTTAAATTTACAATAGTAAATCTAGAACTCCATAGAAATTCATGTTATGCTAACTGATTTAGTAGTTAGAGAACCTAAATGCAGTTCCAATAGGGATTCCCTTGCATTAGTTCTAATGCAGGTAGATTCCTGCATCTGCTTCTGAACCTGCTTCAGTGCACCACTTTTCACAGAAAACCCCACATAAACTAGAAGTAGTTTTTTGGTTTGCGTTTTATGTAGTACAGTAGTTCTCAACTTTCCTACTATAGCAGCCCACTTTCACTGTTAGTATACCTCATGTCCAGGATAATCATAAAACAAAATTCTGTTTAGATTACATTATGTTAACATTTGCTGAGATAGAATGGTGACCCATTTGAAATCTTTCTGCAACCCACAGGTTGAGAACCACTGGTGTAGTAAGATAAGAAAAAAAATTATGAGCCATTGCAGTTAGATAAGGAGTATTGCTCTAACAGGTCTGTAAACCATTTTATAAATCTAACTGATCTATTCATTTTTGGGTCTTTTTTCATTTTCTCCCCATCTTACAAAATTAAAAATTTAATACTTTCTTTCCCAGAACACAAATAGTATATTAAGGTTTCAGTCAATACTATAAAATTAGGATTATTTCAATAAGTTTAAAACTGCTTTCTACATTTTCTACATATACAACAGATTTATCATGTCATTGTGGAAGACTGATATTTTAAAAAACTGCAAGAATGTATGTGTACATAAAGTAACTCAGATGCCATTGAATAATTATCACTTATTATGCTGTAAATCATAAACTAAAAAAATACTTAAAATTCATCGACCTACTTTTTATCTCTAATGCTGAAGTATATTTTGAAGCATACTCACTTTTAGTGAGCAAATTTATAAAATACTAGACTTTTTTTTGCATCTTAATGACTACTTCCAAAATAGTAATGATTTCTTTTGGAGGAGGGAATACACTGACTGCACTAAGTTTACATATAATAGGAACATTGCAATCCAGTGCCACTTTAATTGTGGAACAATGAGGTATATGTTGTGCCACTTATCTCCTAAAATCTAAAAGCAATATGCACATAAATGCAAGTGTAAAATTTTGTAGCTTCATATTAGAAATAAAAAAATATAAGAATGCACTACATATACATACATACAATGAAAATATTGTAACCTATAGGTAAAACATTTTCTTTACAAAACTGATGATTCTGGAATGTGTTCTTGAGAATGGTGACTATACTGTTCTGTGCATTTACATCAACAAACTTTTATATATATATTACTTTTTGTTTATGCATGAACCACAATTTTCATTTTAACTAATGCTAATGTGAGAACTGCTAACAGCCAAATACATATTCAAAGTTTGATCTACTTGTTCTAGTACTCACACAGACAGCAGATATGTTTGTCATTTTTAAAAGTCTGCAGAGCAGATACTTTATTTTTTAAGTGCAGTTTCAGTCTAACTTAAAAGAATGCATTTATGAAAACAATCTTTACAATCTCACTTAAAATTGACAATTTAACAATTTATTTTATCAGAAAGTAAATCTGAATTGCTATTTATGTTTAAAGCCATGAAATTTTTCATTAATTAGAAAAGGTGCTCCTGAAAAATTGTATGATAATTGGAAACATTTGTTTTGATATCTGATTTACCCTAAATCACTACATGTGCCATGCCATTCAATGACAGACTTCAATTTGCTTATTATATGAACAAACATGCATGATGAGTTAACTCAGTATTATATGACTGATTATGTGAATTCTTGTACCATAAATAATGACAAATGATATAAGAGTATGAATGGCACTGATGCTACAATTGCTACACCAAACTGCTAACAACTCTCATGTTAACAACATATGTAATCTATATAAACCAAAAAATATAACAATATTTCTGATTCATACTCTTATATCTTATGCAAAATGCAACACTTCACTAACTTCAGCTTCCAAAGTGTTTTGATTACTACAGAGATGCAGAAACATTTTATCATTGAAGCTCACCAATTAATGCTAATTGACAAAAGATCCAAAACATTGCCCCACATTAAGAGATCTATATTATTTCATAAAATAGTCTACGCAAGTTTGTGTTGTATAATTTGGCTAAGTGTTTTGAGATACAGCCATGAACACTTTCCTAAGAGTACCATTCTAATAGTTCAGCCTGTAAACTCAGGCAACAGGTCAAACAAAACAAATAGGATCACCAAATGACAATGACAAAATATAATCAACTTAAAAATTACTTAGCACTGACATCCTGCATTTGGTGGAGCAGGATTTTCTGTAAGACGAGTGCCCTTGGAAGCATTAACAAGATTGGGATCAGAATCAAGGCTTTCAGACATCTTGTCACATATGATATCCACTAGGCGCTCAAAGACAGCTTTTACATTAATGTTCTCTTTTGCTGATGTTTCAAAAAATTCCAGCCCCAACTGGTCAGCCAATTGCTTACCCCGTTCAGCAGACACAACACGCTCATCTTCCATGTCACATTTATTTCCAACTAGGACGACCTGAGCATTGTCCCAGGAATAGGTTTTGATCTGTGTCACCCTTAAAAATAAGTAATGAATAACAAGTTAATAAATTTGAATAAATAAACAATTACTTTGTACATAGCTATAATGAGACTAGGCTACATATGAAAACTAGCTGAGACCTGCATAATTATTATGCAGAATTTTTAGTTAATTTATGAACGTGATTACATAAAATATATACATAAAACTATTTCAATTTTTTAATATAAAAACTTAGATCTTTCCATATCAAATCAAACATTTTCCTAAATTAAGTTTACCCTTCCATTTCCTGAAAAGGAATATGCACATCCAAGCAAACTTACTCTGACATAAGATATGTTTTCAAATAAAGTAAAATGTTCAAATTGTCAAATATAAAAGAGTTACAGCTTCGGTTATAACCAGTTTTCGTTATAGCAAAATTTAAATTTCATTATAAAGTTATGTTAACGTTGTAGTGAAATATTTTTAGTATAAAAGCAAAATAATAAAATATATGTTATCATTCTTATTATATATGTATGCAATAGTGTTGTCCAAAGGTTCGCACCAGTTCAATCAATCCACTTGTTAAAACCAGAAAATAAAATTGGAAAAGGAAAATTATCAATATTAATAACAATTATTAGTAACAAAATAAATGCATGCATGCAAATAGAATTGTTGCACTTGCTTTTTATATTACTGTTTCTTAAAAATTGTGGTTTAAATAAAATTAAATAAAAATTGCAAATAGGAGCCCAGTTATGAATAACTTCTAATAATTTTGAATCCAAATTCTGCATATACACGAGTTGCAGGTTTAGAACAATTATTGCAAGTCTTTGTAATATTTTGTCTTGGTTTTACCAGTAGTGAAAGATATTTTCTTTTGCGAAAATTCACTTTGCTCTCTCAAATTCATTTAATAAAATTGAAATTTTATTTTCTTTCACTTCCAGTTTTTTTGTTTTATCATGATAGGTTTCCAGCAAATCATTTGTTGAGTTGTTTGATGACACTGATTTTTATCAATGCTTTCCTGAAGAGATTTGCTGTGCTTTTCAATGTACTCATGCAAATTAATTAACCCTTCCAGTGTCCAGCCGTCTGTATACGCATTTAGTACAAAAATATATCGATTTAAAAAAAATAAAAATTGGCGTAATTTTTTTATATATATCTTATAAAAATACATCATTCAGGCTTCAAAAATAATTTTGTTTTTTAATTTGATGCATATTTTATTAAACTATAACATAAATAATTTTATAAAGCCATCTGATTGCCATTTCTTAGAAGCACTAAATGGTATTGCTGATTTGCTTGTTAACATTCCTATTTGCTGAAGCAATTTTCTGATTTAAGCTCACAAGTTTAATTTGAACCATTATCAACAAATTTTTCCTTAAATTTTCGAAAATCTCCTAAAAATAACAAAAAAAAAAAACTGCTATTTTTAAAAACGATAGATTTTTGGAAGTAATTTCAAAATATGTACCACCATTTTTTTCCCCATTTCACACTCTTTTCTGTCAAACCTATTTCAGTATTCCCAAGTTATTTTTATCATTTTTCCCAGCATTCTATGCATCTTTCCTGCCTTCAAATCAAAACTGAAAGTAAACACTTCTTAGAAATTCTGGTTGCACCTGCATTTAATTAGTTATGCTTCACTGAGTCAAACAAGATGCAAATGGCTGGCACATGCTATCTCCATTCCTTGTGCTATGTGTTTTTAACAGTTTTAGTCCATGGTATCTAGGCGTAAACTGGAAGGAGAGCTGTGTACCAATTCCTAGTGATGATGCACAGAACCGGCCAGGTCTAGCACCTAATGTCCGACCCAGTCTTCTCGTGGTGCAGGCCATTAGTACCTTTCAAAAGAGATATTCTCTTTTGGAAGGGAACGGAAGGGGAGGGCTGCCAGTTCAGTATGGCCTACTGATCTGGTCATCTATGGCCACTTTTTTCCTTTTTTTCAACCCTGCTGAGGAGTGGTCAACTTCACAGGGTCCTGGTGCTGACCATTTATACCTACTAGACTGGACTTGTTTATGGATTTGAACTTGATTATGGATCCTGCACTTGCTGCACTGATGGAGGAGGATCCTGCACTTGCTGCACTGAGATGCACTTGCTGCACCTAATCAGAGGCCATCGCAGGTACCTGAACCTTACTTAGCTAGCTGGGCATCATCAAGCCTAAACTGGAGTAATGTGTCTCAGGCAGGCCATATGGCTCTTGAAAAAGTCCACTTGAAAAGGTGGTGCCTGAAGTTCCTACCAGCATCAGTGACTTTAGCAGGAGGAACAGGTCTTTGCCCCATGCCTGCAATCAGGGGGCTGTTTGATATTGTTGGCCCTACCAATCTCAATAAACCTAATTTCTTTAAAAATCCTATTAATCATTTTCTCTCTGCAGGAACGTGGAACGTGAGGACATTACAAAGAGATTATTCTCTTGATGTCCTCATGCAGGAATTCCAGTGCTATAACCTAGATATTTTAGGCTTGCAAGAGACCAGATGGACAGGTAAAGGTGAGATAGTTAAAAATAACTTTAAATTTCTCTTTACAGGGAGGGAGGATGGAAAGCATCACCAAGGTGTGGGTCTGCTTCTCAGCAGACATGCTAGTGATGCTCTTCTAGGATATGAATGCATTAATGAAAGGTTTCTTACAGCAAAATTTCAGACAAGCATTAAAGATTTGAACGTTATCTGCTGTTATGCCCCCACTGAGGATGCCGATGAGGAGGATAGGTTTCAAGGACAACTTCAGGATATTTTGAATTCTGTCAAGAAAGGAGATATTACCCTTGTTCTAGGTGACTTCAATTCCAAAGTTGGTACTGACTCTGACCTTTGGGGAGGGGTGATAGGCCCTTTTGGTATTGGTAGCTGCAATGGACAACATCTCCTACAGGTAAGTAAACTCAATGGTTTCAGGATAACTAACATATATTACAAACACCACGACATACATAAATACACATGGGTTTCACCTGATGGGCTGCATAGGAATATGATTGACTATATATTAACAGCAAATGGGCTAGTTCTGTTAGAAATACCAGGGCATATAGGGGAGCTGAAATTGGATCTGACCATTACCTTGTTAAAAGTGTCTTGCAACTTAAATTTAAAAAGTGTTGTGCTAAATTTAAAAAAATTACCTTTAATACTGAAGCTCTGAAAGACCCAGTTATGGCTAAAGCTTACCATGATAGGTTACTTAGTCATTATGACAGTCGTGGTTTGCTTAATACTGAAGTTGAGGAAGAATGGGATCATTTTAAACAGGCTTTTTTGGACACTAACAGTACTCTTTTAGGAAAAAAGGAGCAGAAGAGGCAGAATAATTTAAGTGATAAGGCACTTGAGCTTATTTCAGAAAGAAGGAACTGCAGGAATGTCCTTAATCAGTACCCTACTAGTCCTAATAGAAAGGATTACAGAGAGCTTAATAAACGTGTAAAGGATCAGTTAGCTATTGATAAGATTCTTTGGCTTGATGGTTTGGCTGACAAAGCTGAGGAAGCAGTTAGACAGCACAACAGCAGATAACTGTACCAGATTGTTAATGCTTTGTGTGGTAGAAAACGGACAGGTATACAAGGATTGAAGGATAAACAAGGTAAGGTTATAGAAGGGGAGGATTCTGTCATGGCTAGGTGGGCTGAGCATTTCAGTGATGTTCTAAACAATGTGGTTAGTTCTACTCCCATTGTTTGTAGTGATGATAAATGTATTGGGGGCCTTAATGTTGGCCCTATTTCACAGTCTGAAATTATTTTGCCTATATCTGAACTTAAACTTCATAAATCCCCAGGAGTAGATGAAATTACTACAGAAATGCTCAGAGCTGGGAATGTTTCGGTTACCACTTGGATGACTGAAATTTTGAATATCTTTTATGATAAAGGCATGGTTCCTAAAGATTTTACCAGAGCTATTGTTATCCCTATTTTCAAAAAAGGTGATCGCAGTTCTTGTGATAACTATAGGGGTATCAGCCTACTCTCTGTTCCAGGGAAAGTTCTTTGCATGATTGTGCTTAATAGAATTAAGAATCTGGTTGACAGGCAATTGCATGATGAGCTATGTGGATTCAGAAGTGATAGGGGATGTGTGGATCAGATATTTTCACTTAGGCAGATTCTTGAGAAATGTTTAGAGTTTCAGAAACCTTTGGATGCTAGCTTTGTTGATTTCAAAAAGGCTTTCGACTCTGTTGATCGTCATAATTTGTGGTTGATTGTGAGATCATATGGTATACCAGACAAGTTAGTTAACATAATGAAAGCTCTCTATAATAACACTGAGTCATGTGTGAGTGTTGGTAAGTCTTGTAGCAATTGGTTTAGCATTACGTCTGGTGTTCAACAAGGGTGCATTTTGTCTCCTTTTCTCTTTAGTTTGGTTGTTGATTATGTTATGCGAAATTCACTTCAAGGGAAAGATTTTGGCCTTAAATGGGCTGGAGATACAAAAATTTCTGATTTAGATTATGCTGATGATTTAGCCCTTTTGGCAAATGATGTTGATGAGATGAACTCTTTCATTCAAGCTGTTGATGAGACTGGTAGTAGAGTATGTTTAGTTATAAACAGAGAGAAAACTAAAGTGATGAAAATTGGTCAGGCAGGTTGTGATTCAGTTAATCTGAATGGTTGCAGTCTTGAGCAGGTGTCACAGTTTAATTATCTTGGGAGCTATGTAACAGATACTGGTGATGTGCGGCATGAGATTAACAGACGAATAGGCAATGCTGATGGGACTTAAGAATCTATGGAGATTGTGGAGAAATAGGTGTATACATCTAAATATAAAATTAGACTGTATAATAGTTTGGTTCTTTCTAGTGTTAGTTATGGTAGTGAAACTTGGACGCTGTGTAAACAAGATAACAGGAAACTGATGCTTTTGATTCTAGATGCTTACGTAGTATCTTGGGTATTAGGTGGTTTAACTTTGTAACTAATGATGAGATTACGCAAAGGAGTTTACAACCTCCTTTAGGCAGCATATTGTGCAGAGAGAGACTCGGTTTGGTCATGTTGCCTGTATGGATAATTATAGATTGGCAAATAGGGTTACGAATAGTGTGCCTAAAGGCATCAGAAAGAGGGGGACACCTAGAATGCAGTGGGCAGACAATGTCAAACAGGACCTTGTTAGAATTGGTGTGCAGTGGCCGGATGCAGCAGATGTAGCTCAGGACAGATATGCTTGGAGAATTAAACTGCGCGGTCTGGTTGGACCTCCGTAGCCCATGGCTACTTGAGGATGATGATATTGGATACTCTTTGTTAGTAGTTTTAGTTTTCAGTAGTTTTTTTTCTAGTTTTCATTTCAGTAGATTTATTTTTGGAAATTAGTGATCTTTTGGCTGATTAATAAGTATTGATTTTTTCATAGTTATGTTATATCATATGGATGCCTACAACTTGTTGCTATGAATATTTTAACATCGTATTAGGCTATATGTTAATTTTTATTTTATTTTTCCAGTAAAACTTTCATATAGTATCATTTTCTGAAAATAAATGAGGTCTTGTATATGGAAGCAAATTCATTTCTGTATATTTACTTCAATTAGTTAGCTATCTTCAATCGACTGATTTATCGATCTTTCTGAGTCTTGCTAGACAGGTCTCTATGCACATATAGTCGAAACTTTCAGTTTTGGTCTTCCCACTGAATCTTCAACATCTCTTCATGCCTCTCCCACTCCAGAACCATTTCCATTGTGTATGTTCACAAATCCCTTATCAGCCTCTCCTTGTACATACATTGAATGGTCAGATTATTATATACACCTACCTAATAACCTGTTGTTCCACCTTTTGCCCTCACAACAACAGCCAGAAGTCTTGGTAAGGACTCAATGAGGTATTGAAAACACGGAGGTGGTATTGCTGCACATGAAGAGAGGATTGCCTACCCCAGTTGCTGGTGGGGGTTGGCTGGCTTAAACAGATCTTTCCAATTTGTCCCATAAATTCTCAATAGGGTTGAGGTCCAGCGATTGAGGGGGGGGGGGGGAATTGAATGTGGTAAACTCGCTTGAATACTCCTGGAGCCAATTGGTCCCCCATTCTGGAAGTATGTGGTGTGTTGATATCCTATTGAAAGATGGTATCATGGTGCAGAAAGCGAATCATTATGAATGGGTGTAGATGGTCGGTGGGGATGTTCACCTACCTTGAGATGAGGTCTCAACAAGTTATGAGGGACCCCAAGGAAGCCCATTAAAATGCACCCCAAACTATTACACCACCTCCATCTGCCTGTATGACCCCAACTTGGCAAACTAGGTTCATCGCTTTGTGTGGTTTACACCACACACACTCTCATTGGCATGGTAGAGTTGAAACCGTGATTCCTCAGACCAGATGACGCATTTCCAGTCCTCCACACTCCAGTTACAATAGGCCTTTGCAAACTGCAGCCTAATCTTTCAGTGCCTTGCAGTCAACAAGGGGACACCAAGGATGTGGACATCAACTGCCATAGCATATTTTTTCCATTTTACGATGGATAGTCTTTGTGAAAAAGCTTGTGGATGCACTCTCGTTCAATTCCAACATTATCTGCTCCACAGTAGCTGTGTGATTCCTTGTAATGTGGGACAGTCTGTGCTCACCTGAAGAATAAATTGCATGTTTACATCCACAATTCTCCCACTGGTTGGCAGTTTTGCCATATTTCATGTAGTCATGGTATACATGTGTGACAGTCTGATGTGGAAATCCCAACAGTTCAAATGATTGAACAACTGGCCTTCCTTGCACCTACAATTTGGCCATGGTCAAACTCACCTTACCCATGATTACTTTTTCGTGATTGGTTTCCAGTGCATAGAGACCTGTCTATATATTTATAAACAAACATTAATACAGATATTAGTACAAAAGTACACCAGTAGTATAGTAGAAATAGGTATGTAAGAATTTTCTAGCTCAGAGGACTACTAATGTAGATGTTATATGACTTTGTAAAATTACCTTATTTAGTATATTTTCTAGATCAGAACACTACTAATGTAGATACTAACTTGGGCAACTTGTCCATCGGTCTTCTGCTGTACGAGGTGTTACCTGGCCATAGCTTCACGTCAAATCCAACTGTTGATTAGAAAAGGGACACTACTGACCTTTCCAAGTCCATCAGTCGCTCCTTTCTAACCAAGTACAGAGTGGAGATTTAGTGTAGATAAATCTCAATGCTGGCTCTGGTAGGACTAACTTGGGAACTGCAGATTATAAGCCTGATGCACTACTGACTAACCCAACCCCCACATCCTATTAGAGCAGTTAGGTTTTATGCAGAATCATTAGAGACCACAATTCATATTTGGCTCTAGGCACATGAACATTAAAACTGGCCCCTTTTATTGCAATTATTGTGCAATATTTAAAGAATTATTTGATATTATATTTCTTGGGATTGGTTGGGGTTTTACGGCATAGTAGTAACTGAGACCATATTGCACCAAACAAAAATTTCTTGGCAACTGGTTGTGTTAGGAATGAAAAAAAAAAAATCAAAAAAACCTAAGCACCCAGTTAATTAAAACACTGAGAATTCTCCTAAAATAGGAAAATTTTTATTCTTGGATATTTATGTACTCCCTCATAAATCTATTAACCCATTGTGCCCTAACATGCATTTTGAGCTGAAATGTCCAAAGAGCCAATGTGTTTGACACATAGCATAGAGTCATTACTAAATCATTGTAAATAAATATATATAATTTTGAATTTTTTTTTATCACCATATTATTTCCAAGCAATACCACTGTAATTTAAATTTGGTCACATTGGTCATTGCATTTAATACTTTTCGTTCTATAATGGGCTCTATTGAGACTTAAGCATAATAAAATAACTTACCAATCTTGAACACTATTAAAAGATTCTTCATTTGTTACATCATACATTAAAATAAATCCCATGGCACCACGGTAATAGGCAGTAGTGATTGTTCTGTAACGTTCCTGTCCAGCAGTATCCTTAAAAATTAAAATGAATTTAACTTCTCTTTCAACAAGTGAATATGAAACAAATTACAGTAAACTGATTGTTTAGATATTAAATTCTTGACCTTAGTGTGTATTTAAGGGCTGATATATAAAAAAAATTAGAACCTCAAAAATATACAATATTTTCATAAAAAAAAAACCCTCAAAGAATTGTTGAAATTCAACATGCCTGCTTTTATCCTCACACAAAATTTAACAAAAACATTATAATTATAGCTACAACAACGAATTATGTTTCCACACTAATCTAACAGCAAGAAACTGACAAACTTCAGCAAAATAACTACAGCAAATATGTAGTGGTGCCATTATGCAAAAGTACAAGTGCAAATTGAAAAGTATCAAAATGTGCAATTTCTCAGCAAGGACTTCAAACTTAAGTGCCTAAACCACAATATGCACCAATTCACTTTCTTGGTGTTACTAACAATAAATGACGTATCATCAAGAGTTGATAGATTTGATATGATGAACAGAAAACTTGCATATTGACTGAACTCTGAATCTTAGACATGAAGTCAAAGTAAAGTTCTCCAATTTCTGCTGAGGGCAGATAATTACACCAGAGATAATACACAAGAAATATCCCATGTTATTTTTCAACCAACAACTTGTTCAGACATGTCACAATGGTCAGACTTATTAAAGCCTTGTCAATAGAAAAATGAATACTGTTCTTGAATTTGACTTTCCCTTTGACAGCATCATTCAGTGGAAAATGCCCTTGGAGATGTTTCTTCAACTTCACAAACAAATGAAAATCGAACAGCACTAGATCTGCACTGTATGGTGATCAGTTGCATATTGAGATCCTCATCCACTACAGTTACAGAACCATTTTCAAACTCATGGGACTATTTCCTCATGTTTGCACTAGTAGAGCATCCATGTCAAACACAGCCATAAGTTGTCAATGAATTTCCACTGGTTGGGTCTTCTGTGCCTAAAGAAACCTAATTACTGCTCAGCTCTCTGGCTTCATATAAACAGATATAATTTTTGTCATGTTTGATTCAACTCCACACTTGAAGAGTGTGCAACATTGATGAATGCTGCCATTTAGTGACACCATTTGACACTAACATGTGGTGGTGGTGGTACAGCCCCAGATGTTTGTTAGTTTGTCAGGGAACAAACTAAGAACCTTACTTACCCTTGTAATTACTTCAGATAACCTTCTATCCAAACTGAATCAACTTTGCTAAAACAAGATCCATTATTGTGTGTCTGCATTTCCTGAAAATGGCATTTTTCTTTATGGCTGAACTTACAGAATTTGGACTTTTTTTTTAATTTTGCACATTTTTAATTACATGATTCAAAAATCTGGATTATTCATTAAAAAGGGTTGATAAAACATAATGTAATAAATTTTCATTGTCATAAGTAGATTTGATGTCAATTCAATTGTAATTCAAAGTCTTGAACATCAAATTTAGAAGAAAAATTGTCTTGAGTCAGATGGGATACAGCCTCATGACCTACTGCTAACATTTTAGATGTTCTGAACACTAAGCTACTTATAAAGTATTCCTCTAGTAATAATATGAACCTTTTGTCAGAAGTACACAATTACATTTGTGCCATACACATGAAGGTAGGGACTTCTGCTTTTACATCTTCATAAAGATTTATGTCAAAGTCTATTACAAGTATACTGGTAATTATATAAGATCTAATGTTGATTCGATTAAATTTCAATAAAAATACCCTTGAACATCAAATCTGACTGATTTTATAACTCAAATTTAAGTTTGATGTTCAAGTGTGTTTTCAATTGAATCAAATCAGTATCAGATATAATTACCAATATACTCTAAATATATTTATCTTCATGATGCTCTGAGAGCAGAAGTTCCTACCTTCATGTGGCACACATGATTGTGTCATGCTGGTGAAAGCTACCTATCATTACTACAGGAAATCTTGATCAGTGACCAGTAGCTCAGTGGTCAGAGCACCCAGCATATTATCAGGAAGCCATGGGTTCATATCCCAACTGGCTCAGGTTAATTTTTCTTTTAATTCAAGTTTATTGTTAAAGAGAGTGTCAATTGAATTTCAATTTTCAATTTATATTTTAAATTTAAATACATTTTGATTCATAAACGGTCAACTTTTCATTCTACAAATCAATACATGTATGCATTTAACAATATTATATAACATGAATGAATTTCATTTTCTTACATTTTGGTCAAACTGTCCAGATTTTAAATCTACTGTAAACAGTTTTTCAATAAATAGCTTTGTGGAAAAAAGGTTTTGCCAACATGCAAAACAGTGGGAAAAATGGAAGTTAAACTTAATAAATATTGCAACTGAAGTAGAAAAATTATCAATAGATTGCATTTAATTTTAAGCAATTATTGTGTTGGGTTGTCTTACCTCTGAGCGGCATTTTTTTGCACACCATGGGCTAAATGGCCAGGTCACATGGACCCTGAAGGCTCAGAGAAGGTTGGGGGAGGGAACCCACTGGAACAGCTGTTGGGAGACAGATGGTAGCCTCCCGTAAAGGCCATCCAGCGTGTTCTTTAATGTGCACAGGGTATGGCTCTCCTGCACAAAGGGCCATGGCTTAACGTCCCGTTCGACGTACGGCAGCCTTTCCAAGCTCATCGGTGTCCCCTACTGACCATGGACTGGGCGGGGAGTTTTTGCAGAGATAAATCTCAATGCTGACCCAGCTGGAACTCAAACCTGGGGACTACAGATTATGAGTCTGGCACGCTACCGACTGAGCCAACCCCACCCTTTAAGCAAATGTATTATTTAATATTGATGCAAAGAAGTTCATTACAAATTCACATAAATTATTCAAGAATGAATCTAGAATGGGTCATAATTTACAAAAATGACCAAATACAAATATGCACATTGTATGTACAAAAATAAATGTGGAACATAAGTATTCTGCATGAACAGAAAGTGCCTTTTCAACATTGAAGTATGAATTTTATTAGTTTTAATTTCAACTCATTTAACAATTTATTCCATAATGAATTGTTTGCATTGTTTCATTTCTAAACAGCACTTTTATGCACACAAAAGACTAAATAGCCAGATCACAAGACTTCAAGAGCTCAGAACTGGATAGGGGAAGAACATCTACTGGACAGTTGTTAGGAGACAGATGGAAACATACAATCAAGGCCACACAGTATGTTTCTTTAATGTGCACAGGGTAAGGCTCCCCTGCACATGGGGCCAAGGCTCAAGTCCAATTTCATGGACAGCAACCCTTTAAAGCCCATAGGTGTTCTCTCTCTCTCTCATCAAGGGTAGAATGGAGGCAAGTGGATAAAGTCTACGCAGGTGTGACGGGGAATTCAAACCAAGAAACAAGTTACAAGTCTGGCACCTAACACATCACTGCTTGAGCCAGGGTGAATGAAGGAAGGATGGTGCCACTCCACTAAAAGTGTTTCTTGACGGTCATTGGCTAGAAATTTTGACATCACAGCAGGGAGATGACTGTAAACAAAGCTTATAAGAAGCATATGGTAATATTGATTTCTGTTGGCAAAAAAAATAAGTAATTTTTACACTTTAGTCTATCCAGCTATCAGGGAAATACTTATTGTTATAGAAATACACTCAACACCTACTTTATAAGGTAAAGTTCCGTGTTATGTCAATGGTAACTGAGATACAGAACTCTGGAACATCTTAAATAATCATTTTTTGAAAAAGTGTGACTGAAGAAGCAGCTTCCATAACTTTGTTCTTCAGATGGGAAAGGCAGCAGACTTAAGTGAGTTTGACAACGGCCAAATTGCAATGGCCAGATGACTGAGTCAGAGCACTTCCCAGATGGCAAGGCTTGTGGAGTGCTCATGGTCAGCTGTGGTTAGCTTCAAAAAGTAGTCCGAGGAGGAGAAAACCATGAACCCACCAGCAAGGTGTGGGCTGACCATGGCTCATCAATGCTAGAGGTGAGTGAAACCTATCCCATATGGTATGAGCCAACAGAAGGGATACCGTAGCAAAACTCACCTGTAATTTGAATATTGGTGACGGGAATAATGTATCACAACACACAGTACATCGAACCATGCTGAAAATGGCGCTGTGTAGCCTCGGGCCAATCCGAGTGCCTATACTAACCTCGGTTCACCGTCGAAAGTGTCTACAATGGACATGCAAGCATCAAAACTGGATCTTGAATGATTGGAAGGTCATTTGGTCCGATGAATTTTGGTCTGTTTCCTGTTTGCACTAAAGGACGGGCTGTGTAAGTGTGTGTCGTTAACCTGGGGAAGTGTTAGCACCGAGATGCACCGTGAGATGAAAACAAGCCAGTGGAGGAAGTGTAATGCTTTGGGCAATCTTCTGCTGAGAAACCTTGGGTTCAGTCATTCATGTGCAGGAAACTATGACTTCTACCTACCTAAACATCACTGCAGACCAGGTACATCCTTTTGGCAATGGTATTCCCCTCTAGTACTGCCTTCTTTCAGCAGGATAATGCGCCATGCTACACTGCCCAGATTGTTTGAGAATGGTTCGTGGAACATGAGAAAGACTTCCAGGTATTGCCCTGGCTTCCAAATTCCCCAAACATCAATCCAATCAAGCATATCCAATCTGTGGCTGCTCAACCACATAACTTACAAGAGTTAAAGGATCTGCTGGTAATGTGTTGGCACCAGATACAAGTTACCTTTAGAAATCTTATAGCGTCCATGCCTCACTGGGTATAAGCTGTTTTGGCAGCATGTGGAGGACCAACATCATATTAGGCAGGTGGTCATAATGTTTTGGCTCATAGGTGTAATTTAACTATTTTCATTCATCAGGTTTTTCAAAAATTTTTATTTTTTTCAAACCTTAATTGCATAGTCAAATTTTTTTTTTACTTTATCACTGTAAAATAGTCTTATTAAAATTCATCATCAACCTCAAAGCAGCCATGGGCTATGGAGGTCCAACCAGACCATGCAATTTAGTTCTCCAAGCAAGTCTGTCCTGAGCTAAAAAATTTGTTTAAAATTTTTTCATAAAATTCGTAATTAAATTCTGTTTAATTTGGTATATAACATAACCTATTTCAGTTGATTGGTATTTTTTAAAAATATTCCACAAAGTTGACTTGTTGACATGACTTAGAACAGGTTGGTAGAAAAGCCTGGACTTTTCTTAAAGTATGGTACTAAGAAAAAAAATTATAAAAAGTGAGTAATTTTCTTGTTTCAATATTTATTTTTATTATTCAAAAATAGCCTTTCTACTCATGTGCATTATAATCATTTCCATATTTTTTTAAATACATTTTTATTTGCATTGATCAATGGGACCTGGGTTTGAGCCCCGGGTAAGGCATGGATGTTCGTGTTGTTTTCTGCTGAGGTCCTGCCATCCTCTCAGATCTTCTACTGTGGCATATAAACTGACAGGCTCCTGTCAGACCTCTGTGGCAAGCAGCTGCTTGAGGGGGTATTTATTATTTTTTATTATTGTCAGATGTATTTTTTTTACTACATGCCTCTATAAAAGCCCTATTAAATTAAAACTAGTCTTTTTTTTGTAAAATATTTTATTTTTAGAAAATCCAGAACTGAATGCTGGGACCATTGAATGGATCCCTGAATGCCAATGGTGATGTTTACCCTAGTGGTGATGGTGTCTACCAGCAGGACAATGCGTCCTGCCATGTCGCTAAGGTGGTGCATGACTGGTTCCAGGAACATGACAGTGATGTCTCCATTCTCCCTTGGCTGGCGACATCGCCCAACCTCAATCCCACAGAGCACTTGTGGGACCATTTGAATCAACAGGTTTGGCGTGCAGACCCACAACCATGTCATCTCCGGAACCTCTGTGCTCTGCTGGAGTCCGAATGGGCACGTGCCTCTGGCAACTTTCCAGGGTCTCATTGTGTCCATGCTGTCTCGCCGTTGTTATCTGGGCCAAGGGTGGTTATTCCCATTATTAGGTAGGTGGTCATATTATTCTGATATGACTGTGTACTAACCCTGTAATAGACCCAGTCACAAAACTGGCTAAAAGGTAAAATTTACTATCTCATAGCATCCATAAAATTAATCAATTTATTTCCAGATAAAATAGTGTCTAGAAACACTTTTACATTTACATTTGACAGTTGGAAATAAACTACCCACAAGAGTTACAAACTTGCCTGTGGATAAGAAAATACACATTATGTACAAGACACAAAGTAGTTTCTAAAGTGCTATTACTCTATTGAGTAATCTATATACAATCCAAACAAGTAATGGATATATATACACAACAGAGGTCACAGTAAAACTTCAATATCATATATATTACACAACCAAGATCTTAGTTTATTCCTAAATTTTGGAAGATTTCTTTCAGTTTTAATACATTCTGGCATTCCGTTGAATATTTTAGGGGCTCTGTACGCAAAATGCTTCTGAATGAGAATTTTTGTAGGCTTAGAAATATGAATATTTGGGTGTTTGCTACTTCTAATTTCATAAGCTGATGCTACTAAAACTTTTTTAGCAATATCAATATCAGTTTTTAAACAAATGCAATAGGATTCTGAATACATACAATTTTTTTACAGATGAAATATTTATAAAGAGTTTGATATGTTTAGTGCTGTAATTTTTTTTTTTTGACAATACATCTTGCATGTACCTGAACAAAAATTCTTATGACTTGAATAAGTATCACCCATGGGACAGAATTTATTCTCTAGAAAAGGGTATCTGTTACTTTGTAGAGGTGGGGTGCTCAAAATCATGTAGATTTATCTATACTGGAATATAAACTTTAATATTTAAACATGGCACATTTATCAGGGCTCAAGTTTTGAGTTCAGTAGACAGCTGGTGAATTTTTTTTTACACTTGTAGATCTCTTATTAGAATCCTAGTTTCACAACTTTCCTTTGTTCAACTACAACACTATACAAACAGAATTATGCTTTCTATTCATATTCATCTCAATTCTAACAAACATTGAAAAATCACTTGAATTACAGTAGATAATATTATTTCATTTGCAAAAACTTACCCATATCTGAAGTTTCACTCTTTTATCCTGCCTGAAAACAGTTTTCACCTTGAAGTCTATGCCAACAGTACTCACAAAAGCAGAAGTGAATGAGTCATCTGCATATCTAAATAAAAATGAAGTCTTTCCCACACTACTATTGCCAATAATTAATATTTTAAACATGTAGTCAAAATTCTGGTCAGGGGCATCTTTCTGCTGTGGCTGGCCTGCCATCTGAAAAGATTATTAAAATTATATTTCAGTAATTTAATTTCTGATTTTTATTTACCAGACAATTTATAATAATATTTAATAGCTTTAGACACTGTTCATACAAAACAAGGAATGGTACATTCTACCTAAGTGACCATTCTTTTCTGATAGGATTGTGACATATGCTTTCAGCTGATACATTTAGGTATCCTAAGGTACAGATTAATGAAGATAAAATTAAATAATTTAAGGGATTTATGGTTTAATACCTTTGTATAAAATTTACAAGTGTCTGCAAACACTTTGTACTTGTTTGGTCTGAGACTTCCACAGTTTCATATTCAACAGATATATCTTTGATTGTGAACATTATTCTCATCATCATACCTTAAACTAGTTTTGACAAAATTGCAATTGAAAATCTTATCTTTTTTTTCCATATGGGGCTCTTTAACCCCTCCACGACCACATCCATTATACAAGTTGAGAGAATCCAAAATGAAATTCCAGAGAGGTTTTTTCAAAATTTTCTTATGTATATATACATCTCATAAAAATACTTTATTAATACTTGAAAAATAAGATTTCCTTTTTCCATTTAATACATATTTTATTAAATTATGATATAAATTTTTTAAAGCCATCTGATTGCCATTTCTTAGAAGCGATATAAGGTACTTCTGATTTGTTTGTTAAGGTACTGAAGCAATCCCCTGATTTAAGCTCACAAGTTTGAACTATTTATTATCAACAAATTTTTCCCTAAAGTTTCAAAAATCTGTAAATTAATGAAAAAAACTAATTTTTAAAAATAGATTTTGGAATTATGAAGTACATACCTTATTTTTTCACTATACCACTGTAAAAAGTCTTATTAAAATTAGTATATTTCTACATTTGTAGAATTTTTGCATTAATAAAATGAAGAATTCTGTTTAATTTGGTATATAACAATGCCCTATTTCTGTTGATTTGTTAAAAAAAAATTACTTATTTATATGACTCCACAGTTGGCAACAAGCCTGGCTTTTCTCAAAATATGGCACCAATAAAATAATTACA
The DNA here is from genome assembly GCA_038380435.1 of Ryuthela nishihirai. Taxonomy (NCBI): domain Eukaryota; kingdom Metazoa; phylum Arthropoda; class Arachnida; order Araneae; family Heptathelidae; genus Ryuthela; species Ryuthela nishihirai. The sequence continues at coordinate 36,221,637 of JAWZYU010000028.1, forward strand.
AAAAGGGTAATTTTCTTGTTTCAAGTAAAACTTTATTTTTCTGTTAATTGTGGAATAGCTTTTCTATTCATATTCATTATAATTATTTCTATCTTAGCTTTTTAAATAAATTTTTATTTGCATTTCCAGATGCTTTTTTTACTACATGACTAAAATTAGAAAAGAAATACCTAACTCCCTATATGGGCCCTAAAAGCAGAAAATAAACCTAAAGCATATCGATGGTGCAATCAGTCACAGAGTTAAGGTACTGGCAATCTTGTGTAGGTAAATCGGTGCCCTACCTTCCACAAACTCTGACTGATTGCAACATTGATATGCTTCAGGTTTATTTTCTACTTTTAGGCCATATAGGAAAAATAGCTATTTTTTAAAATTTTTTAATTTATATATTTTTTTTGTCACTAAAATCATCTACTTCCAAAAACCTTCATTTCATTTGAGCACCACTTGCAATGCCTAGCAAAATTTCTTATGCTAATGAAGTCATAGGAAGGAATATCATTCCTTCAATAACTGTGATCCTATTATCAGTCTAACACCTTCAGAATCTTTTTTCATCTGCAGTGAAGTACCTCTTAGAGCAAGTGAAACCACAGTTGGTGTCTGCTTCAACATCAGTGCCTGTTTTCGTTCCTTGCAGAGCCTTTTACTTTGTCATATGGGAGTATTCACTCCTGACCACAGACAGCAAGACATTCCAAACCATAAGGGCAGAAGAAACAGACTGTCCTCCTTCTTGAATGGTGGTCTCTGATCTATGCCCCTTGAATGATTCTGATGACATAAATACAGATCATATTCATTGACATCATCAGTTATTTTAAACAAGAAATCTTTATCTGCCAAATCTCCCAAGACCTGAAATAGGGCCAAGACCTGAATAGGTGTTTTTAGTGACAAAGAAAAAAAATATTAATTTAAAAAGAATCACACCTATCTTACTATTTGTGGCTTAAAAAGTAGAAAATAAAACTAAAGCATATATTGTTGGGGCAGTCATTGAATTCATATTCATTTCCAAGGAAGATAGCCAATTTATCTACAGAACAAGATTACCGGTATCCTATCTTCCTTTGAAGTGAATATGAATTCAGTGTGATTGTCCCATTATATGCTTTAGTTTTATTTTCTAATTTTTAGGCCATATGTAAGAAGACAGCTATTTCTTAAATTTTTTTAAATATCTGAAAATTATATAAAGTTTTTTTTTGGTGTGAAAAGCATCTATTTCTGCATTTCATTTCAAACTGCTAAATTAAAAAGAAAATGCTATAAATATACTGCTCACAAAAAAAGTCACTATAAATATACTGCTCACAAAAATTAGGGGATATATTATCGCTCCATATTCATTTTGAAATATCCCCTAATTTTTGTGAGCAGTATATTTGTGAAGTGGGTGGAAATAAAAGTGAATATATCTTATGTATTTGTAGGTGATGGATGTTGAAAAGTATCCCACAAATTTTAATTGCTGGTGATTAATTCACAACAATGTGGAAGAAATACAACAATTAAAATATATTTAGGTTAATGTATTTATTTGCTATTTAGCTGTAATGTGTTTAAAGGTATAAAAACAGAGCCAGACTGACTTTGAGTCCCAAAGCTACAATAAGTTTGAGGCTCCAAAATTTCGAAAGTCAAAATAAGTTACATATTTATTATTCTGATTGAAAGGAATATTAAAAAATATGAAATTAAAAAAAACTTAAAATTCTTTGTCATTGAGCAATAAAATTTTAAAGTTCATCCTTCAAACTACACTTTACTGAAGACTGAGCATTGTCATTGTTCCGAAAAGCTTACGAGTTTTCTCCTAAAAAGTTTCAACATACAAATAGTTTGAAGGATAAACTTTAAAATTTTATTGCTCAATGACAGAGAATTTTAAGTTATTTTTAATTAATTTCTGAACAAGAAGGTCCTTCTAATTGTGTAATTGAATATGAAATTGATGTGGTGAAAACATATCAGCACTGTTTTACAATGACTCTTTAAAGCTGAAATGAATAGTGTTTCCACAATAGATAAATTTCAATATAAAATCTCGTGACATAGTAAACTTAAATTTTTGAGGCCCCTCATAATCTTGAGTCTCTAAGCTGTAGCTTAGCTTTTGCGTAAGTCCGGCTTTGTATACAAATGCATTAAACACAGTGTTATAAATATTTTGGCATAGTTATTTAATATTATCCGTAATCCAGGTCCTCAACATGGTATGTGTGTCCATATATATGGGTAGTTTTGTTAATTATGAATAATGTTCACTGAATGTGCTTAAAGGTATTTAAAGAATATTTAATGCAATTGTTATACTTTTAAATAAACTACAACTAAAATAGCTTAGCCTAAATAATGCAAAGGGAGTGTTTTTTTTGTTATTCAGTCAAAAGATTTTTTTTCCTGCCCTTCTGCTAAACAATTTGTAATCTGTTGGGTAAATCATGGATGTTTGTGTTGTCTTTCTGCTGAGGTCTTACATTCCTCACATATCTTCTCTGTCATATTAAACTAACAGGCTCCTGTTAGACCTCTATGGCAAGCACCTAGTTGAGGGGAGTATTTTTTTTTTAGTCCCCAGTTTCAAGGCCCATGTTGAGAACCCTAAAAAATAGGAAATGTGAAAGTCATCCTACTATATCTTCAGAACAGAAGGCCTACTGTTACGAGTTAGATGTCAAATGAAAGCTCATATAATGACTATCGTAAACTATTTTGAATTTTGCCCCTTCTATTCCCCCTGATAAAAAGGGAGAGGATTTTTGCAGGGTTCAAGTTTGAGTCATATCTCAAATTAAAGCTTGCTACCTCACCAAAGGGAGGAAAAATGTGGTTGATGTTTATGAGTCAAACCTCTGACATTTAAAACAATGCAGGGGTATGGCTGCACATACAATGGAAATATCCTGCTTCAATGGCAGGCATTGCAAGTCAATGTTGTTATCTGGGTAGATACTAATTTATCATCTCAACATGCTGAAACCTGTTTGAATGCAATTACTCCCTGTGGGGCAACTCAGAGCAGAACTCCTGAGAAATATTGAAGCCAGTGAGATGGGCACCCTACCAATGACAGACTTTCAGCCACAGTTTGGAGTATTTTACATATGCAGTCTCAACAAGTCACCAAATCTACCAATTTATGGTTTTCAGAGAATTTGTGAGGCATTCCAAATCATGACTAAGAATTGAACAGGAGAAACAAAAGAACGAAATGGCAAAGTCGAAATAGGCCCTCATAGCATGGATGGCCATTTTCCCAATGAAGCTGATTATTTTGAGAATTCATCATGAAATAGTAGAGGATTCAGTGACCTTGATCCCCAGCCACCATAATGCTCAATGACAGGATGCCAAATTGAATGCCAGGGTTGCTGAAGCACTATAACCCATACAAGCAAAGAGTGCAAGTCTTGTACCACATATCTGGCAAGGAAACTTGTGAACATGGACAAGCAGCTCATTTGATTGGTTGACTCTAGCAGTCAAACCACCAATTGGATTACCACATTTTATAAGTTTTACAAAAAAAAAAACTAGAAGAATGCATATGGCCCACTGGTACATATGAGAATCTCATTTTAAAAGAGATTTTTTCCCCTTTACCTTCTGTTTCATTCCTTAAAAGTTTTAATTTCAGCTGTGGATGATAGGAAATGATAGGATGTAAATAGTATATTATTAGTAATTAAACAACATAAAATATTCATCTTTTAATTCTTAAATCTAAAAAGTTGTGTTATCTACACCTTTCTCAGAAAATGGGTATATTATTGGTGTCAGTGGAATATCTCTTGAAAAGCTACCACTGAAATTTCAAATTTCTATTATATACATATTTGTAAAACTCATTAACAGCACTGCTATTTCATATTTAGTGATCTGTAAAGACAGGTCGCTTTAATATATATATAAGTATTTGAAAAATGAAAATTATATTTCATTACTACCAATCCAACTAAAAAAAGCTTTCTAATTGCTATTTTCTATCATTAATAAATCATTGCAGTATTCGTTTGAAATCTTGGAATTTTCAACCTTTTTCACCATTAGAGGGTGCAATTATAGTGTTTGGAAGATTCCAAAAGTGTGAACCATAGTATTTTATCAATTCCTATCTAACCCTAAAAAGATTTTTTTCATTTAACTTTAAATACAATTATCTACTAAAATTAAAAAAAAATTGTCCCCCCCCCCCCCAGGTCTAAGGGGTCAATTCATTGTTGCCAATGGAAACATTGTGATATTCACATTCCACCAACAAAATTAAAATTTTCTAGCTTAAATATGCAGAAATACGTCATTTGCAATATCTGCTTCAAATTTTGGAATTTTCAAATTTTTCCACCATTAGAGAGGGCATAATTATAGTTTTTGGAAGATTTAAAAGATGTGAATCATAATATTTTATCAATTCCTATCTAACTCAAAAAGAATATTTCATTTATCTCTAAAAACAATTATCTGCTGAAACTAAAAAGATATCTTTTCCCACCCACTCTGGGTCTAAGGAGTCAACTCATTGTTGGAAATGGAAACTTCATGGCATTTACATTCCACCACCAAAATATCAATTTTCTAGCATAAATACAACGTTTGTAATAATAGTTTGAAATTTTGGAATTTAACTTTTTCCACCGCTAGAGGGACCTTTTTCCACCACCCTAATAGCTGTAGAGATTCGGAAAAATGCATATCATATTTTTTCAATACCTATCCAACACAAAAAGAATTTTAAATTTATCTCTGTAAACAAAAAATTTTGATGTCTATAGATGGACAGACAGATGACAGAGTGAAACTATTACCTCGTTTTTTTTTTGAAAAAGAAATAAAAAAAAAGAATGGTTGACTCTAGAAGTCAACTCACCAGTCGATGTAAATCACCAAATTTTATAAGTTTTACAAGAAAAATGAATGAAAGCATTACACTGCAATCATTAACTGTAACTTTTGCACCTGAGCTTTTAAGTTCTTTCTTTCCTTCTGTTAACGTTCCCAAACTCAAGTTTTATGGTGAGTGTTTCTTAAATGCATGCCATTCCTCATTTATTAATCTTTTGAAATTCCTTCAAACATAACCTGTATAATGTGTTAGTATAATGTCTGTACTGCAAGTGAACAGTATAGTGACTGAAGAAACTTTCAGCAGTATGTACAAAAACAAATATCTGTTTCAGGTAAATCTGTATATATTATTCTGTAGAATTAAATACTCTTTTAAGATATGCCATATTCTGTCCTTAATTATTGTAGGATGATGTTCAAATCCAATTAAATCTTTTTTTTACTCTGTTTAAAAAAAAAATTAAGATTCATAGGCATGCTATTTTTGTTAAATATTTTCTAAAAATTAACAATTAAAAGCTTTTTATTTTTGGTTTATTATATGACCTATTCATGGAAAGCTCAATGACAGTAAAATTGTGAATAGAGGAGTATATGTACTGATACTATATTCAATACAGAGACATCCCCAAGATATCACTTGAGGACAGTCCCATTGATATTAGCACTTCCTCAAAGAAGACTATACAAGTCCTCCCCCCTCCCCAAGAATTTGTTGATTTTTTTGGCATCTAACTTTAAAATGTCTATTGCAATTTTATTAATAGAATTTTATCACTGAAACATAACCTCTATAAAATTTTGTTACATTACATAAAAATAGTGAATATGTTGAGATATAGTTGAAATTATTGTTATTTTAAATGTTCGCAATAATTATTTAAAATTCTAACTTTAAAAATTTCAAAAAAATGTTTGAAACGCTGTGGAGAAAGATGTGGGATTAGTGAACTGATTTTTTCCACAAAATTACTTTTTTTTAATTCTTGAAACAACTTTTTTTTCGTTGAGCAGCTGTTGATATGCAGCAATACAAAAAAGAAAATATCAGAAGGAAATAAACTAAGCGATTATCTGTCGATTATCTGTCAACCACGTTATAAAAATTATAGCAGGAAATAATTTTTTTTTTCAAATGCTGCAGTCAGTTTCTTTAAATAACTGAGTTTGTATCATTCACTAATGTGACAAGAAAAATGGCTAAACTTTGGTGTTCATTAAATTTTTCATTAGACATAAAATGTACATTAAAAATTATTTAACATTATCATATGAAAACATTCAGCATTTTGTACTTATTGCAATATATAAAAACCCACTTTTCTACATCAGACATTTGGAAAAGAGTTGTTTCCACACTGCCAATCGATACACTGACATCTAAACTTATTACATGAATGGCGGATGTGTGGGTTTTCCTTAACGAGTTCACTAATGCAGCAATGGTTTTCTCATTCCTAGACTCCTTTCGTATTCGAAGCTCTGCTGTCCTCTGAATCTGTCTCATAACAGTACCATGTGAACAGGCATGATTACCATATCCTTGTGACAAATCATGAATTCTTTTGTCGTTCTCAAGCTGCATCCTTATTATGAAAATGTAAAATCTTTCCCCATCATGAGTAGGCTCCACAGCAACAGTGCACAATTTTGCAGATGAAACTTGATGCGTTGCCAGGGCAGAGAGAAATGATGATGCAGTCTTTGTTTTTAACATGTAATAACAAGTTTAGACAAGCTTTCAATTTCATATTTGTAGCTTAAAATAGATTGTTTGCAATATTTGTTCAAAGCATTAACTTTTCCAACTTTTTTCAATTGCCTACTATAGAAAGGTGGCTTTTTTTTGTATGTTGCAATAAGTGCAAAATTCCGATTTTTTTTAATATGGTAATATTAAATAACCTTTTAATGCACATTTTGGGTCTAATGAAAAAAATAATGGACACCAAAGTTTAGTAATTGATACAAGCTCAGTTTTTTTTAAAGTAACTACCTGCTGCACAGAATTATACAGATTTATTTGAAACATATTTTTGTACAGTACTGCTGAAAGTTTCATTAGTTACTATACTGTTCCCTTTCACTTGTAGTACTGACATTACTACTAACCCTTTATACAGGTTATGCATGAAGGAATTTCAAAAGATTAAAAAATGAGGAATGGCAAGTATTTAAAGAACACTCGCCATAAAACTTCAGTTTTGGGAACATTAACGGAAGGGAGAAAACAACCTAAAAGCTCAGATGCAAAAAATTCATAGTAATGATTGCCACTACATTGTAATGCTTTCTTTCATTATTTTTTGCAAAACTTATAAAAAAAACTGGTGATTTAGATATTAAAAAAGATATTTTTTTGCTTGTAAATTTTCAGAACTAATTCAAAAAACTTTCAAAATTGCTCATTTTTACAGGAAAATATAAACAGTATATTATCTTGGGAACTTCCTGACAGATGTGTCACTGCATTTAGCTCCAGGAACAAATTACTTCTCGCAGTTTAAGGGTTAAAAATAAGAAAAGTAAAAGTTTTTTTTTAAAGGTGCTCTCCAATACTCACTCCAGGCTATTTGTTATTCTTCCAGTTTTATTAGTGGCAGGTGATTTCCAACTTTTGCTACATGTTCCCTTATATTAGAAACCCATAGAATTAGAAATAAAGCCATACATGGATGTTCTCAGAATGGACAAACAAGATGGAATGCAGTGGCTCTCCAAGAAATTTCCTTTTACTTTAAAGGCAAATTTTTGCATCTCTAATTTATATAGTGTTCAAAACCAGCAATAAATTTTTGATAATTATCTGTCTTCAAGAATGACTTTTCTATGATCTGAGAAACTTGTTTACTGCATATTTTCAATCAACAGATTGTGAGGAGCATACAAACTTTTAAAAATATGTAATAAGCATCCATGTCTTGGCAGTGATTTTAATCCATATCTTTCGAGCTGTAGCTGAATAAGCTAACTATTTAGTTATACAGTTTGCCTGAATTGCTACTTGGGGTTCATACTCAAAATGATTTTGTCCATAATTTTGGTTTTCTGCATTCAAAACTGGTTGTTCTGTCCAAGAATCAATTTGGGAGAATTTATGACCAATTTTTAAAAACAGATGTCAAATTTATATCCTAACACTTAGATCTGCATAGAATTTTTATGTTAATAGTTCTCACTGAAATGTGTAGGGCCTACAGTGTAGGCTACATAATGGAAAAAGTATCATTGAAGTTTGCAGGCAGAACAGTGGTTCAGATTTCTGACTATATTACTGTTGCATTATTAAAAAAATTGCATTCTAGGTATTCTTTCATAATGCAGCAGGCAGATAATGATCCATCTACTGCATTATGGAAAAAAAGAGAAAAAAAAACTGAAATCAAAGATGAAATGAAAATACATCAAATGGCAATCATAAAAAATAGCCACCTTAAACACATAGCCTCTAAAGTTTTTTTTTATATATTCCTACCAGTTTTAATATTTCTAAGGAAAATTCTACCACGTGAAATTAAAAAAAAAATGCCAGGATACTTATTTTTTTGTTAAGCAACTTGGAGTGATGATTCATGAGAAATACCATTTAGAGTTTAAAAACTATTCCTAGACCATACACCAGTTTCCATCAACAGAACTTTTTCAGCCTTTTGTACAATTAAATGCCTAAAAACAGAAAGGCAAATTTAACATCTGTACATATTTATATACATATACAAATTTATCACTATTACAAGGAAAAATTATTAAAAGGCTTTTTTGTGTTCACTTTGGATACATGTCCTGAATGATGAAATGTAATGAAACTTTGCAAAAATTTTGCAGAGCAAATAAAATTATGGTTACATAAGTAAAAGGGTCACTATTTTAACATTCAGTCTCTTGTAATGCAAATTACCATCTTCTTACAAATAAAGCTCAAATACCTAGTTTGTAGACGTACGAGCCGATTCCAACTTGTACTCTCGAAATGAAACATTCTTTTACAATTTTCACCCCAGAATTCTTCCCCCAAAAAAAGAACAATACAAATATGAATACATAATGGAACATTAAATTTATTCACCAAAGATACATTTTTTTTACACAGTTCATTCGCTGCCCAATCTTCCTTTCCACCAATATATATGAAATATTGATCCTACTCATTGAATGTCTAAGCCTAACTCTCTGTAACTTAGTCTTTTAACACCCACCCACTTAAAGGAAAAAACGTTAAAATTCGAAACATTTGTTTTACATTTATCTCTTGGAATAGCAAATTTTAATATCTGATTCAGAATAGAAGAAAATTGACGTAATAATAAAATATATAAATTCTACAAACCTTTCGTTACTGTAACACTTATGATACGTCAAACGACAAAATCGAAACGGAGTTACTCCTCAAGAACAACCTACTAGCCTAAAGACCAATGCTACAGAAAGTGACAACACCACTATGCGGCAGCAACATTGGCTAACGATTATTCAGAAATTCTCCAAATATACTTTCATAAAAAACACATAACTGAAAACATCAATTTCGAATTTATTTCTTTTGTTATCCACTAATTCTTTTATTTTAGAAAAAAAAAAAACTTGCTTAGCAACCGATTAGTTGCTTTTGTAGTCTACTTTGGACATTACCATACGTTTTTCGCTTCACATACATATCGCTTTCTTAGCTGGCTTTGGCCGAACTTATAACTTTTTGACCATGACTAGACGGTTCAAGTACAAATCACAGAACAACAGTAAATTTCATACTGTGAATCTTATCACTTTCGGCTTTGGAACGTGTGAAAAAAATTATCCTATTCCTTGAATTGCATTCCGGATTTAGGGTTGAAGTTTGTAGCCTGCGCTGACCTCTGGCATCAGTGAGGCGTGGCTGGTCCACGCCTTGTCGATGGCTCGAAATGTCACCTGTTTCAGGCCATCTTTGATAGGTAGTAACCATTGCATAGCGTGAGCAGCCTATCAGCGTCACTGTTTCGGAGATACTCTTACCAAGGCGTCTTGCCATAACGATCTGGCCTTCTTCGAAATCAGATAAACCCTTTGTTTTTCCCTTGTTGAGACGAAACGAAATATTGCCTTCGAAAGTTCCTACCCAGTATTATATATATAATTTGCGACCTTGGCACGTGACACTGATTGGCAGCACGCGCCCTTCTTTGCGTAACGCAGAGTTGATTTTAATGTATCAGCTGATAGGTGTGTATACAGAGGTCCTGTACAGTTAGAGTCTAACATCCTTCTTTAAAAACTGGACTATTTTGTAAAAGGGACCTTGGCCCCTTTATCATCTTGTCCACGAGAAAAAGTTTTTTCGTGTGTGCATCAAAAAGTAGGGACCAGTACAGTGAAGTGCTAGCGACCCTATATGTTGGCGATAGGCTTTTGGCCGCAGGCCGCCTAATAATGAAGGAGGTGGTTGAAGTTTCATGCCAAGGAAGTGTGTGTCGAGTTTTGTGGCAAGGGGGTGGGGAGAGGAGAGGTTTGGAGTAAAATTCTCCTGGGAGTGAAAATTGTAGCGTGTGTGGCCCATGTTGGCCGGAAGTTGGTAAGTTTTTTTTCGTGTGTGCGTCAAAAAGTAGGGACCAGTACAATGAAGTGTTAGCGACCCTACATGTTGGCGATAGGCTTTTGGCCGCAGGCCGCCTAATAATGAAGGAGGTGGTTGAAGTTTCATGCCAAGGAAGTGTTTGTCGAGTTTTGTGGCAAGGGGGTGTGGAGGGGAGAGGTTTGGAGTAAAATTCTCCTGGGAGTGAAAATTGTAGCGTGTGTGATCACTGTGTGGCCCATGTTGGCCGGAAGTTGGTAAGAAGGGTGCAAGGTAAATATTCAAAATCGCCCCGAATCTCTTACAATTAAGGATGGCATAAAATGGTCGGCAGATCTTAAAATTTCTGATTTAGAATATGCTGATGATTTAGCTCTTTTGGCAAATGATGTTCATGAGATGAACTCTTTCATTCGAGCTATTGATGAGACTGGTAGTATAGTAGGTTTGGTTATAAACAGAGAGAAAACTAAAGTGATGAAAATTGGTCAGGCAGATGGTTTGCCACCACTAGCAATCATTTTTGAAAAAGGGTACTTTGGGAGTTGTCTATTGTTACAGAGTATAATTATGTATATATATTTTTTTGAAAACATCAATACAATTGCACTAGGGAAATATGGTGGTGCAGTAATGTGTCCAAAATGCTTCTTTTTTGTCCTTTTGGATCTTTTTGGCATCTGGATCTTTTGGTGTCCAATGGATCATTTGAGTAGGAGGTGTCTGCAGGGAGGAGAGTCATATTTCACATATTGAGATGGAGAGTTTGCAGGAAGTTGGAAGGTTACAGGATTTTGCCAGTAGAGGCTGGCCATCTCGGTGATTCACTGTCATTGGATGATTCAGTTACGTGGTTCATGGGCGCCATGTTTTGTCGAACCGTGAGACGAAATCCTATGAGTTAGTATGTGTACCAAGTTAAAACTTTTCAGTTGTTATAGTTTTATACATTTCTACCGCTTTTTTCTCTATAAAAGCTGTTGTATTTTATGAATGCCTCATTGCGCTGCATTTGGGTGCAAAAATTTCACTCAAGAAATAAATTAATGAATATTTTTTTCCAAGAAACTCCATCAGAAGACGGCAATCGGTTGCAAAAGGGAAATGAGCCAACTGAAAACCAACAAATAATTTCCTTTAAGGTTCGTTTGAAAACGAGCTAATGTTTTCACTTTCTCATCTGCCTATGCCAATATTTGTTCGTCTTTCTGTCCGTCTCTCTGTTAACTGTTGTCTATCCATCTGTCTTTCCACCTGTCTACGTCTATAGACAATCAATTTTTTTTTGCTTTTAGAGCTAAATAAAAATTTTTTTGGGGGGGGGGGGGGGGGTTGGATAGGTGTGGAACATATATTGCGATTAGCAATTTTTAAAATTTTCAATAGCTGTAATATCACCCTCTAGCGATGGGAAAAGATGGAAAATTATAAAATTTCAAACGAATATTACAAACAAACTATTTACACTGGAAATCTGAAATTTTGGTAGTAGACTATTATGGTCAGAAGGTTTACAATGGCAATAAGGTTTTGCAGTCTTAGCTAAAAAGAGGTGCGAAAATGAAACGTTTTTTAAGAGATAAACAAAACAATATATAATTTTTTTTGTTTTACAAGCACTAACAAAATAGTAATGATTTAAACAATATTTGATAAACTCAGCTTTACCTGTAGACGTTTAAACGTTTATAAATCAATAAATGTCTTTTGGAAAAAAAGTTAGCGTTAGTTCAATAGGTTAAAAATACTCTGACATGTTGCTTGAGAGATGCGGGTTCGAATCCTGTATGTCGGCGAAATTGTTTTCCACAAAAATATTAATATTTACATTTTTCGAATCCCCTTCAGTGGAATTTCCAGTGTTAGAGAGTGCTAAATGCGGTATATTAAAACTCGAAAAGCAACCTCTAGCTGCGGAAAAAAGCTGGAAAATAATAAATCTTTAAATAAATATTGCAAATTCAAAACTATGTTTGCTAGAAACTTAAATTTTTGGTCATCGAGTGTAATGGTCAAGTGGTTTACCCTAATAGTAATGATTTGTCGCGTTGGTAAAAGGCAAATTTTCTGCTTTAAGAGATAAATGAAAAACGTTTTTTGCACATTATGGGTACTAATAAAATATCAATAGTTTATTTTCTCAATTATATAGTAGTTCGAAATTCCACTGTTAGAATATACTGAAATCTAAAATAACTAGAAGAACGCATATCGCCTCTGGTGCATATGGCAATCTCATTTTTAAAGAGAATGAAGTTCTTCCTTTGCCTACTTTTTCACTCCTTAAAAGTTTTAATTATGGATGTTCGTGTTGTTTTTCTCCTGAGGTCCCACCATCCTCATGGACCTTCTCCTCTGGCATATAAACTGAGAGGCTCCTGTCAGACCTGTATACAAGTAGCTGCTTGAGGGGTTATTTACATATTTTTTAGTGTATGATAGGGATAATGTGCGTAGTAGTATTTTATTAGTAATTATAAAAGATAAAAAAGGATTTGTCTTTTAGTTCTTAAATTTAAAAAGTTGCTTTTCTCTCGCTCGTCTGAAAATAGTGGACAGATCATTACTCTCAGTAGAATTTCTACCATAACAGAATTCTAAACGCCGAAATCTCTGCCATAAACAGATCACTTGAAACATTCGTTAAAAGTTGTGCAGTTTCGATGTTTAGTGATCTCTAGTGATATAAGTTAAAACTACCTTTGAAAATGCATTTCATTTCTGATTTTTCTTCAGTTCTTCATTGAACATTCAATTCTTCAATTCTTCATTTCAACATTTCTTCATTTTTCATTTCATTAGTAATAAACTAAAAAAGAGATTTCTAATTATCTCTTACAACAAAACCATTCCGTTTCTTACCTACCTTGGGCTTAGGGTTAACTCATTGTTGTCAATGGAATTTTCAAGACTGTTACATTCCACCACCGAAATTTTAAAATTCTAGCGTAACTACATCGTTTGCAAAATTCGTTTTAAATTTTGGGATTTTCTGATTTTTTTGCACCGTTAGAGGGCGTAATTATAGCTTTTGGGAAATTTGTAAAATGAAAATTGTAATATTTCATCAATACCTGTCTTACCAAAAAAGAATTTTTAATTTATCGTTAACAGCATACAATATTCTGTTAAAACAAAAAAAGTTGCATTCCCTTGGGTCTAAAGCTTCAAGTGATTGTTGTCAATGGTAACTTCGTAACCTTCACATTTCAACACCAAAATTTCAAACTTTTAACATAACTACATCGTCAAAATATTCGTTTGATATTTTCGAATTTTCAAAATTTCCACCGTTAGAGGGCTCAGTTATAACTTTTAGGAGATTCAGAAATTTCAAATCATAATATATCATTAATACCTATTTAACACAAAAAGAATTTTTTAATTATCTGTATAAACAAAAAAGTTCGATGTCTAACAGAAGGACAGACAACAAAGCGAAATTATCTTTTTTTCTTATAGAAAAAAGCCGTAAAATTTACTTTTTCTTTTTATAGCCGTTTTCTAAAGTGCTTCCAATCATGAACACTGAAATCTGTATCAATATTACCCTACCCTTTTCCGGAATCCATAAGTACCTTGCAATAACATTCAGCTATGCACGCTAAACAATCTGAGTGACGACAAAACATGGCGTCCAATTTTGAGATGGCCAACCTCTACCTATATAGGGCCTCTAGGTGTATCATGGAGGTAGGAAGATAAGGAGATGCCCTAACGCGCTTTCCCTGTCCAAGGAAAATGATGCTTAGGCAGCAGGGCGGTAGCCATATTGTTGCATTCAAACAAACCGTCTGCCGCTGCAATCAACCCTACTTTTCACATGTTATACTCAGTTTTACTGTGCGTTATATACGGGAAGATTATTTTTTTACGACTAAGAGAAACCCCATTTAAGCTATTTGGAATTTATATTGTTTTTTTCAATGCAATGAATATTTTGATACAGAATTACTCTATAGCAGAACTATTTATGTATTTCGTTGAATACGACAATAACAAACAATTACAAGATTTTGAAAGTTTATTTATACTGCACTGAAAACAGTAGAACACATTTTATGGACAAAACACTAAACATTATATGCAATAGCAGCATTTAAACTGCAAAAAATCACATTTGTAAGATTCAGAAAATAGATGTTTTACGTTAAAAAAAATTCTCATTCCACAAAAATAAAAAAAAAAACTGCTTAACAAAACTAAATAAAGCCAATAGTATAAGAAGTAAATATATATATATATATTTATACAAAAAAAAAAAAACGCCCCAGATGGTGGCTCGAACCCACCAGCTCTATGTTTGTACCCTCAGCTTCACATCTCTCCCCCATCTCATGCTCATTCTCCTCCCTCAACCAGAGTTAAAAAAACAATACAAAATACACAATTATTGAAATTTCTCAAAAAAAAAAAAAAAAATCTCATAAGGATTGAAATACATCCTTCCTCAGCCACAAAGGAAAATTTCAAAATAATATCTGAAAAAACTATATGAAAAAAGAAAAGCAACTGAAAATTATACTAAGCAAAAATAATAAAAAATTAAAAAAATGTAAGAAAAAAAATATATATATCCACAGGGTGAAAGGAATATAATTTCCATTTAAAAAAAAAGGCAACGTTCCAGACAGTGGCTTGAACCCGACATCTCAGTGCCTGACTCCTCAGTTTCTCATACCTATCTTTATGTACGCCTAACCTACCCCTCAACCAAAGTAAAAATAAAATAACTACAAGCAATAAACTCGCTCTATTTGATATCCATACAGAATTAAATAAATTCAGTATTCACCTTAAAAGGGACAATTAGAACCCTATCAGAAGAATTAACGAAAAGGAGAAAAGCATTACACTCTCCTCTCCTCTTTTAACTAAAATTATTTAAAAAATTTGAAAAATTTTCACCTTAACTAATGATCCTGTCACTCACCTAAGAAAATTTGCACCAGATACATTAAATTAATCTAAAAAGAAATTCAAAAATATAAGACTCCAATCCAAGAAAAAAAGGGGGCATTTAAACCAAACCCTTAAATGCTATCCAAATTTTTTTAAAAAAGAAAGATTATATTTCTCACCTTATGAAAATACTTTATTTTAATTTACTTTTCCCTTCTTACACTGAACTTATTAAATCATGAAGAGAGAGGAATTTAAACACTGAAACATTTAAACAAAATAATATCTAATACTTCCACCTAAAATAAAATAAAAAACAAAAAAGAAACTCCTTGATATTTTAATCACCTCTATTTAAAAGTGTGTAAATTCATCATCCATTAAATAGAATACACACTAATATTCAATTACAGCCAACAAAATTTTTTAACTGAGAAAGCCTGCAGAAGGAGGTAAAAGTATGTAAATTCATCATCCATTAAATAGAATACACAGTAATATTCAATTACAGCCAACAAAATTTTTTAACTGAGAAAGCCTGCAGAAGGAATTCTGAAATAAGTGTAACGTAAAATCAATCAATCAATCAATATAAGAAGTACATCTTCACATTTATCACTAAGTACAATCCGAAGAAAATAAAAAAAAAATCTGGTGAAGAATCGAGGTTTGTAACTGGAAATAAAACCGATTTCATAGCGGCGTAATTTCAACACGAAGTTGCTTGTATCATTATATAATTATTTAAACTTTTATAAAAATGACAAACTTACCGATGAAAGGTAATTCCTGGTATCTTTTTTGAAGGGCGATTCGTGCAGCCGTAAGCTGAACAGGCTGCCGTAATACAAATGTCGAAAAAAATTAAATTTTTATAGCGCAACACTTCGTTACTCACCTATACTACTGATCAATGTTTTGAATAGAACAACATGGCTGCCGCACCGTCGCCGAAGCATCATTTTCAAGTGCTTAGGGTTCCTCCTCTTATCTTCCTATCTCCATGAGGTGTATATAGGTATCTGTGAACTGTGAAAGGGGCGAAGAACCCCAAGTTTGTTTTCCATGAAGGTAAAAAATATTTAATTGGAAAGTTTCGTTTGTCGTATTCATAGAGTAACTACATTACTTTAGAGATGTAGGAAGAAAACAAATTTCTTTTCAAATCAAGGAGAAATCATAGCTGTGATACACGTGCTCATTGAGATATATTAAGAAATCACACTGAAAATAATGTCTAAACCAAGCAAAATATTTGTAGGCTATCGGGCACTAGGATTTGTAAGTAATCATGTGCCTCTGTCAATGAGATATATTCAGAGACGAAAGGAAAACTTGGTAGTTACTGCAGTTGGAAAATCTTTTCATACTTACGGAGTGAGTATCAATATTGTCCAATGAGTAATAAATATATACATTATATGTATGTTGGTAACAATATAAAAGTATATTGGTGTTAGTATACATAATCATCGAAATATAGAAAAATTATGTAATGTTATTTAACCGTTGTAATTAAAGCAGTTGTTTTCCCTTAAGTGAACAAATTTAACCAAAAGTATTATAAGAAATTTCAGTACAGACCAACACTAGATACAGACACAACAGTTTTTTATTACACCAAATGTATTTGTACCAATTCTTTATCTTCTTATACAGTTGCAGATTTACTACTTTGGCTGCCCTAGGCCAGCCACTTTAATCTTAAAAAAGAATTACATTTTGCACAACTACATACCTGTATTTCCCATACACCTAATTACTGTTTACAAATTAGAGCACAAGCTTACCATGAGAAGTTTCGTAGTCTGTTTTCCAAATTCACAATTTCCAATATCTGCAGCACTCCTAAAAGGTAGTAAACCTTAGGCAATGGCCTCACTGGCTTATGTGTAAATCTAGCCTATGATGGAGGTTGCCTCAGCCAAAGCCATCTGAAGAGAAAGCCTGTCACATGATGAGCATGGCTAATGACTTCAGAAGTGGGGGCCATGCATCACATCATAGTTTTAAGTGAGCAGATCTGATATGTTTCTCATTCGATGTATGTGTTATTTAAATGATTTTGTTTCCTTTACCGAATTGAATCAAATATCAATTATATCGCAAATTATCATGAATGTGGAGAAGAATTTCATTCTTGCAGGAAATATTTTCACAGACAAAAAAATCTTATTTCTCGATGACAAAAATTTTTGATAAACATATTATTTAAACATAGTTACACATTTTTTTTATTAATTATATTTAATTGTAAATGGTATAAGAAAACATATAGATAAATATTAAAGCATATTTTATTGATTTTTTTTTATTTGAAACGAAATATATGAGTTACATTTGCAAACATATTGGAAGAGATAAATATCTATTCTCAGGTTAGCAAAATATATACATACTAACTTCAGATAGGGTTTAACAATATTGATAAATATCACATATACAGTCTGTCCCTAAAAATGATGGTTATATTTCATATTAAACTTTTAAATTTCACGTAGTTTATGTTCTAAGAAGAAAGCTACTGAGATCAGAATCAATTCACAGCTGACCAAATCATCAGTGCAATTCTACTATTTTATTAATTAGACTAGAATTATTTTCTTACTAAAATTTAAATCATCAGTATCACATAATTGAAATAAACCCCAATACAAACACCAAAACAAAAGATTTGTTTAAGAAACACGATGACATAAAAATTTAATACAAATATTACTTTGAATTGTTTGCAGCTAAATATATTCACTACACATACATCCAATAAAAGAAGTAAATATTCGAAATCCACATCAAATATGCCAATGATATTGGTGTCTCTGTCATATTGTATGCTTCAAAAAGCATTTGCAACAACCAGTGTCTTATCATTGAGACCAGTAGACAAGTGAAAATTAATAAGTACTCCATGGGATCACTATGTTATTGCCTTACATAATTTGTAAGAGAATACAGAGAAATATAAAAAAAAATGATAATACTGAATACCATATACTGATGATAGAAACTATAAGACAAATATTTGAAACCCACATCAAATATACCAATGATAACTCAATCATACCATAAGCTTTAAAAAATAGGTTGTGACAAAATAGGTATTATTGTCTATTATTCAGACATACCAGTAGACAAGTGAAAATTAATAAGCACAACATGTGACCACTATGTTATTGCCTTACATAGTTTGTAAGAACACAAGAATATAAAAAAATCACAGATTTCAGTGCAACATTGAAGAGTGTTCCATAATAACTAGAAATATAACCCATGCAGCTTGTTAAGGAAAATGATAACATTGAATACCATATACTGATGATAATAACTACAAAACAAATAACTATTTCAAATCCACATCAAATATATATATACCAATGTCTATCATTTTAGACATGACTAGTAGACCAGTAATATTTAACAGATAGACACAGATGGCATATGATTAATCATTTCACCAAATTTCACCATTCACCATTTCTTTGATGCATATTTGAATTGGGTGTAATTATGCATATACACATTTCCACATGTTAATATATGTCACAAATCAATTATCGTATGGACACTGAAAATCGGTGCTAAACATTGTTTCTTGTGTTTTACAATATTAACATATGTCAATAATTGATTTTTGCAGTTCAGAAATTGCTGCTCTACATTACTAGATATCAGTGTTTGAAAAATAGCATAGCATAATATTCACACATTTATTGAAACTTCAGTAGGATAGGTTAGACTTCCATGGTCACACATATTAATTAGCTGCTGAGGTACATCAAATACTAAATTCGTTTTTGTTGTGGAATGAATATATAAAATATAGTTACATATGGTGATCTACTATAATTATTACGGCAGCCACTAACACATCATTTATGAGGCATGGTAACAATAATAATTGCTATAAATGCACTTAAATATGAACAATATATATGTATAATATAATTTTAATATTTATCTGTACAACAGAAAAAAGAAATAGCACCTACCTGTAACACAAAGGAACAATTGCAAACAGCATGGCATGATGTGAAGCGTACTTCATGCTTCAACTGAGCCTCTGCTATGATAGGACTCCGGTGGCACAGCTCATATCATGTGACTTCAGTCTTTCTCTTCAGACGACTTTGGCTCAGCTTGTAATCTGCAGTTCCCAGTTTTGAGTAATACCTGGGCCAATGTTAAAATTTATTTCTACTAACCCCACTCTGACAAAAATTAACACTAAATCCCAGTCAGTGTTTTAAGAAGTTCATATTCCAGTAATTTTCTTAAAAAGCTTTCAACCATTCACCCTCCTTGCTTGAACCTTATTTTATATACTAAAATAAATATTTATGTTTGCTCCATTAGTGGAGGATTTGTGAGTAATGTGTGCTCCATACGGTGCAAAATATTAGAGTTTCTGCATTCACCCTGTATTATAGGATGAACTGCAATAAATACCTCTCCTTAGGAACAACACTTTATCATAAGAAAGATTCAAAATTTCAGTGAGCTATGTTACAGCAAAAACTTTTACAGTTCAAGACATTTCAACTACCAAGTAGTAACTCAATTACCTGAGGTACCTTCTACAAGTAATAATTTCAACTACCCTGAGGATTTATACAGTATTAATTTTAAAACATTCAAGGTAATTTTGCATTGTGATATAAGGTTAATATTATAGACAGTAATAATACAATATCTTCATTACAAATAATGGGAGTAGAAGTAAACCCATTGTTCAGAATACCTCTGAAATACTCAACCCATCTTCAATAAACTTACCATGTTTACCCATCAATCCCTGTTTGCTGGTCTATTTTTTCCTGTTCAAAACTTTTACTACCTTGTGCAACTTGCTTTATTGTCTAGCTGTTTCCTGTGCTTTGCCAGTCAAGCCAGAGATTCCTATCAGCTTTTAACTGATTCTCTAATGTTTATTAAGCTCTTTGTAATGCTTTTGTTAATATTAGTAGGATATTTAATTCTTTCTTTCAAAAGTAAGCTCCATTGCCTTATTCAAATGAGTTTTTCTCCCCTGCTCATTTTTTACTCAGATGGTAGAATTTTATTCAGATTTTAAAATGAATGGTTCCATTTTTCCTCATATTCAGTTGTAAGTAAATCACAATTATCAAAATTACTGAGTCACCTATCATAATTAGCATTGCTAGCCATCCCGTGGCCGAGTGGTTAGTGTGCTTGGCTACTGATCTAAGGGACCTGGATTTGAACCCTGGATAAGGCATGGACGTTTGTGTTGTTTATCTGCTGTGGTCCTGCCATCCTCACAAATCGACTATGGCATATAAACTGACAGACTCCTGTCAGACCTCTGTGGCAAGCAGCTGCTTGAGGGGGTATTTATTTACTTTAGCTGTCCCGTGGCCAAGTGGTTAACGCGCTTGGCTACTGATCTAAGGGACCTGGGTTCGAGCCCCGGATAAGGCATGGATGTATGTGTCATTTTTCTGCTGAGGTCCTGCCAACCTCACAGATCTTCTACTATGGCATATAAATTGACAGGCTCCTGTGAGACGTCTGTGGCAAGCAGCTGCTTGAGGGGGTATTTATTTTTTATTTTATTTCTAAGTCTTTCAGCTTGCATGTAAAGTAATTCTTTTAATCTCAGCACAATATTTCTGAAGCTTTGGCATTACCATGTTTAAAAGCATTCACTTTTAACAAAGATAATGATTAGACCCACTTCTTTTTTGGAAGAATGCTTCTGAATTTTGAATTTCAGGTTATATATTTATTATTTTTTATTTTTCTTAGAAACTATACATGATAATTCTGTACAAATATAAGTCATAGTATTGTGCATGCATTGGATATGAAAATGAATGAATAATTTGGAGTGAAGTTGAGCACTGTTGGAATTTTTCTATTCATTTGCTGCTGGACAATAAATTTCTGAAATCAAGATTATTCAGCTTAGTTTCATTGAATTGCAATAACATAAGAAAACTCCTTTAATATAATGATTTGTTGAGATTGGGTTCCAAGGAAAACTTGTTGCAACTTTTGAATGACTTTGTTCAAATTAATCCCAATAAAAGCTTAATGAATTTATTTTTTAATTGCTGAATTTGTGTAGATATTGAGTTTAAAACAGTAATTTGTAATAATTGCAAAATAATGCTAAAATTTAAATAAAAATCCAAAATTATAAGTTTTAATTACTTGACTGTCTACAAACTTCCAGCATAAGAAATTCAATATTAACAACTTGAGTGAATCTTAATGATGATTCAAAAGATATCCTGATTAAAATAAATATAACAGTTATTATGAGCTAGTAATGTTGAATGTAAGATTAATGCTTTGATTCAGATGCTTTGGAAATTTCTTAACTATTTACAGTTAATTGGTCTTGAGTGTCTAATAGAATAAAATTATATAAAATTATTTTAAAGTAATTTAAAATGTATTTAATGTATGTAAATTTGAAATAAAATGCATCTGAGGTCTTGCCTTTCTCACAGAACTTTTCTATCGGATATTATACTGACAAACTCATGTCAGAATTTATGACAAGTAATTGCTTAAGAGGTAATTTATTCTTTTAGTCTTCACAAATTTTGATCATCTGCCAAAGGTTCATTCAGTAATTTTCAGTTGTTTTGATATTAACTTATTTTTGAATTATTTTCTTATATTAACACACATTTACTATTACATCTTTAAAAGTTAAAATTTTCATTAGTAATCAAACAGTAGTAAATATACAGAATACCCATTAACATTGAATGCAGTAAATAATGTTGTGAAAAAAGTTTTGCAATGAGTGAGACTTGAAACCCCATCTCCCTGTTTCATGGTGGGTTGGGGGATAGCTCAGTCAGTGTGCACCAGGCTTGTAATCTGCAGTTCCCAGGTTTGAGTCCCAGCTGGGCCAGAATTGAGATTTATTTCTGCAAAATTCCTTACCCACGGTTAGTAGGGGACCCTGCTTGGCTTGAAAAGGCTGCTGTCCATCAGATGAGACATTAAGCATTAATATTTGAAGGGCTGACATTCCTGATCATAGATGGCACTATGAGAGACAAGGGTGGAAAGATTTAATGTCAGTGGAGAAATGAACTAGTCTTCGATAGTTCAGTGGCAAGAATATGAGCCATGTAACTGGGAGACATGGGTTTGAGTCCTACTCATGGTGAAATAAATATTTTCCACAACATTAACCTTTTGACACAGAATTCGCTAAATAAACTGTGTAGTTATTATTGTTCGATTATTCATTAATAACACTGTAGCATGAGTGACTTCTGAATTTACACCAACTTTCTGAGCAGTATTTGAAAGGTTGCCATTTCAGATCATAGATGGTGCCAATAACAAGGATGGGAAGATTTAAAGTCACAAGTGGGAAAACAAATTAGCCATTGATAGTTTAGTGGTGAGAATACTTGGCATGTAACTGGTGACAGTTTGCCATGAGTCCCACTCCTGGCAAAATTCATTTTATATGCAACATTATTTTCATTAGTAGTTAAAAGAAAAGGATTATTCCTTAAAAATAAAGAGCAGAAATGAAGTAGATAGAAGAAATGAGTATGTTTTCTTTAAATGAGATCATCTGGCCACTTTAACAATAATACATTAATTCTTAACATGGAGTGAATAAATACCAAAAAAAAAAAGAAGAAATGTCTGTACATTTAATGATAATATAAATGGGAGTATTGAGTCACTGAAGCCACCACACATTTTTTGACTAACTTGTTAAAGTAACAATCATTGTACATAGTGACTATGTTGGCAGGCAGTTAACCAGCTATCTGAAAGGTATCGAGGAGATGCAGTCCATGCATTGTCTCACTGGTAAAGAAGTGGAAGGTTTAAATGCGGATGACGGATCCATGATTACATGACACCAGTTTTAATGCTTGCTTTTTAGCCCATACTTACAATCAGTAGTTTTCCCCGATATTTTCTTAATTTTTTTTCCACTTTATTTCATTTTTTATTATGCTTTAGTAATTTACACTTTAGGAATTGCTGTTGGAATTACACCTTTATATTTGCAACAAGTTTCTTAAGTTTGTGAGGTTAATGGTTTTGTTAGCAGACTAATTCTGTAACAGTTCACTTCATTGTTGTTGTTGGCAGGAATCATTTCTCATGCATTAAAATGTGACAGTAAGAATACAATTTCACTGGTAAATTTGTGCTAAGTATTCACGTAAAAATCTCTTTGAAGCTGATAATATTTTAAAATTATAGCAATTTCTTCCTGTATACTTCCCTGGAAGGAGATGATAATCTAAAATGAAGTACTTAGTATGGTAAAATTTCACTGAGCAGACTGGAAAATGTTCATCAAATTTTATTCAAAGAATCATAATGTTGGTGAATGTATTGTAAAAGAATAAAGTGCTAAAAATATGCATAAAGATAGAAGTTTATCAGAATTGTGATTTCTGATTTGCATTAAAACCTTTGTCAGTTACAACATATATTCACTGGTGCTTAAAATTCAAGAATAATGTATCTCCAAAAGTATATGGGAATAACATGAAATGTGATACACATATAAAATTTTCAACAGAGAAGAAAATTGTGCTGATATAACCAATATGATGATCACAACTAGGGAGATTAGGGTTACAATAAAATAGTGTGTCTGTGGTCATTACTCATTTCCAGTCAGTTTTGCATTCACCTGGGTAGCAGTTTGATTTCATCATGTCACAAAGAACATATTTTTACTGGACACATGTTAACTGGAGTTCATGTCATACTGGAATATAATAACCAATCACTGCCCGATATGCTCACGAGAGTGGTTTGCTCTAATAAGTCCCAGCCATTGACATTCCTCCACTGTACTGCATTGGTTAGAGCTCATTCACCAAACTTTTTGATCACATGGATGATTGTGTTGTGGAGAGTGATGGGTAGGGTGAAAGATCAATCCCAGATTGGGGTATTTAATAGCCTTAAGTGTATTACAAAATGTCCTCTCAAGACTTTGGAGACAAATTGAACAAACAGGAGAGATTGTGTACCTGAAAAAGGTAGTCCCAGGGCCACAACTTAGGACAATTGTCTTTAATAATCTTGAAGCACCTGAAGGAAAAAAATTGCATCTCTGAGTTAAACTCAAGTGGTTAAATGCTAAACAAATATTACAAAGATGTCAAGAGCTTTAACTTATTGCACTGGTATTTTTTTTTTAAAGCATATCAGTTGTTGAGATCTTTAATTCATTACATTGATATTTTGCCCAGAAAATGCATATTTTAAAATTTGTGATATGAATGTCTTTCCATTGTCATAAATATGCATCATCCCTTAATTGCATTTAGTAATTTTAAATACCTTTTGTTTTTATGATATGGAGAAGCCAAAAAAATTGGAGGCATCTACTTGAGTAAATACTGTAATTTTATTATATAAGGCTAAAAGACTTATTTATTTTTGAATGGTTCATTATGATAGCATTTGTAACCTCTAGTATCTGTAAACTGTTATCCAGAATTATAGTAATTCATGAGGAAAATTCATTTGGATGTAATTAAAAAGTGCTCTAATCATAATGCCATATTTGTACTCTAATCAAATAAATTATTTTTACAGTATATATTTCTTGTATTTTTTTAATGTTTTCTATTTTAATGGGATTTAATGAAAAATATTTTTGACATCTTTTTAGAAAGATTTTGAAACTTTTGTATTTTTTGCAGTGTTCCAAGTTTTCACTTTTGAGTGTCAGTAAGTATATTTTTCCCAATTTACATCTTTGATACTGTCATCTGTAGGACTTCTCAGTGATTTGCAGTGTTGAGGCTTATAATTCTAATAAAAATTCACTTTAATTGGTAACTTTAATGTTTCACACACATACTGGTACAGGAGTGGACACATTAGGGAGCATACCCTCCCATTTCCTCAAATGTGTAAGACCCTATGGGTGGGCATTAATATTTTTTTTTTGGGGGGGGGGGGAATTCTGGCAAAATATAAAGTAAATATTTAAAAGTAAAAGTGTAAAATATGTGAAGTGTAGCTGAAAAATTGAGTTTTAGTGGGAATCCTGCTCTGAACAAATTTGTTTTTTTAGCTTAATCTTCACATTTAGCAAGTTCTACAAGGCATGTACTTATAAGTTACTATAACTGTATAGAATATTTTGAAAAAAATGCATAATATATTTATGAAATAATAAAATCTATATTAAAAAGATATGTGTATATTTCAATAAAGTTACATTATTAATAGTTAAAAGTATTTCAACAGTGTAGAATAATCAGGGGATATAGCCCTTCATAATGGAAGGTTATCAAACAGAGGACAGCTATGTATTAACAGTCAAGCATTTTAATAAATTATTCCATCAACCGTTTTTGAAGTAATTAAACTGACCTTTGCATTAACAAAGTACATACTTATTACATTATAAATAGTAACTTGGAATGATTTTTAGATTTTTAGGCCTTGAATTAGACTGTATTTTAAACGTCTGGTGAAATCGTTCATTTGAGATAAAACTCTACTTTTACCCTTACTACTTGGCTGAGAATTGTTTTACAACTAGCATTGTGCATAATAGATGTGGACAATAATAGAAACAGCAAATACCATCAAGAGTATTCTACAAGAAGTTACATTAGACTTATGTTAAAGTGGGCAAATTAAACTGGGACTGAAGTGTGCCTTTTGATAATACTAGCTGTATGTATCAACACAGAACCTTGGGTATGCAGTTATACAAAAAATGTAATTATGCCATCAATTATCCTGCAGCTGATGATAGTAGCTAATGTGTCAACAACAGACATTTTTTTCAAATACCACAAATTGCCAACAGCAATGGATGCAGAATTTGATTCATATGGAGCATAGCAACTTAATATGAACTGTATTTCCATCAGGATGCAAGCAACTAGAAACATTAAGAGACTACATACAGTACACCCCAATTATCTGATGTACTGCCAACAGGTAACTGCTTTTGTATTATGACAAAGGTAAACAGTCTACCTGTATTATTTACATGTTACCAGATCACATTGTTATCCTGAAATTGTGTATTCAGTAACAATGGATAATTTTCTGATTCATGTTACATATATAAGGCGATAGCAAATTATTTCTTTTTTATAATGTACTGTTACTGTTATAATATACTGTTACTGCAAATTATTTATTGTTACTATTTATAATGTAATAAATATCTACTTTGTTAATGTAAAGGTCAGTTTAATTACTTCAAAAATGGTTGATGGAAAGATTTATTATTAGAATGCTTGACTGTTAATGCATAGCTAACCTCTGATAACCTTCCATTATGAAGAGCTGACTATTCTACAGTGTTGAGATATTTTTCCTATTAAACTTATACACTGTGATTAGTAGTTATTTTTATTAAATTATGTGATTTTAAAAGGAATATATTAAGAATACTGTAAAATCTCAAATATAATGCACATGCTTGATTTAGCCCGAAAGTTTCTGGTAAAATGTAAATTCAAATATAATACACACCCATAACTTTTCAAGATTTTATTTTAAATTGCATAAAACATTTGTTAACAAAACTAGAACTTTTAATAAAAATAAACAAAAATGTGTAACACGTAAATAATACTGGGAAATTCATAAAAACACTCATCGTCACTGTCACTAGTAAGAAGCTCATCTAGTGCTGTCGAGTCAATGCCATTGTTATTGGTACCGTCATAATAAATATTGCCATCTTCATCTGATGACACCTGTTCATCCTCCCACAAAATGTTGGACTAAGCTCGTAACCTGCAGTTCCCAGGTTCCAGTCCCAGCTGGGTCAGCATTGAGATTTATCTCCGCAAAACTCCCCTGCCGTGCCCACAGTCAGTAAGGGACACCAATGGGCTTGGAAAGGCCGCCGTCCATCGGATGGGACATTAAGTCGTAGCCCCATGTGCAGAAGAGCCATACCCTGTCCACTTTAAAGAACACGCTGGATGGCCTTGATGGGAGGCTACCATCTGTGTCCCAACAGCCGTTCCAGTGGGTCCCCTCTCCCAACCTTCTCTGAGCCTTCGGGGTCCTTGTGACCTGGCCATTTAGCCCATTGTGTGCAAAAAAGTGCTGCTCAGAGGTAAAACAACCAACCAACCACAAAATGTCGTACACGCTGCCATCAAGATTATTGGAAATACAACATTTGAGAAAGCCTTGTTGAATTATAGACTCGTCTAATTCATTCCAAACCACAAACACCCACTCAGCAACATCGGTGAGAGTCTGTTGACGCATATGGCCACTAGCAGTATATGTGTGATTACTGTTGCTTAACCATGCATTCCATTTATGATGGATAGCATCCTTCATTGGCTTATTAACAGCAATGTCTAAAGGCTGCAGTAGACGGGTCATGCCGCCAGGAATAATAACCAGATCCTTTTCATTTTCTTTAATTCTTTCTGGATAGAAGGCATCTGATGACACCGAAACGAGTTAAGCACCAACATGGAAGGTTGTTTTCATAGACCACCTGGATGTGTACCCAAACACCAGTCAGTGGTTAGTGCTTCATCCATACATCCTTTAGCATGGACACTGATGTGTACACCTCTTGGAAATTGTACTTCTTTTGGTAGAGACTTTCTCTTAAAAATTATGAAAGGCAGCAACTTTCCTCCATCTACGGTACACACTAACATAATGGTGAAGTGAGACTTCTCGTATCCAGTTGTATGTATAGACAGTTTTTATGCCACCTTCTACTATGGCATATAAACTGACAGGCTCCTGTCAGACCTCTGTGGCAAGCAGCTGCTTGAGGGGGTATTTATTTTTATTTTGTATCTGCAGTCCTGTCGTAGGGCATATCAAAAGTCAGGGTGTTTGATCAACATTTCCACATAGGAACATATCTTGGAGGACCTTGCACAGATGTACAAGGTCCTCCAAGATATGTTCCTATCTCAATTTGATTATGAACTTTTGGAACTCCAGAAGCTTTTTTGTGGTCGTCTGGAAGATGCCGCGCGATGGTAGTTCTTCTATGAACTGAAAGACCATGTCGCTTCAGAAAATGAACTGCCCATCCATATGACGCTTTAAATTCTGTTGTGCCCATAAGAGATTTTTTAAGTTCCAGAGCTTTAAGTCTGATTTCAATGCATGAACACCAATGTCCTGTTGCCTCCTATCTACTACACACTCCATCAGTGTTTTTTTTTAGGTCTGGAAAACTTGGTGGTATCCCACAATTCGCCTTTTTCTTACTAGTCAACACTTACAGTGACTCTTTGTTTTTTCACCATAATAGGATCCTTGATTTGTTAATGGAAAAATGACAACTTGCTGCCCGATTACTGTCAGATTCTGCATATTTTACTACTAACAGCTGTTCTGCTGCAGTATAACATTTCCTTTATTTTTAGTGCTCTCCAGTACTCAAAATGACAAGAGGAGGGGACATGGTCACAGAGCACTGTTGCCAAGAGTGTGAAATGTGTCTTGTAACAATGTTTCATAGTTGTATGTGCAGCTGTTCAATATTGAAAATTATATTTTTTTGTACGCTAGTATAAAATGCCACCCCTATTTCAGCAGACTAAAATGAGTAAAAATTGTGCATATTATACTCAAGATTTTATGGTAACTGTTTATTGTTTCTGTTTGACTTAGCTGTTATGATGGTTGATAAAGTGATCATTTTTAAACACAAGTTTTCAGTAATTTTAATTCAGTAGATGTCTTACCTTCTCCATTCTCTGAATGGCTTGTGTTGAGTGGAACCAACACTCAATAGCATTATTGCATTAACATTCAGGATATGTTTCCTTACATAAATGTAGCAGGATCAGATGGATTTTGATTTCCATACTCATGAGTAATGTTGGCAACTAATGCAAAACAGTGTGTTTCAAATTCTAAAATTGTAATTTTAGAGATTAAATAGCTATATATATCTCTCAATATTACTGTATCAGCACATAACAGCAACCTAACTACTATTTAGTGAAGAATATGCTAAATCATTGTGATAAATGAAAGCTTGCACATATTGATACCCATATACTTTGTTTAATCATGGTCGTATGAAAGGCCAAAAATTTCTCATTAAGGTTGCTTTACTTAATACATGATAATGCTGTTTTAGGGTTAAACCCACCTTGAGCAAGCTTAGCCTATATTTTTAGGTGTAGTAACTTCTATTACTTCGTATGCAATGTTAACAGTTTTTATATAGCATGCACTAACTTATAGAGACTTAAGGTTCAAAAGCTTTTAAAGATAGAGTTTAAAGGAATGCATTACCATATTTTCACCATCTTGCAGAAAGGCCACATGTGGACTCACATGGCTTTGCTACAGATATCTCTTGCTGGTGATTGCTTTCCAGCATTGACTTTCTTGTTGTTATTCAGAAGTTTTTTGCTGTTGCCAATTGATGTTGACTGCTGTCACTATTGTAGCTCAAATTCCACATACCAGTCTTTTTTTACTACACGAAATTGGATGTTGCTGACCTCCAAACTCCAACTGATACTTAACTCTGTGATAATAACGTATAAGAATCTCTCCTGTTATTAAGTTCTGTCATTATGGTTATGCTCTCACAGCAGGAGATTCCACACCACTGGGAGAGGTGTTGCAAACTCACTGTTACAAACATTTTCCTCATGCATATTAATCATTGTTTTATTGTACTGCAACTGAAACTTAGTTGGGGGTAGGGGCTACTAAAGCTATAAATGTTAAATTATGTACTTTTAATTGGTTATCTATAATTGTTTGTGACAGTGCTGCATTGGGTTTTTGATTTTTTTCATATCTTGTTGGTGTTTAGCTATCCTCTGTTTGAATATTCTGTATGTTTTTCCAATATATTTTTTTTTCTTCTAGTTTGTTGATCACTATATCTAAATAAAGTAATTGTCCATTTAATTTGGATTCTTATGTTAATTTAATGGTGGGCATTTAACTTTTATTTGTTAAATGTTTCTTTAGTTAACACATAGTTAAATGCTAAAGCTACTTGAGAAAATAGTGGCTTAAAACTCAGTACGACAAAACGGATATATGTAACATATTCTGTGAACTGTAATCACCCAAAACACCATAATTGCAAGTGTTGTGAATATTATTCACAAGGATATTAGCAACAACCAACTTCATGCAATAAAAAAGGACTGGTATGCAGACTGAACTACAATAGTGACAGTGGCCAAACATTAATTGGCAGTGGCAACAGCAAAGAACAGCTGACTAACAACAACAAGCAAGTCAATGCCAGAAAGCAATCACTGGCAACAGGTATCAATAGCAAAGCTGTGAGCTAGCCTATGGGCTTTCTGAAAGATAGTGAAAATATCGTAATATATTCCTTTCATCTCCATCTTTAAAGCTTTGGAACTTTTATGAGTTAAAAGTCTCTATCTATAAGTCAGTGCATGCTTTGATAAAATTGCTAACATTGTGTAAGAAGCAATAGAAGTTATATCTAAAAATGTAGATGTAGCTTGCTCAAGAACCATTTAACTCTAAAACAGCATTATTGCATATTAATTAAAGTAATTTTAAACATCTGCTCTATTTTGAATATATTTTTGTTTCTCATAAGGGCCTAGAATACCTATGTTATTTTGTTATTATTTACATTTCAATTTATTTAAACTTAAAAATTAGGCTTGTAATTTGCAGTTCCCAGGTTCAAGTCCCAGCTGGACCAGGTTGAGATTTAGCTCCATGAAACTCCCTGCCCAGCCCACGGTCAGTAGAGGACACCAATGGGCTAGGAAAGGCTTCTGTCCATCAGATGGAATGCTAAACCATGGTTCTGTGTGTGTGAGAGCCATATCTTAAATGCACATTAAAGAATATGCTGATGGTCTTGATGGAAGGCTACCATCTGTATCCCAACAACTGTTCAGTGGGTCTCCTCCCCCAAACCTTCTCTGAGCCTTAGGGGTCTTTGTGACCTGGCCATTTAGCCCATTGTGGGGAAAGAAGTTTACTCAGAGGTAAAACAACCGAACCCAGCTCAAAAATTTGTAAAAGATTTTTTAATAAAAGTTATTGCTAGGATGAAAACAATTCGTAAAATGAATTACATATATTATAAAAAAGTATTATTTGAATAATTATTATGAAAAATTTGAAGTGTGCAGAATATTTTAGTCAAATGTGGAAAATTTGAGATGTAGGTATGGAAAATTTACCACAACCAAATATAGTTGATTTCTGGTTCTGAGATACATTAAAATCTAAATAATTAGACCACTCCCATCCAACCCATAGCTCATGAGCCACATGCAGCTCTTTGCAAGAGAATTTTTGGCTCATAAAATAGATACTATACTGAATCTGGCTCACATCTCATTTTTTGACCAAACATTTTTAGATGTATAAGTAATTGATTTTGCCAATTTATGGTACACATTAAAAATGCATATTTTTGTTTTTCTAATCAAAGTATTTTCTTTATTCCTTAAACATGTAGGGTTTTTTTTTTCGTTACTCATTAGAAATATGTTTCCTTTTTAAGTAAGGAGTTTTTTTCCTATGGCTCTTTTAAGAATATAGTGTTTTTTCCTTCATGGTTGTTCACTAAGTTTGGGTTGGATGAGCCTGTAGTTGACATTCCCAAAACTTAAATTTTTTGATGCACAATTTTTTAGTACACCATGCTCACTTCCATAGGCATCGATGATTTTAAACTTTTTGAGGGTGACATATTCATAAACAATGGCAGAGGAAAGGACATGCCATGGAAACTTCTTATCAAAATTCAGTGGAGAATATGCATAGTTTCTCCTATATCTAATGTTGAGGGAGTAACTGCATTTTGCTTAATATTTCTCTCTCCTCCTTCAAAAAAAGTTGCCAAAATTGAGCACTTTAAATACATATAGGAACTATGTTTTTATAACTGTTGCATTTTCCTTTTTTTTTTTAATTCTTTTTTGATGAAAACTTTACTAAAATAATGCAGTTAGAGATTTTTCCAATGTTCTGTACTTTATAGGAGCTTACAATAACATGTGAATAAATCTAATTAAAATTATAACAGTTTCATGTAAAATAAGGTTCCTAATTAAGTTTATTGTTTTAATAAACTTCTCTCCATTTTGCCAGGCAACCCTCATCCAGATGAAATAAACTACATAACTTCAGATTCATATTTAGTATTTACAGCATGTAAAAATGTGATATATGCATGGCGAAGAGGAACAGAGGTGAATATGTTTTTTTTGTAATGCAAGTCTATTTTGAAACAGGCATTACTGATTTGAATTGGGCTATGTTAAATTTAATAGCAAAAATAATGAAAAGATCTTTTCTCCTAAAGTGCAGATGAACTACATTGCTGTTCATAATTTAAGGAAGTTGAACAAAAATGCAAATATTGCAAGAAATCCTCAGAATTTAATGGAAATTTCAGAGTATATTTAATATTACATATATTAATATTTACATATGAAATAAAAATTATATCAGAATACTTGTCTAAAAATAAAAAAAAAGTTATAGTATTACTTTTCATATTTGGAAGGATAATTCAATATTTTCAATATCATTGCAGATATTGAAGTTAATGTACCATATTACCCATAACAGCAATACAGTTTATCCAATGAACTCTCATACTTCTAATAAAGTTATCCATCAATGCAGAGGGTAGAAAATCCCACTCTATCACAGCATTTCTCAGCTCATGAAGAGTCTTTGGAGGGTGGTTGACAAGTTGCCTCACCTTCCCAAAGCATGCCATGCATGTTCAATGGGATATGGGTCTGGGTAGATCTCTGGCCAATCCATTCTCTGTATATCATCACTCTCAAGGTATTCCTCCACTATCTGACATTCTATGTGGACAAGCTTTATCATCTATAAAAATGAATTTTTACCCAAAGGCAGCTCTAAAAAGCCACACGTTTTTTTTTTTAAACTTTGAAAAGGGAAAATGGTACACCCCTACACAAAGGACAGAGGTAACCTAGAAGCTCTTTGAGCATGTCCTGGTTTCTCATACAACATACAAATGCATAGATAGGTACATGCCTTCTGGTTTGTAATCAGGTGCACTAACCACTAGATCAGGTATAAGGCTTTAGTATCTCGTCTCTGTATCATAGGGCAGTACAAGGCCCACCTGAGAAGACATGCAGGTCAGTGTGGCTGTTGATAGAGATACCAACCCAGATCAACAAACCACTCCCACTAGAACAGTCTCTTTCCACGATATTCAGGGGATGATAATGTGTCCCATGCGTTCTCTAGATGCATTGGTGCTGAGAATCACTACTTACGCCATATCGTGATTCATCTGAAAAGAGAACATATCTCCATTGATCCAGTTGAGGTGCCTGCTTGCTCCATTCCAGTTGTGCCTTCTAATGAGCTGAGGTTAGTGGTATGCACACTACAGGTCTTCTAGCATATAGCTCTCTTTCATGAAGTCATCAGGAACACAGTTGCTCTGGATACTGTCCTACCTGTGGCAGTTGACAGCTCTGATACAAGTTGTCACACTGACATCATTCTATTGTGCCTTGCAGTTAGGGACAGGAAATTATCATTTTGAACTGTTGTTGCTGTAGGCCTACCTTGGCTCATTCTAGAATGTGCTGCAGTGTCATGAAAACATCTCCAGGAAATTACACTTTTAAACACATTTATCAATCTAGCAGCCTCTCTATGCAAATGTCCTGCATCCATCCAATGACTCACCACCTCTGATCATCATCCAAATGGTTCTTCCTTTTGCATTTTAACAAAATGTGATCAGTTGTCTCCTCTCCCTATTTTATAAATTTATAGATCCGAGCCTGGATATGTGATAAAACTTGTAATATTATATTGTGTACTCATTGCATGTTTTATTATTGCATACCCTGTTTTTGTAATGCAATGTGTTTCACTTCTTAAGTATATCAGACATAGATATCTGAAGATTTGGGTCATTCAGTAAGCCAGTGGCAAATCAACAAAAAATGCAGGAATGCTTATATGTCACATTGTTGAAGAAGACGTTTATTTCTGGTTGTCTAATGGTTATGATGCCTGGCATGCTTCTGGGAGATGTCAACTCGAATCTCACTCAGGACAACCAGTTTTTTTTCAACTAATTATATCTGAGTCATTATTTATTATAAAGTCATTACTACTTAATGTTGAATCATTAAACCTTCCAGGATCCAAGATGAATATAGATGTTGACAGAATCCGAAATCTGAAGTCCAAGTTCGTTTTTAATATGACAAAAATTCGATTTTTAAAAAAAATTGAAATTTCTGTTTGAAAATATTTTTACATATATCTTATAAAAATATATAATTCAAGATTGAAAAATATTTTCCTTTTTCATATGATGCATATTTTATTAAACTACAATATAAATAATTTGTTAAAGCCATCTGATTGTCATTTCTTAGATAGCATAGACAACCTATACAGTATTGCTGATTTGTTTGTTAACATTACTCTTTGCTGAAACAACCTGCTGATTAAGTTCACAAGTTTTATTTGAGCTATTATCAACAAGTGTTTCCTTAAAGTTTCGAAAATGTTCTGAAAATTAGCAAAAAACTGCAATTTTTAAAAATAGAAAATTTTGGAAGTAACTACAAAGTATGTACTTCTGTTTTTATCCCCATTTTATAAACATTTCTGCTTTAAAATCTATTTCACTATTCCTAGAATTATTTTTATCATTTATCCCAGCATTTTATGTATCTTTCCCACCCTTCAAATCAAAAACTATAAAAAAAAAGTCTTTATAGCCAGAGCTTTTTCAAGACTGGCCGCAGTACACAGCATCATGGGAGTGGAAGTTGCATGTGTTCTAATTGCTTGCTCACATGTGCAAAAGTGGGGAGAGCCAGCTGCATGGTATTTGTTACATGGATGATTTAAGTCCAAATACTTCTTCCTCACATATTGGATATAAACTCCCTTTATAAAGTTAGTATTCTATTTCCTTTTTTATAATTAAACCTTAGTTTTCATTTCTGTAGATTTACTTTATTTCTGTAAATTATCAGTCTTTTAGTTGATTGATTATTATTGATTTTTCAGAGTTAAGCTACATCAGATGGCTGGATTACAACTTGTTACTGTGGATATTTTATTTTGCATAGCATTAGACTATGTTACTTTTTTTTATTATTTCTTTGTTTTCCAGTTTAAAAAAAAAAACTTTGATCTTGTATCATTTACTGAAAATGAATGAGGTTTTTAATACAGAAGCAAAAAGGACTTCCTTGACATGAATATCAATCAAGTGGCAGGGCAATTTTGGCAAGTGTTTTTACTCCCACTCTGGCAAAAATTTATTAAAAAAAATTGAGTTTTTAAGTTAATATTGAATGTTTTTGAAAGATCCCCCTATTAATATCCTGGATGGGCCACTGATGATACAGACGATTTTTATTTTTGCTTTACTAACTTTTTAGCACTTAGCCAAGATGACCAAAATTCAACAGCCAAAGAAAAAATTCATAATGTTTAGTAAAAAAAGAAATGCAGCTGTGAAAGTATTCTTCCATTTCATAAACAGAAAATCCCATTATGTGAGCAGTTCAAGTCACCTTGCATAACATTGGCCCACATTTTAGAATATATCATGCTGAAGAGAATTGCTGCTGGGACTTTTAAGAATCTATGGAGAGTGTGGAGAAATAGGCTTATACACTTAAAGACTAAAATTAGACTGTATAATAGTTTGGTTCTTTCTAGGGTTAGTTATGGTAGTGAAACTTGAACACTTTGTAAACAAGATAACAGGAAACTAGATGCTTACGCAGTATCTTGGTCATTAGGTGATTCAGCTTTGTAATTAATGATGAGGTTAGGCAAAGGAGTTGGCAACCTCCTTTAAGCAGCATATTGTGCAGAGAGAGACTCCGTTGGTTTGGCCATGTTGCCCGTATGAATAATTATAGATTGGTGAATAGGGTTATGAACAGTGTGCCTAGAGGCCTCAGAAAGAAGGGGAGACCTAAGATGCGGTGGGCAGACAATGTCAAACAGGACCTTGTTAGAATTGGTGTGCAGTGGCCAGATGCAGTAGATGTAGCTCAGGACAGACTTGCTTGGAGAACTAAATTGCACGGTCTGGTTGGACCTCCGTAGCCCATGGCTGCTTGAGGATGATGATGATGATGATGAAGAGAATCATTAAAAGAAATAAAAAGCATGTTTCAGGTAAATATTACGTATTTGGGAAGAAATTTCCTTTCAATTAAAATATAATTTAACTGTTTTAATTTATTAGGTTTTCCAAAATTAAGCCTTAATTGCATAGTCAGATCTTTTTTATTATTATCTCATTTCCAAAGAATACAAGATAATGGGTTCGCTTTGTCATCTGTCTGTAGACATTGAACTGTTTTGTTTACAGAGCTAATTAAAAATTCTTTTTGTGTTGGCTAGATATTGATGAAATATTATGATATGCACTTAACGAATCTTTCTAAATCTATAATTACACCCTCTAGCGGTGGAAAAAAGTTGAAAATTCGAAAATTTCAAATGAATATTGCAAATGATGTATTTATGCTAGAAATTTGAAATTTTGGTGGTAGAATATGAATGCCGTGAAGTTTTCATTTCCAATAAGGAGTTGACCCCTTAGACCCAAAGGTGGTGGGAAGACACACCTTTTTAGTTTTAGCATATAATTATCAGTGATGCTCTAAACAATGTGGTTAGTTCTATTCCCATTGTTTGTAATGATGATAGATGTATTGGTGGCTTTAATGTTGGCCCTATAACACAATCTGAAGTTATTTTGGCTATTTCTAAACTTAAACTTCATAAATCCCCAGGGATAGATGAAATTACTACAGAAATGCTTAGAGCTGGGAATGTTTTGGTTATCACATGGATGACTGAAATTTTGAATATCTTTTATGATAAAGGCATGGTTCTAAACGATTTTACCAGAGCTATTATTATCCCTATTTTTAAAAAGGGTGATCGCAGTTCTTGTGATAACTATAGGGGTATCAGCCTACTCTCTGTTCCAGGGAAAGTTCTTTGCATGATCAGCCTACTCTCTGTTCCAGGGAAAGTTCTTTGCATGATTGTGCTTAATAGAATTAAGAATCTGGTTGACAGGCAATTTCATGATGAGCAATGTGGATTCAGAAGTGGTAGGGGATGTGTGGATCAGATATTTTCACTTAGGCAAATTCTTGAGAAATGTTTAGAGTTTCAGAAACCTTTGGTTACTAGCTTTGTTGATTTCAAAAAGGCTTTAGACTCTGTTGATCATTATAATTTGTGGTTGATTGTGAGATCATATGGTATACCAGACAAGTTAGTTAACATAATGAAAGCTCTCTATAATAACACTGAGTCTTGTGTGAGAGTTGGTAAGGCTTGTAGCAATTGGTTTAGCATTACTTCTGGTGTTCGACAAGGGTGCATTTCGTCTCCTTTTGTCTTGTTTGGTTATTGATTATGTTATGCAAAATTCACTGCAAGGGAAATATTTTGGCCTACAATGGGCACGTGAGCATCAAAACTGGACCTTGAATGCTTGGAAGAAGGTCGTCTGGTCCGATGAATCTCATTTCCTGTTGCATCATGTGGATGGCTGGGTATATGTGCATCGTTTACCTGGGGAAGTGTTGTCACCAGGATGCACCATGGGACAAAAACAAGCTGGTGGAGGAAATGTAATGCTTTGGGCAATGCTCTGCTGGGAAATCCTGGGTCCTCATGTGCAGGAAAAGTATGATGTCTACCACTGCCTAATTTCTGATTGTGATGTCTACCACCTACCTAAACATTATTGCAAACCAGATACATCCTTTCATGGCAACAGTATTACCCTCTAGTAGTGCCTCCAAAATCCCCTGGCCTCCAAAATCCCCAGATATCAATCCAATCGAGCATCTGTGGTTTGTGTTCAAACAGCATATCTAATCTGCAGTGGCTCAACCATATAACTTGCAAGAGTTAAAGGTTCTGCTGGTAACATGTTGGTACCAGATACCACAAGACACCTTTAGAAATCTTGTAGTCTCAATGCCTCTCTGGGTAAGAGCTGTTTTGGCGACACATGGAGGACCAACATCGTATTAGGCAGGTTGTCATAATGTTTTGGCTCTTTGGTGTATCTTTACAGATCACTGAAATGATGAAGTGGCAGAGCTGTTATTGAGTTTTACAAATAATATGTATAGAATAAAATTTTGAAAAATTAGTGGTAGTTTTTAAGATTTTCCCACTGACAGCAATAATCTACCCACTTTTCTGAAACAGGTGTGGGAAATGCAACTTTTTAGATTTAAGAATTAAAAGATGAATACTTTTATGTTGTATAATTACTAATGAAGTACTATTTGTATTTTTTCCATCATCTGCTAGTTCAAATTAAAACTTTTAAGGAATAAAACAGTAGGTAGAGGAAAAACTTCTTTCTCTTTGAAAATGAGATTCTCATGTGCCAGAGGCGATATACATCCTTCTAGTTCATAAATAAATAGCCTCTCTATTCATGTGTATTATAATCATTTCTGTCTATTAGTTTCTTTTTAAATAAAATTTTATTTGCATTTGACAGATGAATTTTTTTTTACTACATGACTCTAAAAATGCTTTGTTAAAATAAAACTACTTCTCTTTTTTGTATAATATTTTCAGAAAATCCGGAATGAAATGTTGATTAATTCAGCATATAGCATGACATAATTCATTTCATTAGTTATTTGGCAAGAAAAAGTTATGAAGGTAATTATTTTTTGGCTGATCATAATGGAAAAAATAGCCGAGCTTCTGGATGTAAACCAGTTTTTCAGACAGGACCCTGGAAGGGTTAATTTTATGTTCAATTAATGCTTTTATTTTTGATCTTTCTTAATATTAACCCAAAACATAGGAATTAGCAAGCAAAGTAATGGGGTTTGAAAGTGAATAAAACAATCAGCAATACTAATGGAATGTTGTGATTACCTAGATTGTCTACAGTAGTGAAAGAGTTAGTGAAATGTTTATTGGTATATTTTATACTCTTACTCTGTATAAGTAATACCTTTCTCATGTTCAGCTTTAGCACTCACACATTAATTATTTCAGTGTGAAGCATTGTATTCATATATGCTATGTATTTTGTGACATTAATTTTTTTTTTCAATTATGAACAGCTGAAGCACATTTATCAAGGTCACAAAAAGGATGTTCATTTATTAATGCCTTTTGGACCACATTTATTATCTGTTGATGAAAACAGTATTCTCAAAGTATGGGATATAAAAACTGAAGGTAATGTTATAAAAAAGATTATTTAATAATTTTTTGCTTTTCAAATCAGCTTAGTATAGCAACTTAATTTTTGTTTTTCTGTAAATATGTAAGTTTTATACTAAATAAGTCTGAATGTATAATGTAATAGGTCTAGGCCTGAAATTTTTTCTATCATCATAATATTCAGAATACTTGTGAATGAAAAATACCTGTGCAACCAAAGAACAAATACACAACTTTACATATCTTCTAACAGTGCAAATTATATGTAACAAGTGTGCAGTGTTACAAAACTTAAACTTTTTATTAAAGTTATTACTTGACCAAATTAAAATCATTGGATCAAAGTTATTTAAGAAACTTGCATTTTTATTCAACATCCATTTAGATGTGAAAATTTTTTAATTTTTTGCCACTCAAACATCTTGACAATATCAGGAAGCATGCCATTTATTGAATTGGAAAGCTGTATGTATTTTGAAAAATTCCTTTTGTAAAACACATTGCTGTTGTGAAAAATTATTTTCTTACTGCTTGCTTGCTTAATGCATTTCTGAGATTGAAGGATGTTAATGTAGAATAGCAGGAATAACATAGCAGATAACAGTTCTCTTTGAAATGATATTTACATTGCTTCAAATATGATTACACTGGGCACAAAAAGACTTTGAAATGAAAATAACCAATCTTTACTGATTTCGAGGGGCTGAATACGAAAATGGCTAAAATTTGTGGATTGGCTCATGTTTAGGAGAGACAGAGATGGTCATGTATAAATGACTCAGTCCACATTGAGTACATTGGTAACCAATTTGCTGTGCTGTATTTTAAACTCCAGATTGCAATATATTGCATTGTATTGCATCAGCCCGCTATACACACAGCCCCGGAGTTATTGCATCATTGTATGATGCAACGTAGTTGAGTCATGACATCACAGCTTTACGATTGCAGACAAAAGATGATGTAATCATTGGTTGTAAGCGACATCTTGTAGAGTGAGCAAGTCTTTTGAGCGATTCCCATTTACCCCTGAGTCATAAGTACAACACAAGTGATCCTTGCAGTTTTAATCCAGCAGTAGTGATGCCTCGTAACTGTGTTAATAGTACAGATACATTTTGTTACATTTGCGGGGAAGTGACGTTTGCAAGCCAGAAAAGGGCCATCACTCCAATAGTGAAAGTGGCATATGAGTTTTATTTTGGATGCAAGATTGGGGACCAGGACAAGGCCTGGGCCACACACATATGCTGTAGTACGTGTGCAAGAAATTTTCAGAAGTGGCTGAAAGGCGAAAAAGTGGCGATGCCGTGTGCTGTTCCTATGGTTTGGAGAGAGCCAAGCAATCACCCAAATGACTGCTATTTCTGCATGATTCCACTTGTTTCTGGAGGCATCACAAGGAAAAAGAAGTGGACAATAGCGTACCCAAATACAAAATCTGCTCTCTGACCAGTTCCGCATGGCAAAGGCCTTCCCATTCCCGAACCTCCAAAGGAATTTTCCATCGATTCAGATGATGAGGAGGGAGGTGAATCAATGTTGGTTTCTCCGCAACCATCGGTGTCTAATGATGATCCATGTCTGCCATGGTGCGTCATCTGCGCCACACATTCTCACCGAAGAAGAAATTAACGATCTTGTTGGCGATCTGGTGCTGTCCAAGGTCAAAGCAGAGTTACTTGGATCAAGACTTAAACAATGGAATCTTCTCAAAGAAAATGTCCGAGTGACTTCGATTTGAACTCGTCATGAGCAGTTTGTGCCTTACTTCAGAAAGGAAGATGACCTTGTGTTCTGCTCCGAGGTAGATGGCCTGATGAATGCCCTAGGAATCAAACATGACCCTCAAGAATGGCGACTATTCATAGACTCCTCGAAATTGAGTCTGAAGACGGTGTTGCTGCATAATGGAAATCAACTTCAATCCATTCTGGTCAGAAAAGCTGTCTACATGAAAGAAACCTATGACAACCTAAAACAGCTATTGAACTGTCTTCAATACAGCAAGTATGGCTGGCATCTCTGTTGTGACTTGAAGGTAGTGGCTCTGTTGAGGGTCTGCAGCTGGGATATACAAAGTACTGCTGTTTCTTATGTGAATGGGACAGCTGAGCAAAGACTTTGCATTATATGAAGAGAAACTGGCCTCAAAGGAAATCTCTGAAGGTCAGAGAGAAGAATGTGGAACACCCAGCACTGGCAGAAATGCACAAGATCCTGCTACCGTCCCTACACATCAAACTCAGTGTGATGAAAAACTTTGCAAAAGCCATGGACCAGACTGTATCAGCTTTCTAGTATTTGACTGACAAATTGAGCAAAAATTAAAGAGGGAATGTTTGTGGGTCCTCAGATCTGCAAGCTGTTCAGAGACCAGATGTTTCACAACCTGCTTCAGGGTGACGAGAAAAAGGCTTGGGACACGTTTTGTCTGATGTCAACTAAATTCCTCGGGAATGTCAGGGCAGACAACTACTAGAAACTGGTTAAAGGCATGCTGTCTTTGTATCACAAACTTTACTGCAATATGTCCTTAAAGATCCACTTTCTCCATTCCCACTTAGATTTCTTCCCCGACAACTGCAGCATGGTAGGTGATGAGCATGGTGAACGTTTTCACCAGTACATTGCAACGATGGAGAAATGAAACCAGGGAAACTGCTTATATCATCATTTAAGAAATGTGAATCAATGCTATCTTAGCTTTAAATGGTAGGGCAGTCAGAAGATCCCATATCTGAATATGAAAGATGGCTTTTATTTCATGCCTAAATAAATAATAAATATCACCTCAAGCAGTTGCTTGTCACAGAGGTCTGGCAGGAGCCTTTCAGTTTATACACCATAGTGGATCTGTGAGAAAGGCAGGACCTCAGCAGAAAAATAACACAAACATCTGTGCCTTATTCAGGGCTTGAACCCAGGTCTCTGATCAGTAGCCAAGCACACTAACCACTTGGCCATGCAGATGGCATTCATACCTAATGCTTGAATTAACTTCAAAATATTTTAACTTATTTGCTTACTATTTTTTCCCATTACTATATTCCTTAATCATGTGAACAATCATATCTTGGGGTTTGTTGAAAATATCATGTTCACATAAATGCATTTATATTTATTCCAGTTTGTTCATACCTTCATCATAAATGATATAACTTTAAAAAAAATTGTTTTTTTTTACATACATTTAATCAGGACCTAGAATACTAAGGCCACCTGTCAGATGGCAAGGTAAACAGAGGGATTAAGGCTTATGAACTAACAATACTTAAAATGTTTCACCTGTTAAGAGAATTCATATAAATTTGACATGCAGTAATAATCATTCCTCGATCATCAATACTGAAATACACATTTAATAACAGTGTTGTGTAATTAGTTCCTTGTTTGACAGTTTACAAAGGACCACTCTCAGACAGAGATTAGAAATCCCTGTCTCGTTCAATTATTAAAACATTATTCGAGTTTTCTGTGATATGATGAGATTTGTATTTGAGTTTTCTGTGATATCATGAGATTTGTATTTGAGTTTTCTGTGATATCATGAGATTTGAAAATTGGTAATACTAAAAGGAAATTTTTCTAATAATTGGTATAAATCTTTTCAGACATTGTTCTTGAACTATCCTTTTCCAATTCATCATTTTGTATAACTTCACTGTTGCATCCAAGTACCTATCTCAACAAAATACTTTTAGGAAGCAAGCAAGGAAGTCTGCAATTGTGGAATTTGAAAACAAATAAGTTAGTGTACACATTCTCTGGTTGGGAATCCTCTGTTACTGTGTTGCAGCAGGTAAGTTTTTTAATGCAACAGTTTAGAAATTAGAACACTAGTCTTTACAGATAAAGTTATTTGTGTATCCCCCCCCCCCCCCAACTTTCTAATGTAACTAAGAATGATAAAATTTGACAGAACTCTGGAATTGTGTTCATCCCAAAGATGCTTGATAGAGTTTAGATCTGGGGACTGTGCTGGCCAATTAAGTAAGGAAAACTTGTCGACATGTTCCTGGAACCATTCAGTGATGATACTTGCTTGTGACCAGGTGCATTATCATGCTGAATATTATGTCCATCTGAATGAGGATAAACTGTAGCCATGAATGGTCATCAATGATGTTCAAATACACTGTGGTATTCAGATGTCCTT
This sequence comes from Ryuthela nishihirai, assembly GCA_038380435.1. Classification (NCBI taxonomy): domain Eukaryota; kingdom Metazoa; phylum Arthropoda; class Arachnida; order Araneae; family Heptathelidae; genus Ryuthela; species Ryuthela nishihirai. The sequence goes on from JAWZYU010000028.1 coordinate 36,265,289, forward strand.
TGATGAGTATCAGAGGGCCTAACATGTGCCAGGATAACATTCTTCATTTTAGCTAAACAATAGGAATTTTTTTCTTTGGGTGTTGAAGTTTGGCGATCTTGGCTAAGTGCAGAAAGATTTGTGCAACAAAGCAAAAAAAAAAACAGTGTTATATCGTCTGTGTGGCACAGCCAAGATACTGAGGGGGGGGGGGGGGGTTGCCTTTAAAATCATTCAATGTAAACATAGAAACTAATAATTTAAAAAAAAATTACATTTTTCTAGAGTGTGGGGGGGGGGGGGTAAAACTTTCTATGTGAGTTCAGCGGAGGGGATGCCTTTCCGAAATTGCCCTCCCACATGATGGCTGATTTCTGTAGCAAGGAAGTCTATTTTGCTTCCGTATCCAAGACATTCATTTTCAGAAAATGGTACAAGTTCAAAGTTTTTTTACAAAAAAAAACAAGAAATAATAAAATAAAGATTACATATAACCTAATGGGATGTTAAATAAAATATCCAACTTTTAAGCCGGCCTTCAATCTAGCATAACTCGGAAAGATCGATAAATCAGCTGATCGGTAGATCACTAACTGACAGAAGTAAATCTACAGAAATGAATTTGCTTCTATATTCAAGATGTCATTTATTTTTAGAAAATGATACTAGATCAAAGTTTTACTGGAAAAATAATAAAAAAATAAAAATTAACATATAGCCTAAAGCGATGTTAAAATATCTACAGCAACAAGTTGTAGTCCACCCATACGATGTAGCATAACTATGAAAAAAATCAATACTTATCGATCGGCCAAAAGAACGCTAATTTCTGAAAATAAATCTATTGAAATAAAAACTAAGGTTTAAATGTAAAAAAAAGTAAATACTAACTTTACAAAGGGTATCCAATATGCTGGATCAAAACTGTAAAAAAACACTTATAATGCATGTAACTGAGATAGCATATCTCAGCCATCTGCTTCTTATTTGTCTCAGTGAAGCATAACTAATTAAATGCAGCTGCAACCAGAATTTCTAAGAAGGATGTATTTACTTCCAGTTTCGATTTTAAGAACGGGGAAATATGCATAGAATGCTGGGGAAAATGATAAAAATAACTTGGGAATACTGAAATAGGTTTATGAAAGAAAACAGTTTGAAAAGGGAAAAAAAATGGCGGTACGTATTTTGTAATTATTTCCAAAATCTGTCGTTTTTAAAAATGGCATTTTTTTTGTTAATTTTTAGGAGATTTTTAAAAATATAAGAAAAAATTTGTTGATAATAGTTGAAATCAAACTTGTGAGCTTAAAATCAGAAGGTTGCTTCAGCAAATAGGAACGTTAACAAGCAAATCGGCAATACCGTTTAGTGCTTCTAAGAAATGGCAATTAGATGGCTTTATAAAATTATTTATATTGTAGTTTAATAAAATATGCATCAAATTAAAAAAGAAAATATAATTTTTCAAACCTGAAATATATATTTTTATAAGATATATAATGTAAATTACAGCGGCAATTTTTATTTTTTAAAAATTGATTTTTTTTTTGTTTTACAAAAAATGGATACATACATCCTTGGCCTCTCAATTCAGATTCTCCCAACATATACAGACAATGTGAACACTGGAAGCTTAAATGTGCCCTGAGGGCAGGGTGGGAATTTAGAAGAAATAAATCTCTATGTTGACCCAGCTGTGACTGTTACTGCAGGTCTGCCTATACATACATATAAAATCCACATGCAACCATGGGCTACCAACGTCCTACTGTAACGCTCCAAACAAATGCAAAATACTTGAAGTTTTTATGCTCCGGATAGCTTATACGGGCACCAGGCAATAATTAACAAATTGCCAAAAGTAGAATAAGTTGATAATAAGTTGATTTAGGGTTCAAATACCAGCAAGTGTTCATGAGTAAGAATCAAAATGATTGTCAAGTAATATGAAATATAAAAAAAAAATCCTTAATTCGCGTTGCTCAAGAGAAAAAACTGTACAGACTCAAAATGTTTTAAATATAACAAAACAGATTTATTTCCAAAATAATTCAACTCACCAAGACATCAATGAAGAAAACATAACTCCTGTGCTACACGCACTGTGCTTGGTGTTATGCACCTTGTGTTCATGCACTCCACTGTGCTACAACTTGTGCTTAGCTTCTGCTTATGCTACTCCTTATGTGACTTGTAGGTCACCGGTTTTTGACAATGAGCCGGCGCATGCCGGGAAAGACATTTGCATACTATGACGAACGACGCAAGCTATGACGCAAGAGGGGGCGTGTCCTTTGCACGCACTTTAACAGTACAGTCGGAAGATCGGAGTTGCGGCGCATGCGCAACTCCTAGAAACTTGGAAACGAGTGCTGCGATGCCAAAAAGGAAATAAAAAATCCCCAAAATGATAAATATAACGTAAATTAAACAAAACTGGTTAAGGTAAAGCAAAAGTGAACGATGGGGCATCACACTACCTGATTGTATAATTTTGCTCTCCACAGCTGTCTGTCCTGAGCTACAGGTACTGCATTTGGCCACTGTAGGCTAATTCTAGCAAGGTCCTGTTTGACTCGTGAGTGACAAATACTTTCCCTTACTTTGAAATGGAATAACTGAAGGACAAATCTGATTTTTGCCAAATTTACATAACATTCTGCTATGCCTAAGATGTTATGAAAGAAAAGAAAAAACCACCAACTACTCATTCTAGAAACAACTCTATGTAAAATTTAGTTACTTAAAAAGGTGGATGGATATCATTGTAAAGGTTCCCAATGGAAAATTTAATTCTTGGATAAATTAAATTGGGTGCCATGCAATTCTAATTTCTAAAAGGTTTTAAAATTCAAATTCACCAAAAGTGGTATTACAATTCAAAGGGATTGTCCCTAATCCCTGATTAAATCTACCAATAAGATAGTTTGAAAAAGTATTCAATATAGTGAAATTTTGTTTAACTCCCCACACAATTTTATAAAGGTGTTGCACTTGAAAAATTTATTATCATTTCACTAAGACAACAATAAGCTTGCTTATCACCCACTTCCAATATTAGCTTTTGGGGCGGGGGTGGCTCAGTCGGTAGCGCGCCAGGCTCGTAATCTGTAGTTCCCAGGTTCGAGTCCCAGCGGGGTCAGTGTTGAGATTTATCTCCACAAAATTCCCGCCCTGCCCATGGTCAGTAGGGGACACCGATGGGCTTGGAAAGGCCGCCATCCGTCAGATGGGACGTTAAGCCGTGGCCCCGTGGGCGGGAGAGCCATACCCTGTGCACGTTAAAGAACACACTGGATGGCCTTGACGGGAGGCTACCATCTGTCTCCCAACAGCTGTTCCAGTGGGTCCCTTCCCCCAACCTTCTCTGAGCCTTGGGGGTCCTTGTGACTTGGCCATTTAGCCCATGGTGTGCAAAAAAGTGCTACTCAGAGGTAAAACAACCCAACCCAATATTAGTTTTTACTATTCACTGTTGCGAACTAATGTTGCTTTCTAACTTCTAATATTAACTAATTGCTGATATGTTTCTAACTACTTAAATAATAGAGGCATGCATATGCATCTGGCTGAAAACACATTAGCATATCAATGGCAGATGATGTGATGACTTAAGCATGTCATAATCTTGTTTATGTGAGTGCATGCAGTGGTAAAATTACTGAGATGAATGAGAAGTTGAGTTACTCTTTCATAACTTGGAGCTGTAAGGGGTAATATGGGCTATCTAAAAATGAAACAAGACCCAGTTAAGGAAATTAAAGGTAAGGAAAATGAAAAATAATCTGGAGATAAAAAAATAAATTTAGATCTCACAGTATATTTTCAGGAATAACTGAAAATGACCTATAACTCTTCCTGGTCTCTTTTGCACACTCAACATAATGTTGTTTTTGGAGGTTTGATATGTTTTTCATTGAGTCTTCTTACTTCCCTCTTTCTTTAGTCTTTGTACCCTTGGGACCTCTCCTTCAGAATAAAGCAGTGATCGATACATTCAATTCGAAGAATTCACAGTTGATCTTTGGTTTTTAAATATATGTGCATTGTATGTATTTGTATGACTAAACCTCATAAACATTAAATGTGCCAGTTTGATTACAAAAAGTATCAATATGTTATGATATAGAATTACATTTGTACAGATATCTAATATTAGTGTACAGGTATTTAAATTCTGCTTATTTTATAGGCTCCAGCCATTGATGTAATTGCAGTTGGTCTTGCCAGTGGCAACATCATTATCCATAATTTAAAATTTAATGAAACAATTATGAAATTTTATCAAGATTGGGGACCAGTAACTACTATTTCCTTCAGAACTGGTAAATATTGAAGTATTTTATCTTACTTGCATTATATTTTTATTGAAATTCAAAGCTTTAGATGCCAATTAATTTTCTGTGCAATGTAAATTCTGTCTTTGTATTATGTATATAAAATGTTTAATGTATTATTGTGCAAGTGGCATTAGTATAAATATATTAAGTGGAAAGATATATGGAGAAATCTCTAATTTTGAAGTTATATTTGAATAGAAGTTATGCATACTCAAAGACTTAAAAGGATGCCATGACTATATCATATGTACAAGTTTTCTTTTGAAGCTTTACAAGAATAAAAAGCATACATACTTGGTCTTCATTTATGTAACATAATTATCTATAATGTATATACTTTATATGAGTGTTAACATGACCTACTAACCAGAACTTTCAAGGTTTTGAAAAAGAATGGTGTAAGGTAAATAAATACACTCTTGTGGTGAAGTGTCTCAGATGATTTTCAAAGTTGTGAGAAAATGACTGTAGTGACAAAAGAATATAGGCAAAATAGGTGAAAGGCATTAACTTTTCATATGGTATAACATTATATATACAATTTTAGTGTAGTTTGCAATTTTTTTTCATTAATTTTTGTTTTCTCTTTGAAAACAATATGTAAATTATGATGCAAAATCATAAACCTGTGTTACATTTCTATCACAAAGGCATGAAAACATTGCCAACACATATGCTTACCTGTTGACCAATAATCCTAGCAAGTTATATATTGCAAATTTCAAAGAATCATCATAATTTTGATTAGGAGGAAGCTTTTTTATCCTAATCAAAAATCTTTTCTATCCTAAATCATGCATATTCATGCATCATTTTTATAACATAATTATTTGTAATGTACATATTCTTATTTGAAGTGTTAACATGTCATGCAACATCTTACTAGATTTTGAGAGGGAGAGTGGATGTAACCCTTTGCACTCCATAGGTGCTGCTATGGTGAACATACTAATACTATTTAACAGTCTTACTAAGAAAACATCTGGAGTGCAAAGCGTTAAGACTGGTTTCATAGTATGTGCTGCGGGAACTGAAAAAAATGGAAAAATATTCTTTATTTGCATAAACATAGTTAAGTAGGAGGCACAATAAATGCCCCCTTAAATAATCTCAATAATTCTTAATAAATGCCCCCTTTTCTCACCCAGTCCCTTAGATCAGTAGCCAAGCGTGCTAATCACTCGGCCATGGGACAGCATTTCGCTATTACAAGAATTATTTTTATAATTTATCCTTGCATTCTATGTGTCTCCCGTCCTTCAGATCGAAACTGTAACTAACAAAAGCTTTCTTAGAAGGCAATCAGAGTTGCAGTTCCAAAGTTCCCTGCAGTCTAAAGTAGGTCAATAGCAGGTGCAGTTGAGTGCGATGACATTGTTATTGCTCATACGTGCAGTAAAGTGACACTTTAGTGAATGTTTATAGAAAGAGCAGTTCTTCTTGGATATAGGATAATATGACCATGCATCTGTCAAGTCAGTATTAACCTTGGTTTTCATTTTAGTAGATTTATTTTATTTCTGTAAATTATCGTTTTTTTCATCAGCTGATCTATTGATCTTTTGGGGTTATGCTACATCGGATGGCCAGCTTTACAAGTCATTATGGATATTATTTAACATCGCATTAGATTATATGTTAATATTTCTTTTATTATTTCTTTCTTTTCTTGTAAGAAAACTTTGATCTTGTATCGTTTCCTGAAAATGAATGAGGTATTGGATATGGAAGCTAAAAGGACTTCCTTCACATGGCAAATTGTTTACATGGCTTATTTAAGTTAAAAACTTCCTCCCAACAAATTAGATTATAAACTCACTGCATACAGTTAATATTTAATTTTTTTTTATTTTTATAATTAAACCTGAGTTTTTATTTCTGTAGATATACTTTATTTCCATAAATTATCAATTTTTCTGTTGGCTGATTTATCAATCTTTCTGAGTTATGCTACATCAAATAGCTAGGTTAAAAATTGTTGTGGATATTTTATTTAACATCCAATTAGGTTATATATATTTTATTATTTCTTGGTTTTTTTTAGTAAAAAAACTTTGAGCTTGTATCGTTTTCTGAAAATGAATGAAGTCTTGGATAACTGAAGTAAAATGGACTTCCTTGGCCGGAAATTCGTCATCATGTGGGAGGGCATTTTCAGGAAGGTTTAAATAGTGAATAAACTCAACTTTCGTGGTATATACTAAATCAGGCGTGTCCAACCTTTTGAGTTCCCTGGGCCACATTGAGTGAAGATTTGAGTTCCCTGAGCCACATTCAGTGAAGATGAATTGTTTTGGGCTGCACATAAAATTTATAATATAGTTAATGTATATGAATAATAAAACATTTATTTTCTTATGTTTTTTTATTATACAATTAAAAAAGGCAACATGAAACTAGTGGGATATCAAAAACTCACTGAAAATCACAATAATGTTGAAAGCTTATGTCGTAAGCACGTGAACTTTACGATTTTGTGGGCCGCATTACTAGCTGTCCAGGCCCACATCCGTGCCGCGGGTTGGACACACCTGTGCTAAATAATCAACGTCGATTTAATTTTAGAGGAAAAATTGTCGAGCTGGGTGGGATACGAACCTGCGACCGCAGGTTCCTATTTGCAATTCGTATTGCAATTCAGGTTTGTATTTGCAATTCAGTCTGTATTTGTAATTCTTATCATTCAATTTTTCAAACTTGTCATATTTTTACCAAAAAAAAAAATCCCAATTTTTACATCTTTCCTGAATTTTACCAAGTCACTTCGAATTTTGCCTACTCTCCTAGACTTTGCCAATTTTCCTAAATTTTACAAAACAAAAATCCCAATTGTCACAACTCACCTGGATTTTACCAAGTCGATTTGAATTTTACAACTCCCTGGAGCTATGTAACAGATAATGGTGATGTGCGGCATGAGATTAACAGATGAATAGGGATTGCTGCCAGTACTTTTAAGAATCTATGGAGAGTGTGGAGAAATAGGCGTATACACCTAAAGACTAAAATTAGACTGTATAATAATTTGGTTCTTTCTAGGGTTAGTTATGGTAGTGAAACTTGGACACTTTGTAAACGAGATAACAGGAAACTAGATGCTTTTGATTCCAGATGCTTACGCAGTATCTTGGGCATTAGGTGGTTCAACTTTGTAACTAATGATGAGGTTAGGCAAAGGAGTTTACATCCTCCTTTAAGCAGCATATTGTGCAGAGAGAGACTCCGTTGGTTTGGTTATGTTGCCCGTATGAATAATTATAGATTGGCGAATAGGGTTATGAACAGTGCGCCTAAAGGCCTCAGAAAGAAGGGGAGACCTAGGATGCGGTGGGCAGACAATATCAAACAGGACCTTGTTAGAATTGGTGTGCAGTGGCCAGATGCAGTAGATGTAGCTCAGGATAGACTTGCCTGGAGAACTAAATTGCACGGTCTGGTTGTACATCCGTAGCCCATGGCTGCTTGAGGAGGATGATGAGAGTTTACCAACTTCAATTTACTTAAGGGGGGGATTAGGGGAGAGTTCCCCCATAGCTGTGCCCCTGGATGGGAAAAAATAAAACATATTGCCAAATCATTTGCTCAATTCATATTAATTCAAAGAAAAAAATAGGACACCAAAACAGATATATTTCAACCACGAAAAAAAAAAAAAACAGCTGTTATTCTTCCTCTGAAGTAAATATGGATTGAGCAAGAGACTTCATCAAGCGGAATATCCAGTGATGGACACTTGGGGTCAAAAGCTAGATTAGTACCCAATTTAGGTTCAAACAAGGATAATTCAGATATTCCTGAGAAAAGAAATGAGGTTCCATTACTTTTATACCTCTCTGTGACTTACACATAGGAGTAGAACAATACACCATGATTTAAAATAATTAATGAAAAGATAAAATAAGCTCTTATAGAAAAACAAACATGCAATTTTTCACTGTGAAATTGAGAACAAACTAAAATCACTTCCTGCCAACACTATCTTCTGTAAATAAGAGACAGACTATAGCACAGCTGCAGGTTGTCAGTGGCTACAGTGTGGTGGTAGCACACCTACATCTCTCGGCTTTCAAAATTAAATACACACTTTTGGGTTTGTAAGCAAGCCTGTAGACTAATTTCAGTTGGCTGTGCTAAATGCCTGAAATTTTCTCAAAGTATGGTACTAAGAAAAAAATTGCAAAATGGGAGTAATTTTCTTGCTTCAGGTAAATATTATTTTTTTTGTTATTCAGAAATAAATAAGCTTTCTATTCATGTGCATTATAATCATTTCTGTCTATTAGTTTTTTTAAGTAAATTTTTATTTGTGTTGCCAGATGCATTTTTTTACTACATTACTCTAAAAAAAACCCTATTAAAATAAAACGTCATTTTTTTTTGTGAAGTATTATATTTTCAGAAAATCAAGAATTAAATACTGATTAATTTGGCATATAATGAGCCATAATTCCTTTCATTTAATTATTTTGCAAAAAAAAGTTCTAAAGTTAATTTTTTTTTGGCTGATCAGAGTGAAAAAATAGCTATACCTCTGGATGTAAATCAGTTTTTCAGGCTGGACCTGGGAAGGGTTAATATAATTATTACGTGAACACCTAAAAATACTCTTATACATGTTATAGTAAAATTTAACATTATTACTTTCATTTTCATTTCATTTTTAGAGCAATTATTTAAACAGGCATTGTTGCTGTTAAATATTCCAATTTCCATCTCTCTCTAAATGCTGAACAAATATTGTTGAAATTTTTAATTGAAATCTTTTACCTTCAGTCATATTTTTTCATAGAAAGCTTATAAAGAAGCTATTGAGTTCCGCATGCAAGTTACTATTGACATAACATGGAAATAAACCTAACAAAGTGGTCACTGAGTGTATATTGACATTTATAGTTATAGGTATTATTTTTAAACAATATTTATGATCATATACCAATTTTCAATTTTTTAGTCCAGTTTTGTTATGTGTCAAAGAATTTTTGATTCTTCCTTTTGATACACAATCCAATTTATGTTTGATTAAATTAGTTATGTACCATTAATGATATCTGTTTCAGATGGCTCCCCAGTTATGGCAACAGGTAGCACTGTTGGCCACATTGTTTTGTGGGATTTAGAAAAGAAAAGACTACACAGTGAAATTCGAAATGCACATAAAGGATCAGTGACAGGTATGAAGTTTTTGCCCAATGAGCCATTGCTGGTAACTTCCTCACCTGATAATACTCTAAAGGTATGTGAAAAGATTATCTGTAATATGTTGCACATTGTCTATATATACACCTGTGTTATGGATAAATCCATAACTAATGGCCTTATTTTACTGGTTGGGAGTTGACTTGTAGGCTTGAGTCCCTGCTTGTCAATGTTGAGATTTATCTCTGCTAAAGTAAATGGTAGCTAGGTAGTCACTGGAAGGAGAGCTATGCACCAATCCCCTGTGATGATGCATAGAACCGGCCAGGCCTAGCACCTAATGTCCAACCCCGCCTTCTCGTGGTGCGGACCGTTAGTAACTTTCAAAAGAGATACTCTCTTGTGGAAGTGAACGGAAGGGGAGGGCTGCCAGATTAGTGTGGCCTACTGATCTGGACAACTATGGCTACTTTTCTTTTTTTTTCTACCCTGCTGAGGAGTGGTCAACCACACAGGGTCCTGGTGCTGACCATATAAACCTACCGGACTGGACAGATATATGGCTCTGAGCTTGATTATGGATCCTGATTTTGCTGCACTGGTGGGCTTCTGTGGAGGGAAAATCTTCCGCTGTGTTTTCTTTTTGTTTGTGGGTTGACAGCCCCAAGTGAATAGATTCACAGGATATGTTTATCAGCTGGTGGATAATCCTGAGCAGAAGTCATCGCAGGCACCTGAACTCTTTGCTTCTATTGGCATCGTCAGATTCTACATTGGAGGAAGTCTTTCAGTGTAGATGGCTTCAGCCTTTAGTAGTGGGGGAACGGGTCTTTGCCCCATGTCTGCGATTAGGGGGCTGTTTGATATTGTCGGCATTCCCTCTCTCAATAAACATAGTTTCTTTAAACATCCCACTAACCATTTTCTCTCCATAGGTAGTTGGAATGTGAGGACTCTGCACAGAGCTTTTTCTCTTGATGTCCTCACACAAGAATTCCACCGTTATAATTTAGATATTCTCGGCTTGCAAGAGACCAGATGGACCGATAAAGGTCAGATTCTTAAAAATAATCTTAAATTTCTCTTTTCAGGGAGGGACGACAATAAGCATCACCAAGGCGTAGGTCTGCTTCTCAGCAGACACGCTAGCGATGCTCTTCTAGGATATGAGTGCATTAATGAAAGGTTTCTTACAGCAAAATTTCAGACAAGCGTTAAAGACTTGAATGTTATCTGCTGTTATGCCCCCACTGAGGATGCCGATGAGGATGAGAAGGATAGGTTTTATGGACAACTTCAGGATATTTTGAATTCTGTCAAGAAAGGAGATATTACCCTTGTTCTTGGTGACTTCAATGCCAAAGTTGGTACTGACTCTGACCTTTGGGGAGGAGTAATAGGCCCTTTTGGTATTGGTAGCTGCAATGGCAATGGGCAACGTCTCCTACAGGTAAGTAAACTCAATGGATTCAGAATAACTAACACTTATTACAAACACCGCGACATACATAAGTACACATGGGTTTCACCTGATGGGCTGCATAAGAATATGATTGATTACATATTAATTAACAGCAAATGGGCCAGTTCTGTTAGGAATACCAGGGCATATAGGGGAGCTGAAATTGGATCTGACCATTACCTTGTTAAAAGTGTGTTGCAACTTAAACTTAAAAAGTGTTGTGCTAGGGTTAAAAAATTTACTTTTAATACTGAAGCTCTGAAAGATCCAGTTATAGCCAAAGCTTACCATGATAGGTTACTTAGTCATTATGACAGTCGTGGTTTGCTTAATACTAAAGTTGAGGAAGAATGGGATCATTTTAAACACGCTTTTTTGGACACTAACAGTACTCTTTTAGGAAAAAAGGAGCAGAAGAGGCAAAATTATCTGAGTGATAAGGCACTTGAGCTTATTTCGGAAAGAAAGAACTGCAGGAATGCCCTTAATCAATACCCTACTAGTCCTAATAGAAAGCATTACAGAGACCTTAATAAGCTTGTAAAGGATCAGTTCGCTGCTGATAAGAATCTTTGGCTTGATGGTTTGGCTGACAAAGCCGAGGAAGCAGTTAGACAGCACAACAGCAGAGAGCTGTACCAGATAGTTAATGTTTTGTGTGGTAGAAAACGGACAGGCATACAAGGATTGAAGGATAAACAAGGTAAGGTTATAGAAGGGGAGGATTCTGTCATGGCTAGGTGGGCTGAGCATTTCAGTGATGTTCTAAACAATGTAGTTAGTTCTACTCCCATTGTTTGCAATGATGATAGATGCATTGGTGGCTTTAATGTTGGCCCTATAACACAATCTGAAGTTATTTTGGCTGTTTCTAAACTTAAACTTCATAAATCCCCAGGGGTAGATGAAATTACTACGGAAATGCTTAGAGCTGGGAATGTTTCGGTTACCACTTGGATGACTGAAATTCTGAATCTCTTTTATGATAAAGGCATGGTTCCAAAGGATTTTACCAGAGCTATTGTTATCCCTATTTTCAAAAAAGGTGATCGCAGTTCTTGTGATAACTATAGGGGTATCAGCCTACTCTCTGTTCCAGGTAAAGTTCTTTCCATGATTGTGCTTAATAGAATTAAGAATCTGGTTGACAGTCAATTGCGTGATGAGCAATGTGGATTCAGAAGTGGTAGGGGATGTGTGGATCAGATATTTTCACTTAGGCAGATTCTTGAGAAATGTTTAGAGTTTCAGAAACCTTTGGTTGCTAGCTTTGTTGATTTCAAAAAGGCTTTCGACTCTGTTGATCGTCATAATTTGTGGTTGATTGTGAGATCATATGGTATACCAGACAAGTTAGTTAACATAATGAAAGCTCTCTATAATAACACTGAGTCGTGTGTGAGAGTTGGTAAGGCTTGTAGCAATTGGTTTAGCATTACTTCTGGTGTTCGACAAGGGTGCATTTTGTCTCCTTTTCTCTTTAGCTTGGTTATTGATTATGTTATGCGAAATTCACTTCAAGGGAAAGATTTTGGCCTTAAATGGGCTGGAGATACGAAAATTTCTGATTTAGATTATGCTGATGATTTAGCCCTTTTGGCAAATGATGTTGATGAGATGAACTCTTTCATTCGAGCTGTTGATGAGACTGGTAGTAGAGTTGGTTTGGTTATAAACAGAGAGAAAACTAAAGTGATGAAAATTGGTCAGGCAGGCTGTGATTCAGTTAATCTGAATGGTTGCAGTCTTGAGCAGGTGTCACAGTTTAATTATCTTGGGAGCTATGTAACAGATAATGGTGATGTGCGGCATGAGATTAACAGACGAATAGGGATTGCTGCCGGGACTTTTAAGAATCTATGGAGAGTGTGGAGAAATAGGCGTATACACCTAAAGACTAAAATTAGACTGTATAATAGTTTGGTTCTTTCTAGGGTTAGTTATGGTAGTGAAACTTGGACACTTTGTAAACAAGATAACAGGAAACTAGATGCTTTTGATTCCAGATGCTTACGCAGTATCTTGGGCATTAGGTGGTTCAACTTTGTAACTAATGATGAGATTAGGCAAAGGAGTTTGCAACCTCCTTTAAGCAGCATATTGTGCAGAGAGAGACTCCGTTGGTTTGGCCATGTTGCCCGTATGAATAATTATAGAATGGTGAATAGGGTTATGAACAGTGTGCCTAAAGGCCGCAGAAAGAAGGGGAGACCTAGGATGCGGTGGGCAGACAATGTCAAACAGGACCTTGTTGGAATTGGTGTGCAGTGGCCAGATGCAGTAGATGTAGCTCAGGATAGACTTGCTTGGAGAACTAAATTGCACGGTCTGGTTGGACCTCCATAGCCCATGGCTGCTTGAGGATGATGATGATGACGATGATGAATCCCCACCATGCCTATTGTAGGTTATGATGAATTATAAAAAAGGAAATGTTGAAAAGAATTTGTAAAAGTATTTATCATTGTTACTACAAATCTATTTTTGGTTATGATTTCATGTCTTTAAAGCTGATAGGTTTTTAATTGAGCGGACACTTGTTGATTGGAGAAATAAAAACAATGTCTTTTTGTATCACATGATGTAGCTTTAATCTTTCCAATGTCCAGGACGTCTGTATATGTTTGTAGAATTTGAAATGAGAGGCCAAGGACATATATATATATCTGTTTTTAGTACAACAACAAAAAAAAAATCTATTTTTTTTGAAAGTAAAAATTAACATTTTAAAAATTTTTATACATATAAAAATATATAAATTCAGGCTTGATAAATAATACTTTGTTTTCATTTGATGTATTTTTTTTATTAAACTATGACATAAATGATTTGTTAAAAACCATCTAATTGCCATTTCTTAGAAGTGATATAAGGTATTGCCAATTTGTTTGTTAACATTATGCTGAAGCAATCCCCCAATTTAAGCTCGGAATTTTGAACTTTTATCAACAAACTTTTCCTTAAAGTTTCTAAATCTCTTGATAATTAACAAAATGCTAATAATAAGTAATTATGAAATATGTACCTATTTTTTTGGTATATCACTGTTGTAAAAAGTCTTTAAAATTAATCTGTTTCTACAATGTTCAAAACTTTTCCTTTAATAAAATTCAGAATTAAATTCTCTTTAATTTGGTATACGTGACCTATTTCTGTTGATAAGTTATTTATTGAAAATATTCTAAAGTTAACTTGTTTATTGGACTCTGCAACAAGCCTGGACATTTCTCAAAGTATGGTATGGAGAAAAAAATTGCAAAAAACAAGAAATGTTTACTTTAAACAAGAATTTTTTTTATGAACAAATATTCAGAAATAAATAGCCGTTCTATTTAATATTTTATTTTTAGAAAATCAAGAATTAAATGTTGATTAATTGGGCATAGAACATAACATAATTCCTTTAATTAGTTATTTGCCAAAAAAAGTTCTAAATTTAAATTTTTTTTGGCTGAGCATAGAGAGAAAATAGCTTGGCCCCTGGATGGAAACCAGTTTTTCAGGCTGGACACTGGAAGGGTTAACTGTCTTAGTGGGAGTATATGAAAGAAGCATTACAGCCATAAGATCTGACAGCCCTTTTTTAATATATATTTGTCATGTTTTTGTCTTTTATTCATTTCTGTTTTTGTTATTTCCTCATTTATTCACTCTACAGGGTGTTTCAAAACTCTGTACAAATTTCAATGGGAGATAGGGAACACCAAGACAAACCTTTTTTGGCTATGAATGTATGTTCGCTGACATAACCCTTTGGTGCTTGAGGGCGCTGTTTGGGAAGCGCTATAAGTACAACCTCGCAGCAGCTCTTCCGTTTTCATTGACAGCCCCATACGCCAGATGCATGTCAGCCATCTCAGCAGTTGTGAAATGCTCCATGTTATACTTAATGTGTCTGATTTATGAATGCAGATGGCAAACATAAGTCTGTTCTACATTCCCACTTCACCCCTCTAGCCAGTTGCAGTGCCGCCAAACAGCGCCCTCTAGCACCGAAGGGTTACATCAGCGGACATATATTCATAGACGAAAAAGGTTTGTCTTGGTGTTCCCTATCTCTCATTGAAATTTGTACGAAGAGTTTTGAAATACCCTATATATTATTTTTCTTCTTTTTTTTTCTTGCTTTTCCACCTCGTTTTTTAATCTTAATGGTTTTTCTCCTTTCAAAGCATTAATTTTTGTATTGTTTTGTAATTTTCAATGTGGCCTTTTTATCTTTTTAAGATTAGCTTATTATTTAAAAAGCTATATCAGGGTAAATCGATGTTTAGTTTCTCTATTTAATTTCTGCGGAGTGTAGGTAATTCACTGAAGACAATATACAGGAAATGTTCTCCCAAATGCCTATTATTTTCCCCTGTAATCACCAGATTTGTTGAGTCATTTGTAATGGTTGATCAGTTTATTCAAGCTCTGCTAATGAGAAATGTGTTCTGCCCCTGAAACCATTTTGTTACCTCCTCTTTGATAGCATTGTCCTCGGAGATGTTTCTTTAGCTTCCCAAACAAATTAATATCCGATAGTACCAGATTAGATTATATGGTGGTTGGTTAACGGTTGCCCATCACCAGGTGCAAAGATCTTCATCCACTACAGTCACATGAACCTTTTTGAACTTATGGCACCATTTCCTCCCAGGTTGTATTGATAGGATATCCATGCTATACACAGCCACAGGCTATTGATGTATTTCCACCGGTTGGGTTTTCTGTGGTTACATAAACTGAGTTATTGTTTGGGTTTCCAGTTTCATATACTTATACAGGATCTTTGCCATGTTTACTCCAACTTTGTGCTTCACAGCATATGTGTATAGCAGTGATGGTATCTGATGATACTTATTTACACACTATTTGTTACTAGCATGCAGTGATTGCTCAGCCCAGATGTTTTTTAGTTCGGCTTGAAGCAAGTTGGGAATTTTACTTTCCGACTTACCATCTTACTTTAGGTAATTGATATTGTGATTGTTTTTAGGTCATCTCACTCCTTTTATACTAGGACAACACAAGTTTTGAAAAACAATTTAATGGTATAGCCCTCAGACATAGTGCATGAAATGCCACCCACTAACTATTTAAGTTTGATGATGCCTCTGATCTAAACCAGTACTCAACAAACTTTTTAGAATGGCAGACTATTATGAGATATGACAGACAAGTGGTGAACACCATTGTAAAAATAAGCCAAAATCAAAATCCACGAGGAATTGACTACAACAGGGATGTTAAAAGTAATCAATCATAATGTAACTATATGCCATCCTCACCACAGAAATTCCCCTACTTAGAAGGATATTATATGTAAGGGTCACACTAGACATGAATACTTATTGGTCAGAGGAACAGTGGAATCATTAGAAAAAATTAAAATGGATATAGTCTATGAAAATGGATATAGTCTATCCCTATCCCAGGATATAGCATTGATTCGGTTGGATGTTGAATGGTTGTCTGAAAGTTTTAAGATCATGCAATTTGCAAGTTGGTCTTGTAATTTGGCTGCAATAATGGCTGAAATTGACTGTCCCACCAAGGCACTCAGACTTATTTTGATGGGTTGAGAGATCAGATGATCTAGATGTCCAGAACAGAATATCCACTGCTTGTAGAACCTATCGTGATGGCTACTGTGTGGGAGTGTATTGCCATTCTGGATCATGGTGCCAGACACAAGATATATATATATAGAATTAGTAGTAGATGGATGATGATATCCATTTACATACTTAACATATGGTAAGAGTGTCATTAAGGAACACCAAAGATCATTGGTATCAGCAGGGGAGGGGGAAGGAGAAGCAGTTTCCTCCTCTCCCTGTAAAAATTGATCGAAAAATTAATTTTGTTGAATAATCCTCAGGTGTATTAAAATTAATGTTTTTTCTTTAAAATCATTGTCTTTTTATCCTTTTTTTTTGGAAGTAATAATTTACTTTTATTTATTATTATGAGCAAAAACATTTTTTGCATGTATTTTTCATGTTTCCCTTTTTTCATTTTGTTTTCAGGCATCTTTGGTTGTAGATGGTATGTTGTATGCATGATTGCTGTAGTTGTAACTACACTCATTAACAATGACTTGACCTAAATATTTTTTATCTTGAACCATTGATTTCTGTTTTTCATTTTTAACAAGTTGAAGTAGAGGTGAGCAAAAGAATATTATGTGTGTGTTTTTTTTTGGAATGGGCACGCAAATTTTCAGAAATTTCCATAGCCCATGCATTTTTTCAGAAATTTTCGTAGCATTTCTTCATTGCTGAATATTCTTTACCTGTTTTTTTTTTAACCTTCTTTGATTCTTTTTGTGAAGAACAATGCATCAGATCACACCATAAGTAATGTTATTTTTTCCCTATTAAATTTTATTATACTAAACAGAATTTTTTTTAATTATGAGTTCATTATTTTTTTTAGTGATAAATGACTGAATTCCACCTGTCTTGTAATTCTTCAATTTCATTTTGAAATAATTGGCTGATTTTGAGTTGATGAAAGTGATGATAGCATTTTTTATGCCTTCCACCTTTTGTAACTTTTTTCGTCCAACAATTTTACCGATTTCTAAAAAGATGGCAATCTGATGGAGTAAAAGTCAGGTGAATATGATAAGATTTCCCACTCTTTAAGTTTAATGTCCAGCACTATAATTTTATCTGCAGTTATATTTTCAATGCATGGCATGGTATTGCTGTGGTGCAATTTCACTCACTTGCAATTTATAAGGTATGGGTGTTTTCTTCTTAATCATATAAATGATCCAGTTATTGGCTGTATAACCCAGCAGTAATTGTTTCATTGGGACTAAACAATTCAAAATGAACCACAACTCTTTTATCCTGCCAGATACAAAGCATAATTTGGTAATAGGTACGTGTATACATATACACGCATATATATTAGTACATATGTATGTATACACATATGTACATAAACATACATACACTCACACGTGCACACACATTTTTATGGAGTGGGGATGGGTCAGTTGGTAGCATGCCAGGCTCCTAATATGCATTTCCCATGTTCAAGTCCTATTGGCCAGCATTGAGATTTATCTCCTCAAAACTCCCCACCTTGCCCTTGTTCAGTAGGGGACACCGATGGGCATGGAAGGGCCACCATCTGTCAGATGGGACATTAAGCTGTGTCCCCATGTGTTGGAGAGCCATACCCTGCACACATTAAAGAACACACTGGATGGCCTTGATGGGAGACTTCCACCTGTTTTTTAACAGCTATCTAGTGAGTCCCCCACTTGTGTATTGCCATTCTGGATCATACCAACCTTCTCTGAGCCTTCGAGGTCCTTATATCCTGGCCATTTAGCCCACTGTGTGCAAAACAAGTGCCCCTCAGAGGTAAAACAACACAACCCATACATTTTTTTGTGTGATTAATTACCTATTTATCATCTCTGCTAATGATTTGATTGAAAAAAAAGTTTCCTTGTAGACTGGCAACTTCATTGACCTCTGGATAAACTTCCTTTGGACAAAGCTGTAGAATATTTTATACAGTTTGAAAGCTCATATATGACACACTCAGAAGAGGATAGCAACAGCTATGTTGTATGTTTATTTAAAACGAACTTGTAATTCTTTAAATCTTTAGTTCATGAAACTGGATTGTAGCATGAATCTAAAAAAAAGCACTCAGTTGTATAAAAACACTTTGTTTCACACTTTTTTTAATGTAATATTCATGTTTGCTTGCTGTTATAATTATTGAAACCTAAGTTTTTTTTTTAACTTTTGTGTTAGCACAAAATTGCAGTTTTTTCAGATTTTTATTGGATGACTTTTTTATTATCAAGTCAGCTAGAAAGTGATCTGGCTCACAGTATCTAATTCCTGTGATATGATTGATGACTCTGTCCCACAGACCAATGGTCTTGGTGATTTTGGCCTGAGTACTTGTAAGAGCTTTACATCCCTGTTCAGTGTTTTCATGGCTTATTCATAAATTATATTTAATATTGGTCTTTTCATATCTAGTATTAGTCATAATTTTTTATGCTTTATATTTCCATTATGACTAAAACCATAAAGCCTGTTTTGAATCAAGGATTTATGTATTTGTTTTGACAGATGTGGATCTTTGATATGCCAGATGATGGAGGCAGACTATTACGACTTAGGGAAGGACACAATGACCCACCTCTCAAGATACGTTTTCATGGATCAAATGGGAAGAATATTCTTAGTGCAGGTAATTTTTGAAGAACTTTCTTTTAGAGAATGTCATTATTCTTTTATAGAATGTCATTAGGGACTAAGACATACTCTTGAAATTTATTAAAGCATTATTTATATTTTGTGATATTGGTGAACACTTTAACTCTTTCCATGCCTGGCTTGAAAAACTGGAATGAATCCAGAGACCAACTTTTTTAACATTATTCAACAAAAAAAGTGAACTTTATAATCTTATCTTGAAATAACTAACAGAGTTATATCATGTTATATACCAAACTAAAGAGCAAATATTTCTGAACAATAAATTAATAGAAATTCTGAAGTAAAAAAAAAATTTGGCATTATGAGAGGCAAATTATTTTTTTTCTATTTAACGTCATTGTTTTTTAGTTCTTTTTTTCCCCCTAGCTTTTTAATTGCATTATCTAATAATGTATGGCAAAAAAATTGGAAATCTTACCTCAACGATATAGGACTTCCATGTATTTTGAGAACAACTTGAATTCTGTGTGTCATAGATTTGGTGAGTGTTTGGAAGGTGTCTGGTGTGATGTGAAGCTATTACTATTGCAATGCAGCATGTAATTCTGGGTGGATGTGGTTTGGTATACTTGAATCTCTGATTTTGGGGGACAATAAGCCTTAGTGAATAAGCTATTTTGGGGGTGGGGGATTATAAACCCCTAACCCACCTCTGTACCTTTGGATATGTTACTGCTTTGCATTATCATCATGAAATTTTCTTTTTCCATTAGGGAAAAAATGAATCATAGCAGGATGTATATGATTGAAATGTTGTTTTATTATGCTGCAGCATTTCATTAACCCTTCAGACATATAAGTGAACCCAATCTATCCATGTGAGCATTCCCTACACCATGACTCCCCCCTCCAGCACTTATACAGTGGATGTGACACATGAGATTCAGAGTGTTAACAAAAAAGTGGAAGAGTTTGAAAGTTAACAGTTTCAAAACTAAAGAGTAATAAAGCAGGAAAAAATGATGTACTTATTGATTGCTTCAGTATGTGCCTATGTAAACAAAGCTTCATTTTTGAACATATTCTAAAAACTTTATATAAAAAAGTAACTGACAAGAGTTCAAATCAAAACCATAACTGTAGAAATTGCCAGAAAAGCCCATTTTAGAGGGAATACCATGGTCTGCTTACCTGACCTATTACTTTACCCATATCCTGATGTACTCCAATTTTTTTGCGAAATTAGACTAATTAGCTAGTTATTGGAGCTTGTTCAGACATCAAGTAATGTATTAGATTATATGTATATACCCAATTCTGTTTTTACACCTATTTTTTTACACGATTTTGATTTAACATGGTTTAGAAAAAAAATCCAATTCTCTTTTTACACGATTTATTTTGATCTAACACAGTTCAAATGGTACCTTTTAAAAAAAATCTCCATTTGAATTTAATTCTGAAAAAATATTCCTATTCAAGAAAAAATTCCTAGAATTTACATTTTTACAAAGATGCTGCTTTTATGGTCACATTTTTTGAAGTAGTTTTAACATTGAAAATGTACTGTAGATGCACATTTTGTGCACTAAAATCCCCAAAATAAAAACTACACTAACATAACTAAACAAGTTTTCCCTATTTTATTCTCTATTTTATGGAAAAATTGTACAAAACCTACTTCATTCAGAATAAAGTGGCAGCATTGAGTTCCGGGAATTCCCCTCAATTCCCTTCAATATATACATTAGTCTTGGTCTCTTATTTCGAGTTTAAAGTTAGAAGTGTTTAGATGTTTAATAGAAGAAATCAAAAAACAAAACAATTTTTTTTAAGTTTTCAAGTGATGAAAGTGATTTAAGTCCAATCTTATGCAAACGAATTCGTCCATTGTCAGAAAGTGACATTGAATAAAATCTAGTTAATAAGCATATGTAAGTCATTTTTTTTTGCACTTTTGTATTCTCGATTAGTGACATATTATTTTCTTTATGAAAAATAATTTACTTTATATATGTACATATAATTATCTTTATAAGTTTATAAAATAAAAAATGTGTTTAAATGAATAAAAATCAAATAAAGATTTAATTAAAGGTTTTGGTATGATTTGTTTGAAAACAGCTTATTATTTGTACTGAGTTTTCACGTCTGGAACCAATCTTCTATTTTTTCATATGCACTGTATTTTTTTTTTACACTTTTTTTGCACGTTTTTTTGGGGGGCTTATCTATCATGTAAACACAGAATTGGGTGTATTTATTTTTACTGAATTGGATACTTTAAAAATATATATTTATAATAGTTAAAAAAATTTAATTATAAAAATATTTTGCAATACCATTTTTTGCTGTGGGTGTATCTGCTCTGCTGATACAGGGCCACCATCCATCGGATGGGATGTTAAGCTTTGGCCCCATTTAATGAGCACCATTTAATGAGCACCATTTAACTGAGCTGATGTGTGGGAGTACTGACCCTGTGCACATTATAGAACATGCTGGATGATCTTGACATCTGTCTCCCAACAGCTCTCCAGTGGTCCCCTCCTCCATTCTTCTCTCAGCCTTTGAGGTCCTTGTGACCTGGCCATTTAGCCCATTGTGTGCAGAAAAGTGCCTCTCAGAAGTGAAACAACCCAATGTTGCGCTAATGTGTTTATTATTACTGAACTGAAATTTGAGGTAAACATGTATAAATAAAGCTTTCAATATGCGTTTTATTCATAACAAAAACTTTTTGGAACACATTCCCTTTGGAATCTACATTGTTGGTTTCGATTTGCATGATTTTAATTTACACTGTGATTTCTTGGAATCGATCTACTGTGTAAATTGAGAGATGGGTGTATTATACTTAATAAGACCTTAAATTTGTTTGGTTTTGTAAAGATGTGACAAAAGAATTCAACATAATATTTCCTAAAATGTATAAGGATATTCAATTGGTAATAGGTAGCAACAATGGAAATAGTTTGGCATTCTAAGTTCCTCTAGCATGTCACTCAGCTTGTCTCTGTTCAACTGAGCTGAGTACAAGAAAGAGCAGGAAATTATGTTATCATTTTAAATGAGATGTTCTCAAAATGTCTCAATTTTTGACAATGAGATTTGAGATTCTAAACCTGTACTGACTTGAAACTCTTACCTTGGTAGAAAAGGGATATCAGTGGGCACTGTAAGAGCTTCCATTTGCTTGATGAGAGATGCTGAGTCCTGTGTACAAGAGTGAACCTTTTGCATGTTAAAGAATATACTGAATTGCCTTAATGGGACAATACAGCTTGTCACTAAATCTTAGTGAACCAAATTTTGCAATACCTGTGCTATTAAACTAATTGTGCACCCAAAGCTGTTGTTCAGCTTTTGTTAAATTTGCATTTGTCCTTTCTCAGAAGGGTGAAAGTGACTCAGTTGGTAGCATGCCAGGCTCCTGTTTGGCAGTTCTCAGGTTTAAGTCCTTCCTCTGCTAGCATTGAGATTTATCTCCATAAAACTCCCCACCTTGCCCTCAGTCAGTAGGGGACAGTGATGGATTTAGAAAGACTACTGTCCATCAGATGGGATGTTGAACAAAAAAAAAACAGTGATGTAGCTCCATGTGTGGGAGAGTCATACTCTGTGCATATTAAAGAACATGCTGGATGGCTTTGGTGGAAGCTTATTGTGTCTCCTAACAGCTGCCAGTGTGTTCTCTTCCCCCAACCTTCTCTGAGTCCTTGTAACTTGGCCTTTGAGACCATTGTGTGAAAAAAAGTGCTGCTTAGATGTAAAACAACCCAGTCTTTCTAAAAAAATAATGGGTAAAAGAAATTAAAGTGGCAAATTTGAGTCTTCTTAAAAATGCTGGAAAGTATCCATTATATTAATTTAATTTTGTTATAAACTTAAATTGGGAGTTGCCTAATGCATTGTTGAGCTACAGGGGTTTATCGAAACAATGGAAACACCGACGGCGACTGGAGTATATGTAATGAGTCTTATGCATATCACAGGGATGATGTCACCCATGATGTGAGGTATATAAAGGGAAGAAGTACAATGTCGACTGTCACATAGCAGTGCCAAAGCCACAGGTGAAACAGCTGTTGTAGTGTAATTGTCGACAATGTCAGATCTCAGTGACCTCCAAATAGCATGATCATTGGTATGATTTTGTGTCTTGCAGGAGCTTCAGTAACTAGAACAGCAGAAATAGTAGGTGTAACATTAGGAACTACTTCCAGCATCACTGGCATAGCTGGGCCATATTTTACAGGAAGAATGGTCCCACATTCCATTACCATATGTGACTTGTATAAGTCATTAGTTATCAAGGTAGCTACTGCTCCAGCAAGCATACTTAGTTGTGTTAGTTCTAACTGAGGCAGTGGTGAGCAAACCAGACTTTGGTCTTATACAGAGTTATGATCAATAAGAATTTATGTACAAGCTATACACAGTTTCTAGGATTTTTTTTATGTCCTGTGTGTGGAACAAAAGTATATCTAAGATTATGACGTATTATTACGTACGTATTATTACGTATATCTAAGATTATGACTACCTATCAAAAAGTACAAGGTGTTGCCTCCAAATATGCAAATTGTGGATGGCTTACAAAGTTGTCAGATAGGGATAGGTGAATGTTGGCACAGATTGTACAACAGAAGAACAAGACTATGGCATTGCAAATAGCAGCAGAGTTGAACACCAGTTGGAATGATCCCTTTTTCGTCATGATAGTTCGCAATCAACTGTATTTGCAATCAAGCTGATTATCAACATCAATGCAACAAAACATGTAAAGTGGTGCAAAGCACATAAAATCCGGGATGCTAAAGACTGGCAAAGTGTCATCTGGTCTGATGAATCATGCTACACATTGTTTCCCACCACTGTTAGAGTGTACATCTAGAAAAAACCTGCAGAAGTGTACCACCCTGACTGTGAAGCATGGAGGTGAATCCCTGATGCTGTGGGGTGCCATATCATGACATTTTCTTAGGGCCATTAGTTATTCTGCAGGATCGTGTCACATCCGCAGTGAACTAATCCATTCTCGGGAACCATCTGCACCCAATGTTCAGGCATTGTTCCCTAATGACCGTCCCTGGTTTCAAGCAGATAATGCACTTGTGCATTGTGCGAAACTGTCAAGTTGTGGTTTGCAGAGCATGAGGATGAGGTACAGTAGCTATCCTGGCCACCTCAGTCTCCAGACCTCAATATTGAACATTTATGGGAATATCTGTAGCGCAAGGTCAGATCACACTTTCCACTTCCAGCATCACTGGCATAGCTGGGCCATATTTTACAGGAAGAATGGTCCCACATTCCATTACCATATGTGACTTGTATAAGTCATTAGTTATCAAGGTAGCTACTGCTCCAGCAAGCATACTTAGTTGTGTTAGTTCTAACTGAGGCAGTGGTGAGCAAACCAGACTTTGGTCTTATACAGAGTTATGATCAATAAGAATTTATGTACAAGCTATACACAGTTTCTAGGATTTTTTTTATGTCCTGTGTGTGGAACAAAAGTTCATCCCTTATAGTTCCAATAATTAAACAAAAAATATTAAATATACTTGTAATCACAAAAAGTATAAACCTATTGATATAAAAGTAGTCATTTTCACAAAAGGGGTATTGGAATGGTATTAGGTTCTATTAGCAGCATTGCCTTTAGAAACTTATTCCTTGATTTGATAAGCCATGCTGTGCCAATGGTATGGTTAATTTTTTTTTCTCTAAACTAACATTAATATATTTAAAATATTAATATATTCCCCCTTGGTGTGAGCTCCTGTCCATGGTGAGGGGACTACCCTGTAAAGGTTCTGCTGGTTTGGGTACTTTCACAGGTACTGGCATAGCATACTTTATTCTAAAACAGCTTTAGTATAAGATCATTACATTTAAAGAATTGTTACATATCAATAAAGTTGTTATTAATGCACCATTTGGTAATTTAAAGTTTAATAGCAGCATTTTAAAAACCATGAAATCTTTGTAGATATTGTAATAATTTGAATTAAAATGTCATATAAATGCAACTCTTTTTAGGACTGGATAGCACTTTAAGATCATTTTCAACAGCTGCAGATAATTTGAACAAAAATTTAGGTCAAGCATCTTACAACAGAAAAATTGCAAAAAAGAAAGGAATAAAAAATGATCCTGGAAAAATGCCACCTATTGTTGATTTTACATCAGGTATGATATGTGCATTCTGTGCTATATAATAAAATTTGAATTCAGTAATGTTTTGTTTATCAGTGGCTTTAAAGACTGATAAATATTGCACTTTTTTTAATAGAGATATAATTGCTTGGCATTTTGCACTCAATATTATAAATAAAAATATTAATGTAATTGATTAATATTACATTGGTACACCCCCCCCCCTTTCCTCTTTAAAATCCATTATATTTTTTTTATATAAAAGAAGAAAATGTTTTGGCCCCATGTTATTATGTCTGTTCTGACTTGTGGTAAAAACGTAATTATTCAGATTTTTCTGAATTTCCCACCACTGCTGATAAGTATTGCTTTGTTTTCATTTTCTCCTTCAAACAAACTATTTTGACCAAGAACTCTCTTCTTCCCCATTGCTGAAAGTGGCTGCATCTTGCAGCTGAAAATACTAGGACACCCACCAACTGAGACCCACAATGCTTACATTGCAAATATTCTCTGACCAGCATATATACATATACTTTAAACATATGTAACATATAAGTCTATATTTCTAGTTATCAATAATATGTAAGACTAATGAAGCAGAATATTTTGCTTTAAGATGAATGCAATTAAAGAACACTTGAAAAATCTAAAAAGAGCTAAAGAGCTGGGGGGGGGGGATCACAAACATTACCCAGATTACGAAACTTGTAGAGCATTGAAGTTGGAATCAAAATCACTCTAAGGTTTGCATTACTACTGTGGAGAAGTTAATTACGAACTAATGGCAAAATATCAGCTAAAACATTTTCACTAAAACCAAGTCTTGCCTTTTTAAAAAATATAACTTTAAAGTTTTGTTATGCAATGAGGTAGCTGCATTTAACAGTTGCAAATCATGAAGTATTATACTCAGTTGGTAATTGTCTTAGATAAGGTTAATAACTAATGGAATTTTTCATTTTAATGGCATTATATATTTGAGGAATGATTGGAATAATTCTAGAAACAGCCAAGTTAAAAATCTTGTTCTGAAGCAAAAATTTATTAAAAATATGAATCAAAAGTGATTATGTACTTACTTGATGACACAATTTCCAGTTGACCCTAACTGGGTGACAGAGATGCAGTTCCTTGCAGGAAGTGCCTATTAACATTTATCACATCATTGACAAACAAATTGATTGACAAACTGATTCAAACAAATTTTTTTGTCCTAAAAATCACTTTTCCTCAATAAAATGTATGCAGGTTTTTGCAGCATATATTACTCTTAAGAGATGGCAGTATAAGTGATTTTATGAAAGATTTATATTTGATACACATATACATTGCTCTGATGCTGACATTGAGTAGAAAATTAGGTAAGGAAATTCTTCAGTCCTAATTAGTACAGGTTTAAACCTTTCATTCAATTACTGTGAAAAGAGACGACTTTTAAATTTACTAAATATTTATGCAAGTTTTCTTTCATTTACTAGTAAATGTGAGATTGTATGTAGGTGTAGTTTTTTTTTATAAATCCATTGTGTTTGCATTCCTGTGTATTGATTTGTTGTGAGTGATTTTCTACCATGAGCAGTAACCCAGTTATTATTGTTTTCAGAAACTACTAGAGAAAAGGAATGGGATAATATATCAGCTTGTCATCGTGGGTTGGGTCTAGTTACAACTTGGTCATATGATAATTGTCGAATGGGTACACACAAACTACTTTATGACAGATTTAAAGGTGAAAAAAATATTACAGCATTGGTAAGTAATGATATTTAAACTCAAATTTAATAAAACTGTAAACACTGTATATAATACATACATAAATAAAGCATAGGAGTACAGCAGTATAATCCAACAGTAATGACAACAATACCATATCAAAATAAATTGTAACAAGAATTTACAAGATAAATGCCAAAATGGCATATAAGATGTATTTCTCTATATCAGGTGCAGGTGGTATGCCATTGACATAAAATGACAATTTCTGTATCTCTATAGAGCAAAATTCTTCAACTCTTCTAGGGGTCCCCAACAAATATAGATGTTGACAGAATCCAAAATGAGAGGACCAAGACTGTCTGTTTTTAATATAATAGGAAAAAAACCGGAAATTGCCATTTGAAAATTTTCTTACATATATTGTATAAAAATATGTTATTCAAGCTTGCAAAAATAATATTTTCTTTTTTTCATTATATTATTAAACTACAATTTGAATAATTTGTTAAAGCCATCTGATTGCCATTTCTTAGAAACACTATATGATATTACAATTTGTTTGTTAAATAAATAAATAATAAATACCCCCTCAAGCAGCTGCTTGCCACAGAGGTCTGACAGGAGCCTGTCAGTTTATATGCCACAGTAGAAGGTCTGTAACATTACTCTATATTGAAGCAACCCCCTGATTTAAGCTCACAAATTTGATTTGAACTATTATCAACAAATTTTTCCTTAAAGTTTAGAAAATCTCCTGAAAGTAACAAAAAAACTCTGTTTTTAAAAAATGTAAGAATTTGGAAGTAATTTCAAAGTATGTATCTGTATTGCCTCCCCCCATATTACTCTTTTTCTGCCTTAAATCTATTTCAGTATTTCTAGAATTATTTTTATCATTTATATCATTAATTTCAGCATTCTATGCATTGTTCTTGTTCTCACTCTTCAATTTGAAACTAACTGATAAAATAAATACCCCCTCAAGCAGCTGCTTGCCACAGAGGTCTGACAGTAGCTTGTAAGTTTATATGCCATAGTAGAGTTCTGTGAGGATGGCAAGACCTCAGCAGAAAAACAATACAAACATCCATTCCTTACCTGGCACTCGAACCCAGGTCCCATAGATCAGTAGCCAAGCGAGCTAACCACTCGACCATGGGATGGCTTATTGTAACTAAAGTTATAAGTAACAAGACCCTTCTTAAATGAAGCTTGTTGTCAAGACTATCTGCAGCATTGTAGCAGAGCAGGTGCTGTGACCTAGTTAATTGCTCCCATATTCCATCAAGTGGCTACATAAGTGGATAGCTTACAGTGAGTGTTGTTCTCACAAATTGGATCACCATGCATCCAGTTAGTATTTTTACTTTTATAATTAAACCTTCGTTTTAATTTCTGTAGATTTCCATAAATTTATTCTGTTGGCTGATCTATTAATAAATTATTATTTGTTTTTTGGATTATGCTACATTGGATGGCTTACCTACACGTTGTTGCAGATATTTTAACATTGCATTAGGTTATATGTTAATTTTTCATTTATTATTTCTTTGTTTTCCAGTAAAAAAAATTTTGATCTTGTATAGTTTTCTGAAAAATTAATCAGTTTTTTTTTTATACAGAAGCAAAAAGGATTTCCTTGACATGGAAATCAATTCTCCTATTGAGAGGGCAATTTAAGAAAGGGGTTTAACCCCACCCTCTGAATATTTTTTTTAATTATAAGTTTTTAAGTGAGCAAACTGTAGAAATTAAATGTTTTTTAACTGTCAGTGATTTGTATTTTTTTTATATGTATATAAATTTTAGTGCTTAGGTTACAGTTTTTTTATGTGTTGTAACAAATCAGCACTTTAGTGTCGATTTAAATCTTAGAGGAAACATTGTCTTGAGCCGGGTGGGATACGAACCCACGACCTCCTGATAACATGTCAGGTGCTCTGGACCGCTGAGCTACCGGCCGCCGATCAAGATTTCCTCTAATTAGCGCTATGAACATTCCTTTTATGTTTCATATAGGGGCTATTCAGGCAATTTTAGCCACAAGCAAAATTTATATTTGCCAATAGATGGAAGCATGTATTACAAGTATGCAGATAATAAATAATCAAATGAGCTCAACGTATTCAATCAAGTAACAAATCAGCACTTTAGCGTCGATTTAAATTGACGCTAAAGTGCTGATTTGTTACTTGATTGAATACGTCGAGCTTATTTGATTATTTATTATGTGTTGTATTTGTATAATGTACTGTCACTAAATTTTATATTTATCAACATTTATGAATATAAATCTTATAGTGCAAAAATAATAAATCATTTAACTTAATGTGAGTTTTTGCTATTCTGCATTTTTTATGATGCTATATGTATTTTTTTTATAGTGTGTAACTTTAAGTTCATGTGGAAACTTTGTTTTGATTGGTTACAATACGGGCCATGTGGATAAGTTCAATATACAGTCTGGTTTATTCAGAGGAACATATGGTGGGGAAAAAGGTAAGATGTAGATTTTGTATTAATTTGCATATACAGAAAAAAGTTTTTAATTTCTTCCATTAATAGTGGAATAATCTTTATATTCATATATATCTGTAATAGGTCATATTATATATGAAATTAAGCAGAATTTAATTCTGTATTTTATAAAATTAAAATATGTTTAAAAATGAGAAGTATTTTAATAAAACGTTTTCAGAGTGATGTTAAAAAAAGGGTTTGATACTTCCTTTTGTAATTTTTTTCAGTTGGGTTGTTTTACCTCTTAGCAGTGCTTTTTTGCACACCATGGGCTAAATGGCCAGGTCACATGGGACCCCAAAAGCTCAGAGAAGGTTGGGGAAGGGGGAGCCACTGAAGCAGCTGTTGGGAGACGGATGGTAGCCTCCTGTCAAGGCCATCCATCATGTTCTTTAATGTGCACAGGGTATGGCTCTCCTGCACACAGGGCCACGGCTTAATGTCCCAACGGACGATGGCCTTTCCAAGCCCATTGGTGTCCCCTACTGACCATGGGCAGGGCAGGGAATTTTGCAACGCAGCTGGGATTCGAACCTGGGAACTACAGATTACGAGCCTGGCACGCTACCGACTCTTTCTTTTTTCTCCCAGCATGATACAACTTAAAACATGCACCATTGCATAAGGTAGGTGTTCTCAATGTGGGATACACGGTAAAAATTTTTGGGGTACGACGTGAGAGCTCAAAAGTCGCTAGATATATGTTATATATATATGTTTTATTTTATTCCCATTGTTATACTATAACTGTAATTTTATCTATCTATACAAGGGATACGCCAGTTACATAACATTTCCAGGGGGTATGTGAAGTATAAAAGGTTGAGACCCACTGGCATAAAGCAACCTAACACAGTTCACACTCATAGGTTGTTTCTTTTTTCTGTCCTGGTGTTGACACACAATGCATTTTTGAGGTGGTTAGCTAGGTAGTCACTGGAAGGAGAGCTATGCACCAATCCTCTGTGATGATGCATAGAACCGGCCAGGCCTAGCACCTAATGTCCGACCCCGCCTTCTCGTGGTGCAGACCGTTAGTACCTTTCAAAAGAGATACTCTCTTGTGGAAGTGAACGGAAGGGGAGGGCTGCCAGATTAGTGTGGCCTACTGATCTGGACAACTATGGCTACTTTTCTTTTTTTTTCTACCCTGCTGAGGAGTGGTCAACCACACAGGGTCGTGGTGCTGACCATATAAACCCACTGGACTGGACAGATATATGGCTCTGAGCTTGATTATGGATCCTGATTTTGCTGCACTGGTGGGCTTCTGTGGAGGGAAAATCTTCCGCTGTGTTTTCTGTTTGTTTGTGGGTTGACAGCCCCAAGTGAATAGATTCACAGGTTATGTTTATCAGCTGGTGGATAATCCTGAGCAGAGGTCATTGCAGGCACCTGAACTCTTTGCTTCTATTGGCATCGTCAAATTCTACATTGGAGGAAGTCTTCCAGTGTAGATGGCTTCAGCCTTTAGTGGTGGGGGAACGGGTCTTTGCCCCATGTCTGCAATTAGGGGGCTGTTTGATATTGTCGGCATTCCCTCTCTCAATAAACGTAGTTTCTTTAAACGTCCTACTAACCATTTTCTCTCCATAGGTAGTTGGAATGTGAGGACTCTGCACAGAGCTTTTTCTCTTGATGTCCTCACACAAGAATTCCACCATTATAATTTAGATATTCTCGGCTTGCAAGAGACCAGATGGACAGATAAAGGTCAGATTCTTAAAAATAATCTTAAATTTCTCTTTTCAGGGAGGGACGACAATAAGCATCACCAAGGCGTGGGTCTGCTTCTTAGCAGGCACGCTAGTGATGCTCTTCTAGGATATGAGTGCATTAATGAAAGGTTTCTTACAGCAAAATTTCAGACAAGCGTTAAGGACCTGAATGTTATCTGCTGTTATGCCCCCACTGAGGATGCCGATGAGGATGAGAAGGATAGGTTTTATGAACAACTTCAGGATATTTTGAATTCTGTCAAGAAAGGAGATACTACCCTTGTTCTTGGTGACTTCAATGCCAAAGTTTGTACTGACTCTGACCTTTGGGGAGGGGTGATTGGCCCTTTTGTTATTGGTAGCTGCAATGGCAATGGGCAACGTCTCCTACAGGTAAGTAAACTCAATGGTTTCAGAATAACTAACACATATTACAAACACTGTGGCATACATAAGTACACATGGGTTTCACCTGATGGGCTGCATAAGAATATGATTGATTACATATTAATTAACAGCAAATGGGCTAGTTCTGTTAGGAATACCAGGCATATAGGGGAGCTGAAATTGAATCTGACCATTACCTTGTTAAAAGTGTCTTGCAACTTAAACTTAAAAAGTGTTGTGCTAAGGTTAAAAAATTTGCTTTTAATACTGAAGCTCTGAAAGACCCAGTTATAGCCAAAGCTTACCATGATAGGTTACTTAGTCATTATGACAGTCATGGTATGCTTACTACTGAAGTTGAGGAAGAATAGGATCATTTTAAACAGGCTTTTTTTGACACTAACAGTACTCTTTTAGGAAAAAAGGAGCAGAAGAGACAGAATTATCTGAGTGATAAGGCACTTGAGCTTATTTCGGAAAGAAAGAACTGCAGGAATATCCTTAATCAATATCCTACTAGTCCTAATGGAAAGCATTACAGAGAACTTAATAAACGTGTAAAAGATCAGTTAGCTGCTGATAAGAATCTCTGGCTTGATGGTTTGGCTGACAAAGCCGAGGAAGCAGTTAGACAGCACAACAGCAGAGAGCTGTACCAGATAGTTAATGTTTTGTGTGGTAGAAAACGGACAGGTATACAGGGATTGAAGGATAAACAAGGTAAGGTTATAAAAGGTGAGGATTCTGTCATGGCTAGGTGGGCTGAGCATTTCAGTGATGTTCTAAACAGTGCGGTTAGTTCTATTCCCATTGTTTGCAATGATGATAGATGCATTGGTGGCTTTAATGTTGGCCCTATAACACAATCTGAAGTTATTTTGGCTGTTTCTAAACTTAAACTTCATAAATCCCCAGGGGTAGATGAAATTACTACAGAAATGCTCAGAGCTGGAAATGTTTCGGTTACCACTTGGATGACTGAAATTCTGAATATCTTTTATGATAAAGGCATGGTTCCTAAGGATTTTACCCGAGCTATTGTTATCCCTATTTTCATAAAAGGTGATCGCAGTTCTTGTGATAACTATAGGGGTATCAGCCTACTCTCTGTTCCAGGTAAAGTTCTTTCCATGATTGTGCTTAATAGAATTAAGAATCTGGTTGACAGTCAATTGCGTGATGAGCAATGTGGATTCAGAAGTGGTAGGGGATGTGTGGATCAGATATTTTCACTTAGGCAGATTCTTGAGAAATGTTTAGAGTTTCAGAAACATTTGGTTGCTAGCTTTGTTGATTTCAAAAAGGCTTTCGACTCTGTTGATCATCATAATTTATGGTTGATTGTGAAATCATATGGTATACCAGACAAGTTAGTTAACATAATGAAAGCTCTCTATAATAACACTGAGTCGTTTATGAGAGTTGGTAAGGCTTGTAGCAATTGGTTTAGCATTACTTCTGGTGTTCGACAAGGGTGCATTTTGTCTCCTTTTCTCTTTAGTTTGGTTATTGATTATGTTATGCGAAATTCACTTCAAGGGAAAGATTTTGGCCTTAAATGGGCTGGAGATAGGAAAATTTCTGATTTAGATTATGCTGATGATTTAGCCCTTTTGGCAAATGATGTTGATGAGATGAACTCTTTCATTCAAGCTGTTGATGAGACTGGTAGTAGAGTAGGTTTGGTTATAAACAGAGAGAAAACTAAAGTGATGAAAATTGCTGTGATTCAGTTAATCTGAATGGTTGCAGTCTTGAGCAGGTGTCACAGTTTAATTATCTTGGGAGCTATGTAACAGATAATGGTGATGTGCGGCATGAGATTAACAGACGAATAGGGATTGCTGCCGGGACTTTTAAGAATCTATGGAGAGTGTGGAGAAATAGGTGTATACACCTAAAGACTAAAATTAGACTGTATAATAGTTTGGTTCTTTCTAGGGTTAGTTATGGTAGTGAAACTTGGACACTTTGTAAACAGGATAACAGGAAACTAGATGCTTTTGATACCAGATGCTTACGCAGTATCTTGGGCATTAGGTGGTTCAACTTTGTAACTAATGATGAGGTTAGGCAAAGGAGTTTGCAACCTCCTTTAAGCAGCATATTGTGCAGAGAGAGACTCCGTTGGTTTGCCCATGTTGCCCATATGAATAATTATAGATTGGCGAATAAGGTTATGAACAGTGTGCCTAAAGGCCTCAGAAAGAAGGGGAGACCTAGGATGCGGTGGGCAGACAATGTCAAACAGGACCTTGTTAGAATTGGTGTGCAGTGGCCAGATGCAGTAGATGTAGCTCAGGATAGACTTGCTTGGAAAACTAAATTGCACGGTCTGGTTTGACCTCCACAGCCCATGGCTGCTTGAGGATGATGATGATGATGATGTTTCTTTTGATGCAGTTTTGGAATTCTTCTGGAAAAGTGGCATCCAGTTAACTGCATAATTGGAGGTATAGTGCTTTGGGTACATGCTTTGCTATGGGTTTGGATAGATATGTACCTTCTTCAAGTAACTGATTCACAAGAGTAATCCTATACTGATAATTATACTCACTGATTGATTATTTTTCCTAAATAAAATATAGGCATTTACAACAGTAATATTTACGATAAGGAAAAATAGCTTTTCCCACTATTTGAAACATTGCGTTTTATTGGATAATACTGAAGTAACTGGTCGGCATGGTCCACACCTCTCATTTCAGCATTGTAATCAATGACACACTTGGGCTTCAAAATAATTTGAGTATCACTATCTTCTTGCCTTTTTCTCCTTTGCTGGACTTCTGACAGTTGAGCATTATGAAAGGTAGAGAGCATAATAACATCTCTTTTATCATGCCACTTCATAACTAAAAGGGAACCTTTTTTTGAATGAAATGACGTCTCCCTTTCCCAACTTCTCTTGTAAATTATAACTAGGTAGACCCCTTCTATTTGGCATTATAGTGCTTGTTGCACGAGTTTTTTTGCATACAGTTCTTGGTACAAGACTGGAGAGGAATACCAGCGATTCATGTACAAATGATAACCCTGGTATATAGTGACAGCTGCAAACAAAAAAAGCCTATGTTGCTATCATGAAGCTGAACAGTTCCTTTACCAGTATACACTATTACATTCCAGGAATAGGCTATTTTGCTATCATATAAAACATAAAGTTTTATGCCAAATTTTTCAGGTTTTTGGGGATACTCTGAAATAAGTTCTGCCTTTATAGCCAGTTTTTGCCTCATCAATACTTAGCTCCCTATTTGGAACATATGTTGTTCTAAATCTATCTATAATATCAGGAACACTTGAACTAGTTTAGCTAAAAGATCATAGCCAGGTTCACCTTTTTTTTACCTCAATCAAGGATTGTTTTTGAACAAGGCCTGTTGCTAGGACTAAAGCAAAGAAACATTTCATCAGCCGAGGTTGGTTTTTCATGAAACCTTTTTATTCTTGAAGTGGGATATTCCGAACTGGTTTCAGACTTTCTAAGCAAGGCAGCACCATTTTGGTTACTCTGCTGTGCAATTTCTTCAAAAATTTCATCGCTAATGAAAAGCTTAAAAAAATCCAACACTGTTTCAGCAGTTTCATTTTTTCCCCATGGCTGCCTGTGAATGCATCTTTTTTGATAAAAAAATATGCTTTCTTCAAGCTTAGCCTGTTTGGCAGAAAGTTGCTCAGCTTTGAAAGTGGCAGGTTCATCTTCTGAATCACTGCAACTTTCACTGGATGGCTCATACAATTCAATTTGTTTTTCACCTACATCAGAAACAAAAAAACGCTTCATCATTTAGCAGGCTATCAGCATTCGAAAATCAGTCAAATTCATCTGAATCCGAGTCCCCAAAATATTGCAAAAAAAAAAAATCAATTTTTGGGATGCACTTTACTCAGCTCTTCATCAGTAATTTTTGATGATGGAAGCCATTTCGGATTTTTATCACAGATATAAATTTTATCAATTAATATTTACATATCATGTAAATAAAAAATATATATATATTATTAAAAATTAACTTTTGAAATATAAAAAAAACTCAATGATAATCCTAAGTACAGCTAGCTGGAGTGATTCCAGAACTAAAACCACTTTGAACTGGCTGCCATAGAAACGTTCATGGTTATGATTGCACCAAAATTATCAATTTTTTTTCCAACATCAAAATATATATTCAGTAAAAGAAAAAAAATATAAGAATATCGAAAAAAAATTAAAGCAGGAAAGAATAAAATGAAAATCAAGAATAAAAGTACATGCTTGCTAAATGCTTTGAAATTGCTCTGAAAAAAAATAAACATTATTTTATTAATTTTTGGCAGTTTTTCAAACTTTTGAGAAATAACTAACTGGCAACACTTCAGATCATAATTGTAACTGCAAATTTAGCAGTGGGAAAGTTACATTTCGTCGGGAAGTCTGAGTGCAGTGATAACATAATTTATATTGTCTGAATGGCTAATGGAAGTGTGGCAGGGATATTTTATGCCACTTAAGAATAATATTCATCCTACATTAAAAAGGTATTGTAATTTTAACACCTAAAATATGTGTTTTCCGAATATGTATAATAAAATTTTTAAAATACGATATTTCTATTGTTTTTTAAATAAAGTTTTATATGTACTAAAAACAAATGTAACTGTCCTTGACCTCTCATTTTGGATTCTGCAAATGTATACAGATGATGTGAACACTGGAAGGATTAAGGGTTAAAATTGTACATAAATGTTAAAGCAGGGATAAAATTCACTTAGAATTTTGTGTGTGTGTGTAATTTTGTTTGATAAAATCAAATTCATTCTCTAGTATACAGGTAATTTTTCTGGGAAATCAAGGTAATAATTGCTGAATAAGAACAATATGTTTGAATCATTTCAGTGAGAATGATTGGATTGCAGAAATAATAAATTTCTTGCTATTAAACTGATTTTTTTTTTTACTGGTGGCTTTTATAGTAAATTTTAAATTGCAATTTGTTAGAAATTTCTGTATAGTTAATTAATAATAATAGTAAATACATCAACTTTTATTGATACAAATAGTAACTTCATTTATGGAGTCTCTAGCATAGTAGCATTTGATGTAAATTCTATCTACTTTAGTTTACTAAAGTAGATAGAATTTACATCAAATGCTTTTATGTTGAGGACTATAAATGAAGTAAAATTGTATCAATAAAAGTTGTGTATTTAA
Organism: Ryuthela nishihirai; assembly: GCA_038380435.1. Lineage (NCBI taxonomy): Eukaryota > Metazoa > Arthropoda > Arachnida > Araneae > Heptathelidae > Ryuthela > Ryuthela nishihirai. The sequence goes on from JAWZYU010000028.1 coordinate 36,302,098, forward strand.
TTTGATCTGGTTCCATTAATTTCTTGATGATTAGAGATAACAATTGTTTATATATTAAAGTTGTTACATGTACATAATAATTTCTGATGAAAGCTGAACTGTTTTAATAGCTCATAATGGATCAGTAAGAGGTGTTGTTACTGATGGACTCAATCAACTAACCACAACTGGAGGAAGTGATATGTTGTTAAAGTTTTGGAAATTTAGAGAAGGAACACTGTTATCATCACTTAAGATACAGGATGCTGTCTCGCAAATGATTATCCACAGAGAAAGGTAAAATGAAATATAAATATTTTAGATAGTCTAAAAGTCTAAGCTTTAATTTGATGAATACTAGCTGTAATGTGAAGTAATTTGTTAGTTGCAAACTTCAAAATTTGTTTTAATGTTATTTATGGTTTGTTTTAAAAATACTCTGTATAATGCACTAAAATATGCATATTTTCCCTTTTTTACATGGAAATTTTCTATAATTAAAAATTCTCTTGTTTGCAAAATCTTCAAAGGATAATCTACCTCATTGTTGAAAAGAGTAGGCTATGCTGTGTAATGTTAAAAATAGAAAAGTTGCATTGACATGAAATACTATTAATCTTTTGCTTAATATAAAGTAGATCATATGGAGCTGGAAGTAAATGCATGCAAAAATTTGTAAGATAAAAATAACATCAAAGATGAAGTAGAAGCTGTTAATAATGAAGTCACCTTAAAATGAATGCTGTAAATATGCAAACATCGAACTTATGAATATTACACACCATTATCATAATATTGACTTGTGTAAATGCTACAATTATTTCAGATGGAGACATAAATAGTGGTATTTTAAATAAACTCTGCCAAGCTTAGAATTTAATTTAGAAATTATTTGATGAGGAAACAATCTTTGCAGTAAATAGCAAAGATTGAAAGAAGGAAAAGCATTTCCTGAGAGCAGAAACAAACCTGGAGAAATTCAAGCAAATATTATAATTAAAAAATGGTAAGAATATAGTTTAAAAGTTGATGTAGATTTATTTTTACCCTTTGTTAGTAATGGAAGTACTGAAAATATCTATAGCAAACATGTAGAAAAGAGTTTGATTGTAATCTCTCTAGATAAATCATTTTATATACTAATAATACTGCTGAAAACTTGGGATAATTTCTATGATTCTTCCAGAATTTTACTACAAAGAACTTTAGTACAAGCAAGATAAAATTTTTCAATATGACAACAGTAAGCTGTCATAGACATATGAAAATAAACAAGACATAAATGAAAGCTGTTTACAATATGTAATGAGTTGAAGTGAAACTGAAACAATTTATTATGTAAACATGGCTTTCCTCTTACAAGCTGAAAAGGCATAGTTTCTGACAAGTTACCGACTCCTCTTTTAAGTGAATTTTTTAAATTATATTGTTCAGAAAGAAAGTTCCTTTCCAATGATATATAATATTTTTGTAATTTATTGTAAGGTAAGCAGTATTATATCAATATTCAAAATAGGAACAAGTCAGCAATACATTGCCACTCACCACAAATCACAAGTATTTTACTTATACAATTTGTGTAATTTAATTTCCCACATTTTATGCTCAAAAATACTAAGCATATTTCAATAACATAAATGTAATTGCATTAGTGAATTTAAAAACAAAATCCGAAAGAAGAATGTTTAGTGATTTAGTAGAAATTAAGCATTTATACTGATATTTAAAAAGTTATGTTTAATCAGCTTTCTCATTATGTGACAATTTATGAGTTTACTTACTGAGTATCTGTATTTAACTTTCATAAATACATCTAGTAAAGTTAATACTAAACTCTTTTACATCATGGCAGAATTTTAGTCACTTTAATGGTTCTGTTGGATGAGACATTATGCCATGACCCTGTTTGCAGGAGAGCAACACTCTGTGCATTTTATAATTCCCACCATGCCCTCAGTAAAAAAAAGGAACACCAGTGGGCTTGGAAAGCCCACCATCCATTGGATGGGACATTAAGCTGTGGTCCAGTGTGCAGGAGAGCCATATTCTGTGCATGTGAAAGAACATGTGGGATGGCTTTGATAAGAAGCATGATTTTGTTTTTAGCCAGTTCACTTTTATGCACTTTGCAAAGTTCCTCAAATTACAACACCAAAGAGAAAAATGCATGGTGACAACAACAACAAGCCAAAAAAAAAGGTGTTCTAATTCTATAAACAGGATAGAAAATTCCATGAGTTTGAACTGTTCAAAAACACCTTATTGCAATTCTAGTCCGTGTTTTAAAGTATTACAATGAAAAAACTTAAACAAATGATTGTTCTGTTTTAAGTGAATTTTTTAAATATATTGTTCAGAAAGAAATTTCCTTTCCAATGATATATAAATATTTTTATTCATCAGATTTTCCAAAATTAAGCCTTAATTTCCTTGTCAAATCCTTTTTTTCCCTACTATATCACTAAGAAAGTCATAATAAAATTAATATTTTTGTAAATTTGTTTAAATAAGTTATTGTTGTAGAACTCAGTGTAATTTGATCTATTACACGAACTATTTCTGTTGATCGGTTATTTCGCAAAATAATTCTGAAGTTGAGTTTATTTCACTAAGTACAGTTGACAGAGTTTGGATATTTCTCTAAGTATATCACTGAGGAAAAATTACAGAAAAGATTGGTGTTTGAAGTAAAAATTTATTTTCCTGTTATTGAGGAAGAAATTTCCTTTCAGTTCCTATGTTTTATAATCATTTTTGTCCATAATGTTTTATAAATAAATTTTTATTTGTCTTGCCAGATGTTGTTTTTTTTACAGCATGACTCTGAAAAAGTTGTTAAAATTAATAATATCCTCATTTTGTTGAATATTTTAATTTCGTAAAATCCAGAATTAAATGCTGTTTATAATTTGGTGCATAACATGCCCTATTTCCTTTCATTAGTTATTTGGCAAAAAAGTTCTAAAGTAAATTTTTTTTGTGACTGAGCACAGTGAAAAAATAGCCTGGTTTGGGGTTTAGTTACAGTTTTTCAGGCTGGGCATTGAAAGGGTTAACATTTTATCTGCTGTCTTCAAATACTGTGCAGATATTGTTAAAAGTCAAGATTTATAAATACTGAAGTCTTTGCCTTTCCTTTTGCCATAATAGGTGGGTATTCTTTTTTGACGAGGGCAGTAACTAAAATAGAAGACGTTTTTAGGTGACAATATATAATTTAGTGCAGTGTTTGAAGCATAATTTAAAAATACAATTGAATAAATGGAATGCTGCAATGATACTCCTATAATTTTAAGTTAGTTCAATTGAGAAAATGTTATGCACTTTATAAGAAATTTTAATAGAATAATTTGCTTGAGGCATGGGAACATGACTATCCATAAAACATCTCTTTCTAGTTTAAGATGACTGATAACTGAAAAACTATTTGGGACACTGAGTTCCTGTTGTCAGAGTCATCTTAGTTGCTCATTTGCTATTAACCCTTACCGTGTCGCAGCTCGAAGAATCACTTTCATCTTTCCCATTCTAGTGGTCGGACACTGAAGCTTCACTCCCATAATACAAGGTTGTGAAGAAAAAAAATTCCAAATAGAAATCTGAATTTTTTGCAACAATTTCTAATCAGATATCAAAATAACATTTAAATCTATAAATCTTTAACCTGTTGATTCCGCTTGAAAAATTATGATAAAGTTTAAAAACAAATCTATTTCAGTCAGATGTGCGTGTTCAGTCACCTAAACAGCATCAAGTAGCACCGATTCAGTTCATGCCTTTATTCCGCCGTATCATGCCTAGATTATTGATCTGTTACATTTCCTGCTCTTTTCTGCTATTTATAGCTCTACTAAAGTTGCTATGCTTTGTAAATTTTTAATGTAAGGCTATTAATTTTTTTACTACCAGAAATTGAATCATCCAGGAACTATGCACATCTGCTTTCAATCAATATTTTAGCAGACTTTTGATTTTAAACATTTTTTTTGTTGTTTACTTTAATGCTTATAAAATTTTATTGCTTCTCAAATGGATACTGTGATTATATACAATGATTAATTTGAAATGATAGAAAGTGAAACTGCTAGTGATCTATAATGGCGGCATATCAGAACAAGCATTAGGATTACTCAGAATGCGATTTTTAAATGGTAGGTCTTTATTTATCAATATTTTTAATTGCATTTAAAGCATATAAACAATTTAAGGTTAGAAATTGCGATTTTTAACCAAAATTTCTGCCAGAATTTTAGATTGAAACTTTTCCGTAGCAGTTAATGCAGCTTCATAATAAAGTGACTCATTCTCAAATTCAGTGCATCGATTAAACTTTAAATGTTTTGAAACATTTTTTTAAAAAATTTTCATAGTTCTTTATCACTTTTATGATATATTTTTTATTTCTTATTTAAATTATCTAGTTTTTAAAGCAAATTTATTTTTATGACACTGCTTTACTTAGGCTCATGTCTGCTGATTGTCAAAAGTTTAATAATATGTATTATGCATTATATGCATAAATGACTAAATAATTTGGAAAAAACAGAGCAAATGAAAGATTTAAGCAATTATCGAAATATTATGAACTGTTTATATTTAGAATAATAAAATAATATAGAAAAAAATGGGGAAAATATGTATATATTTTTGAAATTTTACTAAAAATAAAATGGAAAAAATGCAATAAAAATATGCAATGTTTTAAAAAAGTGTTAAAAAATTTCACCTACCATTTTTTTCTATGAATTTTTGCCATTTTATTAAGCCCAATTAAATGCTTTTTCTTTTGGTTTATAACATGACATATTTCCATTCATTAGTTACTTCAGGACGAGGTTCTAAAGTTGCTATTTTCTGAAAACACTAAAATAAATTCAGCCACCACAGTGAGTTCAGTTTCAAAAACCTGACACTGTAAGGGTTAATCTTTTTGTCTCATTACATATTTACCTTAGTGTGAAAGCTTTGAATTCAAAATGGGCTGGCATCCTGATAATTATATGAATGTCAAGCATTTTATTTAGTGTTTTCAGATTCCTTTAACAATTCCTGTTCATTTTGCTACCACTGCTGTCTTGGTGGTGCAGTGATATTATATTTGTTTGTGATAACACTGGGGATCTGTATTAGAGTCCTGGGATGACATGGTGGTTTGTTCTGTTATAACTTGCAATTAAGCTCGTAGCTTTGTGGGTTCAATCTAAAAAAAATGCTGTTGTACTAAAAAGTACTTATATAAAGTAGTATGTTCAAAGTTTTCTTTTGTATTTGTAAGTATGTAACTTATAGTAGTGTAATAACAAATAGATGTCATTATTAAAGTTTAAAAATTATTTTAAATTTTTTTTTATTGTTTTAGCTCTATGATAGCTATTGCTTTAGACAGTTTTACTGTGATTATTGTAGACCAGGAAACTAGGAGAATTGTTAGAACATTTGATGGACATGGTGGTCGAATTTCAGATATGGTAAGGAAATTTTCACATAACATTTTAGTAATAATAAAATATTGACAGTGTATTTTTGAGCTGAGTACTGAGTACAAACAAAATATTGATCAACGTGTTTTGATTTTCTTCAAGAAAGCTTTCTTGCATTTAAATCTGTGCATCAAAACAATAAGTGAGTATAATAGTGAAACTTATTCTTTTATATTAAATTTTGAGAAGACTATCATAGTTATGTATGGTAAAGCAATAATTTCAATCTTGTGTTATTTAGAGAAGTGTTGAATTTCCATTTGAAATGTTACTTTGCCTTTCCACTGAAAGGAAGAAAGAGAAAAAAAATAGGTAAAGAAAAATGCTATTTGAAAGGCTTTTATTAATATATTTAATAACTAATAATTGTTCAGTTGAGTTGAACTTTTATTTGTTAATGCTGTTCCCACCCTGTCACAAACTTTTGTATTATTGAGTGAATTATCTTAGATATGTTTTGTTAAGAACATTTATTGCCATTCTATATACATTTCAAAAAAATGAAGAAAAAAAAGTACGACTGGAAATGCTTGTAAAGCTTAAAATAATGATTGAAATTGCAAAAATGAGTGGTTAAAATAATAGATGAGGTATGATCATGATTGACTCTCATATAGTGATAAGAAAACTGCTTTATTTTACTATGTGCTTTTTATTCAAAGGCCTTTTTCAAGAATATGGTCATTGTGAAAATTACTTACCAATTGCCTTTATTCAAGATTATGTAATATGAGTTTTATTTTTCATTGTTTTTACAAAATATGTTTTTTTATGCAATTTTCCTGTCACTTTGTACCATTTATGCCCATATTTCTTATCAAGAAATGAAATTTTCAAAACATTGGATTATAGTTTTATTAGCTGTGCCTGGTAATCAAGGATGGACTGTTTCTCTTTTAACTTTATTCTAATTTACAGCATTAGTATGAGTATTAACAGGTTATAGCTAATTAGTTAGAAAAACTTATAGTTCTGTCTGCAAACCAAAGAGATTCAAGCCTTTAATAGTAGTTTTTTTGCTGCCATTGTATAAGATATGCATTTTGTTTTCAGACTTTCAGCCCTGATTCCCGTTGGCTTTTAACATCTTCTATGGACTCTGCCATTCGAACATGGGACTTACCAACTGGAAGGTATAATAAACTTGCTTAGTTATTAATGGCATATAAAATTAATATTTGTTTTTTTTTAATAAAAAATTAATAAAATACTTTATTAAAGTATTTTAGTTTTTGACTTATAGGATATTTTGTACATCTGTTTCAGAATAATAATGAGTACAATATATTTTACTCAATATTATGATATTTCCCACACTATAGATTTGTTTAGCAATTAATTTTCAGTCTTTAAATAGTAGTATATTGATTGATAATGTCAAATAATTTATACCATTAAACTTTTACATTTTTCAGTGATCTACTTATAACAATAGATAAACACCTAATTATTGATATACTTAAATACTAATATAAATCTATATATGTATATTTAATAGAATCTTAATAATTTGAACTAATTGTGTCCAAAATAAAACATGTTAGAATTTTGACTATTTCACTAAAAGTTCTTATAGTTTGTTGGATATAAGTTCTTTTGCTCATTAATGCTTTCCCTTATCATCCAGGAGAATTAATACTACACTGGTTTACATAAATTTAGGAAAACTCAGAAAAATTATAAACAAAAAACTATATGAATGATTTTGATGAAAACGTGAATTGCAATGCTAGTTTCATAATGGCATAAAATATTTTACACTAGAAACATTTTTCATCAAAAAATAAAAATTATGGGAACTTCTCCAAAAATGTGTCAGAATGCAATGGGTAAAGTTCTTTAATAAGGAGTGTGGTCACCCCTTACAGTAATGCAGGCACAACAGTGATATTTCATGCTGTTTAAGATGTTGTGAATCAGCTCAGTAGGAAGTAACGACCACTGTTCCTTTAAAGCAATAATAAGCTCCCCTTTGTGTCAGATGGTGGGTTGAGGGCAGCAACATGTCTCCCTAGAGCATCCCACACATGCTCAATTGGATTTAGATTGGGAGATCGAGCTGGCCACTCCATGCGCATAATGTTCTCCTCTTGAAGGTATTGTTCCATTAATCAAGCTCTGTGTGGACGAGCATTATTGTCTTGTAAGATAAATATTTCACCTATTATACCAGCGTAAGGACGGACATAAGGGTCCAGGATGTCATCTCTATATCTTTGAGTATTGAGGTTCCCACTCATCAATACATAGAGGTCTGTGTGTCCACCTATGGAAATGCCACCTCACACACACAAGCTACCTCCACTGTAAACTGTCTCTTTGACAGATGTTACTGGGATGATAACAGGTACCTCATTTTCTCAGTATCAAACAATGTCCTAAATCACTCTGCAAGTAATATCTTGACTCATCTATGAAGAGTATGGACCTCCATTGCTCTTCTGTCCAGTTAACATGTGTGCATGCCCAATTTAATCACTCACTCCTGTGATGTAACATGAGGGGTATACAAATTACTGGCCTTCTAGTGTACAGATCTCCCTCATGAAGCCTTCTACCCACAGTAGAAGCTTATACAACCCTCCCAGTAGCTGCTGTAAGAGAGTATCATAGCCAAGAGGGAGTAGACATCCTGCTCCTTCATGGTGTTAATCTCAGATATTGGTCTTGTACAATGATTGTAACTCTAGCCCTTCCTCAACTAAACCTCTGAGACGTGGAATCCATGCTAAGAAATTGATTGCACAGTCTATGGACCACAGAAGGACTCACATTCAGCCATCGTGCCATGTCTGACTGACTTTGGTCTGCTTCGAGCAGGCCAATAGCCCTCCACTGTAGTTCATTTGTCAAACAATGTCTTGAGGTCATTCCTACAAAATGGCTGTTTCAAATTTCGTTACTCACATTTACAACACAAAATAACGATCCACTCCTAAACACCTATTTTTATGCCGCTATCTGATTACGCAAATTGATGCAACCTAGACAAATTTGCATATGATATGCTCACTCGGCATTACTTTACTGGGTGCATGAACAAGTTTGGTGAAGATCACACAGTTTTTTTGGCGAATTATCACTATTTTTCTCATTTTTTCTTAATTTATGGAAACAAGTGTAGTATGTAGCAATATAAATGTGGCACTTTTACCCCCAATATGGAATGAATTTTTCTGATTTGCCAGCAACATTCTTACCTATACAGTGTGTCATATGAAAAGCAAAGGGGGTATATTCTTGTTAGGAGTATTGGATATTAACAATCCTAGTAGTTTTTGGATGAATAAAGAAACATGGAAGTTATCTAAAAAAAAAAAAAACATCATTCCTGTGTACTTAATTTTTAAAATATGTAAGGTTGACATCATATATGGGAAATGTAACTGTAATGCTTGTGCTGCAGCAAAGATGGTTTTGGATACTTTTCCTTTTGCTTAGCAGTTGATGTCATGATGTTGAATGATGTATCACTTCTGTATAAAACAGGATTCATAGTATGTTGATTATTGGCATAGATTGACCATACCATGCAAATGAAAATGATTCTGCTGTTATTCTAAACTATTCTAGTTCATTGGAATTGGAAGTCAGTGTACATTGTGACATTAAATGCCCCACAGTTCTAAGCATCTTGCACCAAAATACCATCCATCTGTACCAATACTTTCAGCAGCAAAATCTGCATATCAGGAGTGACATCTAATAACTGGATTGGTGCATTTTTATTTTTTGGCTAAACTTGTTGGGAATGCAATCCATCATTATCTCTAACATATTGTGTGCCAACAAACTGAAGCTCGCCATGATGGTGCATTCAGTAGATGTAATCCACACTATTGGGTGCTGCAAAACCCATGCAAGACAAGGGACACTGGCATCAGGCACAATGATTGACCACTATGTAGTTTAGCATTTATGCCAAAGAGATTCAAATTATAGGTCTTGTACAACATAATCTAAATGGGTAACACTGTTTGAAGTAAATATTGAGGACCTCTGTAGACATTTTGTACTGTAGAATGTGCTCCTGCAATAGTTCAGAAGATGTTCTAGCACAATGGAATTTCATCATACACGATCACACAAGATACATTTCAAGTATTGACCACAACTTTCAGGTAGATATGTAATGAATTTTACTTGATATTAATTAACTCTTTACTCCTGTGGGCTATCTGAAATCCATAGTTTATGTAAACACCAATTCTAAGCATCTTGCACCGAAATACCATTCATCTGTCCTGCAGAGTCTCACTGACTCTGCAGGACCTCAAACAAATAATTCCAGCATGTCACACACCATTGGTGCTGCCATTCAAAGAAATGTAGTTATATGAGTCAGCCTGCATCATAGGTAACAAGGGTCACTTTGAATCTGTATATCAGTAAAAAAAATTTACCAGTTTTATCTGTAATTTTTGATATATATTCTCACGGGACGGGGGTGGCTCAGTCAGCACGCCAGGCTTGTAATTTACAGTTCCCACGTTGAGTCCCAGCTGGGTCAGCGTTGAGATTTATCTCTGCAAAATTCCTCGCCCTGCTCATGGTCAGTAGGGGACACCGATGGGCTTGGAAAGGCCGCCGTCCATCGTATGGGGTGTTAAGCCGTGGCTCCATGTGCGGGAGAGCCATACCCTGTTCACGTTAACGAACACACTGGATGGCTTTGATGGGAGGCTACCATCTGTCTCCCAACAGCTGTTACAGTGGGTCCCCTCCCCCAACCTTTGAAACTTTTTGGTCCATGTGACTTGGCCATTTAGCCCATGGTGTGCAAAAAAATGACACTCAGAGGTAAAACAACCCAACCAGATATATATTCTTGTTTCATAGCTGGTGAGTTTTGTTATTTACTAAATAAATGATTTTCTACAACTTTCTAATCGATCTTTTTTACTCTTGTGTCACAGCTTGAATAAAAAGTTGAGTCTGACAACTTCTTAAATATGACACTAGGGTTACTGGAATCATGCTAAAATTACTGGTCACTATTAGTTTTCTATCTGAACCTGTTCTATTTCCATAGTGTGCATTAAGTGGCAAGATAGAGATTGCATTAAGATGCACTTAAATGCAACATTAAGTTTGCAAGATATTTCCCTGATTAAAAACTTTAATTAAGGTGTGTATTTATATATATTTTTATTCTAAAGTTCCTTATTTTATTTTAGGTTATTAGACTGCTTTATGGTATCACCTGTGTGCACCAGTCTCAGCATCTCACCCACAGGTGATTATTTGGCAACTACACATGCAGGTGATATAGGCATCTACTTATGGTCTAATGCAACACTTTATTCTCACGTATCTTTATATCCACTGCCATCTGATTATGAGCCTCAGTTTTTAGAGCTTCCTGTAGTTTCTCTGGAAGGAAACAGTAGTAAGTATGTTTAATTGGTTATCAGTATATTTACTGTTCCACTGGCTAAGTGGCTAATTTGTTTTGGTACAGTGAAAGAGACCTGGGTTTGAATCTGAGATAACATGCAGATGTTTTCTTTCTGGTTTATGTGACTTCTGAGGTCTTGCTTTCTCACAGATAGAATGGCCATTGACTTAATTCTTGTGATATTTGATTTGAGCTGTTTGAAAAACAGGATATAGTGATTATCTCTTAAGAGAACAGTAGGAGTCACCTTTAAATCCTGAGGGATATTATAAATAAGTATTAATCAATTTAAAACATAGATTATTAAATTCAAAGTAATAAATATACATATTTTACTTTAAATGTAATATTAAATAAGAAAGTAATTGAAATCAAAATTTATTTGCATGTAAGCACAATGTACAAAAAATTAATCACCCCCACCATAGACAGTGACATTGACTTGATACATTAGTTGATGACATGACTGTAGTAAAGCAGCAGTATTTAGAGGCATGTGACTTTCCATGTGCTCTTTCATGTTATCAGTTCCAGTGGATGCTAGTTACACACTGTTCCTGCCATGAATCATGGTTTGGGAAAAAGACATGACTGAGTGGCAAAAGGGTATTGTTGCATTTTGGTAGGTCTAAAGGACATGCTGTGAAAGAAGTAACCGAATTTGCTAGTGTTTTGAAATGAACAATCCAATGAGAGTATAAACTACTAATCATAGATTTTCTGTGACCGCAAGTTAGTGCTCACAGATACAGGGGTTTATCAAAATAATGGAAACACCAATGGTGATTGGAGTACACACAATGTGCCATATGCATATCACAGGGATGACATCACCTGTGATGGGAGGTATATAAAGGGGAGAAGTATGATGTTGGCTATCACATAGCAGTGCTACAGGCGCAGGTGAAACAGTTGTTGTGGTGTAATTGTTGACAGTGTCAGATCTCAGTGACCTCAAAAAAGTATGATCATTGATATGTGTCTTGCAGGAGCTTCAGTAACCAGAATGACGGAAATAGTAGGTATAACACAAGGAAGTGTATCAAAGATTATGACTACCTATGGAAAAGGACAGAGTGTTCCCTCCAAATGTGCAAATTGTGAATGCTGTAACAAAGTTGTCAGATAGGGATAGGCGAATGTTGGCATGGATTGTACAACAGAAGCACAAGAACATGGCACTACAAATAACAGAGTTGAACACCAGTTGGAATGATCCCTGTTCCATCATAACAGTTCGCTGAGAACTTCATCATGTCGGTATTTATGGCCATGCTGCAATCCACAAACCTCTGATTACCAACATCAATGCAACAAAACATGTAAGGCAGTGCAAAGCACATAAAAACTGGGATGCTAAAGACTGGCAACATGCCATCTGGTCTGTTGAATCATGCTATAAGTTGTTTCCCACCACTGGTAGAGTGTACATCTGGTGAAAACCTGCAAAAGTGTACCACACTGACTGTTTGGTTCTGATTGTGGAGCATGGAAGTGGATCCTTGATGCTGTGCAGTGTCATATCATGGCATTCCTTAGGGCCATTAATTATTTTGCAGGGTTGTGTCACATCTGCAACATACGAATCCATTCTCGGGGACCACCTGCACCCAATGTTGCGGCCGTTGTTCCTAATGCGAAACATGTCAAGTTATGGTTTGCAGAACATGAGGTACAGCAGCTACCCTGGCCACCTCAATCTCCAGACCTCAATATTATTGAACATTTATGGAAATATCTGGAGTGCAAGTTCAGATCACAGTTTCCACCTCCAGCATCACTGGCATAGTTGGCACATATTTTGCAGGAAGAATGGTCGCACATTCCATTACCGTATGTGCATGACTTGTATAAGTCTATTCCACCTTAAATTGCATCTGTTCTGAATGCCTGAGGTGGGCCTACAGCTTATTAATAAAATGTTCTCCACAAAAAGTCATGTTTCCATTAGTTTGATAAACCCCTGTGCAATAAACCCTGGCAAATGGCACCATCCAGAGTCTCGCATCCTAAAAAATTGCAGCAAGAATCCAGCATTGTGAAAGCACTGCTGATTGTCGCTTATGACATTGATTGAATGTAGTGCCTCATCCAAACTGTGAATGCAGAGTGCTAACGACAATTTCTTATGCATCATCTGTGTCCTACCATACAACAAAAGCATCAACACTTCATTACAGGGAATTGACTACTGCCTGTTTTCATGTGGCCATGTGGTTATTGGCAAGGTGGCAATGGGAAATCTTGCAGTGCTTTCACAATGCTGGATTCTTGCCACAGTTTTTTAGGGTGGTGAGACTGGATGGTGTCATTTGTGTCCTTCATTTCAGTTCGTACACCTATGCCCATATTTCGATGTGAAAGATCTGTATCCTACCATAAGACAAAAGCATCAACATTCATTACAGGAAATCTACTACTTCTTGTTGACGACAATGCCTGTTTTCATGTGGCCCAATCTACAATGGAGTTATTGGCAAAGTGGCAGTGGGAAATCTTGAAACATCAACTATACTCCCCAGGCATGAGTCCTTGTGACTTTGACCTGTTTCTAAGGGAAGGAACCACTCTGAGGTTGCTGTCTGACTGAGGTGTTGTGAGCCATAGGGTAACCCATTGCAGTGATCGACAGAAACAGATATGCTAATGGTATTTACTGGGTACCCCAGATTTAGAATAAAGTTGTTAACTTGGCTATTATTACATTGAAAGTGTGGAATATTAATTTCACATGGAAATAGAGCATTCAATAAATGCCATATATGTTGCCATTACTTTTCAAACAACACACATATATATATATACTGACAAGCTCTTATCAGTCTGCTGCTGTTGGATTATATTTATTATATTCATGTTCGACAACTATATTTAAATTCAATTTTTGATTCTTTTAACAGAGGTATTAATTGTCCAGCTTCCATGACCCTAAATATTGAATGAACATTTCAGAGAATCAAATTTTAAATGAAACATTGAATGTCTTTAATTGTTTTTGCTGGATTTCAAGGAAGAGGTCTTGGAACAGGTAATGGAATAAGAGCCTATAAAGCTACATCAAGGTGCATGCATAACATTTGGACACTGGTGTTAAAATGCCACATTTTATGTTCTTATTGTACTGTTTTCTAAAAAAATATAATTTTTGTTTCATATCCATTTTTAAAGATAAATGGAGAAATTCTGGTGAAAAAAATATGTGAATATTATAATGAATGGCTAACAGGGCATAACAGTGCATTAATGTTAATTAGAATTTTTATGGTGCAAAAGAGATTTTTTTTAATTATCATTGCTGATGAGACGTCTGTTTTAGAAGATGATTTTAATTGAGAATTTGAATCTCCAAGCAGGAAAATATGGTTTAGAATTCAAGGTGGTCAAGGACTAATTGTTCCTTCTTATATTTGCAAATGCATCAGGGGATTAAAAATAAATAATAATAAATACCCCCTCAAGCAGCTGCTTGTCACAGAGATCTGACAGGAGCCTGTCAATTTATATGCCATAGAAGATCTGTGAAGATGGCAGGACTTCAGCAGAAAAACAACACGAACATCCATGCCTTACCCAAGGCTCAAACCCAGGTCCCTTTGATCAGAAGCCAAGCACGCTAGCCACTCAGCCACGGGATTGCTGCATCAGGGGATTGCTTGGGAAAATCCATACTTCTCTATGAAACAGATGCTCACTCTCTGAATGGAAAGGATAACCATCATTTGCCAGTATTTTGAAAGTTGAATCACAAAGGATGAGTTATTAGTATAAAGCTCATTGATTGACTTATGAAACTACTTTTTTTCGTGAGATTCAGTGGTACCTTGTAGGAAAAAATCTGATATTCAGAGTGATCTTCATCAGACAGCATTCTAGGTCACCCAATTGAAGAATTCCAGAATGTTAATATTGATATGGTGTTTCTACCTCCCAGCACACCCTCTCTCCTGCAACCTTTACATCAGGGAGTCATAAAATGCTTCAAGAGCTACTACACCCACCATACTTTTGTTGCCATCCATGAAGCTATTAGAAAAAGACAGTCACTGATTGTTGGAAGAATACACTAGCTAAATTTTATAGCAATATAAAGGAATCCCTAGATGAAATTAATCTGTCAATTACCAATCATTGTTGGAGAAAACTTTGGAAGAAGGTAGTGAACAAGCTTGTGCAACTTCCCACTGTTGATGTTAGTGTGCAAAATTATGGAACTAGTACATAATCTGTAGATGGGTGATTCAAGGACTTCAATGCAACTGAAATGGAAGAACTTCTTAACTCTCACAATCAAGAACTGACTAAAGAGTATTTTGAGGAGTCAAAGGTGTAAAAGCCAAAGCTCAGTTTGAAGGAAATAAATGACATAATGCAAGTATCTCGAAACTTTCTGACATGGTGTTCAATGTCAATCCTTTCATGGATAGAAATTTTAAGAGAAAGCAACACTGTTGCATTGTAAAGAAGTGCAGATGTGGAAAATGAAACAGCTGTCAACTTGTCTCTTGGTACCACTCATTCTACCAAAGATCTCCATCTGTTGATGGAATGGAGATAACTGAAGAATCCCAGAGGCTGAAAAACTTCTCATTCCTTTAGACATCATCATCATATTTTATCATCTACCTTCCATTATTACTTTGTTATTTTATGTAATATTTTTTTAAATATATTTTTAAGTGTAACTTTTATGTTATAGACTTCTTTTTAGATTTGACTACTTAGTTTAACCCTTGAGTGTTTATTTATAGGACTTTAGGTGTAAATATTAAGTATCACTTCCCCTAGCCCAAATTTTACATACTCTGGCTCTTGCCAACCATGGGATAACTTGAGAGCATACCTCCTTTGGCTGGCAAAGGGACTGCTGATGTCAAAAATATATATTTGCAATATCGTATATTTGCTTGTAGGTTTTATTCCATGGTATAAATTATTACATATTTGGTGTAAATATTGGCCAAAACAAAACATTCTTGTAACCATTTGTGTAACATAACAAATATATGGACTGTTCAGAAGCCAATCAGTGTATGTCACTGATTTGCTATTCTGAAATATTGAAAGGTTTACTAAAATCAATACAGAAAATTCTGAAATAATATTTTTATTATTTTGTTTAGTTATTGTGTTACCAAAATAAACAGTTTATATATATTTAAAATCTTATGCCAATTATCTTAACATTAGAAATAATACGAAAAAAAAATTGACTTACATGTTTTGGACTCTGAACATTTTGAGCAACCTGGCATGCAATAACATATTACTGAAACTTTATAATAGTGTAAGAATTAACACAGTAATAGCATATAAATTATTTAATTGAACTGGCAGTGGTACATGTTTAGTATCACTGCCAATTGAACATCAAACATTATTTAAATAAGTTTGAAACATTCTGTGAAAAGTTTACCAGTGGACAATACCAGGAAAGTATTGGGTTAGTTCATTAAGTTAAACCTCTGATACATCACTTTCACTTCCAGAATCTTCACTTGGCTTTCTGTTTTGATGAGAAAATGAAGGTACAGCAGATCTCGTTCCCCGGCTTTCATTTTGCAATGGAAGTGTACGATGAAATCTATAGTATAAAGGAGGGATAAACATAAGTAGCTCAGGCATATCTTTTCTCTTGGTCGATGATTTTTCATACACCTTTTCTTGATGCAGTGATGTGAAATCTGGTCTTCCTACTTTATCTGCTTTTTTTAAACATAGTTCTTTGAATGGCATTAATTTGCTGAAGTGTTTCTTTGAACAGAAGACTGTCCTTTGACATATTGTATCCATATTCATTTTCAACCATTAACTTTGGAACCATTTGATTACACTTTCCTATTAGTTATTGCATTTTCTAAAGATTTTGCCGATTCATCTCTTTGCATTGCCATTACAACAAAAGGAGTTTTTTGTTTTTACAGTCTTGATTAGGTGACTATGTCCATAAATATTTTTTTAATTTTTTTCTGCTCTTTAGCTCAATACCTCCAAAGTCGGCAATTACTTATGCCTGAAACTAGAAACTTGTGATCAGTATGCTTTCCTGACATTTGTAGATCCTGTGCTAATTTTAGCATAGCTAATGACATATTTATATTATGATTTTGACCCATTCAACAGTCAGAGTATTTATCATTTCTGAATGATTGACTTTCCAAAAATAAATTCTTAGAACTATCAGCTTCACTACAATTTACACCAGTAAACACTGTTAAAGCAATCTTATTTAACAGTTGACTGACTTCCTTCTTTCTAATGGCCACTGAAATTTCTGTGAAAATGTTGCAACAACAAAACTGGTGCTACCACCTGCAGAGAACTAATTTAAATACTGACTTACTTGAGTGTGCCCCTAAAAATATAGTGTATACAGATGCAGTTGCCAGACAAAATAAGAAATATACATTTTACTGATTTACACTGATTGACTTCTTCCCATATATGACTTATTGGTTATAAAATTTGTAAATGTATTATTTACATTATGTGATTTGCATTTTTCTATTTTCATTTCTAGCAGATCAAAATGAGAATGAACAAGAGGATGTAAATGAGACAGAAGAAGAAGGTATTCCAGAATTTAAATCTCCAGAGCAAATATCAGATGAGCTCGTTACTTTGTCATTGTTACCACACTCACACTGGCGAAATCTTCTAAATCTTGATGTCATACAGGTATGACTACTTGTGAAATTCACAATAAATATTATTTTAGATCAGGTTAAACCATTATGCTATTCAAAGTAAACATAATTTGCAGTATGTTTGCAACATGCCGTGGTTTTATTATTCATGATGAAATAAATTTTAACTACCACTTTATAATGTTTATTAAACCATTTTATGTACAGATCATTTTACGTCTCAGTGATATCATGTATGATTTGCTGAAGGTGTATGTTTTTGGATTTGCTTAATGTGTGTGTGTGTATGGTGCTCTCTTTGGCTTTTGTTGAACATTACAATAATTAAAATATTTGTCAACTTTCCAGAACTACAGTAATCAGTGGATGAAGGTAGTTTTTATCCTACTCTTATTATGCTAACCAGTTGTGACAAGTTTTTTAATTGAATCTTCCATTAGAGTCAAAGAATATATGAATTGAAACATTTTTAGATTAAAATTTACATTATTGAATAATGTAATTTGGGAAGATTGCTATCTATTGAATTTTGCAGTAGCTTACATTGGCTGATTATTGTTTTACAGGAAGATTTGTCAATGCTTGCTATTCATTTACTTGCATTATGTTGTAGCCCTTTTTGCCAAAATTAAATATTGCTGCCAAAAATAACTCGTGCATGTCACTTGTAAAATATGTAAAAAATTTTTAATGGGGATTCGTGTAGAAAACCCTCCATTATAAACCTATATGATGATCAGGGTGTTTTGGAACCCTGAATAATCCTTCAGTATTGTTTTGTCTAGTATTCATTTTATTACAGAATAATTAAAGCATATTTTTTTATTTATTATATGTGATGTATAAAATAACTTTTTTCTTTTCAGAAAAGAAACAAACCAAAAGAGCCATTTAAAATCCCAAAGAATGCTCCATTCTTTCTACCAGTTATTGAAGGTCTCAAACCATCATTTGCTATTGAAAAAAGTAGTGACAACAAGAAAGTAAATATAAAATTTTTTTGCTGCTTGTCTGAATCCCATGAAAAACTTTATATTTCTTCAAAAGTTTATCTTTTATATGTGTTAATGTTGACAGATTGAAAGAGCTTTATGCTAATTCTATGAATGAAAGATAGTATAAAATTTCAATATTTTAATTTATGCTGATAAATAGAAGGGACTGTAAGGTTTTAACAGCTCAAATCTGTTTTAGGATGATGCAACACGTATCAGGATGTCATTTCAACCTCAGTCCCCTTTTGCAGAGTTACTTCATCACTGTGGAGAAACAAGGAACTGTAAGTTATCTTCTTTCAAAGCCAACTAATATACTTTTCCTAATTTTTCATTAAATCTTTGTGCTTGTATCAAGTGTTTACTCATTGTTAGAAATGAATATAATTCATCATCATCATCCTCAAGCAGCCATGGGCTACGGAGGTCCAACCAGACCACGCAGTTTAATTCTCCAAGCATATCTGTCCTGAGCTACATCTGCTGCATCTGGCCACTGCACACCAATTCTAACAAGGTCCTGTTTGACATTGCCCACCGCATCCTAGGTCTCCCCCTCCTTCTGAGGCCTCTAGGCACACTGTTCATAACCCTATTCGCCAATCTATAATTATCCATACGGGCAACATGGCCAAACCAGCAGTCTCTCTCTCTGCACAATATGCTGCTTAAAGGAGGTTGCAGACTCCTTTGTCTAACCTCATCATTAGTTACAAAGTTAAACCACCTAATACCCAAGATACTGCGTAAGCATCTAGAATCAAAAGCATCTAGTTTCCTGTTATCTTGTTTACACAGTGTCCAAGTTTCACTACCATAACTAACCCTAGAAAGAACCAAACTATTATACAGTCTAATTTTAGTCTTTAGGTGTATACGCCAATTTCTCCACACCCTCCGTATATATATTTAAAAGTCCCAGCAGCAATCCGTATTCGTCTGTTAATCTCATGCCGCACATCACCAGTATCTGTTACATAGCTCCCAAGGTAATTAAACTGGACACTTGCTCAAGACTGCAACCATTCAGATTAACTGAATCACAGCCTGCCTGACCAATTTTCATCACTTTAGTTTTCTCTCTGTTTATAACCAAACCTACTCTACTACCAGTCTCATCAACAGCTCGAATGAAAGAGTTCATCTCATCAACATCATTTGCCAAAAGGGCTAAATCACCAGCATAATCTAAATCAGAAATTTTTGTATCTCCAGCCCATTTAAGGCCAAAATCTTTCCCTTGAAGTGAATTTCGCATAACATAATCAACAACCAAACTAAAGAGAAAAGGAGACAAAATACACCCTTGTCGAACACCAGAAGTAATGCTAAACCAATTGCTACAAGACTTACCAACTCTCACACATGACTCAGTGTTATTATAGAGAGCTTTCATTATGTTAACTAACTTGTCTGGTATACCATATGATCTCACAATCAACCACAAATTATGATGATCAACAGAGTCGAAAGCCTTTTTGAAATCAACAAAGCTAGCAACCAAAGGTTTCTGAAACTCTAAACATTTCTCAAGAATCTGCCTAAGTGAAAATATCTGATCTACACATCCCCTACCACTTCTGAATCCACATTGCTCATCACGCAATTGCCTGTCAACCAGATTCTTAATTCTATTAAGCACAATCATGGAAAGAACTTTACCTGGAACAGAGAGTAGGCTGATACCCCTATAGTTATCACAAGAACTGCGATCACCTTTTTTGAAGATAGGGATAATAATAGCTCTGGTAAAATCTTTAGGAACCATGCCTTTATCATAAAAGTTATTCAAAATTTCAGTCATCCAAGTGGTAACCAAAACATTCCCAGCTCTGAGCATTTCTGTAGTAATTTCATCTACCCCTGGGGATTTATGAAGTTTAAGTTTAGAGATAGTGAAACTAACTTCAGATTGTGTTATAGGGCCAACATTAAAGCTGCCAATGCATCTATCATCATTACAAACAATGGGAGTAGAACTAACCACATTGTTTAGAACATCACTGAAATGCTCAGCCCACCTAGCCATAACAGAATCCTCACCTTCTATAACCTTACCTTGTTTATCCTTCAATCCCTGTATGCCTGTCCATTTTCTACCACATAAAACATTAACTATCTGGTACAGCTCTCTGCTGTTGTGCTGCCTAACTGCTTCCTCAGCTTTGTCAGCCAAGCTATCACGCCAAAGATTCTTATCAGTAGCTAACTGATCCTTTACACGTTTATTAAGCTCTCTGTAATCTTTTCTATTAGGACTAGTAGGGTACTGATTAAGGACATTCCTGCAGTTCCTTCTTTCTGAAATAAGCTCAATTGCCTTATCACTTAAATAATTCTGTCTCCTCTGCTCCTTTTTTCCTAAAAGAGTACTGTTAGTTTCCAAAAAAGCCTGTTTAAAATGGCCCCATTCTTCCTCAACTTCAGTATTAAGCAAACCATGACTGTCATAATGACTAAGTAACCTATCATGGTAAGCTTTAGCTATAACTGGGTCTTTCAGAGCTTCAGTATTAAAGGTAAATTTTTTAACCCTAGCACAACACTTTTTAAGTTTAAGTTGCAAGACACTTTTAACAAGGTAATGGTCAGATACAATTTCTGCCCCCCTATATGCCCTGGTATTTCTAACAGAACTAGCCGATTTGCTGTTAATTAATATATAATCAATCATATTCCTATGCAGCCCATCAGGTGAAACCCATGTGTATTTATGTATGTCGCGGTGTTTGTAATATGTGTTAGTTATTCTGAAACCATTGAGGTTACTTACCTGTAGGAGACGTTGCCCATTGCCATTGCAGCTACCAATACCAAAAGGGCCTATCACCCCTCCCCAAAGATCAGAGTCAGTACCAACTTTGGCATTGAAGTCACCAAGAACAAGGGTAATATCTCCTTTCTTGACAGAATTCAAAATATCCTGAAGTTGTCCGTAAAACCTATCCTTCTCATCCTCATCAGAATCCTCAGTGGGGGCATAACAGCAGATAACATTCAAGTCTTTAATGCTTGTCTGAAATTTTGCTGTAAGAAACCTTTCATTAATGGACTCATATCCTAGAAGAGCATCACTAGCATGTCTGCTGAGCAGCAGACCCACGCCCTGGTGATGCTTTCCATCCTCCCTCCCTGTAAAGAGAAATTTAAAGTTATTTTTAAGTATCTCACCTTTACCTGTCCATCTGGTCTCTTGCAAGCCTAGAATATCTAGGTTATAGCGCTGGAATTCCTGCATGAGGACATCAAGAGAATAATCTCTATGTAATGTCCTCACGTTCCACGTTCCTGCAGAGAGAAAATGATTAGTAGGATTTTTAAAGAAATTAGGTTTATTGAGATTGGTAGGGCCAACAATATCAAAAAGCCCCCTGATCACAGGCATGGGGCAAAGACCCGTTCCTCCGCTAAAGGCTGAAGTCACCGATGCTGGTAGGAACTTCCGGCACCACCTTTTCAAGTGGACTTTTTCAAGAGCCACATGGCCTGCCTGAGACGCATTACTCCAGTTTAGGCTTGACAATGTCCAACTAGCTAAGTAAGGTTCAGGTACCTGCGATGGCCTCTGATTAAGATTATCCACCAGCTGATATAAGGTATCCCATGCCTCTGAGCTTTAAAAATATATTTATGATGCATTTGTGCAAATAATTTTTTTCTTCTGAATCATCATTTAAAAAAGGGTTGCATCATCTTTATTAAAACTATATAACAGATCACATTAATATATTTAGCTTGTATAATATTAAAAAAAAATAATAAATATCCCCTCAAGCAGCTGCTTGCCACAGAGGTCTGACAGGAGCCTGTCAGTTTATATGCCATAGTAGAAGGACTGAGAGGATGGCAGGACCTCAGCAGAAAAACAACACAACATCCATGCCTTACCCGGGGCTCGAACCCAGGTCCCTTAGATCAGTAGCCAAGCGCGCTAACCACTCGGCCATGGGATGGCTTGTATAATATTAAAGTCAGTTAATCATTCTATGCATTCATCACTTTTTGCTAGTCATGTGGCAGATGCACAAGTTCATTAGAGCATTAGTCTTGCAATATGCTTCTTCTAGTTGGCATGCATTTACATTCTTGATAGTTGATGTAGGAATTTTCTACAGTATGCTTCCAATTATCAAGATATAAGAAAAGTTGATGACAATTGAGAAGTGAGGGGGGGGGGGGGGGGAAGCAGTAGTATACAAGTGTCAAAGGAAGCCAGGAAATTGTGAAATGCTTTGGTTTCATTTCTTGTTTCATTTATCATATAAACATATTAAGTTCTCAAAGAAGCCACTGAAATTTTTGAGCTATTTTCATTAATAAAAGTTCTTAAATTAGAATAAAAAAAAACACAATAATCTTAAATTTGAGCTGTCATATAAATACAGTATAAGTTTACAGATTTTTAAAGAAAAATTGAGTTATGTAATTGTTTTTACTTGTGTTTAAAATTTCAAAATAATATTCACACTTTTTGGTTTATAAACCACACTTCTTTCTGTTCTTTAGGTACTTATAATTATACTATATATTTAAAAACATTTAGATATCACTGTGGTAGATATGATTAGTAATTATGATATTTTTAATTACTTGTAAATCTTATTTACCAGAATAATTTAAATAAAGCAAAGTTCATTACACAATTTTTACATAATGATAATTTTTATCTTCACTGGAAGTGGATTTAGTAAATATGCCACTGTGCTTAAGAA
This sequence comes from Ryuthela nishihirai, assembly GCA_038380435.1. Taxonomy (NCBI): domain Eukaryota; kingdom Metazoa; phylum Arthropoda; class Arachnida; order Araneae; family Heptathelidae; genus Ryuthela; species Ryuthela nishihirai. Next base: position 36,325,306 of record JAWZYU010000028.1, read on the forward strand.
ACATGAAGGTTTTAAAAAGTTAGATATACTCTGAATATTAAAATATCATTGCAATATGATATATATTTGGCAAATTTTAAAATTATTTTATGCTTTTTGTACAATTTAAAGCAAAATATATTTTCTGTAACACAAAATTGTTAGGCTTATTTAATGCTAGCTAGTAACATTAACTTTTTTTAATTTTTAGCCACCCAATAAAATACATGTTTTGCTAAAAAAGAACAAAACTAAATGAAAGAAATAAGTAATTGCAGAAATATTATGAAATATTTGTATTCCATTTGTCTTTGCTTTAAAAATTTTATATTCACATTTTAATTTTTTTTTACATAATCTATTTCTTTTTAGTTTTTTTTACCTGAATACGATTAAAAAATAATATGGTCAGTAGCTTCAGCTTCAAGTAAATGAGACATGAAAAGAATTAAACATCGGTTAGATATAGTGTGTTTTAAGGCAATAAAATATTTGTAACTTAAATAAGTTTTTTGTGTGCTTGAAATTTTAAATTGTCTTATCAGATACTAGCCGTCCCATGGCCGAGTGGTTAGCGCGCCTGACTACTGACCTAAGGGACCTGGGTTCGAGCCCCGGGTAAGGCATGGATGTATGTGTTGTTTTTCTGCTGAGGTCCTGCCATCCTCTCAGATCCTTCTACTGTGGCATATAAACTGACAGGCTCCTGTCAGACCTCTGTGGCAAGCAGCTGCTTGAGGGGGTATTTATTTTTTTATTATTTTTTATCAGATACTACAGTGTTGGAAAAGCTGAATGATATGAGTCCTCCTGTTATTGATGATGAAATCAGGAAATTATTGCCACCAGTGAAAATTTCTTCTTCAAGTGATGACGCACTCTTATTGCTGTATTTCATGCAAGCAATGGATCAAGGGCTTCGTTCAAACAAGGACTTTGAACTTATACAATCATACCTTGGATTATTTCTTAAGGTAATGTTTAACCTTTTGATTTACACTTATTTATATTATTTTGCATTGTAATTTTGTACATACCATTTGAAACAGTACATGTATTTCACTAGGTAATCGTAGGATTGTCATCCATGCTGTATTTCACTGCCTTGTCCCATTATCACAGAAAATTCTATTGTTGCATAAATATCCCATATTTGAGTGTCCCTATACTTTGAATTAAAAAGCAAACATCAAGTTGTTCCTGTGTAACCATATATTGCAACTGCTTTCATTGATTCCTTTCATAATTCACTTTCTAGAGAGGAAATCTCCACTTTTGAAGAGTGGAGGAAAAGGGGTTAATAAAAATATTTGCTTAAAACACTTTTGACTTGAGAACAACTCAAGGAAAACTGAATTTGCCTAACAGAGAGAGGGTTAGCAGTGAATGTGAATCAGTTTGTCTGTTAGTACTCCATTCTGAAGAGAATCACAGTATAGAGCTTCAGGCTAATGCAGAAGATTAGAATAAAAACTACTACGACAAGGGATTAGGTGTTCTTCAGTGAATTGAATCTTGGGAACAGTTCTCTGAAGTATTATCCATCTTCAAGTTTTTATTTAGCATTATGGTGCATTACCAACTGTTTACTAATATAAATTTTATTTCTGGTACTTATTTTAGGCTTTGAATATAAAGTTTTTATTTTAAATATAGTTATGCAAATTGGTAAATAGATATTGGATATAAAAGATATGACAGTCTCTAAGACACAAACTTTACTTCTGTATGAGCTGAAAATTTTAAGTCTTCACTAGACTCCCATTTAATCTGATACTTGAAGGAAAGCATATTTTTATGCATAAGTTTATTGCAGTTATAACACCGTACATCAGTTTGAATACCAAAAAGATTTCTGTAGTTATTTTACTTCTATCTAAAAACAAAAACTTTGATACTTGTTTCATAATGTTAATGACTATTTATTACTTTTTTTTAGATATTCATTTGCATTCTGCAATATGAATTGGGAAATGATTTGCATACTTTTGATATGCAAAATAATGGAGAAATTGATTTTCATGTAAACTGTATCCACACTTTTTAATATTGATTTGCAATCTACCATTAAATTGCCAAAAGCAAATAATTCGTTTTGGAATTAGAAAATCATGGAAATATACAGGGTGTTTCAAAAAGAACTCAACCCTAAATATGAGAGAATAGAACTTACACCCATGTACATTTTATGCCATAATATTAGTCAGTTGGCATTACACTTGGTCGTTGACTTACGACCGACTTCCATTCTGACTAACAGGTCGTAAGTCGATCTGGTCGTAAGTCAGTCTTTTCAAAAAACATGATCGCAGTTCTTGTGATAAGGGTATCAGCCTACTCTGTTCCAGGTAAAGTTCTTTCCATGATTGTGCTTAATAGAATTAAGAATCTAGTTGACAGGCAATTGCATGATGAGCAATGTGGATTCAGAAGTGGTAGGGGATGTGTGGATCAGATATTTTCACTTAGGCAGATTCTTGAGAAATGTTTAGAGTTTCAGAAACCTTTGGTTGCTAGCTTTGTTGATTTCAAAAAGGCTTTCGACTCTGTTGATCATCATAATTTGTGGTTGATTGTGAAATCATATGGTATACCAGACAAGTTAGTTAACATAATGGAAGCTCTCTATAATAACATTGAGTCGTGTGTGAGAGTTGGTAAGGCTTGTAGCAATTGGTTTAGCATTACTTCTGGTGTTCGACAAGGGTGCATTTTGTCTCCTTTTCTCTTTAGCTTGGTTATTGATTATGTTATGCGAAATTCACTTCAAGGGAAAGATTTCGGCCTTAAATGGGCTGGAGATATGAAAATTTCTGATTTAGATTATGCTGATGATTTAGCCCTTTTGGCAAATGATATTGATGAGATGAACTCTTTCATTCGAGCTGTTGATGAGACTGGTAGTAGAGTAGGTTTGGTTATAAACAGAGAGAAAACTAAAGTGATGAAAATTGGTCAGGCAGGTTGTGATTCAGTTAATCTGAATGGTTGCAGTCTTGAGCAAGTGTCACAGTTTAATTACCTTGGGAGCTATGTAACAGATACTGGTGATGTGTGGCATGAGATTAACAGATGAATACGGATTGCTGCTGGGACTTTTAAATATATATACGGAGAGTGTGGAGAAATTGGCTTATATACCTAAAGACTTAAATTATATTGTATAATAGTTTGGTTCTTTCTAGGGTTAGTTATGGTAGTGAAACTTGGACACTTTGTAAACATGATAATAGGAAACTAGATGCGTTTGATTCCAGATGCTTACGCAGTATCTTGGGCATTAGGTGGTTCAACTTTGTAACTAATGATGAGGATAGGCAAAGAAAGGAGTTTGCAACCTCCTTTAAGCAGCATATTGTGCAGAGAGAGACTCTGTTGGTTTGGCCATGTTGCCCGTATGAATAATTATAGATTGGCGAATGGGGTTATGAACAGTGTGCCTAAAGGCCTCAGAAAGAAGGGGAGACCTAGGGTGCGGTGGGCAGACAATGTCAAACAGGACCTTGTTAGAATTGGTGTGCAGTGGCCAGATGCAGTAGATGTAGCTCAGGATAGACTTGCTTGGAGAACTAAATTGCACGGTCTGGTTGAACCTCCGTAGCCCATGGCTGCTTGATGATGATGATGAATCTTTTTATCATATTTATAATTTATTTTTATAATCTTCTATATTTATATTTATGTATATTCTACATAATGTGAAAAATAATACTGTAAACACAAAATTACAATCCAAAATTAATGTAAAAATTAATACAAATGAAATTTACAAAATCAATTTTTAATCTTTGCTTGTGCTGGGTTTTGGATCATCAGGGTTATGTTCTTGGATTGAAGTAGGAGATGTTTTCTTGATGAGGAACATGCTGAGCTTTGTTTGAACAGTTTGTTTCTTTTTTTTTTTCACATATCTCATGATAACAAAACATAGCATCTTGAATGATACATTCAACCTTTGTGAATCATTTGACATTAGGGTCCATTGCTTCGAAACTGGTGAGAGTTTTATTCAATTGCGAAAAAGAATCTGATAAACCTTTTGCAGTGAATTTCTTTTCTAGCTCCCCTTCTTCTTTCTCTTCTTTCTCGTTTTTTCTTCTGCCACTCTCTGTGCTTCCAATTCAATCAACTCTTCATCTGGAAGTTCTTTTGTGTCACAATCTAGCAACTCCTCTACGTCTTTTATTTCACATTCTAATTTAAAATTTTTTGCAAGTTTAACTTTTTTCTATAATCACTTCCAGTTTCTCTCCTTTTTCAAATCCTTCAAATGTATTTGTATAACATTTTAGGCACTTTTTCCAAATCCCTGATGTGAAATTCTTTGTTACACATTCCCATGCAGTCGAAATATTCTTGATACACTGAAGAATGTTGTATTGCTTCCAAAAGTCTCGCAAAGATATATCAGCATCAGAATCTATCGCTTCGATGGCTTGTGCGAATGTCGTTCTGAGGTAGTGAGCCTTGAATGTTAAAATAAGCACCCTGATCCATGGGTTGAATGAGAGCGGTTGTGTTAGGTGACATAAAAACCACTAATATCAAGTTGAAGATCATCCAGATGAGAGGAGTGGCCAGGGGCATTGTCCATAATCAATGAAATCTGAAAGGGATACCTCTTTCCGCACAATATTCACGAGCCTGGGGAAAGAAGCAGTTCATGAACCAGTCTTCGAACAGTTCTTGAGTCATCCAAGCTTTAGGGTTTAAACAGTGGTAAACAGGCAGTGTGTGCTTGTTGATGTGCTTAAATGCATGAGGGTTTTCTGAATGATAAATGAGAAAAGGTTTCAGCTTAAAACCGGCGGCATTCCCGCCAAGCAACAAAGTCAACCGATCCTTAAAAGCTTTGAATCCTGGCATCCTTTTTGTTTCTTGGTGTATGTACGTATGATTAGGCATGCATTTTCATTGCAAGCCGGTTTCATCTACGTTGAATATTTGTTCCAGTAGATAACCTTCTTTGATTAAAGAGTAGAAACTATCAACAAATTTTTGGGCTCCATCTTCATCTGCACTTCCTGTTTCTCCTGTGGCATGTACATTATGCAAAGCAAATCTTTTTTTAAAATGTTTAAACCACCCAGTATTAGCCTGAAAATTTTCTTTGTAATTATCTCCGGCATGTGATTTTAAACTTTGAAACAGACTTCTAGCCTTTGCTTGCACTGTGCGAAGGCTCATGGGTGTATTTTTTGTATTAAATCTTCCATCCACATAAACAACAATTTCTCCATTTCATGTATGGGTTTCATGTATGTTGTTCATGAACTGAAAGAACCAGACCATGAAAAACATCTACAGTACTGTCATTAGTTTTGTTCTTTTGTTGATGAAAATGGAATTGAGGTGTTGGACCATGTTTATTTCAGTGATGAGGCTTGGTTTCACTTGGATGGGTATGTGAACCGTCAAAACAGTGGAATATGGAGCAGTGAAAATCCTCACACTTTTTGCAAACGACCATTACATGCACAGAAAATTGGTGTTTGGTGTGCAATTTCCCGTCGTCGTGTGATAGGGCCATTATTTTTTGTCAACTGTAACTAGTGAAATTTATCGTGATCTCATCCAACAGTTTATTGCACTATTGGATGTGAATGAATGAGAACGTTGGTTTCAACAAGATGGCACAACCGCCCATGCTGCAAATGATACAATGGTCATGTTGTAGGAATTTTTGGTGATCATTTGATTTCAAAAAATTTGTGGCTTCCAAGATCCCCAGATCTTACACCTCCAGATTTTTTCCTTTGGGGATATCTCAAATGTGTAGTGTTTCAAAACAATCCTCATACACTTGAAGACTTGAAGGATAACATTGAAAGAGAGATTTTAAACATTGGAAAACAAACATTATGAAAGGTGGCTGAAAATGTCATGAAGCATGTACAAACCTGCATCCAGATTGCAGGAAAACACTTTCAACATCTATTGTAAAGGTAGATATATGTATTATTTGCATCTTTTGAAATTTGTGTCTTTTGTCAAGTTTAAATAGAAAAATGCAATAGAGGGTTGCATCCTTTTTGAAACACCCTGTATATAGAAAACATCCTGTACCACTTAGAAATGTTTTTTACTATTACTGGAGTATGCAGAAACAAGAAAATAGGATATCTAAGCAATGGGGTAAATGAGTGACAGAAAGAAGCAAATAGGGAATTTCCATGTTATGTCAACATAAAGCCTAATTTTTGTTGGGGGGAGGGGTCAGCCAGTAGGGTACATCGATGGGCTTGAAAAGGTTGCCATCCATCAGATGGGATGTAAAGCTGTGGCCCTGTGTGCAAGAGAGCCATACCCTGTGCACATTAATGAACACACTGGATGGCCTTGATGGGACGGGGATGTCGAAAACGTCTAAAATGAGCTTTCTATAGCAAAAGGTGACTGAAGAAAAATTGAAGATTGCATTGGATATGCAACAACCTAACAGAAGATATCTTTGCAGATCAACAAAGTAGTCAAAAACTCAATCAGTTCATCAGCCTCTGCTTACTAATTTTGACAAAAGAAGTTGGAGTATTTAGATAACTTCACTTCTAAATAAATTTCAGCAGTGCTGGAATAATTGGTTAGAAATTCTGTATGGTGCTAGAATTGGCAAATGTGAACTAAAATAAGGTTAAATCTGTCAAGATTCTGTTTTAAGGAATAAAAAGGTGCTTTTTTTTTGTTAATGAAGCAAAGCTCTGTTTTGCTTCATTAAAATGGATGATGATGTTTTGAATGCAATAACATAATCATAAATTAAAAAGTACTTATATGATAGATAGCTATTAAAGAATGAGATTACTTTGTTAAAATTTTTATGTTCATTATAAATTATCTATTTATTACAATTTACAAATTATAAGTATAACCAACTTAAGATTTGAAAATACTCTGCCTGTATCATATTACCATTGAAGTAGTGATTAGTTTATCAAATTGGGAATTAGAATTGTGTTACATCGAGCAGATGGCTTCATTAAGTTGAAATGAGAAATACAACTGGCACTGAAAGCTGTTTGAAAACTAATACATCTAATCATCCTAATTTTAGCAGCAATCATACTATTAATGAAATGTTTCTCATTTATTTAAGCTGGCATTTAACAAAAGTAATACTGATTAGTAATTAGTAATGCTCTTTTCCCTCCTCAGATCCATGGAGAAATCATAGCATCAAAAGAAGAACTTTACAAATTTGCATCTGAATTAAAAGAGAGTCAATTAAAAGCATGGCAAAGGTTACAAATGAAATTTAACCAATCTCTGTGTCTTGTGAACTACATGAAAAGTGCTGTTTTTTCAGGGTTGTGATTCTTTAAGTAACTCTTCCTTCATCCGAAAGAAAACAAAATTGTGGAAATGTGTTCACATTCTGTGTAATGTGAACTCCAGTGCTCGGTCCATTAGAATTTTTTCAGAGATTTGTAAATATTTGTACATAATTTACACTTGTCCATCATTGCATTATTCTCACGAATTCATGCACTATTGCAATTATTTGTTATTAAAGCTGTAAATATGAAACATATATATATATGCAAGGCATAATTTGTTTCAAATCAGTGTTTGTTTAAAGTGAAAAAGCAGAAAACTGTGTTGTCATGTTAATGAAAACAATAAAAATGCAATAATAAGATTACTATAAAAACAAATTTACTGTCTTTTTTTATAGTTAGAACTAGAATTTAAGATCTAATACTTTTGCACCCAAAGAGATCATTTATATGATTAATTGTTCTTTTATAACCATAAATTCGAGATTATGAAATAAAATTATTAGAAGATTTAAGGTTCTTAAGTTTAGTGGAAGATGCCTACTACTAGACTGATTCACAAGTTTGCCATTTTTGCCATCAAATTGTGTATGGTGACATATCACTGTGCTGTTGCCTTTGCATACTTTTGAACGTAGTAGTAAGGAAAAGTATAGTCGTTAAAATAAATGAGAGTTCTCTGCCATTGAGCAATAAAGTTTTAAAGGCTTTATCCTTCTAACTTTTTAATATGCAAATAGTCTGAAGGATAAAACTTCTAAATTTTATTTACTCAATGACAGAGAACTTTTAGTTACTTTAGTTATTTTCTCAGCAAGGTCTTTTTAATTGTGTTTTTAATTGAGTATAAAGTTTACTGCATCAGCCCATAATTATTACAAGAGCCTTGGTTTCCATTGTGAGAAACAAGTATTGAAATTCATGCAATTTTGCATCATTATATGGAAAAAAATAAAATTTACCAAAGCTGCCCAAGAGCATATATTTTTAGCAGTTTACCTAATGTTAATTTTTGCCAGTTTTGGATGATTTTTTTTTTTCAGAGAACGATCTAAATATTTCAGTTTTCAGAACTCTTCAAATGCACATTTTTGAAAATTGACATTTAAACGAGATGAGATGTTTAAATTATCTTCAGTCACATTTTTTCATAAGAGAATTAAGTAATTGAGTTCTGTATCTCGGTTTCTGTTGACATGGAACTATATCTAATCAAATGGACGCTGAGTGTATATGATAAGGGGGAATGGGGGGAAAACGGTTCTAAGCAATATTGGGCGTGTGAAAATCGAATCATGTAAAGCCCAGGCACACTTTTATACAGACCAAGAATACAGCATCATTATGCTCATGGATGGTTTAAATCGCAGTATTAGTTACTAAACTGCTTTCTAATATCTCAAATTATAGAATCCAATACAGGGAGTGTAGACAAGGAATTGGTCTTTCTACATTATATGTATAAAACAAAAATAATGTAGTTGTAAGGAATCTGTAAAGTTAGCATATTTAGCTATTTAATTCAAAAGAAAAATCAGAAATGCATATTGTATGTTGAAGATTCCCATAAAGACCCCCAAAAAGAGGCAGTTTCAGAATTTTCTAGAAAGACACCCTAGATAAGTCAAATTCACCAAATGTAGGTGACATATCACTGTATGATAAGGTTTAATACAATTGTAGGTTTAATACAAATGTAGTTTAATAATAATCAGGAACCAACATAGCAAATGAGAAATCAATAAAAAAAAGTAAAAAAAAGAATGTAGAAAAGTAACCCGTACTTTGGCAAACTATACAGTAATAAAAAAAAATATTCCTTCAAGCAGCTGCTTGACACAGTGGTCTGAGAGGAGCCTGTCAGTTTACACGCCATAGTGGAAGGTCTTTGAGTAATCAACCAAAATAGCCGAAATGAAAGAGACCTATAGAAACACAATTCAAAACAATCCTAATATTATTATCCCCTCCAAAAAAAAAAAGGTTTTGCAATAAATTATTATGAATAGTTCATATGATTATTTTTGATATTCGTGCTATTTATTTTAAATAAATGTCCAGTGGCAAACTGTCTGGCGACTTTCCTATCAAAAAATCAAATTACAGTGTTCGAACTGCCTCAATACATCTCTGAATTCTCACCATGTGACTTCTTCATACTTCCCAAGCTGAAACTCTCCTGAAAGGGGGCGATTCTGTAACAGTAGAGCTCGTTCAAAAGACCGGACGACATTCTAAACAACCTAACCATAGCGGCATGGTAGGATCGGGTTCCAGACACGGTTTTTGACCAACCGTAGTATGCTGTGCTTCATGTGCAGTACCAAGAAGCGATGGTACTTGCTCGGTACCAGTCGCCCGAACTCAAGATTGCGTCTAACAGTTATAAATTTTTTTTTCAGTTATGACGAGAATTTGTAAAAGTAATATTAGAATTTGAGATTCTGCTCAAATATAGTCTAATTTTATTTGTGCATTTAAAAACATTGAAGTCTAATATGCACTCAGGCGCAGGGAGGCCGATTTTGGTTCCTGTCAACTCGGTGGGCTGCGGTATTTGGCATGCGAAGCGATAATATCATTCATCACTGAAGGCTATGGGATAGTTCATATCTGACCAAGCAATAAGCATAAAATCATTCTGAATTAAATAAGAAAATAACTTAGGTAAATGGATTGGAAAGAACTTATTTAACAAACATTTTTTGCTGCATAATTTTTTTAAATCCTTCAGTAGCTTTTAAAAGTTTTGTTTTTCACTGCAATGAAATATTTTATGCTTTCTAAGTGTATTTTATATATCTATATCATTTTTACCTGTTATTTAATTTGACCATTATCATAAACAGTTAATATTTCAACAAGAGTATTTTTTCGTCATGTAAAGTAAATAAAGTAACTTTATATCTGACTCGTACTTGGCACAGTGTTTATGGGCACAAACATATAGCCGTTGTATGCTTCACCTATTTTTACGGCGAAATTCGTTTTATTGCCTTGCCTCTCTTTTTCTGTATTCCTTGTTCTAGGTCTGCCACGAAAGCTGAGAATTTTTCCGTTCTTTGTAGTTGACCTATGATGCGGTGATATTATTGCTCGTCATTGCCACATTTCACCATTGAAATCTTTGCTTTCTTTACTTGTAAAAGTCTTTTGGAAAGAACTTATACCAAGATGTCTACAAAGGTAAGCGTTGGAAAAAGTAATAAAACTGGAATAATCCGTCGGATTATATTTTAGCATCAGAACACTTAAACGTTAAAACTATGTCAGATAAGGAAATAGATGATTACAACTCTATAGAAATTATAAATAACGTTGGCTTTGCTATTGATAATAATTTAAGTAAAACTGATATTCCTAAAAAGGTTGATACTATTTGAGGATTTCATTACTTCACAAAAGGAAAAACGAGTAAAGTCACACGGAAAAAATACAAAGTGAAAATGTTCTAATATTACTATGTGCACCAAATGGCAAACTAACCAAAGTTAATGCAAATTTTGTTGCAAGAGATATTCGATCCTGTATAGGATAAGCTCTTGAGACAAAATTCACCGTAAATGGTGATATGATAGTAAAAGTCAAAGATTATGATACTGCCTCTGAACTTCTTAAATTTACACAAAGGAAATAAAAAATGCAACACTTGCAAGTAGTTATGCAAATGTGACGAAATTTAGGGAGGCGGTAGTATATGGAAATGATTAGGTTTGTAGGACGATCGAAACGATTGGATAGGTGCAAGCTGATGTCACAGGTGCGGAGCAAACAGATAAAAACAACCAAAGCTCCCTGGTTGACAAAACGTGGAAATTGTTCTAAACCGCTAAAGATGCTCTTACACAGACATCGACAGCCCGTTCGAACAGTTAACAGACTTTGAACGTGGAAGAATCATCGGCCTTGGAGAAGCTGATTTGTTGTACAGAGATGTGGCCAACCTTGTTGACTGGAATCCCAGCACCATCGTACGCACATGGCGGCAGTGGGTTCAAGAAGGAACCAGCACATGCTGACAATGATCAGGAAAATGACCACGGAACGACAGAGCCACCATTTGTGATGCGTGACAGATTCGCAACTGCAAAGGGACTGGCAACAGGTAACATCGAATATTTATCAGGCGGACAATAAACAACAGGCTTTACAGTTTTTCATTGCGAGTCTATGGTCTAGCACTGCGTTTGCCCCTCACATCTGCCCACATGCAATCAAGTCTTTAGTGGTGTCACCTGAGGCAGAACTGGAACAAGCAAGAGCGGAATACCGTGGTGTTTAGTGATGAATCTCGTTTTTGTCTTGGTCAGCACGATGGTAGACAATGTGTTCGCCATCATCCAGAGGAAAGGAACGCCATTCAGTGCGTGCAACATCGTCACACAGCTCCAGCACTTGGTGTGGGGTGCCATTAGTTGGACATCTCGGTCAGAACTGGCAATCATAAGGGATCTCTTAACTGCCCAACAATATGTTACCTGCATTTTGCAACCAGTGGCTGTCCCATTTGTTCAGCAGCAGCACGAAACCTTTTACCAGCAAGATAACACCCATCCCCACATAGCCAGCATTAATCTGCAGTATATACAAGAGCAAAACGTTCAGGTACTATGATGGCCAGCACGCTCGCCGGACTTTTCACTTATTGAATACGCCTGGGACATGATGGGCTGACAGCTCCAACAACACCCAAGTGGTGTGCCAACCACTGTCACTGAAATGGAACAGCGACTTCACGCTATTTGGCGTTTTATCCCTCAGGAGGACATTATAAAGCTGTACAATACTGTGCGGGGTTCTCAGGTGGACATTATAAAGCTGAACCCTGCCATGTTCATAAATGTATTGCTGCGTGTGGCAGTTCAACATCATACTAATTATACCACTTTACCTACTGTAAAGTGGTAACTTTCCATTTTTTTTTTTTTTTTGATAATGTAATCAATCGCACATATCTGTGTATGCTAACAGTTGCCTGCGCTTAATAAAATGGCATTAATCCTTCCAGGTGTTGCAGTTTTTTTTCCCTGTAGTGTAAATACATTGACAAGTTACAGCAAAATTCCCTAACTCCAACAAACCACAAGGCTTGATTAAAAATATTGATCCATTAATGCCAGATGACTATATACTATCTGGTCTTCAAGATTATAAAGTAACCAAAGTGAAGAGTTTAACATATTATAAGAATAGCCAAGGTGATATAATCTGAAAAAATACAGATAAAGTAGTGTTATATGTCAGATCTCAACCATTACCTAAATAAGCCGAGTTGGGTTTTATTGTGTATCATATTACAGACTATATAGCACCTCCTACACAGTGTTTTAAATGTCTTCATTTTGCTCATGTTATGCAATCTTGCAGGGGAAAAGCAAGTGCAAATATTGGGGAGAAGGGCACTTGTCCTCTGATTGTGACAAGAGTAAAGTGCATGTTGTAACTGGGTGGACAGCATGGGGCCACATTCAAAAAGTGCATTTATAGAGAGACAACAGATCAGTTTTATTGGAGAGTAAAAGTTAGGCTGATGCTTTGAAAAGTTCCTATGAAGCAAATGTTACTTCTTCGAAACAAAAACAAATTGTATCTACCAGTAAAATAGATGTTATGATAAAACTAATACTGTTTCATCTGACATTTAACTCCTACAAGGACTTTCCAGAACTCTCAGACACTAAGGTAACATTTGCTAAAGACACAATTAATAATAACCCTGAAAATGCGGTCATTAGTGAAGAACATGTTCGCAACTTAAGCACGAAAAAAGTTAAATCTGTAGTAAAGAATTACAGGATATGTCCTGTAGACATGGAATTCATGAAATAATAAGCTGAAAAAAATGGTTGTCCACTTTCCGGATAGATGGCGCCACTGTGCGAATCAAAGGGGGAGGAAATCCGGAAAGTTTATAAGATCACACAAGCTGAGAAAAGGTTAGCCATTGGTGGTGTAGTGGTAGCATAACAGGTATGTTTCCTGGAGACGTGGGTTCGAATCCCACTCATGGCAAGTAAATATTTCTTTAAAAAAATACCCCCTCAAGCAACTGCTTGCCACAGAGGTCTGACAGGAGCCTGTCAGTTTATATGCCACAGTAGGAGATCTGAGAGGATGGCAGGACCTCAGCAGAAAAACAACACAAACATCCATGCCTTAGACAAAAATTAAAATAAGAAACCAATGACTTCAAAGAAAACTAACAAGAATAACAAGATATTTATTCAACTTCTTCAAATGTGTTTACAACTATTTTTAGAAAATTTCCCGCCAAATAAAAGAACGATACGAAAAAAAGTTCACAACTTATTCAAGCTATATTAAATAATGAAGAGTTATTCAGCTTTTTATTATTTTTGAGTGATCCTTTTTGCTTTCATTCTTCTTCAAGATATTTTTTGCACTTTCCTACAATGGAATGCAAAAGGACTTCCTAGGAAAAATTTAGTTTACAGCAATTTTTGACCAAATCTAATATTCCTGTTATCTCTTTAAATGAAGCCCACATCCCTGATGACTTTCTCTTCCAACCTTATGTAAAGTATATTTTTAGAAATCACTTTAACAATAAAAATATGTTGCTACTTTTATCAAGAGAAATGCCCTTCAACATCATTTTATTACAATTGAATTCTTTACTTACATTGATTATATCATCACTACTGTAAAATTCTCTAACAAGAATATTGATATGATTAATATATACTGCAAACCAAACACTTATATCAAAGCAGATCAACTGATTACTGACTTCCAAAAAATCTTTAATCATGCAAAAACCCTTTTTTTCATAATGGGGGATTTCAATGGTCATAATAAAACTTGTGGCAGTGACCTACTAATGAATCTGGACTGCCACTTGCTGAAATGTTCTCTTTAATCTTACCTTGCAAAACGTTAATACTCCTATTTTTATCAGGAAGTGCTACACCAGTGATCTGGATCTTACTCTTCCCAAATATTTCCTTTTCCCTTCAGTTGGAAAGTACATTGTCAACGATGGATGAATCTCTTAGAATTTGCTATGAACTCTTTTCAACCACCATAAAGATTACGTTTGTAAAAACTACCTCAAAATAAAGAATTATCATCCTAAACATAATATTGTAAAAAATACAGATAAACTCACTAGCAAATCAAGTTTTGCAAACATTGTAAGAACTAATCTATGAATTATGGAAGAATTCAATTCCGTAAAAAAGAGAATCATTTCCTTATAGGTCCTTATCATAGACAAATTTTAATTTCGACATCGTTGAATTTGAAAAAAAGAACTTCAATCGAGAAGCTTTTAAAGTCATCGTAGAAAACTATACCCATAATATGAGTTCTGAAACTATCACGATCTTCACAGATGGGTCATACTGTATGATCCTCATGACCAGTATTGCTGCTGCAGCTTCCCAAGCTTAATAATCGAATTCGCAACTATTCTCGATAATTATTAAGCATGGGAAGTTCATTCTCAAGCTTAATATCGAATTCGAAACTACTCTCGATAATGTAAAATCCAGTACATTCTATGAACTGCAATCAATTAAACTGCTTCACTCTGGATTGACTCTCAAAGTCACTTTAAATGTTACATTTTCTCTGATTCACTCTGCAGTCTTCAGTCATTGATTCATCATCGTCTTATTTCACCCTTAATTTAGAAATTATCAGTTTGTATTCTGACAACATTAATAAGAGTAAAAAGATTGATTTCATTTGAATCCCAGGTCATGTTGATATATATGAGAATGAGAAAGTTGATCAGCTGGCAAAGAGTGCATGTATAATAACTTAAATCTCGATAATAATTCACATAATTTTCGAGACTTTCAAACTCAACTTCTTGTTGATTCCAGCAAAGAATGGAGAGACATGAATATCCCATGCAAAAATAAATTGTCCTCAGCTTTGAAAACTCTGCAGAAGAGAGCAAGTGATCCTAAGAAGACTAAGAAGTGGTCAGACAATAACAGATTTAGATTTCAACAAGTATGAGACCCAAACTGTGATCATTGTAATGATACTGAACTTGTCTTCTTCCATTGTCTCAAATACCATGAAGAAAGCCTAAATCTTTTTGAAAACCTTGACAAAATTGGAATTCATTCTCCAAGCCTAAATAATATTCTTAATCTTTGGGAAAAGAAGGAAAATTTTTGATTGTCAAAAATGGAAACTTATTTATGAATTTATCTGTAAATCTAAGATCAAATTTTATTTCCTTTTTTTACTGTCAACGGTTTAGTTGTGACTTTATTCAAGCTGAATTTTCATTGGCTGATTGTGCTGACTGAATATTCTTGAGATTTCTCAACTTCTTGGACTCGCAGTGAGGAACCTTCGAAATAGGTTTAATTTTGCCAATTCTCATATATTGCATACTACTACTATATACGCGAAAGCTGGAAATGAAGATGGCCATTGTATAGAAGCCCAAATAGATTATTTTTAGGGGATAATTAATAGCTTCAAGATCTGCTTTGTAAGTCAATAAAAAAAAATCTTATTTCTTTGTCGCACCTTGTGTATTTGAAATCGACAAAGGGATTTAGTTTTACATAATTTTCTCATTTTTATTATTTAAAAATTTTCTTAGCAAGAGATGTTTTATTTTTGGGCTAAATAATAATATTGTACTCTTAAGTACGTTAGATTATCCAAATTCGAGATTGAAGCGTAGGCAAAATTTCTGCAATTTAGCAATTTAAATTAATTTTTATTTGCGTAAACAAGTAGCACTTGCTGCGGATTTTAATGTATTAAATAGGCAGTTTTCATGTGCACCTATCACCGCCAGTTCGGCCATGAAACGATGCCAACTACAAAAACAAACGGATGATTGATTACATGACCTTATGACGTATGACGATCTAAGTGCACATGTACTGATAAAGGGTCGGCTAGTCACGATATCAGTTGTACAGTGCACTCTTGCTCGTCAGTGTTTCTTTGACAGAGTAGAATAATCTCTTCGGAAGGAACGTAAAGGAGTTTTGTGCAATTGTATGAGGTAAATATTTTAAATACTTAAACTATAGAAACTAATTGTCAGTATTGTAATTTTGCTAATGCATTTTTAGCTCTTTTGTCCGAGTGGCTAGTGTACTTGGGACCCGAGTTCGAACCCCGGGAAAGGCATGGATGTTTATGTTGTCCTTTTATGCTGAAGTTCCGCTATCCTCACAGACCTTCTACTATGACGTATAAGCTGACAGGTTCATGTCAGACCTTTGGAACAAGCAGATGCTTGAGGAGGGTAGTATTTATTTATTTTTATAAAGAAAATGTTCCTAATTTTTTCCATTCTGTGGTCAGTTTGTCCGTTAGGCTTTGAGTAAACACTGAACTCTTAAGAGAAAATAAAAAATTATCAGTTGGACAGGTACCTTTCTAAAAAGGGAGACAAATTTATGCAGAATCTATTCTACATAATTTTGAATTTTTACGTTTTTATTTTCGGAAGCATACCACATGAAAAAACAGTTTTTACACGTATTTTCAATCGTAAATTTCCCTTTTTTGGGGGGGGAGGAGTCCGTTGGATGGGACGTTAAGCAGTGGCTCCGTGTGCGGGAGAGCCATACCCTGTGCACGTTGAAGAACACGCTGGATGGCCTTGACGGGAGGTTACCATCTGTCTGTCAACAGCTGTTCCAGTGGGTCGCCTCCCCCCAACCTTCTCTAAGCCTTCGGGGTCCATGTGACCTGTCCATTTAGCCTATGGTGTGCAAAAAAAGTGTCACTTAGAGGTAAAACAACACAATCAACCCAACCCTTTTTTCGTTTTCTGGCATCCTCAGTTGTATTATGATCTGATATATGCATATTTACTGTATTTGCAACTGTGCTCATTAACGAACGACTAAACGTAAATATTTTTAGAAACATTGATTGTTGTTTTTGACCCACTCTGAAACCAGTTTTCCCCTTCCCTAAAAGTATTTCTGCCGATTCCCATTAAGTTATATTAAAACTTGTAGCATGGGGACTGTTATCTACTATACACCGAAGAGCCAAAACATTATGACCAACGCGTCTTTATGCAAATCGAATCAACTGCAGGTAAACGACGGCACGTGTGAAGGTCATGAAACCGTATAACTAATACCCGATACTGAGCTCTGTTAATCAGTGTTGTTCTTCAGATGGGAAAGGCAGCGGACTTAAGTGAGTTTGACAAAGGCCAAATTGTAATGGCCAGACGACTGGATCAGAACATTTCCGAGACAAGGCTTGTGGGGTGCTCACGGTCAGCCGTGGTTAGTACCTTCCAAAAGTGGTCGGAACTTCGTGTCACGTAACACGAAGGTTGCCAGGTCACTAATTTCTAAAAAAAATCGTTGCCAGATATTTTTTATGAATTCTGTTATCAACCATAGTGTTCGGATATTTGTTTGAGCGACTGTACCTTCATTAGGAACTGCGATTTTTCCACACCGATAATTATACATCCAAAATTTCTAATTAAAATAAAACCACCAAACCCTTCCAAATATTCCCAATAAATTATATTAATAGCATTAAAGTGCAATAAATAATCTAAGAAAATTAATATATCATTAATAATTGAGATGAATTGAGTAATTATTAATAAACTACTATAACGAAATACACGTGCTCGTTACAACCGCCATGTTCATTCCCACACACAAAAACTTCAAACATTCTTTCGCAAAACATACTCCATTGCCACACTCTACTACATTAGAATTTTCTGGAAACCCAACATACACGCTTTCCCAAAAACTATTCTCCTAACGCCCCGTAAAGAAAAGATGAATACTTATGACAAACTTTTGCTATTTTTTTACATACTCGTAACAAAACGCATACTACATCCTACTAAACACAAAAATACGATTAAAAATAGCCCTCAAACCCTCCGAATTCCTACTACCGAACTCCCACTTCCGAATAACAAGGCATAACATTACACAACAGTTGACGATCTCCTAATCGTATGGGGCGGGGGTGGCTCAGTCGGTAGCGCGCCAGGCTCGTAATCTGTAGTTCCCAGGTTCGAGTCCCAGCTGGGTCAGCGTTGAGATTTATCTCCGCAAAATTCTCCGCCCTGCCCACGGTCAGTAGGGGACACCGATGGGCTTGGAAAGGCCGCCGTCCGTCGGATGGGACGTTAAGCCGTGACCCCGTGTGCGGGAGAGCCATACCCTGTGCACGTTAAAGAACACACTGGATGGCCTTGACGGGATGCTACCATCTGTCTCCCAACAGCTGTTCCAGTGGGTCCCCTCCCCCAACCTTCTCTGAGCCTTCGGGGTCCATGTGACCTGGCCATTTAGCCCATTTAGCCCTCTGAACGGCAAAAAAGTGCCGTTCAGAGGTAAAACAACCCAACCCAAATCCTAATCGTATATTAGCCGTAATTCCGGGAGGGCGGACACGTGTGACGTCGTCGGTGGCAGAAATTGGCAGTCTTCCGGTGGTTCCGCGGCCACTTAAGCTTTCGGTCGCGAATTTGGTGGGCATGGTCCCACCTAGTTCTGGCCCTCTTGTCATGGCGGATGGGATTCCTAGCTGCCGTGGGTAGGGAGTGATCCTTCGAAAGGCATCCGAGATTTCTGAAAGAAATTTCCCGATTAAAAAATAATTGACATTTTTTTCGATCTTCTCACTGTGTGTAATTCATACCATTTTAAAATTTTTCCGTTTGTAAAATGAAATATAAGTGGATAAAAATGGCTCCCCCATATTTGCTTTGGAATATTTTATGAAGGGACATACCTGGAGGGGGTAGGGGTCCGCAAGCCTCCTCCCCTCCAAAAATCCAGTCATACGAAATCTCAAACTTATCCACCTGCTTTGAAATCCAAGAATGAAAAAAGCATTTGCATAATTTTGTTTCAGTTCATAGTACGCCGTCCGTTGGATGGGACGTTAAACCGTGGTCCCGTGTGCGGGAGAGCCAGAAACGCACGCTGGATCGCTTAAAGAACACGCTGGATGGCCTTGACGGGAGGCTACCATCTGTCTCCCAACAGCTGTTCCAGTGGGTCCCCTCCTCCAACCTTCTCTGAGCCTTCGGATTCCTTGTGACCTGGCCATTTAGCCCATTGCTAATGGCAAATAAGTGCCCTGGCAAATAAGTGGCGCTCGGAGGTAAAACAACCCAATCAGTCCATAATATATTTCTTGTTCGGTGGAATATTTTAGTAACTGGGATCCTTACTCAAGTATTATTCTAGACTCCTGCCGCCAGTGGCGCACTCAGGATTTAATCTTGGGGGGGGGGGGGAGGGGGGATAACGTCAATCGGGTGTAAACGAAGTTTGAAAGACTTCAACACCAAACTTTTCGCTAATAAAAAAAATTATCAACAGTTTTGCTCTCGTGATTGTTAGTCTGATTGATTACGTTATCTTATTTAGCTACCTATCAGTGCTCAGACTAATAACTTGTACAATGGACAAAGATATTCATTTTTTCTTGGTGGTTGTTTAATGTTAAATTTATTCGTCCAATAGAATTATATGAAATAATAATGTGTGTGTGTAAACATCCTGTTCCCTTAACTGGACCACAAATAATGCATTGAACATTTGTTAATGCAGCAAACATACAGAATCCTTTAAGAGCGTTGCTATGGAAATAAGATTAAATTGTCCAGTTCAAAGAACCCGGAAGTTGTGATCATCAGTTGAGCTAGAGGCTCGATATAGGTAGAGGTTGGCCATTTCAAAATTGGACGCCATGTTTTGTCGTCGCGCGGATTGTTAGGCGTGAAAAACTAAATGGTAATTACATAAATGCATATGGATTATGGAAAAGCGTACGATAATATTTACTACAAATTCCAGTGCTTATGATCAGAAGCACTTTAGGAAACGGCTAAAAACGAAAAGTAAATTTTAGTTTTTTTTTTAATAAAATAATTTCGCTTTATCATCTGTCAACATCGAACTCTTTTGTTAAAAGACAGACAGACAGATCGACCGACGAACAAACATTAGCATAGGCAGATGACAAAGTGAAAACATTATCTCATTTTTTAAACGAACTAAAAATAAATTATTTTCTGGTTTTCAGTTATCTCGTTTCACTTTTGCAGCCCATTGCTGTCTTCTGAAGGAATTTCTTGGAAAAACATTCATTAATATATTTCTGAGTGGAATCTTAACACCCAAATGCAGCGCAGTGAAGTATTATAAAATATGGAAGCTTTTATAGACAAAAAAAAAATGGCAGGAATGTATAAAACTATTCAACTCGGAAGCTTTAACTAGGTACGCACACTAGCTCATGGGCTTTCGTCTCACGGTACGACAAAACATGGTGCACATTAACCATGTGACTCAAGGGTTCCTAGAATTTTTGGGTTGTTTTACCTCTGAGCTTCACTGTTTTGCACACAATGGAGTAAATGGCCACATCAAAAGAACCCCAAGGGATGAGAGAAAGAAATCTAGTGGACAGTTAACAGACAGATGGTAACCTCTTGTGAAGGCCATCGGGGCGGGGGTGGCTCAGTCGGTAGCGCACCAGGCTCGTAATCTGCAGTTCCCAGGTTCGAGTCCCAGCTGGGTCAGCGATGAAAGTCATCTCCGCAACTCCCCGCCCTGCCCACGGTCACTAGGGGACACCGATGGGATTGGAAAGGCCATCGTCCGTCGGATGGGACTTAAGCCGTGGCCCCGTCTGTGGGAGAGCCATACCCTGTGCACGTTAAAGAACACACTGAATGACCTTGACGGGAGGCTATCATCTGTCTCCCAACAGCTGTTCCAGTGGGTCCCCTCCCCCAACCTTCTCTGGGCCTTCGAGGTTCTTGCGACCTGGCCATTTAGACCATGGTGTGCAAAAAAGTGTCGCACAGAAGTAAAACAACCCAACCCATGAAGGACATCCAGCGTGTTGTTTATCATGCACAAGGGCCACGGCTCCAAAGAAGACTGCCATTCCAAAGTTTCTCGGGGAAATGAAACGACAAACGTAACGTATCAATCGTCTACTGAGCTTTATATGGGATGAGTAACAGAAAATCACGTGTCAGAGGGGAAATCGCGGGATTTGACGTGAACCCTTTGATATTCGGTAACAAGTTGACTCTAATAGTTCGTCGCTTGTCAAGTCAGGAAAACGGAGTACAGGTAAGTATGTATTTCAAATTTGTATTGTAGGTTGGGTTGTTTTACCTCTGAGAGGCACTTTTTTGCACACCATGGGCTAAATGGCCAGATCACAAGGAATCCGGAGGCTCAGAGAAGGTTGGGGCAGGGGACCCACTGGGACAGCTGTTGGGAGACAGATGGTAGCCTCCCGTCAAGGCCATCCAGCGTGTTTTTTAACGTGCGCAGGGTATGGCTCTCTAACACACGGGGACACGGCTTAACGTCCAAACCGACGGACGGCGGCCTTTTCAAGCCCATCGGTGTCTCCTACTGACCGTGGGCAGGGCGGGGAGTTTTGTGGAGATAATTTTCATCGCTGACCCAGCTGGGACTCGAACCTGGGAACTGCAGATTACGAGCCTGGCACGTTACCGACTAACCACTCCCCCTCTCCCCCAATGGAAGACACGTTCCGCCTTGTTTACCAAAAGAAAATGGCGATCTTCCATGTTGACCGACTGAAGAGTATATCCACAGCCGACTAAAATGTAAGAACCACAGCTACAGGATAAGACAATGTTTATTGCAAACTAACGAAAAAATGCTTTTTTTTTTCTTGTTTAATTCATCGAGAAGTGTGCTTAACATTCTTAAGTTTTGTGCTTTTTTTACAGTTGAATGCTGAAATAAACATGAAGCCATCTCTGTTGGCAAGAGTTTGGAGCGTCGAGCTGTTGCCAGTTTCCAGTTCTTTTTCGAAAGTATCTCATCAGAATTTGAGGAATCAATCGACCATAGCCATTGGTTCTCCAGTATCCATTGAAGCCTTAGAGAAAGCTCGACCCTTTGAAGAAGTTCCAGGTCCATCACCTTTGCCGCTTATTGGAAACATACACAGATATCTGCCTAGAATTGGTAAATTGTTTTCTAATTTTTCTTCTTAAGTACACGAATAAATTAAAAGATCTTTTCAACCACATTTCATCAAAGGTAAATATCTCAAATGGTCTAAATTTTTATTAAGAAACGAAAGTAGTTAAACTTGGTAAAGAATCAGAGGACGTGACCTGTGGGCTGGGGATGGCTCAGTCGGTAGCGCGCCAGGCTCGTAATCTGTCAGTTCCCAGGTTCGAGTCCCAGCTGGGTCAGCGTTGAGATTTATCTCCGCATAATTCCCCACTCTGCCCACGGTCAGTAGGGGACACCGATGGGCTTGGAAAGGCTGCCCTCAGTCGGTTGGGACGTTAAGCCGTGGCCCCATGTGCGGGAGAGCGTAACATACGCTGTGCACGTTAAAGAACACGCTGGATGGCCTTGACGGGAGGCTACCATCTGTCTCCCAACAGCTGTTCCGGCGGGTCCTTTCCCCCCAACCTTCTCTGAGCCTTCAGGGTCCTTGTGACCTGGCCATTTATCCCATGGTGTGCAAAAAAGTGTCTCTTAGAGGTAAACCCGACGTGTCCTGTAGACATGGAAATCATGAAACAATAAACTGTAAAAAAAAGTTTTTTCCGTGAGTAGCAAAACAATTTTTTTTTTCAGCTTATTGTAGTAAAACGTTTTTCGTATTTTTTTTTTAACTTTACTCTCATTGGCAGTCTATAGCCCAGTGATGGCGGGACTTTTTAAAATTGTTATTTTTTACTATGCAAAACATCTAAAATAGCTTCACGTGACACACTGATAGAGAAAAATGTACTAGTAATTTTTACTGAATATTTTGAAAATTCATTGCATACATTTAGAGTAATGTTTGAGTGATATACAGAATTATTAAAACTAAAGGACGCTTATTTACACAATATATTTTGTTTCTTGCTGTTTCAGTGAAATAAATTCATTTAGTAGCCACCACTCCGAACAAAAGAGGGCGGGTGTGGCCCAGTAGGTAGCGCGCCAGGCTCGTAATCTGCAGTTCTCAGGTTCGAGTCCCTACTGTGAGATTTATCTCCGCAAAATTCCCCGCCTTGCCCATGGTCAGTAGGGGACACCGATGGGCTTGGAATGGCAGCCGTCCGTTGGATGGAACGTTAAGCCGTGGCTCCGTGTGCGGGAGAGCCATACCCTGTGCACGTTAAAGAACACGCTGAATGGCCTTGACGGGAGGCTACCATCTGTCTCCCAACAGCTGTTCCAGTGGGTCCCCTCCCCCAACCTTCTCTGAGCCTTCGGGGTCCTTGTGACCTGGCCATTTTGCCCATGGTGTATAAAAAAGTGCCGCTCAGAGGTAAAACAACCCAACCTTCGCACGTTGCCAAAATCGAATGTCTGCAAACCGTAACCTGGAATGAATGTCAGAAGCGCTGTAGCCGTTATTCGTCAGGAACTCGATGAAGTTCGTTTAGCTTCGTATCCATGGTTCATCAGCACTGATCCTGTAGATAAAATTGATAACGAAAGACATAAGAAGATGCAATTTACATATTTTGCAAAGTAAATGCATAAATACATAAATATTTTATGCGTATTAGAGCGCTATAGGAATTTCTTTCGATACTACACTCGTGTTTATGTCAAAGTACAATATTCTCAGATATTTGTTTGTGGAATATAAATTTTTTTAATTATTTTATAAATTATACAAAGTGGTCTTATTAGAAATTATATAAAGTGGTAGAAAAGATTGTGAACTCCTGTGGTTAGAATCCAAAATGCATGTGCTATTGATTTCTTTTCTAAATAATTTTTTTTCTTTGAATAAGTAATAAGTGATTTTCATCTCAGGTGAATACTCTAAAACATATTGGCATGAAGCTCAAAGGACTAAATTTTACCAATATGGTCGAATTGTGAGGGAACAGATCGTTCCTGGATTCAACATGGTGCATCTGTACGATCCCAAGGATATGGAGACTGTTAGTCGTCACGAAGGCAAATTCCCGAAACGAGAATTCTTTGTAGGCATGAAAACTGTGAGGGAACAGAAACCCGATCTCTATCACACTGTAGGAGTTGCTCCAGGGTAAGTCTCGAACAGGATTATTTGTTTTTTTTTTAGTAATGCCTGCAGTCTAGTTTCTCTTCTATTATAGGTGGCGTATCCTGAAGAACAAAAACGCGCAAAAAAAGAGTAACACCGTCACAAAGATCGGATCTGGGAAAATAGGAACCAAGTTTTTAATACTCGTCAAGAGCTGCTCTCTCTCTCTCTGCCAGGCTCGTAATCTGTAGTTCCCAGGTTCGAGTTCCAGCTGTGTCAGCGTTGAGATTTATCTCCGCAAAATTTCCCGCCCTGCCCACGGTCAGTAGGGGACACCGATGGGCTTGGAATGGCCGCCGTCCGTTGGATGGGACGTTAAGCCGTGGCCCCGTGCGGGAGAGCCATACCCTGTGCACGTTAAAGAACACGCTGGATGGCCTTGACGGGAGGCTACCATCTGTCTCCCAACAGCTGTTCCAGTGGGTCCCCTCCCCCAACCTTCTCTGAGCCTTCGGGGTCCATGTGACCTGGCCATTTAGCCCATGGTGTGCAAAAAAGTGCCGCTCAGAGGTAAAACAACCCAACTCTTTCTCTCAGCTCTTTCTCTTCTAGGACAGAAGTAGATGAAAGTTATTTGAATGAAATTAAAACGGTTTTAATAAATAGAAACATTAGCATTTTTTAAAATCTACTTAAAAGACCGAAATCCTGTTAAGCTTATCTGGCCTTGCTTTCATCCTCTTTGTGTGTTGCTTTTAACTTTGGTTGTGGGTTTCATGTCTTTTACCTTTTTATTTATCCTTGTTTGGCGCAACATAGCCTTAGTTGCTCCAGCGCTATAAAACTCCCAACCCACCTGGGCCAGCGTTGAGATTAGTCGGTATCTTAATTCATGGAGAATGCGGCATTGTTTGCAAGGGTTGTTTGGAATTCACCCTTAAATCTCGTTACTTTTGGATAACTCGACTATTAAGGTAAGGCCCTAACACTCCATATTTAAAATTGAAAGGAGAATCACGAATGTTAAAGGGGCGGGGGTGGCTCAGTCGGTAGCACGCCAGGCTCGTAATCTGTAGTTCCCAGGTTCGAGTCCCAGCTGGGTCAGCGTTGAGATTTATCTCCGCAAAAATTTTCCGCCCTGCCCACGGTGAGTAGGGGACACCGATGGGCTTGGAAAGGCCGACGTCCGTCGGATGGGACGTTGAGCCGTGACCCTGTGTGCGGGAGAGCCATACCCTGTGCACGTTAAAGAGCACGTTGGATGGCCTTGATGGGAGGCTACCATCTGTCTCCCAACAGCTGTTCCAGTGGGTCCCCTCCCCCAACCTTCTCTGAGCCTTCGGGGTTCATGTGACCTGGCCATTTAGCTCATGGTGTGCAAAAAAGTGTCGCTCAGAGGTAAAACTACCCAACCCACGAATGTTAAATGCAAGATCTGAATTGTAAACAATTTCTTCATAAACTGTACGTCTAAGAAATAAAAAATAAAACAGTAATCGAGAGTTAAGATTGCAAATAATTAATCGTATGGAAAGTCTTTGTGATCTGACCATTTGGCCCATTGTGTGCAAAAAAGGTGCCGCTCAGAGGTAAAACAACCCAACTTCTTAGTAACCTCAGGGGCCTTGTGACCTGGCCATTTAGCTGATTTTGTGCTAAAAAGTTCCGCTCAGAGTAAAACATCCCTTATGAAACCTGAAAAACCCATTTAAATATAATCCCTCCCACCACCAGCACCACCAACGTTTTCAATTTCTAAGGAAAACAATTTGCCGTTATATTTATGGGTCGTAAAGTTACAAATGTACCGAAGTAGGCTGTGAGCATTAGCGTTTAACACGGAAAAGTAATCTCTATTAACACACATTCATAATTTGTCAGATTTTGATAAATTTGTATATTTATAGAATCATTTCTTGTCGAGACGTGCATGAAAGTGTAAAATGTTTCCTGTAATTATTTTCTTACGTAAAAATGCCATTTTCTTTGCAATTAGGAATGGCGAAGCCTGGTACCATATTAGGAGCAAATCTCAAAAGGTGATGATGCGACCACAAATTATGAAGACTTACTTGCCGCAGATGAACGTCATTGCTGAGGATTTCATAGATAGGATCCGAAGAATCCGCACTGCTGACAAAAAAGTGCCGATGTTGATGAATGAATTCTTCAAATGGGCTTTAGAATGTAAGTAGAATAGAGTCTGATATATTTTAGTAATCTATTGTGATCTTCAGTAATTTTCAGTTTTATATGTATATTGATGCCGTTCAAAAGCTCAAAACTTTAAATTGTGTGCGTTTTCATTCTGCGGTTAGAGAAAATGGTTTAATGTATCGTCATATTATACAATGTACTTATTGAGACGGGGAGGGAGAACGGGGACGTGGATATGTTTCTAGTACGTCCGCATTGGTGCGTCACCGCGGACGTACAAGAAACGCACGTCCACGCACTGGTTCTCTCTCCTTTTCTCAATGCGTCACCGAATATCGCTGGTGATCTTTTCTCAATACGCCATTGGTAACGGAAGTTTTCAGCTCTTTAATTCTGAAGACAATTGACAGCCGAGTCCCCTTTCACATTCTTTCCTTGTTGGGTTAAGAGATCGAATGTCTAGCTGTAGTGGGTGAGGACTTGGTCGGGATTAATGTTCCCTCTAAGCTGGGAATCCGTGCAGTAAGGGAAATGCTCCCGAGGAAGTGGGGCGGGGGTGATTTAGTCTGTAGCGCGCCAGGCTCGTAATCTGTAGTACCCAGGTTCGAGTCCCAGCTGGGTCAGCATTGAGATTTGTCTCCGCAAAACTCTCCGCCCTGCCCACGGTCAGTAGGGGACACCGATTGGCTTGGAAAGGCCGACGTCCGTCGGGTGGGACGTTAAGCAGTGTCTCCGTGTGGGGAGAGAGCCATACCCTTGCACGTTAAAGGACACGCTGGATGGCCTTGTCGGGAGGCTACCATCTGTCTCCAACAGCTGTTCTAGTGTGTCCCCTCCCCCAAATTTTTCTGAGCCGTCGGGGTCCATGCGACCTGGCCATTTAGCCCATGGTGCGCAAAAAAAATTGCTCAGAGGTAAAATAACCCAAACCAAAGCTCCCGAGGAAATGAATTCCGCACAGCTGAAATTTTCTTTAGAAACTCTGCTGGAAGCACCGTTAGCAGTCACAAGGAATTTTCAATGTAAATATTCTTATTATGCATATTGAAAACAACTTTTAAAAGGTCGCGGAGTCGTCAGGTCGTGTAAAAATTTTCTGCTTAGAGCAGTAGAAAAATTAGAGAAAAGTTAGTTGGGATTAATCCTTCTGCAAATGTCTGAAATCTCTGGGAGTGATACAGGCTCCTACGTTATGAACGGAGTAATGCGTTATTGATGGAGAGTTGAACGACAATGCCTATTTCTACCATCCAGAAATTAAAATGGACGTGGGTGGCTGAGTCGGTAGCGTGCCTTGCTCGTGATCTGCAGTTCCCAGGTTCGAGTCCCCACCGAGGCCAGCTTTGCGATTTATTTCCACAAAACTTCCCACCTGCCTCGGTCAGTAGGCAACATCCGATGGGTTTGGAAGATACCGTCCATCGGATGGGTAAGTAAAGCCGTGGTCCCATGTGTGGGAGATATACTCCGTACACGCTAAACAAAACGCTGGGTGGCCTTGAAGGGAGGCTACCACCTGTCTCCTAAACTGAAGGGAGGCTACCTTCCGTCTCCTAACAGATGTCCAATAGGTCCCCTTCCATACTCCGTACACGCTAAACGAAACGCTGGGTGGCCTTGAAGGGAGGCTACCACCTGTCTCCTAACTGAAGGGAGGCTACCTTCCGTCTCCTAACAGATGTCCAATAGGTCCCCTTCCCCATACTCCGTACACGCTAAACAAAACGCTGGGTGGCCTTGAAGGAGGCTACCACCTGTCTCCTAAACTGAAGGGAGGCTACCTTCCGTCTCCTAAACTGAAGGGAGGCTACCTTCCGTCTCCTAACAAATGTCCAATAGGTCTCCTTCCCATACTTCGTATACGCTAAACAAAACGCTGGGTGGCCTTGAAGGGAGGCTACCACCTGGTCTCCTAAACTTAAGGGAAGCTACCTTCCGTCTCCTAACAGATATCCAGTAGGTCCCCTTCCCCCAACATTCTCTGATGCCTCGTGGTCCTTTTCGACCTGGCCATTTAGCCTACTGTGTGCAAAAAAGTGAGTTCTCAGAGGTAAACCGAACCTCGGTGAGAAAGGGGACACCAGTGTGCTTGAAAGTCTGCCGTCCTTCGGATGAGATGTAAAGCCGTGTCCCACGTGCAAAAGCCTACTCACATTAAAGCAAGGCCTTGACGGAAAGCTTCCATCTCTCGTGCAGCAACTCTCCAGTGGACATGGCTCAATCTGCCACAGAAGATAAGCTAAACATTATGATGCTGAAAAAATTGAGTCTCGCCGTGAGTGGGACTCAACCCGGCGATCTTGCTCAAACGTCTATACAAGAGCATCTGATCAAAACATGGGTTCGATCCTATTGCTCCTGTGAAACTGAAGTTTTTCAGGCGTATTAGGTTAATGAAATGATAACGTATTCTTGAAAATAGTAATCTTCATGAACTAGCCTACCCAAACTCGCTACTTGAATATGTCATGATTTCCGAAAGAGGAGAAATTAAACAACTGAAAGAAAGTCGAACTATTTAAGCAATTTTTGTGAACTACCATACTGATGCTAACAATATATAATATATATAGTAAACAAATATAAAAAAATATATAAAGTCACAGTTGGATTCTGCTTAATATCTGTAGGATGGAAGTGCATTGGGTTGAAGTGAAGGAAGTTCGCAGTGCTTTTAGTTGTATTTTCTGTGAGGTCTACATTGGATTCATTAAAGTGAATACTTCTTCAACCCAAGCATTCCATCCTAAAAGATATTAAGCAGAATCCAACTGTTGATTTATATATTTTTTATATTTGTTTATATATACTATTTATATATTTGTTAGCATCAGTATGGTGTTCACAAAATTGCTTAAATAGTTCGACTTTCTTTAAGCTTTGTTTATTTTCATTCTCTTTCGGAAATTGACATATCAAGTAGCGAGTCTTGGGTGGCAGTTAGGAAGATTTATTTTCAAGAATACGTTAATTCATTTCATTAATAATTAGCTGAAAAACTTCAGTTTCACTGGAGAATAGGAATCGAACCCATGTCTCCTGAATAGATGTCTTGATAGACGTTTCAGAAGAGGCGGGTTCGAGTCCCACTCACGGCGAGACTCAATTTTTTCAGCATCATGTTTACAGCTTATCTTCTGTGCTACTCTGCTATTAAATTAATTCATCTCTTTGCAGTAACAAACTCTCCAAAATTAGTTGCTATTTCCGTCCACAAAATGCCAGTTATGCTATGGTGGAGACTAGTTTCAATGTTAAATTCTGTGCCGCATGCTATATGCTAGAATTGTTATATTCAAATTAAATATAAATGTGCTGCAAAACTTATTTTTTCTTCTCTTCTGCAGCTGTGGCATATATTCTGTTTCTTCAGCGCATGGGCTGCCTGGCAGACAATCTTTTGCCTGATTCCAGGGCACAGTCTTATATTCAGGCTGTTAACGAATTTTTTCGCTCTTCTGCTAAAGTAGAACTGGCAACGATACCTATATGGAGAGTGGCGCCCTCTCTTTCTCCGTCCTTTAGAAGGCTAAAGAAAGTACATAATTTCTTCTTTGAGTAAGTGTGTTAAAATTTCATTTATTTAAAATGTTAATAAAAACCTGGTGAATTCGAAATTGAAGGGAAGGAAAACTAAAATTTCGAAATAAGGAAAAACCTGCTTAATTCCAAAATTTCGGAAACAATGGAACTATATGTATAAATAAAAACACGACATAACATAGACCACACACACAAAAAATAAATATGGCTTCGTAATAACGCGATATTAAATCCAGTTCCAAATGATTAATTTTAAACACTGAACAGAATTTTATTTCACTAATGGACAAAAAAAATTCTTAACGTTACCAGCTATGTTATTAATACTACATAGTGCATTCATAAAAATCGCCGAAAATGCTTTCACTAAAAAAATGCTAGTTTAAAAATAGTCAGACGCAATAACATTGATATTATGAGCATAGGGGTAATTTTTTATCGAACTACAAATTATCAAAGGCTTAGAATTATCCAGATATTTCTGTATCAAATTTTCCTATTGGATCGTAAAATAAAAAGAAAATTCAAATTATATGCAAGTTTCGAATAAAAGTTTTACTGTATTATATGTATAGTATAATAGGAGCCGTAAGCCCTACCTCTAGCTTTTGTCAGTCATTTGTCTTTCATTTTGCGCGACAATGTACAGTCGCTCAAAAAAGTATCCGAACACTATGGTTGATTAGAGAATTCAGAAAAAATATCTAGCAACGATTTTTTTAGAAATTAGTGATCTGGCAACCTTTCGTGTCACGTGATTACAGGTCTGTAAATGGTAGCTAGGTAGTTTTGGTCTGTAAATGGTAGCTAGGTAGTCACTGGAAGGAGAGCTATGCACCAATCCCCTGTGATGATGCATAGAACCGGCCAGGCCTAGCACCTAATGTCCAACCCCGCCTTCTTGTGGTGCGGACCGTTAGTAACTTTCAAAAGAGATACTCTCTTGTGGAAGTGAACGGAAGGGGAGGGCTGCCAGATTAGTGTGGCCTACTGATCTGGACAACTATGGCTACTTTTCTTTTTTTTCTACCCTGCTGAGGAGTGGTCAACCACACAGGGTCCTGGTGCTGACCATATAAACCTACTGGACTGGACAGATATATGGCTCTGAGCTTGATTATGGATCCTGATTTTGCTGCACTGGTGGGCTTCTGTGGAGGGAAAATCTTCCGCTGTGTTTTCTTTTTGTTTGTGGGTTGACAGCCCCAAGTGAATAGATCCACAGGATATGTTTATCAGCTGGTGGATAATCCTGAGCAGAAGTCATCGCAGGCACCTGAACTCTTTGCTTCTATTGGCATCGTCAAATTCTACATTGGAGGAAGTCTTCCAGTGTAGATGGCTTCAGCCTTTAGTAGTGGGGGAACGGGTCTTTGCCCCATGTCTGCGATTAGGGGGCTGTTTGATATTGTCGGCATTCCCTCTCTCAATAAACATACTTTCTTTAAACATCCCACTAACCATTTTCTCTCCATAGGTAGTTGGAATGTGAGGACTCTGCACAGAGCTTTTTCTCTTGATGTCCTCACACAAGAATTCCACCGTTATAATTTAGATATTCTCGGCTTGCAAGAGACCAGATGGACAGATAAAGGTCAGATTCTTAAAAATAATCTTAAATTTCTCTTTTCAGGGAGGGACGACAAAAAGCATCACCAAGGCGTGGGTCTGCTTCTCAGCAGACACGCTAGTGATGCTCTTCTAGGATATGAGTGCATTAATGAAAGGTTTCTTACAGCAAAATTTCAGACAAGCGTTAAAGACTTGAATGTTATCTGCTGTTATGCCCCCACTGAGGATGCCGATGAGGATGAGAAGGATAGGTTTTATGAACAACTTCAGGATATTTTGAATTCTGTCAAGAAAGGAGATATTACCCTTGTTCTTGGTGACTTCAATGCCAAAGTTGGTACTGACTCTGACCTTTGGGGAGGAGTAATAGGCCCTTTTGGTATTGGTAGCTGCAATAGCAATGGGCAACGTCTCCTACAGGTAAGTAAACTCAATGGATTCAGAATAACTAACACTTATTACAAACACCGCGACATACATAAGTACACATGGGTTTCACCTGATGGGCTGCATAAGAATATGATTGATTACATATTAATTAACAGCAAATGGACTAGTTCTGTTAGGAATACCAGGGCATATAGGGGAGCTGAAATTGGATCTGACCATTACCTTGTTAAAAGTGTGTTGCAACTTAAACTTAAAAAGTGTTGTGCTAGGGTTAAAAAATTTACTTTTAATACTGAAGCTCTGAAAGATCCAGTTATAGCCAAAGCTTACCATGATAGGTTACTTAGTCATTATGACAGTCATGGTTTGCTTACTACTGAAGTTGAGGAAGAATGGGATCATTTTAAACAGGCTTTTTTGGACACTAACAGTACTCTTTTAGGAAAAAAGGAGCAGAAGAGGCAAAATTATCTGAGTGATAAGGCACTTGAGCTTATTTCGGAAAGAAAGAACTGCAGGAATGCCCTTAATCAATACCCTACTAGTCCTAATAGAAAGCATTACAGAGACCTTAATAAACTTGTAAAGGATCAGTTAGCTGCTGATAAAAATTTTTGGCTTGATGGTTTGGCTGACAAAGCCGAGGAAGCAGTTAGACAGCACAACAGCAGAGAGCTGTACCAGATAGTTAATGTTTTGTGTGGTAGAAAACGGACAGGCATACAAGGATTGAAGGATAAACAAGGTAAGGTTATAGAAGGGGAGGATTCTGTCATGCCTAGGTGGGCTGAGCATTTCAGTGATGTTCTAAACAATGTAGTTAGTTCTACTCCCATTGTTTGCAATGATGATAGATGCATTGGTGGCTTTAATGTTGGCCCTATAACACAATCTGAAGTTAGTTTGGCTGTTTCTAAACTTAAACTTCATAAATCCCCAGGGGTAGATGAAATTACTACGGAAATGCTTAGAGCTGGGAATGTTTCGGTTACCACTTGGATGACTGAAATTCTGAATCTCTTTTATGATAAAGGCATGGTTCCTAAGGATTTTACCAGAGCTATTGTTATCCCTATTTTCAAAAAAGGTGATCGCAGTTCTTGTGATAACTATAGGGGTATCAGCCTACTCTCTGTTCCAGGTAAAGTTCTTTCCATGATTGTGCTTAATAGAATTAAGAATCTGGTTGACAGGCAATTGCGTGATGAGCAATGTGGATTCAGAAGTGGTAGGGGATGTGTAGATCAGATATTTTCAATTAGGCAGATTCTTGAGAAATGTTTAGAGTTTCAGAAACCTTTGGTTGCTAGCTTTGTTGATTTCAAAAAGGCTTTCGACTCTGTTGATCGTCATAATTTGTGGTTGATTGTGAGATCATATGGTATACCAGACAAGTTAGTTAACATTATGAAAGCTCTCTATAATAACACTGAGTCGTGTGTGAGAGTTGGTAAGGCTTGTAGCAATTGGTTTAGCATTACTTCTGGTGTTCGACAAGGGTGCATTTTGTCTCCTTTTCTCTTTAGCTTGGTTATTGATTATGTTATGCGAAATTCACTTCAAGGGAAAGATTTTGGCCTTAAATGGGCTGGAGATACGAAAATTTCTGATTTAGATTATGCTGATGATTTAGCCCTTTTTGCAAATGATGTTGATGAGATGAACTCTTTCATTCGAGCTGTTGATGAGACTGGTAGTAGAGTAGGTTTGGTTATAAACAGAGAGAAAACTAAAGTGATGAAAATTGGTCAGGCAGGCTGTGATTCAGTTAATCTGAATGGTTGCAGTCTTGAGCAGGTGTCACAGTTTAATTATCTTGGGAGCTATGTAACAGATAATGGTGATGTGCGGCATGAGATTAACAGACGAATAGGGATTGCTGCTGGGACTTTTAAGAATCTATGGAGAGTGTGGAGAAATAGGCGTATACACCTAAAGACTAAAATTAGACTGTATAATAGTTTGGTTCTTTCTAGGGTTAGTTATGGTAGTGAAACTTGGACACTTTGTAAACAAGATAACAGGAAACTAGATGCTTTTGATTCCAGATGCTTACGCAGTATCTTGGGCATTAGGTGGTTCAACTTTGTAACTAATGATGAGATTAGGAAAAGGAGTTTGCAACCTCCTTTAAGCAGCATATTGTGCAGAGAGAGACTCCGTTGGTTTGGCCATGTTGCCCGTATGAATAATTATAGATTGGCGAATAGGGTTATGAACAGTGTGCCTAAAGGCCTCAGAAAGAAGGGGAGACCTAGGATGCGGTGGGCAGACAATGTCAAACAGGACCTTGTTAGAATTGGTGTGCAGTGGCCAGATGCAGTAGATGTAGCTCAGGATAGACTTGCTTGGAGAACTAAATTGCACGGTCTGGTTGGACCTCCGTAGCCCATGGCTGCTTGAGGAGGAGGATGATGATGATTACAGAATTCAGGAAAAATATCTGGAGCGTGTACAGTAACTGCACACGCTCAATATTTCCGTGAGTGAGCCCACACGATCTAGTATCAAAATAATGACCACCTACAGTCGCTCAAAAAAGTATCCGAACACTACGGTTGATTAGAGAATTCAGAAAAAATATCTGGCAACGATTTTTTAGAAATTAAATGATCTGGCAACCTTCGTGTCACGTGATTACAGAATTCAGGAAAAATATCTGGAGCGTGTACAGTAACTGCACACGCTCAATATTTCCGTGAGTGAGCCCACACGATCTAGTATCAAAATAATTTTTGAGCGACTGTACGTGGCTTGGCAGTTTTCCAGTCTATAAACACGCGTTACGTCCATTCTTGGAAAGGTTCATTTCTGTTTAATAGATTTTGGCTCTTGCCAAATTCTTGGCTCCCGGCCCAAAATTTTGTATGCGGGTTTCCTCCGTGCTACCAAGTATTGTGCTAAAAATGTGAGCCTCTGTAATCTGACAGAACTTGGGTTGGAGATTAAAACCCCTTCAAAGACGTTGAATTCCAATGGCAAATTTACTAGTAGGTATAAGTTCTTGGCCGTCCCATGGTCGAGTGGTTAGCGCACTTCGCTACTGATCTAAGGGACCCCGGGTAAGGCATGGCTGTCTGTGTCGTTTTTCTGCTGAGGTCCTGCCATCCTCTCAGACCTTCTACTATGGTATATAAACTGACAGGCTCCTGTCAGACCTCTGTGGCAAGCAGCTGCTTGAGGGAGTATTTATTTATTTTTATTTATAAGTTCTTGTGAAAGAGACGTGACATATTAAACAGTTAACTAAAAAAAATTACAAATAAGAGAACATACAGGAAGAATTGCTGATTAAAAATGACATGAAATTAATTCGAAAAAAATCAAACTGTCTCTTAGGTTGGATTGTTTTACTTCTGAGCAGCACTTTTTTTTTGCACACTGGGCTAAGTAGCCAGGTCATAAGGACCCCTGAGGACTCAGAAGGTTAGGGGAGAGGGGACCCACTGGACAGCTGTTATTAGATGGTAGCCTCCTGTCAAGGCCATCCAGAGTGTTTATTTTTAACGTGCACAGGGTATGGTTCCCCCGCACACAAGGCATGGCCTTATATCCCACTCGATAGACCGAAGTCCATCAGTGACCCCTACTGACCGAGAGCAGGGCTGGTCCAGGTGAGAGTTGAGTCTGGGAACTGCAGATTACAAGCTTGGCGTGCTACCAACCGAGTTACCCTCACCCGAAGGGATCCTCTGGACAGCTGTTAAGAAACAGATGGTAGTGTCACGCCTAGGCTATACAGTGTTTCTTAAAGAGCACAGAACATGACTCCTGCCCATGGGGTCATGACTTTACGTCCCATCAAATGGACAGTGGCTAGAGTAGTCGTCTTTTTGCCAAAACCCCAATTTTTTGTTTAATTCTTATTAAAGAATTTTGTGCACTTCGCATTTTTAAAATTATATGCAATTAGTGACGTTAATTCTGATTTGCTCAAACAGTGGTCTTTGTCGAAACATCAAAAACTGACAGTCTCGTGCGAGTTCAGCTGGACCTGATGCAGCACACCCCTTCCTGAACACTTAGTGAATTAACATTTTGTATTGATCAATGCATCAAAGCAGACAGATGTATATAAATTTGTATAACGTAGGTTTTACTTGTTCGTATAACCTCTCCTTTTGATGTTGTGCTGCAGGAGTGCGATGGAATATGTGAAGGAGTCAATGGGGAAGCTACAAGAGGAGAATGATGAGGATCGTGATGCTTCTCTGATGGAGATGTTGCTACGCCATTGCAGTCCTCAGGATGCTTCTGTGATGGCCATTGATTCCATGGCAGCTGGAATAGATACAGTAAGTGATTTAAACAGTTTTGTATTTGGAATGAATCTTTGAAAACACATTTTTCTCTAAAGGTATTTCAGACTTCAATTTTTAGATATTCCAAATGTAGAGACAAGGAAGACAAGGTGTTTTTTTAATCCATTATTATAGAAAATTTTCATTTATAGTAGTCGTTAGTCCATAGGTGAGAATTTTGTAGGGTGAAATTATGGGGAAGGAATGGCTATTCTTCAAATGTTTCATTAAAAATGGACGTTTGGAATGATTCTAATTTTATATTTTTACTAACATGCAGGGTTAGGACTATGCTCAGCAATCGGGTGTTATTACGTAGGTAGATCATTTAATTCGTGTATTGCCGTCACCAAACGTTAGCAACTTCTCGTGCGAGTTCGTACATGATGTTTGGCAACTCTTCAAGGACATGGAGCAGTGTGTGCAAGTTTGAAACGCGTTGTGATAGGATCACAAGTAATAGCAGAACAGTACTCTTTAGTCTCCGCTTTAGGACGTGTTCGTTTTTGAGTATGAATTTTTTTTTCTTTACGAGGGGCTTTAAAAAGTTCTTGACATTCATCTGCAGAACAAAAACCATTGCATTTATCTCAACAAAACTTTTCTCAACAAAACTTCAAAAAACCTCCAAGGAACTCGCCTCCAGTATCAGTGCAAAATTGCAGACCCCTTCGCTAATTCTGGGAACGCTTGGAATACTCCGTAACTCGGAATGAACTCATTTTACAAGATTTTGCACCCTTGAAAAAGGCTTCTCATCAAGTCCCTTTTTAATTTATGGAAACAATCAAAAGTAATAGTATGCATGATTTAAGATAGGGTGAATATACAGGATGGGGTTAGTTTTTTTTTTTTTTCTCTAGATAGGCCTTAACTTGCCGGGTATTGTGAGCATTAGCATTGTCATGAAGAAGGAGAACCCTTGACACGCCCATTGTTGGATGCTGCTCCTTCATCTCCTTAATCATTTTGAGCAAAACAATGTTGGTGTAGAATTGGCCATTTATAGTCATTTTTTCAGGTAAGGTGTCGACTGCTACCACTCCTTGGGAATTGAAAAAAAAAAAAGTGTGAACCTCCACTTCCTTGAGCGAAAGTTTTGTCGGAGGATATGGGGGACGCGGTCCATCTTCCGCAACCCAAACATAGTTTTCGATCTTTCTGGGAGTTGTATAGTACATTTAATAAAACTAAGTTTCATCACAATGGGCGGGGGGTGGCTCAGTCGGTAGCGCGCCAGGCTCGTAATCTGTAGTTCCCAAGTTCGAGTGCCAGCTGGGTCAGCGTTGGGATTTATCTCCGCAAAACTCCCCGCCTTGCCCACGGCCAGTAGGGGACACCGATGGGCTTGGAAAGGCCGCCGTCCGTCGGATGGGACGTTAAGCTGTGGCCACGTGTGTGGGAGAGCCACACCCCGTGCACGTTAAAGAACACGCTGGATGGCCTTGACGGGAGGCTACCATCTGTCTCCCAAAAGCTGTTCCAGTGGGTCCCCTCCCACAACCTTTCCACATACCTCCACTTCTCCACAACCTCCATCTGACCTGGCCATTTAGCCCATGGTGTGCAAAAAAGTGCCGCTCAGAGGTAAAATAACCCTAACGTTTCATCACATGTGACAATGTCTGTTAACCGTTTGGGCCTCTGGGTTCAAACATGGCCAACATCTCCTTGCTGTTCTATCAGTTTGTGGTGTACCCATTTGGCACAGATCTTTCTGACTTTACATGTTGAAGAATAATTGTTTCCACACTGCCAATCGATGCACCGACATTTAAACTTATTACCTGAAAGGTGACGTAATCACCTTTTCAGGTTTTACGTCATCTTTCAGGTAACGAAAAACCTTACCTGAAAGGTTTCACTTCTCTGAATTGCGCATCCATCCCATAACAGTGCCATATGATGAACGGGCATGATCCCTATATACTTGCGATAAATTGACATGAAGAATCTGCAGTTCCCAAGTTCGAGTCCTAGCTGGGCCAGAGTTGAAATTTATCTCTGCAAAGGGGACACCAATGGTCTTGGAAAGGTCGCCGTCAGTTGGATGGGACGTTAAGCTGTGGCCCCGTGTGCAGGAGAGCCGTACCCTGTCCACGTTAAAGAACATAATGGATGGACTTGACGGGAGGTATCATCTGTCTCCCTACAGCTCTCCAGTGGGCGCCTTCAACATTCTCTGAGCCTTCGGGACCATTCAGCCTATTGTGTGCAAAACAGTACCGCTCAGAGGTAAAACAGTCCAACCTTGTGACCTGACCATTTATCTCATTGTGTGCAAAAATATAAGCTCAGAGGTAAAACAGTCCAACCTTGTGACCTGACCATTTATCTCATTGTGTGCAAAAATGTAAGCTCAGAGGTAAAAAAGTCCAACCTTGTGACCTGACCATTTATCTCATTGTGTGCAAAAATGTAAGCTGAGAGGTAAAACAGTCCAACCTTGTGACCTGACCATTTATCTCATTGTGTGCAAAAATGTAAGCTGAGAGGTAAAACAGTCCAACCTTGTGACCTGACCATTTATCTCATTGTGTGCAAAAATGTAAGCTCAGAGGTAAAACAGTCCAACCTTGTGACCTGACCATTTATCTCATTGTGTGCAAAAATGTAAGCTCAGAGGTAAAACAGTCCAACCTTGTGACCTGACCATTTATCTCATTGTGTGCAAAAATGTAAGCTGAGAGGTAAAACAGTCCAACCTTGTGACCTGACCATTTATCTCATTGTGTGCAAAAATATAAGCTCAGAGGTAAAACAGTCCAACCTTGTGACCTGACCATTTATCTCATTGTGTGCAAAAATGTAAGCTCAGAGGTAAAACAGTCCAACCTTGTGACCTGACCATTTATCTCATTGTGTGCAAAAATATAAGCTCAGAGGTAAAACAGTCCAACCTTGTGACCTGACCATTTATCTCATTGTGTGCAAAAATGTAAGCTGAGAAAAACAGTCCAACCTTGTGACCTGACCATTTATCTCATTGTGTGCAAAAATGTAAGCTGAGAGGTAAAACAGTCCAACCTTGTGACCTGACCATTTATCTCATTGTGTGCAAAAATGTAAGCTGAGAGGTAAAACAGTCCAACCTTGTGACCTGACCATTTATCTCATTGTGTGCAAAAATGTAAGCTCAGAGGTAAAACAGTCCAACCTTGTGACCTGACCATTTATCTCATTGTGTGCAAAAATGTAAGCTCAGAGGTAAAGCAGTCCAACCTTGTGACCTGACCATTTATCTCATTGTGTGCAAAAATGTAAGCTCAGAGGTAAAACAGTCCAACCTTGTGACCTGACCATTTATCTCATTGTGTGCAAAAATGTAAGCTGAGAGGTAAAACAGTCCAACCTTGTGACCTGACCATTTATCTCATTGTGTGCAAAAATATAAGCTCAGAGGTAAAACAGTCCAACCTTGTGACCTGACCATTTATCTCATTGTGTGCAAAAATGTAAGCTCAGAGGTAAAACAGTCCAACCTTGTGACCTGACCATTTATCTCATTGTGTGCAAAAATATAAGCTCAGAGGTAAAACAGTCCAACCTTGTGACCTGACCATTTATCTCATTGTGTGCAAAAATGTAAGCTGAGAAAAACAGTCCAACCTTGTGACCTGACCATTTATCTCATTGTGTGCAAAAATGTAAGCTCAGAGGTAAAACAGTCCAACCTTGTGACCTGACCATTTATCTCATTGTGTGCAAAAATGTAAGCTCAGAGGTAAAACAGTCCAACCTTGTGACCTGACCATTTATCTCATTGTGTGTAAAAATGTGAAGCTCAGAGGTAAAGTAATCGAACTCGCAAACTACATACAACTTTCAGGATCTACATTTTTGGTTGTTTGACCTGTGAACTGCACTCGGATCCACATTTCACGATCCCATCTTCAGGCACTCCTGGCCTCTATGCTTAATTTTATTCATATTCGTCTATTAGAAGTAATGAAAATTGGATTAAGATTTTTAGTGCCCGACTGTTTTAAAATTTTAACATAGAAGAACTCGTAAAAGATATTAAATATATGCCAACTTTATACGACGGGGGGGAGGGGGGGCATGAACGAGGGAGAAAAGGTGGAGGTGGTGGGAGGGGACGAAATGTGAAAGGCAAAATGATTGGTTGGAGGAAATAGAAAATGGAGTTTTTTGAGAGTGGAAGACGTGTTTGATGTTAGACCTTTCATCAGATTCTTAAGATATTCGGAGTTTGTTTTACGTATAGCAGTATTTTTTACGGTGTCTCTATCTTCAAATTGGCGCTTGATGCATAAAGCGAGGTAAAATGCTCCGTCCGATGTGTATGTGTCACCGGCAAAGTTTGAAATCCGGCATTCTGTAGAATGCCTAGGCATTGTATATAATGCCTAAAACTAGCCGGCAATGTATGAAACGATTCATATTTCACACATTTCCTAGGCATTCTATAGAATGCCAAAAGGCAAATCGGCAAAGTATAAAATACTCCCGGCAGTGATGTTTAATGTCGCAATGCGAGTCACGTGACTCTTGACGCTCGCCTCAGAGCCAGAGCACTCGGTCCAATTCGAATTGACCAGTAAATGTTCCCCTGGGTCCCCTATAGGCTCACCCTGATTGCCAGATCCGCCAGTCCCTAGTTTCGGTAAAAAAGAGCGCCGTAGTTGGTCACTTTGGACACCAAAAAGACACCCTTCCATTCGGAAAAGCCCCCCCCCCCCTAGCGTTGGAAGAGTGTAAAAGAGGGTTGCCTCAATAGGGATCCCAAAGTTTGAGAACCCTAGCTTCCATAGAAAGAGAGTTAAGGTCAAAGAGCAGATTAAAAAAAGTCATCAAAAACGACACATCACAAGCATCTCGGAACTCCACTGAAATAGATTTGACAAGTAGTAAAGTGAAATACGAGTATCCTAACTCGAATTGCAAACTTCGAATATTCAACACTACTGATTCGTTCTCACTTGGCTTTACCTCATTTGGGGCGTTTTTTTTATAATGGGGACGACAGATTCATTACAGGTTATGATGTTAATATTTCTGGCGGTAGTTCAGCAATGGTATTTTTCTCTTTTGTAGAAAAATCCCGTATCTTATATTTTGTACTTCTTACATTTTCACATGCATCTTTTCAATAAAAGCCTTTTTCATACTTTGCCAAAATAGTATTTGTCATTCTATATAATGCCTAGGTATTCTATACAATGCCTAGGGAAAGTATGTAATGATTCTCATATTTCATACATTGCCTAAAAACGCCGGGTATTCTATACAATGCCGGCTTTTCATACATTGCCGGTAACATATGCATTATATAAAACCACAGGTGTATCAATGTGGGGGGGGGGATTGAAAACCGCTTTCAAACTTATCAACTGTCCAGTGGGTTACCTTACCCAACTCTGAGCGATCGGATCCTTGTGACCTTGTTATATAATTTAAGCGCAAAATCAAAAGCTACCAATAAATTAGATTGTAATCGTAATTGTACATACTGCTATTGAGTTGTGACTGATGTGTCAACCTTCACTCAGTGGAAATTGAGCTGCGGAACTGAGCGAAAGTAACCCTCTATTTCATGTTGGAGGGAGCAGGGTTGCTACTACAAGATATGTGTGGTTCAACTCCACTTGGGTCACCGCAAAATTTAATTCTTTTAAAAATTTAATAAGCAGTATCTTCTGGCTAAGTTTTTCACATTGTGACCTTTCGTTTGACTTTCATTTAATAATAACTGCGATTTTTTTTTTAAAGAAAATGTTTATTTTCCACTAAATTTAAAGATAAACATTTGTTTTTTTAGACTTCCTTATCCATGGCTTATGTGCTACGAAATCTGGCTGCCAATCCCGAAGCCCAATCTCGTCTCCAGCAAGAGGTGGACAGAGTGTTGCCGAATCGTGCTTCTCTCACCACTCAAACCTTGGAGCAGATGCCTTACCTTAGAGCTTGCATAAAAGAGAGCATGAGGTGAGGGAGAAACTTTTTAAACTATCAGATTTTTAATTTTTTTTAAATTTATATTCGTTTATAGGTTATGCTGTTTTTCACCTGACTCCGTCAGGTTTATTGCCCTGTTTGTTATTTAATAGTTTCATCAAAGACAAGAATACCTGTTCCGATAGTAGGGGTTACGTGCCTTGAAAGGCCACAATCCGCAAATTCTCTGTACTTTATAGCAGTGGTTCTCAACCTTTTATGCTTCACGTACCCCCTGGAAATGTGTATGTAACTGGCGTACCCCTTGTATAGATAGATAAAACTATAGTTATAGTATAACAATGGGAATAAAATAAAACATATATATCAGTGGTTCTCAACCTTTTATGCTTCACGTACCCCCTGGAAATGTGTATGTAACTGGCGTACCCCTTGTATAGATAGATAAAACTATAGTTATAGTATAACAATGGGAATAAAAGAAAACATATATATCAGTGGTTCTCAACCTTTTATGCTTCACGTACCCCCTGGAAATGTGTATGTAACTGGCGTACCCCTTGTATAGATAGATAAAACTATAGTTATAGTATAACAATGGGAATAAAATAAAACATATATATCAGTGGTTCTCAACCTTTTATGCTTCACGTACCCCCTGGAAATGTGTATGTAACTGGCGTACCCCTTGTATAGATAGATAAAACTATAGTTATACGTAGTATAATAATGCCAACTTAGCGACTTTGTTACGAGATCTAGCGACTTTTGAGCTCTCACGGCGTACGCCAAAAACTTTTCCCGCGTACCCCACGTTGAGAACTCCTGTTGTACCCACGGAGACAACATGACCACGGAATAGAACGTAAGAAGAATAGTTAGATTTTATTTTCGCGTTTAAAACTTGGGAGAAAATACGGAACCAAAAGAATATAAGAAAATAATAATGTACGTGTACTTTACTTTTTTGGGGTGGCTTAGCAGATAGAGTGCCAGGCTCGCAATCTACAGTTCCCATATTCGAGTCCATCTTCACTGGCGCTGAGATTAAATAAAATAAATACC
Source organism: Ryuthela nishihirai (assembly GCA_038380435.1). Taxonomy (NCBI): domain Eukaryota; kingdom Metazoa; phylum Arthropoda; class Arachnida; order Araneae; family Heptathelidae; genus Ryuthela; species Ryuthela nishihirai. Next base: position 36,368,486 of record JAWZYU010000028.1, read on the forward strand.
CCCTCAAGCAGCTGCTTGCCACAGAGGTCTGACAGGAGCCTGTCAGTTTATATGCCATTATCATATTATAGTATATCATATATATATATAGTAGATATATATAGTAGAAGGTCTGTGACGATGGCAGGACCTCAGCAGAAAAACACAAACATCCATGCCTTACCCAGGGCTCGAACCCAGGTCCCTTAGATTAGTAGTCAAGCGCGCTAACCACTTGGCCATGGGACACCTTAATCTCCGCTAAACCCGCACCATGGCCTCGGTCAGAGAGGGAACATTGAATTGGAAAGGGTGCTGTCTGTCGAATGGAATGTTAAGCTGTGGCTTAATGTGCACGTTAAAGCTGGATGGTTTTGACAGGAGGGTACAGTCGCTCAAAAAATATCCGAACACTATGGTTGATTACAGATTTCAGAAAAAATATCTGGCAACGATTTTTTTTAGAAATGAGTGATCTGGCAACCTTCGTGTCACCTGATTACAGAATTCAGGAAAAATATCTGGAGCGTGTACAGCAACTGCACACGCTCAATATTTCCGTGAGTGAGCCCACACGATCTAGTATCAAAATAATATGACCACCTACAGTCGCTGAGAAAAGTATCCGAACACTATGGTTGATTACAGAATTCAGGAAAAATATCTGGCAACGATTTTTTTTTTAGAAATTAGTGATCTGGCAACCTTCGTGTCACGTGACACGAAGGTTGCCAGATAAGTAATTTCTAAAAAAAAAATCGTTGCCAGATATTTTTCCTGAATTCTGTAATCAACCATAGTGTTCGGATACTTTTTTCAGCGACTGTACCCATCTTTTTCCTAACAGCTGTCCGGTGGATCCCCTTCCCCCAACCTTTTCTGAATCTTTGGGTTTCTGACTTCTGACACCCACCTTGGGTTCGGAGGGGGGGGGGGGTCAGAGCCTCTCCCCTCGAACCTGGGAACTGCAGATTACGAGCTTGACGCGCTCCTCTGGCGAATATGAGATGCTCGTTTTCAACCAGAATGTTTTCAATTTTACAACTTTTGCACCTTTATAAACGTGGTAATTTGAAATAATGGATGATTAGGAAAATCGGAATAGTAATATTTTTCTAGTACTTATAAAACGAAGTTTTAATTTATCCTTTAGAATGAAAATGTTTCATTTTATCACTCACTACCAGCGACAAAAGAGACAAATTATTGCTGTCAGTGGAATCACTCTGGACATTCAAACATATCCATTGTAATAGGCGTTTAAATTTTCTTATTTGCTATATTTAGAGCCTCTAATGATTGAAATTAAACTACTTGAGGATTTTAAAAATGTAAATTATAATTTTACATTAGCACCTGTGCAATTAAAAAAAATTCAGTTATCCTTTAAAACAATTGTATCCCTCTCCCCCCCCCCGTGGAGGAAGGAGACAAATTACCGTTTTCGATGCAAACTAAAATGACCCTCCACCACTAAGATTTAAAACTTCTTCCTTACTAAATATATCGTTTGCAATATTCGCCTACAATTTTCAATTTTTCACCCCTTTAGAAGGCGCAATTGAAACTTATGGAAGATTCAGACGAAAGTGCGTATCGTAATATTCCGTCAATATCTGTCCAGTGCGAAAAGGATATTTAATTTGTCTTTTTGAATAAAAAAGTTCGATGTCTACAGACAGACGACAAAGTGAAACTATTATCTCATTTTATTTTTTTTTAAAACGAGACAAAATTTTTTATTTTAGTTTTTAATTACCTGGAAATAATTAAAATTTTAAATCTCTAAAGACAAAAAAAATTGTCGTCTGCCTGTTTGTTGACATTTAAAGTTGAAAACATTAGCTCGTTTTCATTGAAAAACGAGCTAAGAATGGCATTTGTCACATTTCTTAAGATATTACAAACAAAAGTTTTTGTGTTGTAAATTTTTTTGCCAGAGCCTCTACTCTCCCTTTTTTAGATTTATTTTCTAACTTATAAAGGCCCACTTCTCCGACATTTTACCACTTTAAGTCGATAAGTACAAACCCGATTAACAAAGTAATCAGAAAAAATAACCATTTTCTTAAATACCGCTTAAGTTTTTAAGAAAATAATTGTTTTCGATTTCCATAATTACTACTGGTATTTCCATTGTCGTAAATATAACATATCATGACGGCTGATGGGAGTGAGGGGGGGGGGGCGAGGAATCTCCAACACAGCTCATCCCTTGAATATTGAGAATGGAAAACCTAAAAGAATAAAAAGTCAGAACATCGGTTCTGATTCGAGAGAGATCGTAATATCATACTCAGTTTTTTCATTGAAAATAAGATATATAATTTGAATATAAAATCTTACTTAAATTATTAACTATAATTTTAGTGGGCAAACCCCTAAATTTGGTGAATTACCCTTTGTAACAAGGACATTTTGGTGAATCACCATTTGAATAAACGAACTTTGGTGGGATCACCATTTATACTAATGAAATTTCGGTGAATCACAATGCAAAGCAGGCCTGCAACTAGCTCAAAGCGAAAGATGGGGGGGGGGGGACAAAAAATTTTATTAAAATAAAATGAAAACCCATGACAAATGTACGAGCTAACAAAAGTTAAGTAAGTTTCCGTGGGCTCACTCACGGAAATATTGAGCGTGTGCAGTTACCGTTCACAGCAAACTGGAGCGTGTGCAGTAACTGCACACGCTCCAGTTTGCTGTGAACGGTAACTGGAGCGTGTACAGTTGCTGTACACGCTCCAGATATTTTTCCTGAATTCTGTAAGCACGTGACACGAAGGTTGCCAGATCACTAATTTCTAAAAAAATCGTTGCCAGATCTCTTTTTCTGAATTCTGTAATCAACCATAGTGTTCGGATACTTTTATTAGTTAAAAGTTGCAAAGAGAGAAAATCTTGACTAGAGGTGGCTCATAGACTAGCAGGGGGACTAGTGGGGACATATCATAGACTAGTGGGGGTGGGGGGAGGAGGATTCTTTTGGTTACTGTCCTGATGCAGAGACGAGAAACATGGCAAAATCTGAAAACTGATATTTGAATGATATTATATATGTGTTTCAGAATATCCCCAACTGTGCAGGGCACATCCAGAACACTGGACCAAGATATTGTGCTGTCTGGATACAGGATTCCAGCAAATGTAAGTTATCTTTGCAGAAATGTAGACAGTGATTTGGTGGTTGGTTAAACTCTTAAAATTGGAGATTTCAATATTTATGAGTCATTAATCTTGTAGGACGCATCTTAAACCTTTGATCATTTTAATAGTCATTTATGTCAGAAAGAGTGTCAAACTTTTGTTGACATATTTTGACTCTTTTGATTGCCTTTATAGGGAAGGGTTCTTAACTTGGGGGGGAGATGAATATTAGGAAATCAGAATTTTTTATTTTCTTTATTTTCAAAAACCAAGCAGAAAGGATCTGTAAAGGCAGTTTGATGGGGTTCGAGACTTCGATACATTGTTGCAAGGCAATCTGAAAAAGGTTAAAAAAAACCCTCTGCTACATTGATCGTTATTACACTTCGTTCAACATTTATAATTTATAAATTAATATGAACGGTTATTGTTATTAGTTGCAGTTTTATAAGGAAACTGATGAGCTCGTTCTGAGGCTGTAAATTCAGGATTCGAAAAGCCACTGCTCTGATATTTGAGAAATATCCGGAATAGAAAACTCATCGTATGAAAACGCACGAGACCTCAGAAAATTTGGAAGCCATTATTTAACTTATTTTCTTTTTTTAACTTGATTATGGGCATAATATACAGCTTTACCAGGGGTATTAATGCGACTTATTGTTTGCAATTGCCAGTGACCTCAAAAAATAATTTTGCTGAATTAATGAGTTTCGCCGGGCATTGTTACCACGTCCCAGGTACATGCCGGGCATTGTTACCACGTCCCAGGTGCATGCCGGGCATTGTTACCACGTCCCAGGTACATGCCGGGCATTGTTACCACGTCCCAGGTACATGCCGGGCATTGTTACCACGTCCCAGGTGCATGCCGGGCATTGTTACCACGTCCCAGGTGCATGCCGGGCATTGTTACCACGTCCCAGGTACATGCCGGGCATTGTTACCACGTCCCAGGTGCATGCCGGGCATTGTTACCACGTCCCAGGTGCATGCCGGGCATTGTTACCACGTCCCAGGTGCATGCCGGGCATTGTTACCACGTCCCAGGTGCATGCCGGGCATTGTTACCACGTCCCAGGTGCATGCCGGGCATTCTTACCACGTCCCAGATGCATGCCGGGCATTCTTACCACGTCCCAGGTACATGCCGGGCATTCTTACCACGTCCCAGGTACATGCCGGGCATTCTTACCACGTCCCAGGTACATGCCGGGCATTCTTACCACGTCCCAGGTACATGCCGGGCATTCTTACCACTGAACTATCGACGGTCAGTTCATTCCTTAGTTTACAGTCACTCAAAAAAAAACATCCGAACACTAGTGGTTAATTACAGAATTCGGGAAAAAATATCTGGCAACGAATTTTTTTTAGAAATTAGTGATCTGGCAACCTTCATATCACGTGACACGAAGGTTGCCAGATCACTAATTTCTAAAAAAAATCGCTGCCAGATATTTTTTTTCTGAATTCTGTAATCAACCATAGTGTTCGGATACTTTTTTGAGCGACTGTAGGTGGTCATATTATTTTGATACTAGATCGTGTGGGCTCACTCACGGAAATATTGAGCGTGTGCAGTTACCGTTCACAGCAAACTGGAGCGTGTGCAGTAACTGCACACGCTCCAGTTTGCTGTGAACGGTAACTGGAGCGTGTACAGTTGCTGTACACGCTCCAGATTTTTTCCTGAATTCTGTAATCACGTGACACGAAGATTGCCAGATCACTAATTTCTAAAACAAATCTTTGCCAGATGTCTTTTTCTGAATTCTGTAATCAACCATAGTGTTCGGATACTTTTTTTGAGCGACTGTATTATACGTTGATAGTTCAGTGGCGTGTTGGGGACGTGGGTTTGAGTCCCACTGACGGCGAAACTCGTTAATTCAGCAAAATTATTTCCTGACTAATTCGTCAACAGGTAATCTGTAATATCTGCTATTGATGGATTGTTTCCCCTTTTACCCTTCCAGACCCTGATGACGCTCAACTACTACGTATCGAGTGTCCAAGAGTCCGATTTCCCAGAACCCCTCAGGTACATTCCCGAGAGATGGATTAAAGGCGCTTCAAAGTTCTCTACAACGGAGTCGTTTGCTTTTCAGCCATTTGGATTTGGTCCAAGAATGTGCATTGGAAGGAGGATAGCTGACTTGGAAATGTACACTTTACTTTCGAAGGTAAGTGATGAGGGATTTTCTTCTACTTATTTGACCTCTATTGTTCCCGCCTTCGTTTTTACCTCCACGACTAATTTAATAAGAAAAGCCCAGAGTGTTATCTCGCTTTAATGGGAATGAATATATTACAAGCATGGGCTTTGTCGTGGGGGGGGGGCTGCAACTGACTATCAATGATAAGAACCTTCCTGTAAGATGGTTCCCGCCCTGCCTACGTCAGTAGGGGACACCGATGGGCTTGGAAAGGCCGCCGTCCATCGGATGGGATGTTAAGCCGTGGCTCGTGTGCGGGAGAGCCATACCCTGTGCACGTTAAAGAACACGCTGGATGGCCTTGACGGGAGGCTACCATCTGTCTCCCAACAGCTGTTCCAGTGGGTCCCCTCCCCCAACCTTCTCTGAGATTTCGGGGTCCTTGTGACCTGGCCATTTAGCTCATGATGTGCAAAAAGTGCCGCTCAGAGGTAAAAATATCCGAAACAACCAGTAGGATGGGTCATATCATTAAATTGAGATTTTGATTGGCGGTCCGTGGATCAGTGGTCAGAGCACTTGATATGTAATAGAGTCGTCGTGAATTCACATCCCACCAGGCTCAGACAATTTTTCCTCTAAATTTGACATCGATTTAAAACCAAGAGTGATTAAAAACATTCGTTTGCAATTAACGACGAGAAATTTATTATCCCACTCTCGTGACATGAGTGTGACCTTCATTTTTGACCTCTAGGTGAAGGAAACACTTAATAGTCGATACTTCCGTTGGCAGTAAATTGATTTCGAAAAAATAAAAATGTTCACAGCTTTTATCCTTTTCAACTGTGCTTGATTAATTTTTGTTAGTGATTATAAGTAATTTTCAGTTTTTAAACTTAACCTTACCATTTGGTAATTTATTTTAAAAATGACGTTATGGAAATTTTGCATTGAATTTTATTATTTCACAAGATAAATGTGTTCTTATAATTAAACTATTGCTTTTCGTTACCGATGTTTATCAGTTTGCTAAAGCGGTGAAACATATTAATTGGATTCTTCATAACTTCAGTGGGGCGGGGGTGGCTCAGTCGGTAGCGCGCCACGCTCATAATCTGTAGTTCCCAGGTTCGAGTCCCAGCTGGGTCAGAGTTGAGATTTATCTCCGCAAAACTCCCCGCCCACGGTCAGTAAGAGACACCGATGGGCTTGGAAAGGCCGCCATCGGATGGGACGTTAAGCCGTGGCCCCGTGTGCGGGAGAGCCATACCCTGTGCACGTTAAAGAACACGCTGGTGGATGGCCTTGACGGGAGGCTACCATCTGTCTCCCAATAGCTGTTCAAGTGGGTTCCCTCCCCCAACCTTCTCTGAGCCTTCGGGGTCCATGTGACCTGGCCATTTAGCCCATGGTGTGCAAAAAAGTGCCGCTCAGTGGTAAAACAACCCATATGAATTGGATTCTTCAAAACGTTTTTTTTTTTTTCAGGAATAAAAATTTGCATATGTAAATGATCTAATTGAAATTCTTTATTTCAGATGATTCAGAACTTTTGGATTGAAAACAAATCGCATGACATCGACATCAACTTCCAGTTGGTTTTGATGATTAAAAGCCCTTTGCAATATGAATTTCTTGACCGTAAATGAACTCTGTGGTTTGATGATTAACATCAAGGATTCTTGAAATGCTGTGCAATTTGGTAGCTCGTCTGTTTAGGGTTCTAATGTTAATGACTGTTGTTTTGTTAAATAAGTTTTTTCTAATTTTATAAGTTGTTTGGATTTATAAATGCGCAAAATGTAAATAAAAAGCGAAAAATTTGCTCTTAAGTTTAAATTATTTAAAAATCAAATATTTTCGTAAATATTTTAAAATTGACATAAATAATGCTGTAAAATATAAGATTATTTATTGTATTGTTGTAATTGCGTTCAGATACCTTTTTTTTATAAAAATGTAAAAAGAATCGGATAAATTCTCACTTTTTCAATTTTCTTTCATGTTTATAGAAGTTACCAGAAAATTATTAGTTCAAATATTTTTGAGCTTACCACTATTTTTTTTATTGTAAAAAAATATCAAAATAAAAATGTTCAGCGATGTTTTGATGCCCAATGTTTAGAAAGTGTTTTGGAATTTTGAATACTTAAAAATCCATTTCATCAGAATTTAACATTGAAAGAATGAGTACACCAACTGTTAAAATATGCTTAAATACTATTTATTCAAACATTGACTTTCTCTTTAGATACAGAATTAAAAATAGTCTTCATTAGGATGGACTAAGAATTCGACTTCCTGATAACATACTTTTCCTCTTTCCAAGATTGTGTATTTCATCTTCTGCATGAGCAGTCTAAATGGATTTCTGGAGTAGAAATTCCTAATATCAAACTAAACTTATTGGAGCCTAGAAACTGCAGATATTTCGCTTCGGTGCATTTGACGAGTTAGCAATTTCTACATATGTCGTGAACTTGGTTCAGTCGGTAGCGCGCCAGGCCTCGTAATAGGATGTTTGCAGGTTCGACTCCCAACTGTGCCTGTGTGTTGTGAATTTTCTCCAATAATCCCAATTCTGCCCTTAGTGAGGAAATGGACACAGATGGGTTTGGAAAGGCCGTCGGATAGCAGGACTGAGCCGTGGCCCATATGAAGGAGATTCCAACCCTATGAGCTTTAAATAATGCGTTGGATGTCTCCTATCGGCTGGCCAATGGATTCTCTTCCCAAACCTTAGTCCTTGGGGTCCTTGTGACCTGGCCATTTAGCCCACTTTGTGCACAAAAAATTCCTCTCGCAGGTAATACAACCCAACCCCGAAGTGCAGCTGTTAAATATCGTCCAAAAATTCTGTTTTACTTTCAGAATTAACGTTGTTTGTTCTGACTCGTGTGTACCGTACGAGTTGAGTTGTTTTACCTCTAGGCGACATTTTTTTTGCACACAAAGGTCTAAATGCCAGGTGACAAGAACCCCCAAGGGCTGAAAAATGATTGGAGGAACTCTACCACTGGGCAGCTGCTAGGAGATTGAATGGTCTTGACAGGAGGCTACAATATGAGATTTCTTTTTAAGCAAATTGAACTGGGTTTGCGTAAGGGTCCACGGTTGTGCGTCCAATCAGACGGACGGCTGCCATTCCAAGTCTACCCCGTTTCTGACAGAGGGCAGGATAACGGAGTTAGCGGGGATAAATCTCTACCCTGGGGTGTACTTTATATTGCCTCGATTTTTATTCCAAGAGAATGTTTTTGAACTTCTCTAAAAAGTTTTTCACCCCATTCCCACTGACATTGCCGTTGGAGACTGCAACTTCCAGGCTCGTGTTCCTTATCCACCATTAAGCTGAATAAATTAAAACTACATTATACTGATTACTTAACTATTTAGTGGATCTTTTCTCTCTGAACTCAGTGAATCGAAATCTTTATCTTTGCAAACGATATACACTTAAATGACGTAAAGATAATGAAGTTGTGGCTACTCTGTCTTAGTAGTTGCTTACGCAGATGTCGTTAGGGACCATTCATTCTCTAAACCTAATTACCGCTTCATTAGTTTTAATGGCAAACAATTATCGATAATCGATGGCTTTCGCAACTTATTCGGCTTGTATCAGCCAATCATTTGCGACATTGGGGAATCGGTATATTTGGGACTGCTTAATGGCCGTTCATCGGGACAGCCAGCAACACCAATGTGTGGCCAATCCGAAGTTTCGTATTGCAGTAATGAAAACGGATACAAATATTTATGACGACATTTAAATTGTCCAGCTTTCTTGGGGGGGGGGGGGGGGGGCAATAAACATCGAAGTCTGCAACTTCATTAACGAACGTGTTCGGAAGAGATTAAAGTTTACGTTATGTTGTGGTCGTTAACATCAAGGGAACAAAAGAGGATGGATTAAATCCACTTGGTGGTGCTAATTAGATAACTGTGCTTAGTTCGTGGGAGGAGCGGATTCTGAAACATGCGTCGATATTTTGCTCTTGGGAGTAATAATTCCATCGTGTGGGCTTTCGGAGAGAGAAATGAGCTTTCTTGGTTACAATTGTAGGGTGCGAGGGGCAGAAAATAATATGAAGAGTTTAGCGCTATCGAGGTCGTTCTCTGTTTATCTTGGCCAATATAAACGACTCCGGTGTGCACTGTGATGATGTTGCCATTTACTTGATCGGATTTTAGTTTAAGAGGAGTAAAATCCCGTCGTATACAGTGGTGGCGAAAATATTAATATCGTGAGAAATCTTTGATGTATATTTTCTTAACCTTAGATCAATTTTAAAGTAAAATATTTTGTTAGATTATACTACAAATCAATCATCGCCTACCTTAGGCCTTGACGGGAGGCTACCATCTGTCTCCCAACAGCTGTTCCAGTGGGTCCCTTATCCCAACTTTCTCTGAACCTTCGGGTTCCATGTGACCTGACCATTTAGCCCATGGTGTGCAAAAAAAGTGCCGCTCAGAGGTAAAACAACCCAACTCGCCTACCTTAAATGTATCAGCTAGGTTGAAAAATATTTCATCTTCTAAAGCTATCTATCCCCCCCACTATACACACAATAGCAAAATTAGAATCGATTTGCAACTATTCAACCTCAGTTGTATCTGGATGGTCAAAAGGTATGGAAGCGAATGTATCTGCTATTGAGACCCTAGGGCAGGTTCGGCCGGTATTCACCAGGCTCGTTAATCTGTAGTTCCTAGGTTCGAGTACCAGTTGTGCTAGGTTTCTCTCTGCTAAATCGGACCCTGCCCTCAGTCAGAAAGGGACATCGATGGATGAGACGTAAAGCGTGCTCGCACGTGCAGGAGAGAGCCATGCCCTGTGCACGTTAGAGAACACCCTGGATGCCCTTAACAGGGGGCTTCTATCTCTCTCTTAACGATCAGTGAGTCTCCTAGCATTCTCTGAGTTATTGGGATCCTTATGACCTGGCCATTTAGACAATAGTGTGCAAAAACGTTTCGCTCAGAGGCACACCAACCCAACAGAGACCGGATTTAAAAAATAGAATCTAATGGAAGGGGAGCAATTGATTACATTTCATCATCATCATCAAGCAGCCATGGGCTACGGAGGTCCAACCAGACCGCGCAGTTTAATTCTCCAAGCATATCTGTCCTGAGCTACATCTGCTGCATCTGGCCACTGCACACCAATTCTAACAAGGTCCTGTTTGACATTGTCTGCCCACCGCATCCTAGGTCTCCCCCTCCTTCTGAGGCCTCTAGGCACACTGTTCATAACCCTATTCGCAATCTATAATTATCCATACGGGCAACATGGCCAAACCAGCGGAGTCTCTCTCTGCACAATATGCTGCTTAAAGGAGGTTGCAGACTCCTTTGCCTAACCTCATCATTAGTTACAAAGTTGAACCACCTAATGCCCAAGATACTGCGTAAGCATCTGGAATCAAAAGCATCTAGTTTCCTGTTATCTTGCTTACACAGCTCCAAGTTTCACTACCATAACTAACCCTAGAAAGAATCAAACTATTACACAGTCTAATTTTAGTCTTTAGGTGTATACGCCTATTTCTCCACAATCTCCATAGATTCTTAAAAGTCCCAGCAGCAATACCTATTCGTCTGTTAATCTCATGCCGCACATCACCAGTATCAGTTACGCAGCTCCCAAGGTAATTAAACTGTGACACCTGCTCAAGACTGCAACCATTCAGATTAAGTGAATCACAACCTGTCTGACCAATTTTCATCACTTTAGTTTTCTCTCTGTTTATAACCAAACCTACTATACTACCAGTCTCATCAACAGTTCGAATGAAAGAGTTCATCTCATCAACATCATTTGCCAAAAGGGCTAAATCATCAGCATAATCTAAATCAGAAATTTTCGTATCTCCAGCCCATTTAAGGCCAAAAGCTTTCCCTTGAAGTGAATTTCGCATAACATAATCAACAACCAAACTAAAGAGAAAAGGAGATAAAATGCACCCTTGTCGAACACCAGAAGTAATGCTAAACCAATTGCTACAAGACTTACCAACCCTCACACATGACTCAGTGTTATTATAGAGAGCTTTCATTATGTTAACTAACTTGTCTGGTATACCATATGATCTCACAATCAACCACAAATTATGACGATCAACAGAGTCGAAAGCCTTTTTGAAATCAACAAAGCTAGCAACCAAAGGTTTCTGAAACTCTAAACATTTCTCAAGAATCTGCCTAAGTGAAAATATCTGATCTACACATCCCCTACCACTTCTGAATCCACATTGCTCATCACGCAATTGCCTGTCAACCAGATTCTTAATTCTATTAAGCACAATCATGGAAAGAACTTTACCTGGAACGGAGAGTAGGCTGATACCCCTATAGTTATCACAAGAACTGCGATCACCTTTTTTGAAAATAGGGATAATAATAGCTCTGGTAAAATCTTTAGGAACCATGCCTTTATCATAAAAGTTATTAAAAATTTCAGTCATCCAAATGGTAACTGAAACATTCCCAGCTCTAAGCATTTCCGTAGTAATTTCATCCACCCCTGGGGATTTATGAAGTTTAAGTTTAGAAATAGCCAAACTAACTTCAGATTGTGTTATAGGGCCAACATTAAAGCCAACAATGCATCTATCATCATTGCAAACAATGGGAGTAGAACTAACCACATCGTTTAGAACATCACTGAAATGCTCAGCCCACCTAGCCATGACAGAATCCTCACCTTCTATAACCTTGCCTTGTTTATCGTTCAATCCCTGTATACCTGTTCGTTTTCTACCACACAAAACATTAACTATCTGGTACAGCTCTCTGCTGTTGTACTGTCTAACTGCTTCCTCAGCTTTGTCAGCAAGGCCATCAAGCCAAAGATTCTTATCAGTAGCTAACTGACCCTTTACACGTTTATTAAGTTCTTTGTAATGCTTTCTATTAGGACTAGTAGGGTACTGATTAAGGACATTCCTGCAGTTCCTTCTTTCTGAAATAAGCTCAAGTGCCTTATCACCTAAATAATTCTGCCTCCTCTGCTCCTTTTTCCCTAAAAGAGTACTGTTAGTTTCCAAAAAAGCCTGTTTAAAATGGCCCCATTCTTCCTCAACTTCAGTATTAAGCAAACCATGACTGTCATAATGACTAAGTAACCTATCATGGTAAGCTTTAGCTATAACTGGGTCTTTCAGAGCTTCAGTATTAAAGGTAAATTTTTTAACCCTAGCACAACACTTTTTAAGTTTAAGTTGCAAGACACTTTTAACAAGGTAATGGTCAGATCCAATTTCAGCTCCCCTATATGCCCTGGTATTTCTAACAGAACTAGCCCATTTGCTGTTAATTAATATATAATCAATCATATTCCTATGCAGCCCATCAGGTGAAACCCATGTGTGTTTATGTATGTCGCGGTGTTTGTAATATGAGTTAGTTATTCTGAAACCATTGAGTTTACTTACCTGTAGGAGACGTTGCCCATTGCCATTGCAGCTACCAATACCAAAAGGGCCTATTACTCCTCCCCAAAGGTCAGAGTGGGTACCAACTTTGGCATTGAAGTCACCAAGAACAAGGGTAATATCTCCTTTCTTGACAGAATTCAAAATATCCTGAAGTTGTCTGTAAAACCTATCCTTCTCATCCTCATCAGAATCCTCAGTGGGGGCATAACAGCAGATAACATTCAAGTCTTTAATGCTTGTCTGAAATTTTGCTGTAAGAAACCTTTCATTAATGCACTCATATCCTAGAAGAGCATCACTAGCATGTCTGCTGAGCAGCAGACCCACACCTTGGTGATGCTTTCCATCCTCCCTCCCTGTAAAGAGAAATTTAAAGTTATTTTTAAGTATCTCACCTTTACCAGTCCATCTGGTCTCTTGCAAGCCTAGAATATCTAGGTTATAGCGCTGGAATTCCTGCATGAGGACATCAAGAGAATAATCTCTATGTAATGTCCTCACGTTCCACGTTCCTGCAGAGAGAAAATGATTAGTAGGATTTTTAAAGAAATTCGGTTTATTGAGATTGGTAGGGCCAACAATATCAAACAGCCCCCTGATCGCAGGCATGGGGCAAAGACCTGTTCCTCCTCCGCTAAAGGCTGAAGTCACCGATGCTGGTAGGAACTTCAGGCACCACCTTTTCAAGTGGACTTTTTCGAGAACCATATGGCCTGCCTGAGACACATTACTCCAGTTTAGGCTTGACGATGCCCAACTAGCTAAGTAAGGATTACATTTAACAGGAACGATAGTGTAGATTATTTTTTTTTTCCAGGAATCATTCACCCGAAGAGCTCTACTTTTAGCTTTTTTTTTAATAAATATTCTGGTAAAATGTACGTAATACATTATAAATTCGTTGTCGAGCAGCTGCTTGCCAAGAGATCTGACAGGAATCTGGCAGTATAATTGTGAGGAAGGAAAGACCTCGGCAGATAAAGTAACATAACAAAGCATCCTTAGCTTATCCGAGGCTCGAACCCAGGTCCCTTAGATCAGTAGCTAAGGCGCTAACGCAAACCAAAAATATATTCAACAAAAATATTTCTTTTGGCAGAAGAATAGCCAAAGAATCTATATATACCTACACAAAACACACACATATATATATACAACTAATGAATAAAACATATTAATATTAAAAAAATTTTGCGATGTTGTGGATCTTAGTTTTATAAAGTTTCAGAAAAGAAGACATCTCGTAAAAGCTTGCTTTCCTTAGCAAATAAATTTCGCTAGTCACGCTACGGCTTCCCTTGCTGTAACGTATTTATAGTGACAGGCAGCTGTCAGACTTTCGTGGCAAGTGGGCTGTCTGTGGAGATTTTTTAAGACCCCCACAGAGTGAAAATCTTTTTATTTATTTAGGAGGAGTTCCGCAGTATGGCTATCAAAGTGTCAGTTTTCTTTATGCAGAAGATCCCCCATCAAACACAGAACTAACGATATTCTGGGAATGAATGATAGAATTCATTTTTTTAAAAGTTCGCTGTATAAAGTTACATATTTATTGTTGGCATCAATTAGATATGTTTCTTTTGCATATTTTCCTCGCTACTCTATAAATCGTCAACGAAACAACCCAGCCGTATTATCTTCCTTCGTATCTGCAGTCATTTCTTATTGAAATTCGCAAGCGTTACAATTTTAATATGCTTTTGCTTTGTGGCAAGTTCACGTGTGTCGAGAAGAAAGTGCAGATCGCATTTCTGCGCGAGATAGATTCTCTTTTTCCAATAATGGCCTCAACGTCTGCAGCACCCACAGATGCGCCGTAATGAAACGTTTGCGCGCTGTTCAACACTTCAACGTGACGTTTTATTAATTCCGCATCCAGTGCAAATGAGGCATAAAGCCTTTCTCGAGTGCCGGTGCGCATGCGTAGGATACAAGAACCGACTTGTTATTGCGGTTGCGGTTCGGTGCGTTGTCGCGCTTCATCAACCTGTCCTCGATAGTCAGAAGACGTGATTACGTTATTGTCTTATCAGTTTAAACGAAAGGGAGAGGTGATCCAACCAAGGCATCGCACGAGGGGTTTGCAGAAAGGACGATACGAAAAAGAGCAAATAGGTGTTATTGTGGTGTTGAAGTTTAATTAACTCTGGGAGCTGGAAAAGGCAGATTTTTACCTCTTTTCCGGCAGGATATAATTGAAAGAATTTCTCGTGCGCCTGCTCATTCTACCGTAAAAATGGATTTATTACAATGTTATTATCCAACGTATTCTTCTTTGTTCATCCGACTGCGGCTTTCACGAGGAAGCTGAAGATAATTATGATAAGTGTAGCAATACGGAAACTCTCTTTCTTTCTTTCTTTAGTGTACGGGGGAGCAGAAGTATTATGCATTGTGTTCGGGATTTATTAAATTCTCGGCGATTTATAAGTGAATTAATAGCTCGTAAGGGTTAACGGAAGACCTTTGAGGCACAAGACACTTTTTTTTGTTAATCGAATTCAGTTAATAACCGCCAGGAATTGTACCTTGTGATACATCCAATGACTTATAAGCAAAAGAAACTTGGCTTGTTAGAATTGTTGAGTGAAGAAAGCTTTGAGAATATCCTGGGGGCAAATTCTTTTTGCAAAAAATAACATTGCTCTTTTTTTTTTCAATATATTAATAAGAGATTTAATAAGCGTTCAAACTGAGCATTGCAGACATTGAATGATGTGTTGTATGTGTTTGTGCATTGGGTTTATACTGCTGAAATTTTCCGGAATAATCGATGTTATGGTAATGGGAGGCTACATTAGAAAATCTAATTTTGTGAATAAGTTGCTTTATTGGATTGGGTTGTTTTACCTCTGAGGGGTACTTTTTTGCACAACATGGGCTAAATGGCCAGGTCACATGGACCCCGAAGGCTCAGAGAAGGTTGGGGGAGGGGACCCACTGGAACAGATGTTGGGAGACAGATGGTAACCTCCCGTCAAGGCCATCCAGCGTGTTCTTTAACGTGCACAGGGTATGGCTCTCCCGCACACGGGGTCACGGCTTAACGTCCCATCCGACGGACGGCGGCCTTTTCAAGCTCATCGGTGTCCCCCTACTGACCGTGGGCAGGGCGGGGAAATTTGCGGAGATAAATCTCAACGCTGACCCAGCTGGGACTCGAACCTGGGAACTGCAGATTACAAGCCTGGCGCGCTACCGACTGAGCCACCCCCGCCCCATTGTGGCTAAAAGTGCGTTAGAAAAAAGTAACCAGGAAATAAATAATAACACTGACTGCGAATGGTAATGTTATTTAATGTGCTTAGAGTTTAGCACGAAATACGAACTGCACCTAAGCATTTGAAAAACAAACAACAACAAAAAAAAAAACGGCAGTTTCTGACATTAGTTTAAAAAGGAAATAACTAAGTTATCTCTAATTTAATTTTTTAGTTTGAAAATGGTAACATAAGAAAAGAAAAAAAAAAGAACACAGAAGTAAAAAACTTGAAGATAATTTGAAGAAATGGAAGCTTATGATAATTAAATTCTATTACATGTGACATAAATCTTCCGAAAGTCAGGATGAAACCTAAAAGGAAAAAAAAAAAATCAATAATTTGTCTTTAAGTAAATTGATGATCTGAATAATTAATTTTAATTCTTGAAAGTCAGTTCCCTTTTGTGAGTGAAACTTCATTAAGTACTTAAATTTGAAAGAGAGAATAGAAGTAATTATTTTTGAGGTTTTCATTCTTCTTTTCCTGAATGAATCTAAGAAATGAACTCGAAAGATGAAAGTGAAATCCTTTCAAAAAAAAATAGTAAAGAGCAAATAAAAAGGGACAAAAAAAAGTGAAGAGAATTATTAAATTATTTTGATGTTGAAACAGAATGATTAAAAGCAATCGATAAGTTGCTAACAGTTCGTCGCTTATTCTTTGAAGATAAATAAACAAGTAATTGGATTACCAGATTTAGTCACGTGTGCTTCCGATATTATCGAATAAATGCACGAGGAAAGAGATCATGCTCTGATAAACCTTCAACGATTTCGATGGCTTCCAAAACGCCTCACGTTGCTTTAGGATGGTTAATTTTGATAAATGGGTTATGGAGAGGCGATACGGGGATGAAAATATGTTGGTGGCCATATTTTTTAGGCATATTGTTTTTTCCTTTGTAATCTCATGAGGTAGAGTTTTAATCAGGAGGGTCAATGATAGGTTTAGGGAGGGGAGTGAACATGAACTCTCTTCTTTCCCCGGGGGTGGGGGTCGCTCAGTTGGTAGCGCGCCATGCTCGTAATCTGCGGTTCCAAGGTTCGAGTCCCAGCTGAGTCAGCGTTGAGATTTATTACCACAAAACTCCCCGCCCTGTCCACGGTCAGTAGGGAACACCGATGGGCTTGAAAAGACCGTCGTCCATCGAATGGGGACGTTAAGCCGTGGTCCCGTACGAGGGAGAGCCATACCCTGGGCACGTTAAAGAACACACTGGATGGCCTTGACTGGAGACTAACATCTGTTCCAGTGAGTTCCCTCGTCCAACCTTCCCTGAGCCTTCGGGGTCTTTGTGACCTGGCCATTTAGCCCATTGTGTGCAAAAAAGTGCCGCTCAGAGTTAAAACAACCCAGCCCTTCTTTATCCCCACAAAGTAGTACATTTTTACACAAAATGAAGGCAAGTGACCAGCAGGCCCTTATCTTAGTAGGCGGCGCAAGAAGGGACTCCTCCTGGGGCTACATTAAAAAAATAAAAATGGAGAAAAATGTAAAAAGAGATAAAGAAAAACAGTGTGACAAGAAAAAGAGAGGCCAATCGTAACCCCCCCCCCCCCCACCTCCCCATCCGATATTTCTAGTTCAAAAGAGGAACAAGAGGCCTTGCAAGTCTTTCTTGGCCCCACGCCCTGCGAATGTTTAAAGGGAGCACTGGCTTTGGATTGGATTGTTTTACCTCTGAGCGGCACTTTTTTGCACACCATAGGCTAAATGGCCAGGTCACATTGACCCCGAAGGCTCAGAGAAGGTTGGGGGAGGAGACCCACTGGAACAGCTGTTGGGAGACAGATGGTAGCCTCCCGTCAAGGCCATCCAGCGTGTTCTTTAACGTGCACAGGGTATGGCTCTCCTGCACACGGGGCCACGGCTTAACGTCCCATCCGACGGACGGCGGCCTTTTCAAGCCCATCGGTGTCTCCTACTGACCTTGGGCAGGGCAGGGAAATTTTGCGGAGATAAATCTCAACTCTGACCCAGCTGGGACTCGAACCTGGGAACTGCAGATTACGAGTCTGGCGCGCTACCGACTGAGCCACCCGCGCCCCAGGGGAGCACTGGCGACCAGGTCACAAGTCTCAGAGGGGTGGGGGGCAGCTGTTAGGAGATATATGGAAGCCCCTCATCAGGGCCGTGCAACTTGTTCTTTAACGTGCATAATGTATGATTTTTCTGCACGTGGAACTACGGTTTAACGTCCCATCCGATGGACGGCAGAGTCCATCGGTGGCCTCTTTCTGATTCGAGTTCGGTGGAGGTTTAGCGGAGAGAAATCTCAACGCTGGCACGGTGGGAACACGGTTACGAACACGGAGCATTGTTCACTGCGATAACCTCTGCTCCTGTTGGGAGCAGATTGGGTTGTTTTATCTCTGAGCGGCACTTTTTTTGCACACAATGGCTAGGTCACAAAGACCTCGAGGACTCAGAGAAGGTTGGGGGTAGGGGACCCACTGGACAGCTGTTGGGATAGATGGTAGCCTGCCGTCAAGGCCATCCAGCGTCTTCCTTAACGTGCACAGGGTGGCCACGGTTTAACGTCCCATCTGATGGACGGCGGCCTTTCCAAGCCCATCGGTGTCCCCTACTGACCGTGGGCAGGGCGGGGAGTTTTGCGGAGATAAATCTCAACGCTCACCCAGCTGGGTTGGGTTGTTTTACCTCTGAGCGGCACTTTTTTGCACACCATGGGCTAATGGCCAGGTCACAAGAACCCCATCTGACAAAAAAGAAAAAAAAAGATCCCTATCTGACAACCTTCGTGTCACGTGACACGAAGGTTGTCAGATAGCTAATTTCTAAAAAAAGTCGTTGCCAGATATTTTTGCTGAATTCTGTAATCATTCATAGTGTTCGGATATTTTTTTGAGTGACTGTACGATCTGTCTCCTACCAGGTGACCATTGGGTCCCCTTCCTCAATGGGGCGGGGGTGGCTCAGTCGGTAGCGCGCCAGCTCGTAATCTATAGTTCCCAGGTTCGAGTCCCAGCTGGGTCAGTGTTGAGATTTATCTCCGCAAAATTCCCCGCCCTGCCCACGGTCAGTAGGGGACACCGATGGGCTTGGAAAGGAGGCCGTCCGTCGGATGGGACGTTAAGCCGTGGCCCCGTGTGCGGGAGAGCCATACCCTGTGCACGTTAAAGAACATGCTGGATGGCCTTGACGGAGGCTACCATCTGTCTCCCAACAGCTGTTACAGTGGGTCCCCTCCCCCAACCTTCTCTGAGCTTCGGGGTCCATGTGACCTGGCCATTTAGCCCCATGGTGTGCAAAAAAGTGCCGCTCAGAGATAAAACAACCCAACCCTTCCTCCAACTTTCTCTGAACACTTGAGGTCCTTGTGACCTGCCCATTTAGCCCAGTGTGTGCAAAAAAGTGCCGCTAAGATGTAAACGACACAACAACAACAACAACAACAACCCTTTATTAGAATATTGATAGTGAAAGGGAAGACCATGCTGGAGATGGACCATTACATTTGTGCAAGAGAGCCAAATTTAGACCCATTTGCATGACGAGGTGAAAGACGCTGAGAAGGCGACTCTGAAAGCAGTCTACTCTGCTATGCACTTAACAGAGTTCGTGGAAAAGTAGTTTGCGAAGGTGTTCGCCGAATGTCCGATGTTTGTTACGCATTATTAGTTCCGCATGTAATCTTCAGAAGAGAGTCGTTATAACAGGAGCAGCTCGGCTAACAGGTGATTTGCCTGATGGTGGTCATTTAGAGCAGCAATCGTAGCCGAAAGTGTAATCAGAGACTCATTTGCATCACTTTAAGTGATTAGCTGCACGTAAACGAAATCTTGATGCTGCAGAAACTCCCTCCTCCGGCGATTTTAATACCTCTTAAAGAGTGTTCAAGTTGGCTTTTGCGAGGAATAATGTCTCTTGATATTATCGCATTAGAAATATTTCAAAATGGTGAAAATGTTTCTAAAATATTATTTTACTTCTGAAAAGTAGTTTTCTGTAGTAGACTGTTAGTCATTTGATATTCGAACAACAATCACGGTGCAGAAATGAGGAGCCATTTCGATCGTGTAAAGGACGCTCCTCCATGTTACACCCGGTCCCGGACTAACACGATAGATGTATTCTTCAAAAAATTCGTTGGGCGGAGGTAATCCGCAGTTCCTACGTTCCTGCCCTACAGTCGCTCAAAAAAAGTATCCGAACACTGTGGTTGATTACAGAATTCAGAAAAAAATATCTGGCAACGATTTTTTTTTTCGGAATTAGCGATCTGGCAATCTTCGTGTCACGTGATTACAGAATTCAGGAAAAATATCTGGAGCGTGTACAGCAACTGTACATGTTCCAGTTACCGTTCACAGCAAACTGGAGCGTGTGCAGTAACTGCACACGATCCAGTTTGCTGTGAACGTTAACTGCACACGCTCAATATTTCCGTGAGTGAGCCCACACGATCTAGTATCAAAATAATATGACCACCTACAGTCGCTCAAAAAAGTATCCAAACACTATGGTTAATTACAGAATTCAGAAAAAAATATCTGGCAACGATTTTTTTTTTAGAAATTAATGATCTGGCAACCTTCGTGTCACGTGACACGAAGGTTGCCAGATGACTCATTCCTAAAAAAAATCGTTGCCAGATATTTTTTTCTGAATTCTGTAATTAACCATTGTGTTCGGATACTTTTCTGAGCGACTGTACCTGTGCAGAATTGAGATCTATCTCCGGAAAACTTCCCCCATTCGGGCAGTAGGGGGACACCGATGGGATTGGAAAGGCCGCCGTCCATCGGATGAGATATAAAGACGTGGCCCCGTGTGTGAGAGAGACATACTCCGTGCATGTTAAAGAACACACTGGATGGCCCCGAAATCGATTGACAAATTTTTTATTCTTTCCCCCTTTTTTATGACTAAACTTTGTTCATGTTTTGTGTTTATTATTCGTTTATGTAATTTCATATATGCAATTCACGTTTACAAAAGAGAACGATGATTAAAAAAAACCCTGCTAAATGAAATTTTATTTAAATACAACATGGTCTTCATAAATGAGAAATTGATTGCTGTGAAAAGCAATGCCGAGTAATGAAGACGATTAGCAATTTGTTTACAAGAGCATCTACTCTACACATGATAAGTTATATTAATCCTTAACCAATCAAGGTGAATCTATATATGCGTACATTGCGACTGGTCTGTAAAATATCAAAAGTTTTTGGGGCGGGGGTGGCTCAGTCGGTAGCGCGCCAGGCTCGTAATCTGTAGTTCCCAGGTTCGAGTCCCAGCTGGGTCAGCGTTGAGATTTATCTCCGCAAAATTCTCCGCCCTATCCACGGTCAGTAGGGGAAACCGATGGGCTTGGAAAGGTCGCCGTCCGTCGGATGGGACGTTAAGCCGTGGCCCCGTGTGCGGGAGAGCCATACCCTGTGCACGTTAAAGAACACGCTGGATGGCCTTGACGGGAAGCTACCATCTGTCTCCCAACAGCTGTTCCAGTGGGTCCCCTCCCCCAACCTTCTCTGAGCCTTCGGGGTCCATGTGACCTGGCCATTTAGCCCATGGTGTGCAAAAAAGTTCCGCTCAGAGGTAAAACAACCCAACCCAACTCAAAAGTTTTTAGGGAATTGGAATTCAGTTGTTTTTTTCTTTACTGAAAGACACGAATTGTTGTTTTAAGCAATATGACGTCATAATAAATCAGACGTAACTTCAAGTTCCTCTTTCAAAGTTAAAATAGGAAACAGCGGGTAATGCTTTTGGGCATCCGAACGGAAAAGATGACTTTCACCGTGGTCTTGCCTATCTATTACACAACGGGCTTCATTAAGCTGAAAAAGAGAGTTAATTACTAAGAAATAGCTTGAATAACAATGAGGTTAGGCAAAGGAGTCGGGGGAAAAAGTTACTTCAAAGGAGGTTGCGCCTTTGAACAGCATATTGTGCAGAAAGATATACTGGTGATGTGCGGCATGAGATTAACAGACGAATAGGGATTGCTGCCGGGACTTTTAAGAATCTATGGAGAGTGTGGAGAAATAGGCGTATACACCTAAAGACTAAAATTAGACTGTATAATAGTTTGGTTCTTTCTAGGGTTAGTTATGGTAGTGAAACTTGGACACTTTGTAAACAAGATAACAGGAAACTAGATGCTTTTGATTCTAGATGCTTACGCAGTATCTTGGGCATTAGGTGGTTCAACTTTGTAACTAATGATGAGATTAGGCAAAGAAGTTTGCAACCTCCTTTAAGCAGCATATTGTGCAGAGAGAGACTCCGTTGGTTTGGCCATGTTGCCCGTATGAATAATTATAGATTGGCGAATAGGGTTATGAACAGTGTGCCTAGAGGCCTCAGAAAGAGGCGGAGACCTAGGATGCGGTGGGCAGACAGTGTCAAACAGGACCTTGTTAGAATTGATGTGCAGTGGTCAGATGCAGTAGATGTAGCTGAGGACATATATGATTGGAGAACTAAATTGCACGGTCTGGTTGGACCTCCGTAGCCCACGGCTGTTTGATGACGAGGAGCTTGAAAAATTAGTGGGCAGTGTGCAAAACTTTGTAATGATTGGCTTTAAGGAATCGTGATTCTGGCCTGCTGACATAATTTTGGGAACTTGATAGATTACACAGACAAGGGCTAGCTAGATCGGGAGACGGCGAGGCAGGCATCAACTGAGATGTAGAGAAGAATGTGAGTGTGAGATGTATGGGGAAGCTCACGAGAGTTTAATTTCCTGAGGCATAGGGATTCGCTGTAGATTTTCGACGAGATAAAATTTGTTATTTCCTTACTCTGTCCGTAAAGAGGGAATTCCGTTAGCTTAGTATTTGTTGCCTAGACTCGTAGACACGGTGAAAGCTTTGATATACGGTTGTACCCTGGCCCGGATGTAGAAAATAATCGAGGGGGGTAGAGGGGCATGAGACTGGATTTCCACTGCAGTTTTCTATAGGTCTTTAAAAAATTTCCTGAAAAATGCATGAAATATAAATAAGTTTAATAATTTTACCTCTATAACCCTTACTAACATTTTGAAAACCGTACCCCGGATCCGACATTGGTTATACCAGTGAGTGAAATGTGTCTATTATAGTATTTATAAATGTATCAATTCCTTACGTCAACTATTTCATTGGGGAATTTGTCTAGAAAGAGTTCTAAGATTTGTCGTTGTGTATCGTTTAAAATTTTTTTTTATCAGTATCAGAATGTTTGCTTCTAATATTATTATTTATCAGCCATTTTATACTTTTCTATATTCTCATGATTGATTAGAAGAGCAAAAGAACTGAAAGATCAATTCCTGTAAGGTTTTGTGTTCGAATCCTTTAACTTTATGAAATGAAGAGTCAAAAACACTGTGGTTAATCGATTGTACTTTATCTTTCAATAGTGAACTCTTGAAGGAATTTGGAAAAATACCATCAACTGCTGCTAGAGTATTAAAAAAAGATTGGTTGCCGACCTTATGTCGGCAACCAATCTTTTAAAAAAATCAAACAAACAATAACTTGTGACTAGAGTGGCTGCGAAATGACAGATCAAAGCCAATAAAAACGTTCCTTATTGCTTATAAATGCATTATGTGATACCTGTTTAAACTAATTTTTTTTTAGTTTAGCCCATACCTGGTCTGGTGGTTAGCGTACTTGAGTACTAAACCAGTGGACGTGTCCCTGCGCATGTTGTATGAGAAACCAGGACATGCCCAATAGAGCTTCAATAGAGTTTCTAGGTTATCTGCGTCCTTTGTGGAGGAGGGTACCTTCTTCCTTTTTAAATAAAAAATAATAATTTGTATAGTCCAATGTGGAGAATTTTTTTATATCAGATTCAATTCAGAATATGAACGATGATAAGGTAGTGGAGAAATAGAAAACCAGTCTTATTTTGAAAATCGTGTGTGTGTGTGTGTGTGTGGGGGGGGGGGGGGGGGGCATGGTTTCACTCCGTCGGTAGCGCGGCAGGTTCAGCATTTGCAGTTACCATTTTCAAGTTCCATCTGGGCCAGCATTGAGATTTATATCTTCCAAACCCCCGCCCTACTCTGGTCGATCAGAAAGGGGACATCGACAGGCTTTGTAAAGGTCATCATTGTCTGTCGGATGAGACGTTAAGCCGGGGTCCAATGTGTAAGAGAGTCACACCAAGAATGTTAGAGAACATAATGGATGGCCTTAGTGGGAGGTTACCATCTGTTTCCTAACAGCTGTTCAATGGATTCCCTCCCCCAACCTTCTCTAAGGTCTTATGACCTGATAGTTAAATATATACCTTATGATGATACCTTATGATGATAGTTAAAATAAAACATATATTATATATATCAGTGGTTCTCAACCTTTTATGCTTCACGTACCCCCTGGAAATGTGTATGTAACTGGCGTACCCCTTGTATAGATAGATAAAACTATAGTTATAGTATAACAATGGGAATAAAATAAAACATATATATCAGTGGTTCTCAGCCTTTTATGCTTCACGTACCCCCTGGAAATGTGTATGTAACTGACGTACCCCTTGAATAGATAGATAAAACTATAGTTATAGTATAACAATGGGAATAAAATAAAACATATATATCAGTGGTTCTCAGCCTTTTATGCTTCACGTACCCCCTGGAAATGTGTATGTAACTGGCGTACCCCTTGAATAGATAGATAAAACTATAGTTATAGTATAACAATGGGAATAAAATAAAACATATATATCAGTGGTTCTCAGCCTTTTATGCTTCACGTACCCCCTGGAAATGTGTATGTAACTGGCGTACCCCTTGTATAGATAGATAAAACTATAGTTATAGTATAACAATGGGAATAAAATAAAACATATATATCAGTGGTTCTCAACCTTTTATGCTTCACGTACCCCCTGGAAATGTGTACGTAACTGGCGTACCCCTTGTATAGATAGATAAAACTATAGTTATAGTATAACAATGGGAATAAAATAAAACATATATCAGTGGTTCTCAACCTTTTATGCTTCACGTACCCCCTGGAAATGTGTACGTAACTGGCGTACCCCTTGTATAGATAGATAAAACTATAGTTATAGTATAACAATGGGAATAAAATAAAACATATATATCAGTGGTTCTCAACCTTTTATGCTTCACGTACCCCCTGGAAATGTGTACGTAACTGGCGTACCCCTTGTATAGATAGATAAAACTATAGTTATAGTATAACAATGGGAATAAAATAAAACATATATCAGTGGTTCTCAACCTTTTATGCTTCACGTACCCCCTGGAATTGTGTATGTAACTGGCGTACCCCTTGTATAGATAGATAAAACTATAGTTATAGTATAACAATGGGAATAAAATAAAACATATATATCAGTGGTTCTCAACCTTTTATGCTTCACGTACCCCCTGGAAATGTGTATGTAACTGGCGTACCCCTTGTATAGATAGATAAAACTATAGTTATAGTATAACAATGGGAATAAAATAAAACATATATATCAGTGGTTCTCAACCTTTTATGCTTCACGTACCCCCTGGAAATGTGTATGTAACTGGCGTACCCCTTGTATAGATAGATAAAACTATAGCTATAGTATAACAATGGGAATAAAATAAAACATATATATCAGTGGTTCTCAACCTTTTATGCTTCACGTACCCCCTGGAAATGTGTATGTAACTGGCGTACCCCTTGTATAGATAGATAAAACTATAGTTATAGTATAACAATGGGAATAAAATAAAACATATATATCAGTGGTTCTCAACCTTTTATGCTTCACGTACCCCCTGGAAATGTGTATGTAACTGGCGTACCCCTTGTATACAGGGTGATTCAAAACTTATCGTTCAAATTTCGTGGGGAGGTAGGGAATACGTCAGGAAACCTATTTCACATAGGAAAGTATGTCCTCAAACGTCATCTACATGAACAAAATGGAGAAGTAAAGTGAACACAAGGAAACAGTACTGTAAAGTGGTAACGAATGTGACTTTTATTCCAACAAGGTAAAGAACAGGTTCACAGTAGGTGCTCAAAATTGCGACCATTTACACGGACACAGGATCACAGCGCCGTTGCACCGACCACCGAACATTTTCAAAAACGCCTGGCATATCACGGACAATGCCTGCGGCGGCCACTATTCGTGAAACAAGGTCCATTTCACTGTCGACGGGGGTCTCGTACACATGGTATTTCATGGCCCCCCACAAAAAGAAATCCATGGGCGATAAATCAGGTGATCTGGGTGGCCAAGCGATCGGTCCACCTCTACCGATCCATCGAGCTCCGAATGTTCGGTTCAGGTAATCACGCGCAACAATTGTGCTATGGGCTGGAGCCCCGTCATGTTGATACCACATATCTCTGCGGATATGCGCAGGAACAGCGCCCAGAAAAGTCGGTAACACTGTCTCGAGAAATATTAGGTATTTCCGGCCGTCCAATCGGGGCGGTAGCAAGTAAGGTCCCAACAAACAGTCACCAATGATTCCAGCCCACACATTTACGGCAAAACGATGTTGCGCAGCGTGACTTCTCGTACCATGCGGGTTGTCGTAAGCCCACACATGTGAATTGTGTGTATTGAACACACCTTCACGACGGAATGAAGCAGCCTCTGTAAAAAGGACAGAAGCTGGAAAACTGGGGTCCACGGCACCTTTCTGCATGAACCATTGTGCAAATTCCACACGCTTCGGATAATCGTCAGGATGCAGTAACTGCACCCTTTGCAGATGGTAAGGATGCACACGTTCCTCGTGCAGTATCCGCCACACTGTTGACTGAGAGACCCCAAGCTGCTGAGCAATAGCTCGTGTGCTGGTATTCGGATTATCTTCGATGGACTGTAGGACTTGTTCTACGACGTTGACAGTCCGCGTCAGTCGTCCTCTCCCCGTATCCTGCATGTTGCTGCGCAGTGAACCCCGTTCGCGCAGATTGCGATGCACATGTGCAAACATTTGATGCTGCTGTATTCTTCTGTTGGGGTATCGGTCTTCGTAAACTTGCCTAGCTCGGCGGCCACTTTCGCCAGCTGCCCCATATGCGAGATGCATATCCGCTAGCTCTTGATGCGTAAAACGATTCATCTTATCACTAGTAAGTCAGCTCGTACACTGATGACAGCGGGAGTGGTCGAGCGAGCTGTACACTGGTTGGGTACACACAGCGCCCTCTGCATACGCATGCGTACATTTGCGGACATTCTTTCCTATGTGAAATCGGTTTCCTGACGTATTCCCTACCTCCCCACGAAATTTGAACGATACGTTTTGAATCACCCTGTATATAGATTAAACTATAGTTATAGTATAACAATGGGAAATAAAATAAAACATATATCAGTGGTTCTCAACCTTTTATGCTTCACGTACCCCCTGGAAATGTGTATGTAACTGGCGTACCCCTTGTATAGATAGATAAAACTATAGTTATAGTATAACAATGGGAATAAAATAAAACATATATATCAGTGGTTCTCAACCTTTTATGCTTCACGTACTCCCTGGAAATGTGTATGTAACTGGCGTAACCCTTGTATAGATAGATAAAACTATAGTTATAGTATAACAATGGGAATAAAATAAAACATATATATCAGTGGTTCTCAACCTTTTATGCTTCACGTACCCCTTGTAAATGTGTATGTAACTGGCGTACCCCTTGTATAGATAGATAAAACTATAGTTATAGTATAACAATGGGAATAAAAAAAAAACATATATATCAGTGGTTCTCAACCTTTTATGCTTCACGTACCCCTTGTAAATGTGTATGTAACTGGCGTACCACTTGTATAGATAGATAAAACTATAAATATAGTATAACAATGGGAATAAAATAAAACATATATACGAGTGGTTCTCAACCTTTTATGCTTCACGTACCCCCTGGAAATGTGTATGCAACTGGCGTACCCCTTGTATATAAATAGATAAAACTATAATTATAGTATAGCAATGGGAATAAAATAAAACATATATATCAGTGGTTCTCAATCTCTTCTTTTATGCTTCACGTACCCCCTGAAATGTGTATGTAACTGGAGTGTCCCTTATATAGATAGATAAAACTATAGTTACAATATAATAATGCCGAATTAGCGACTTTGTTACTAGATCTAGTGGTTTTTGAGCTCTCACGTACCCCACGTTGAGAACCTCTGCTGTACACACACAAAAAAAAGATTAAATGGTCAGATCATAAGGCCTCAAAGTTAGGTAAGAAACTAGAAAGTGTTCTTCAATGTGCTCTCCTGAACACGGAGACATGGCTCCATGTACGAGAGAGCACGTTGAACCATTTATCTTTGAAAGCCGCCTGGAATATATTAGGATTTCGCCTTCGAAAGACCGCCCTGAGGAGGTCTTGTCCCTGTTAAAGAAGCAATTTAATGTCTTCACCAAAAAGCAAAAGTTTTAGCAAAACTTTTGTTTGTGATTTATCTCCGCAAAATTCCCCGCCCTGCCCACGGTCAGTAGGGGACACCGATGGGCTTGGAAAGGCCGCCGTCCGTCGGATGGAACGTTAAGCCGTGGCACCGTGTGCGGGAGAGCCATACCCTGTGCACAATAAAGAACACGCTGGATGGCCTTGACGGGAGGCTACCATCTGTCTCCCAACAGCTGTTCCAGTTGGTTCCCTCCCCCAACCTTCTCTGAGCCTTCGGGGTCCATGTGACCTGGCCATTTAGCCCATGGTGTGCAAAAAAGTGTCGCTCAGAGATAAAACAACCCAACCCAATTTGCTTGTGAATGACAATGTTAGATTCCCCCATATCCCATTTTTTTTAAAGCTATATTTTCGATTTGTCGTTTTTGTGCTTATAAACATCCAAATTTTTGTTGTAGCAATCAATTATTTCATAAAAAATGTTTCCAATTGTCTAACAATAATCATTACCCAAACTTCTAAAAGGTATATTCAGAGCAATAATTAATGGGAATAAATAATAATGAAAATAAACACGGTATAACAATATAATATTTTTGGTGAGTTTTGTGGAATAGAGCCTACAATTTTAACAAGGTAGTTGAAAAATTTTTTCCGTATTGTCCCGGGCCTGTGTTTATGCATCTGTCTAATTATGGCTCTTAGTATGTTTATTTTATTATAAATGGTTTGAAACAATGCTTATTAAGTTTAAATTAATTTCCGAGGTAAATTTTTGTGACACATTACTGTTGTCATGGGGCCAGATTTAGAGGGGGGGGGGCATGGCCTCCCCTTTAATAACTTTTTACCCTTACATTCTGAAACTTATTTACATTTCATTCATTTTTTAAGAAACTTTTTAAAATCCCTTAAAACGGAGGGTGAAATGCTATATTGCATTGGAAACCAAGTCTTCGGCCTTCCCCTTTTATAAGTTTTTCAGTTCGCCCCTCCCCCCCCCCCGCTCTCGAATTTTTTACAGGTCCGGGCCTGCTGTTGCGCAATATTCCAGTTTCCATAACTCTTTAAATAATGAACGAATAATATATTGTTGGAAATCGAGATTTAAAGAGATTTGATCATAATATTTATCGTCAGTCACATTCTTTCATTAAATGCACATTTTGGAAGTTATGGTGCTTCAAATTTAAATTCCTCTAATATTTTGGGTAGTGCAATGCAGTTCATAACGTGATTCTGCACAATATTCAGACCATTTGGAAAGTGTACCAGATACAAACGAATATTCCTCGCGATTTCCACAAAAATTTAGAAGTTGGGTATTTAGCGTTGGCTACTGAACAAATATTGTTGAAAATCGAGATTTAAATGGATTTGATTGTGATCTTTAATTAAACAAAAATTTAAAAGTTAGGCATTTAGTGTTGATTACACGCTTTGTGAAAATGCTTGAATAAAAGCACGTATTGCGTTTTGCATTCCCCCCCCCCCCGCATGGTACAGTCGCTCAAAAAAGTATCAGAACACTATGGTTGATTACAGAATTCAGAAAAAATATCTGGCAACGATTTTTTTTAGAAATGAGTGATCTGGCAACCTTCGTGTCACGTGATTACAGAATTCAGGAAAAATATCTGGAGCGTGTACAGCAACTGTACACGCTCCAGTTACCGTTCACAGCAAACTGGAGCGTCTGGCAACAATTTTTTTCAGAAATTAGTGATCTGGCAACCTTCGTGCCAGATCACTAATTTCTAAAAAAATCGCTGCCAGATATTTTTTCTGAAATCTGTAATCAACCATAGTGTTCGGATGCTTTTTTGAGCGACTGTAGGTGGTCATTTTATTTTGATACTAGATCGTGTGGGCTCACTCACGGAAATATTGAGCGTGTGTAGTAACTGCACACGCTCAATATTTCCGTGAGTGAGCCCACACGATCTAGGACTGCAACTGGAGCGTGTGCAGTAACTGCACACGCTCCAGTTTGCTGTAAACGGTAACTGGAGCGTG
This sequence comes from Ryuthela nishihirai, assembly GCA_038380435.1. NCBI lineage: Eukaryota > Metazoa > Arthropoda > Arachnida > Araneae > Heptathelidae > Ryuthela > Ryuthela nishihirai. Next base: position 36,398,863 of record JAWZYU010000028.1, read on the forward strand.
TACAGTTGCTGTACACGCTCCAGATATTTTTCCTGAATTCTGTAATCACGTGACACGAAGGTTGCCAGATCATTTAATTAAAAAAAAAAAATCGTTCCCAGATATTTTTTCTGAATTCTGTAATCAACCCTAGTGTTCGGATACTTTTTGGAGCGACTGTACGTTTTAATATATGCCCATTAACATTACATCATCTTCCGAAGCGATTCGGATGAGGCTTCCGGTCTTCAGTTATTTAGCATTAAACCAAAAGCCGCGAAAAATTTCTCCGACGTCCTGAATTAAATTGTAAAGTTGATAGCAAACAAGCGAAACAAGTGCACGGGCTCCTTGTTCCCAATTTCGTTTTAATCAAAAGGGAAATGATGGCTTAATTGCATGGCCTTAATCATGCTACCAGAAAGGAAAAGAAGTTTATGGATTTAAAAGCTGTTCGTCCTTTGCGTGACATCATCAGCTGCAACTCAACCAAAAGGGAAAAAAAATATTAAAAATTCCCTGCCCTTTACCAAACCGCAAGCTGTAGTTAATTACAGACTTAATTAATTTTTGCATATGGCAAGTGCAATTTTTTGGGGTAATTTGAATATATAATTAACTACAGAGAAAGTGAATGTTTTTTTAATGCTGAAAGGAGAGTCGAGAGGAAAAAACATCACGAGAACAAATTCTTCATAAAATGGTTTATTCTTATTTTTTTAATAATCCATATTTAGGAAGGTCAAAAGAACATAAAGGCAAATATAATAATAATAGAGTTGACAACATATCATCAACTTATGCTGTCTGTCGTTTAAAATTCAGGAGAATTGGAACTGAGTAAAACTTGGCACAAATTGTTATAAAATTGGGCTTTTTAGACAAAAAAAAAACGCTAATCATAATGAAGCAAATGGTATATAATCTAATTATTGCTTTTTTTGCCACACAAAAAAAGTTCACACACGAACAATACACGTTCGCATTCAAGTATATTTTACATTATTTTCAAAAAAAAATATCTGAAACAAAATACAAAAATAACGTTTTACATTTAGCTATAAATACAAAAAAGTAAAGTAAGATATCAATCGCTGCTTTAGACAGCTAACAATGCGTGTGTCGATATTTTGCTGTATTCAGAAGAGTCTACGTAAAAATTCTGCTTAGAAAACTGCATTACTATATGAATACTTAAGATATTAAGACTTTGATATGGCTTAGTTATGATCTAAATATCCTTCCCGATAGGCATTTCGTAGTGAAATACCTCTTCAATTGTGAACAATCATTTCTCTTGTCTAGTTTAGAACATTGATGGGTTAACCCTTTCACGACCAAGGGAAACATTTTTCCTATTTTAAAATTGGTGATTGTCGTATTTAATTATAACCTTATCTGAATTTTTTGTGCAGAATGTCAAAATAGAACGTATGCCGAACGCAATTACGTAAACGGGAACGTTTAGAAAACAAAAACAGGACGCATAATATATGTACTATGTGCAATGTCCATCTTTGCCTCACTACCAAAAGAAATTGCTTCGCCGAATATCATAATTAGCACATCATTTTGTACAGTAATTTTATTTCATAATTTTGTATTATTTTAGTTAACATTTTGTTCTAATAAACCAATAAATAAAAGACATTGCATAATAAGCCTAACTATAATTTGTGTTACCTCTATAGTCCATTGGAAAAATATTTCCCATAAAATTCCAAAAAAACTACACATTGTTATGTATTTTTCTTATGATTTTTATTTATTTTACGTCTAAACAAACTAAAATAAACAGTTACATACTAATATTTACTCTTAGAAACCTTATGGTCCTGAAAGGGTTAATTAGTTTATCTGCACTAATGTGCGTTGATTGGTTAGAATGTATATTACAACATCATCCTAATTATTATGGTTGGTGTTTACCGTCGTTACATTTCCAGTTGCTGATTGATCGCTGTTTTTTAACCAAATAAACCTGTCTTTTTCAAACTGTAATCACCACTGCTTTAGTTTTTGAACTGTAAAATGCACTTCTCGGGATAAAAAAAAAGAAGCAAAACAGCGACCACAATCTGCGTCACGAAAACAGAACGTCAAGAAAAACTTGCCGAAAATTTCGCGGTCATTTCTGGTTTTATGCATTTTTACAATAGACATTGCTTCGAACATCACAAGCAGACCTACAAGCAAACCTCCGTGTCACGTGACACGAAGGTTGCCAGATCACTCATTTCTAAAGAAATCGTTGCCAGATATTTTTTCTAAATTCTGTAATCAACCATAGTGTTCGGATATTTTTTTGAGCGACTGTAGGTGGTCATATTATTTTGATACTAGATCGTGTGGGCTCACTCACGGAAATATTAAGCGTGTGCAGTTACCGTTCACAGCAAACTGGAGCGTGTGCAGTAACTGCACACGCTCCAGTTTGCTGTGAACGGTAACTGGAGCGTGTACAGTTGCTGTACACGCTCCAGATATTTTTCCTTAATTCTGTAATCACGTGACACGAAGGTTGCCAGATCACTAATTTCTGAAAAAATCGTTGCCAGATATTTTTTCTAAATTCTGTAATCAACCATAGTGTTCGGATATTTTTTTGAGCGACTGTACTCATGGATGTCGGAAAATTTTCCTCGTGGGGGGGGAGGAAAAATATGTTTCAGATAGTGATAGTGGCGAAATATTTCCAGCTGGGAGGGCGGGCAAATTCAATGTTTCACGATAGAAATATTTCTGCAGAGTGCAGTTGCAAATAAGGAATCAAACAAGCAGGCGTCATAATGCAATTAAGCTTGCCCGAAAGCGAAATGAAAACGAACTTATTATTGAAAATACACTTAAAGGACAAGAGCCCGTCAGTTTAATACACCATAGAGGTGATCTATGAAGAAAGCGAGACTTCAGCAGACACAAAGACAACACAAAGCATCAATGCCTTATCTGGGGCTCGAACCCGGGTCCATTTGATCAACAGCCAGGCGACACAAATTATTTTTCGAGCAATATTTTCAGAGGGGGACAACTGCCCCTCTTCTTCTCCCCCCCTGCCCCGTCCATCGATGTAACTTGGATTGGATTGTTTTACCTCTGAGCGGCACTTTTTTGCACACCATGGGCTAAATGGCTAGGCCACAAGGACCCCGAAGGCTCAGAGAAGGTTGGGAGAGGGGACCCACTGGAACAGCTGTTGGGAGACAGATGATTGCCTCCACGTCAAGGCCATCCAGCGTGTTCTTTAACGTGCACAGGGTATGGCTCTCCCGCACACGGGGCCACGGCTTAACGTCCCATCCGACGGACGGTGGCCTTTCCAAGCCCATCGGTGTCCCCTACTGACCGTGGGCAGGGCGGGGAATTTTGCGGAGATAAATCTCAACGCTGACCCAGCTGGGACTCGAACCTGGGAACTACAGATTACGAGCCTGGCGCGCTACCGACTGAGCCATCCCCGCCCCTCGATGTAACTTGGAAATAACGTAATTTTACCATTGCAAAGCCAAAAACGGCAGAGGTTTTACTGTATTCGTGATTGCTGTGAGGTGAATGTTATGTTTAGGGGCAGTTCGGTTTTTTTTCGTCTTTTACCAGTGATCTTTTTCAAATTTCTTTCTGCAGCAACTCTCGTTGAATTGATTAAAGCCGTAAATCGCTGCTTTACAGGATTCAAATCTCCCCCCAAAATGTATTTCTTTCGAATTTCTTCTAAATTTTTATTTTTTAAATATTTAGCTACTGGGTTGTCTTTCTGCTGAGGTCTCGCCTTCCTCCCAGATCTTCTCTCTGGTCTGTCCAACTGACAGGCTCCTGTCAGACTTCTGTGTCAAGCAGCTGATTGAGGGGTTGGGTAGTTTTACCTCTCAATGGTACTTCTTTGCAGACAATGGGCAAAATGGCCAGGTCACAAAGACCCCGAGGCTCAGAGAAGGTTAGAAGTAGGGGACTCACTGGAACAACTATTGGGAGACAGATGGTAGCCTTCCGACAAGGCCATCCAGCGTGTTCTTTAACGTGCACAGGATATGGCTTTCCCTCACATGTGGCCACGATTTAACGTCCCATCCGATGATTGATGGATAATTTGTTATTCATTTATTAAACGTTGATAAAAAAAATATTTTATTTACCACTGGTTTGTATTTGCTTATTGACTGCTTTTTAATATTTTTGTTACCTTTTATTATATTTCGAAAAAAAAAATCAAACCTCCTGCAACATATTTTCAAAATGCGACACTGCATCTTGATGCATTGACGTTTTTCAAAATGTCAATATATAATATATATATTTACAAACCGTATATGACGTCGAAAACCAATATTACCAACCGTTATAACCGTCGAAAACAAGAAACTTTGGGAGCGTTTCTCTCGACAAATATGGTTTGAATCGAAAATCGTTTGAGAGCATTTTTTGCGACAGAAAATCGCACTTAGTTGAAGAGTTTTTTCAGCTAGCATACATAAATTTAAGCCTAAGGTATCTGTTGCGTTTTCTGTCTTTCCGAGAAATTAAAATTGAGCAGTAACGTCTGTAAGCTAAGAAATGCTATTTAATTCTAAATCACAAATATATTTTTTCAAATGTTTCAAATTAGAAAGAAAAAAAAGGAAGTAAAAGAATGGAGCTCGGAGTGAATTAATGGACTGGATCGAAAATTATTTGAGCAGCCATGAATTACTTTTAGTATAATTTCGAGACTGCCAGAAACTGCAGTAGATGTTCTATTCTTGAAGACCCCAGGGGAATATATTATCGTGAATAATTCAAACTACTGTACTTATAAATCATTTCTATTGAAATTCTGCATTTGCACAGATAAGGAACCAAAAGCATGAGCTAACGAAATAGCTCCCACCTCAAGAAGCTTTAAGCTTTTACCCTAATGGTGCAATTGTTACAATTGTAATACTATTGTCCCAGGGGCGGGGGTAGCTCAGTCGGTAGCGCGCCAGGATCGAAATCTGCAGTTCCCTGGTTCGAGTCCTACTTAGTTCAGTGTCGAGATTTAACTCCGCAAAATTCTCCGCCCTGTCCACGGTCAGTAAGGGACACCGATGGGCTTGGAAAGTCCGCCGTCCGTCGGATGGGATATAAAGCCTTGGCCCCGTGTGCGGGAGAGCCATACCCTGTGCACGTTAAAGAATACGCTGGATGGTCTTGAAGGGAGGCTACCATCTGTCTCCCAACAGCTGTTCCAGTGTATCCCCTCCCCCAACCTTCTATGAGCCCTCGGGGTCCTGTGACCTGGCCATTTAGCCCATGGTGTGCAAAAAAGCGCCGCTCAGAGGTAAAACAGCCCTAACCCAACTCTTGTCCCAGCACACTCGATTAGACTATTGAAGCAGTAAGACCTGATGAAGCACAATGACAGATCCTGAATGAATGCATCGCACACATTATTCAATCTATTAAAAGTTTATTAACGATTACAATAAATCGTGTGTTAAAATCAATAAGTGATATTTAATAGTTTAATTATTAATCACTAGTTATTAACAAAGAATTTTTTTCCAAAGTAAATTTATTGCGTAGTATCCTATTTTGCTACCTACCATATTACGCTCAATTATAAAATGGCCTTAATTTTCACTTTGATCACCTTTGAGATTTATCCCCCCCCCTTCTCTCATCTAGAAATGGGGAAGAGGGTGGGAATGCCGCCGTCCGTCGGATGGGACCTAAAGCCTTGGTTGAAGTAGTTATTCTCCGTGTACTACCTCGGATATAGCGTATGCATGGCCTTTTTTGAATGTTAACTAAGAAACAAGCATTTTTATAAACCATTTCTTTTAGTTACAATTGAATAATTCATTTGTTTAGGTTAGGGGTTCTCAACGTGGGGTACGAGGTAAAATTTATTGGGGTACGTCGTGAGAGCTCAAAAGTCGCTAGATATATATGATATATATATGATTTATTTCATTCCCATTGTTATACTATAAATATAGTTTTATCTACCTATACAAAGGGGTACGCCAGTTACATACACATTTCCAGGGGGTACGTGAAGCATAAAAGGTTGAAAACCACTGGTTTAGGTGCTAACGCATGTTTTTTGCTTTATTATTTGTCAAATCCAAATTTTAAAAATTTATTTTTGGCGCGAAGTGTATATCAAAATCAGAGCTGCTCATGTCATCAGCTGAGGGAGATGACGGCTAGCAGCAGTACTACAAAACCCATTGCAACGAGAACTATGCGCAGAGAATCGAAAATTTTGAAATTTGGGAACTATACTATGACATTGTGCTGATAATAATTTGGCCAGGCAGTGTATGTGAACTAGAGAGAGTTGGGTTGTTTTACCTCTGAGCGGCACTTTTTTGCACACCATGGGCTAAATGGCCAGGTCACATGGACCCCGAAGGCTCAGAGAAGGTTGGGGAAGAGGACCCACTGGAACAGCTGTTGGGAGACAGATGATAGCCTCCCGTCAAGGCCATCCAGCATGTTCTTTAACGTGCACAGGGTATGGCTCTCCCGCACACGGGGCTACGGCTTAACGTCCCATCCGACGGACGGCGGCCTTTCCAAGCCCATCGGTGTCCCCTACTGACCGTGGGCAAGGCGGGGAATATTGCGGAGATAAATCTCAACGCTGACCCAGCTGGGACTCGAACCTGGGAACTACAGATTACGAGCCTCGTGCGCTACCGACTGAGCCACCCCCGCCCCGAACTAGAGAGATTAATTCCATGAAAGAAGGCACCCGTCAGCCATGCTGTGGGTAGCCTTCCTTACACTTCATTTAGTTGTAAATTTAGTAATAAAATTTCAACTTATAGTAAGTGATCCGATCTCAACAAACTCGGCTTTCCATCGTAAGGTTTCTGCCAGCGAAAAAAAAAAATCACTTTCTGCCACCTGTAACACAATTGATTCGAATTTATGGAATAGCGAAATAACCTTTTTTTATTATTTCTTCTACTGCTTAATTCCCACTTTGAAATGAATTTCCGAATGGAGTTGGTTCGTTATAATGAAATCTGTTAAAATACTACGAATGTGAAGTTAATAGAAATTTTTCATTTACAATGAAAAAGTGATGCCAATGTTTTACAGTTCAGATATTTTTGTGCGTAAATTTTATTGTAATCGCATCATATTCCACTGCATCGTCCCGTTCTTAACGACAGCACACCTGGCTCGTAATCTGAAATTGCCAAATCTGAATTGAGATTCATCTCCGCTACCCCCCTAATTGTCCTCTGTGAGACAGGAGGCACCGTTGGGCTGAGAAAGGCTGCCGTCCATCGGATGGGGCATTTAAATGTAGCACCGTACGCAGGAGAGCCATATCCAGTGTAAGTTAAAAAATATGCCGAATGGCCTTGACGGGGAGGTTCCCATCTGCTTCTTAACATCTGTCCAGTGTGCCTCACCCCGAGACCTTTTATTCATAATTGACATATCGCCCCTCGTGAATATATGATGTTCATTTTCAAAGAAGAATGAAGTTTTTATTTTCCGCCTTTAGCACTAATAGTGGAAATTCGAACTAATGAATGATTGAAAAAATGCAAATTGCAGTAATTTTTTATTAGTGCATATAAAAGAGAAATATTATTTTTCCTTTCCCTCTTAATATACAAAAAAAGGTGTTCCCTGCCCACTCAAGGAAAGCAAACCATTGTTGTCATGGTAAACTTCTTCATCCTCATACTCCACCAACAAGATTTAACATTTCCAGCATAAAGAGGCTGTTGAGTGGTTTTACTTCTGAGAAGCGTCTTTATTTTTTGCACACAATGGGCTAAATGGCCAGGTCACAATGACCCCAAGGGCTCAGACAAGGTTGGGGAAAGGGAGCCCACTGGACATACAAACGTAAATAAATAATTATCGCTATTCGTTCAAGTTTTACAGTTTTCCAACTTTTTCCACCGTTAGAGGGCGTTCTTAAAGTTATAGATTTAGGAAAATGCGGATCGTAATATTTTATCAGCATCTGTCCAACCCGAAAATAATTTTTATCTAACAATAAAAGACATTGAACGTTTACAAACGACATAGTCAAATATTATCTCGCTTTTTGAAAGCGAGCTAAACATTTAGACTGATAAATTACTTATCGCTGGCTCTTCCTGAATAATCGAGATCGTACTGCATAGGTAGACACTGAAAGGGTGCGAAAAATAAGCAAATAAAGAGTCTAAAGTCAGTTTTTTCATTCCATTTGCATACCTTTGCTACCGGTATACATCATTAATTTAATCAATGTCGGACGATTAACAATAAAATAAGGGTTGGGTTGTTTTACCTCTGAGCGGCACTTTTTTGCACACCATGGGCTAAATGGCCAGATCACATGGACCCCGAAGGCTCAGAGAAGGTTGGGGGAGGGGACCCACTGCAACAGCTGTTGGGAGACAGATGGTAGCCTCCCGTCAAGGCCATCCAGCGTGTTCTTTAACGTGCACAGGGTATGGCTCTCCCGCACACGGGGCCACGGCTTAACGTCCCATCCGACGGACGGCGGTCTTTACAAGCCCATCGGTGTCTCTTACTGACCGTGGGAAGGGCGGGGAGTTTTGCGGAGATAAATCTCAACGCTGACCCAGCTGGGACTCGAACCTGCAATCAATATGAACCAAAGATTCTGATCAGTTGCTCAGAAAGCATCACCGTTAAACCTAAATGAAATCGTTAGCTAAACACAATTCAACCGGTAGTTTTAATTTTTAGATTTGGGTTGGGTTGTTTTACCTCTGAGCGGCACTTTTTTGCACACCATGGGCTAAATGGCCAGGTCACATGGACCCCGAAGGCTCAGAGAAGGTTGGGGGAGGGGACCCACTGGAACAGCTGTTGGGAAACAGATGGTAGTCTCCCGTCAAGGCCATCCAGCGTGTTCTTTAACGTGCACAGGGTATGGCTCTCCCACACACGGGGCCACGGCTTAACGTCCCATCCGACGGACGGCGGCCTTTCCAAGCCCATCGGTGTCCCCTACTGACCGTGGGCAGGGTGGGGAATTTTGCGGAGATAAATCTCAACGCTGACCCAGTTGGGACTCGAACCTTGGAACTACAGATTACGAGCCTGGCGCGCTACCGACTGAGCCACCCCCGCCCCGTTAATTTTTAGAGATTTATCTTCAAACTAAGATAGCTAACTTCGTTTAGAATTTTTTCCAAATACATGGTTATAATTTTCCAGTTTCTTGCATAGTAAATTTACTATTTTTAATTTTTCAGCTTAAAAAGTTTGATTTAGTTGGAATTCATATTTTAAAAACTTACATTAACTTTCTTCGTTTTAAAAAAAATAATTCTAGTGTCTCTTCGCTAATCAATGGGCTTTTGAAAGACAAATTCTTATTGCCACCAATTTTCTCATTAAAATTAGAATTTGAAAGAAATTAATTATTTCGTTTTTAAAAAAACATAACTAAATTAATTATTTCGTTTTTAAAAACCCATAACTAAATTAATTATTTCGTTCTTAAAAACCCATAACTAAATTAATTATTTCGTTTTTAAAAACCCATAACTAAATTAATTATTTCGTTTTTAAAAACCCATAACTAAATTAATTATTTCGTTCTTAAAAACCCATAACTAAATTAATTATTTCGTTCTTAAAAACCCATAACTAAATTAATTATTTCGTTTTTAAAAACCCATAACTAAATTAATTATTTCGTTTTTAAAAACCCATAACTAAATTAATTATTTCGTTCTTAAAAACCCATAACTAAATTAATTATTTCGTTCTTAAAAACCCATAACTAAATTAATTATTTCGTTTTTAAAAACCCATAACTAAATTAATTATTTCGTTTTTAAAAACCCATAACTAAATTAATTATTTCGTTCTTAAAAACCCATAACTAAATTAATTATTTCGTTCTTAAAAACCCATAACTAAATTAATTATTTCGTTTTTAAAAACCCATAACTAAATTAATTATTTCGTTTTTAAAAACCCATAACTAAATTAATTATTTCGTTTTTAAAAACCCATAACTAAATTAATTATTTCGTTTTTAAAAACCCATAACTAAATTAATTATTTCGTTCTTAAAAACCCATAACTAAATTAATTATTTCGTTCTTAAAAACCCATAACTAAATTAATTATTTCGTTTTTAAAAACCCATAACTAAATTAATTATTTCGTTTTTAAAAACCCATAACTAAATTAATTATTTCGTTTTTAAAAACCCATAACTAAATTAATTATTTCGTTCTTAAAAACCCATAACTAAATTAATTATTTCGTTCTTAAAAACCCATAACTAAATTAATTATTTCGTTTTTAAAAACCCATAACTAAATTAATTATTTCGTTTTTAAAAACCCATAACTAAATTAATTATTTCGTTTTTAAAAACCCATAACTAAATTAATTATTTCGTTTTTAAAAACCCATAACTAAATTAATTATTTCGTTTTTAAAAACCCATAACTAAATTAATTATTTCGTTCTTAAAAACCCATAACTAAATTAATTATTTCGTTCTTAAAAACCCATAACTAAATTAATTATTTCGTTTTTAAAAACCCATAACTAAATTAATTATTTCGTTCTTAAAAACCCATAACTAAATTAATTATTTCGTTTTTAAAAACCCATAACTAAATTAATTATTTCGTTTTTAAAAACCCATAACTAAATTAATTATTTCGTTTTTAAAAACCCATAACTAAATTAATTATTTCGTTCTTAAAAACCCATAACTAAATTAATTATTTCGTTTTTAAAAACCCATAACTAAATTAATTATTTCGTTTTTAAAAACCCATAACTAAATTAATTATTTCGTTTTTAAAAACCCATAACTAAATTAATTATTTCGTTTTTAAAAACCCAAAACTAAATTAATTATTTCGTTCTTAAAAACCCATAACTAAATTAATTATTTCGTTTTTAAAAACCCATAACTAAATTAATTATTTCGTTTTTAAAAACCCATAACTAAATTAATTATTTCGTTTTTAAAAACCCATAACTAAATTAATTATTTCGTTTTTAAAAACCCATAACTAAATTCAACGATAATTCTTTGATCTTCGGTTACTCTGGAAAACATTTTCAAATATCATTCAATAAAATGAATAAAAGTTTTAATTTAACTTTCTTTTCTATTTATATATTGATGCAAGTTTCAAGAATGATAATTAATTTTTGCAGCTTGATATGAAAAGTTTATCCCAGAGGAAATTTTAATTATGCAGCTGAGAAATTATTTAAACCTATTTCTAAAGAAGACTTTGAGAAAGAACATCGACCTTGCCTGCAATCTTCATTATCCTTATCTCTCCACGAATCTTGGCAGTGATATTCTTCCTACAAGGAGATTCATTAAAGTTTCGCAAAACCGCATAATTAATGCAAGTCCTGTAATATCTCCAAATACTTTAGTCAGAACGTTATTTAAAAATTATGTTGTCTGTAAATTAAGCGCGACTCTGCCATAAATTGCCAACCGTTTTCTCAAACTTTAATTAGTAAGCACTGTTTCGTAATTAATATTAAGCACTTTTGTCTGCTTTCGCAACAACAGAAATTCGGAACACATACTCACGAGTTTTCAAAATTTACGACTAGCGAAAACGCTTGCCTGTTGCTCTTAGAAGATGGACCCAGAGAAAGCGGGCTAACGTAAAAAACGTTTCCAAACTTTCAAGCGTCTTAAACAAAACTATTACCAACGAAGGAGGTGGCTCAGCAGCAAGCAAACTGGAGCGTGTGCGGTATAAAAACGTTAGTAACCTTAACCCGATTTCAGTGTGTCGTACCTTAAAGCGATATACAGAAATTTATGATAGCTGAATTTGAGAACCGCTGTGTATTTTGTTTTGCGAAGAAATGGTTTCCAAAAATTAACCAGCAATGAATCAAGGAATTGTGTCTAAAATAAGGACTTATATCCACTTAATAAAGTTGCTGCTCATCACGAAAAATCGCACCACAGATAACGATACGATTAATGGGGGGGGGAGTACAGTTGCAAATTTCCATTCCTCATACTATTTTTAAGCATTAAAATATATTATTAACCAATTAATATAGAGTACACCAACAGTTTTCAACCTTTATTTGGATAAGGTTGTATATTTTACCTCTGAGAGGCACTCTTCTGCACACAATGGGCTAAATGGCCAGGTTGGGTTGTTTTACCTCTGAGCGGCACTTTTTTGCACACCATGGGCTAAATGGCCAGGTCACAAGGACTCCGAAGGCTCAGAGAAGGTTTGGGGAGGGGACCCAGTGGAACAGCTGTTTGGAGACAGATGGTAGCCTCCCGTCAAGGCCATCCAGCGTATTCTTTAACGTGCACAGGGTATGGCTCTCCCGTACACGGGGCCACGGCATAACGTCCCATCCGACGGACGGCGGCCTTTCCAAGCCCATCGGTGTCTCTTACTGACCGTGGGCAGGGCGGGGAGTTTTGCGGAGATAAATCTCAACGCTGATCCAGCTGGGACTCGAACCTGGGAACTACAGATTACGAGCCTGGCGCGATACCGACTGAGCCCCCCCCCCGCCCCTAAATGTCCAGGTCACAAGGACTCAGATAAGATTAGGTGGTGATCCACTGGACACTGTTAGGAGACACTTGGAAGTCTCACGTCAAACGTGTTCTTTAACGTGCACAGGATATGGCTGTCCTGCACAAGGCTAACGAGTTAATTTCTCTTAAAGATGGCGGCCTTTGCAAGCTCATCGATGTCCCCTTTCTCACCGCGAGTAGACTGGGGGTTTAGCGGAGATAGATCTGAATGCTCGCGCAATTGGGACTCGAACCTGGGAACTGCAGATTACTGCAACCACTACCCCCATTTGACTAAGGAATCGTATAATTGTGAAATTCCAGCGAACCTCAAACTTAAAAACAAAGTGCATGTGCTCTAATGCACTACATTAAATACTGCATATTTGTAATTCATTATTGCAGATTGTACTTATCTACTATTTTACTTATTTTAGTAGCATTTTTTAGTATTTTGAGAGAAGTTTAAGGAAAGTTTTGCATTTGATAATATTTTCGAACGACCTAAAAATCGTGTGTAACCCAAAGGAGATTTGAAAACAACAGTAGTAAGTTTTCTTTGCTTAATGTTTACTAGAGCTAGAAGTTTTCTTTCTTGGGAATTAATTGTCCTAAGAGGAAATTACAGTGCAATGCGCATAAATAATTATTTTTAATGCATAAATAATTTTCTAAATTAGGGACTAATTTTGGTGATTCCGTACTACAGGCTATGGGTAGCATTTTTACAGGGGGAAGGAAAGGAGAGGGGGGTAGAAGGAAAAGAATCGATTTTGTCCGGAGGGAAAACAATGAATTCAATATTAAAAAAATTGTTCTTTTGTAAATTTTTGGGGAATGGGGGTTCATACTGCTCATTTTTGTTCTCCTTTTCCCAGAGGGGGCATCCATGCTCCGCAATGAGTCTCCCCCTACAGAATTCTGAAGAATCGATGTCAATGAATCACATACTTATTGATAAACATAATTTATTCTTTTTATACCATGGCTACTCAAAATCTGGCCAATTTAAAATGCAAATTTTCATTCTTTGAGCTCTAAATCGTTTTTGTGCTGAAGTGGTGAAAACTAATAAAAATTAAAACATTTAGTTTTTTCCGTTCTGGAAACTAATGTTTTTTTTTTTCGAAAAAGAAAACTTAAAATATTTTTAAATATATTCACATCCATAATTAAAAACTGCGCTTTGAGGAGGCATTCTTTTTTACCATTATTTAGTGAAATGTTCACTGTGAAATACCATAATGACCCTTTTATACATGGCTCACAAAATACAAAACTATTTCACCATATTCTTCTGCCAGATAACAAGATATTGGAACTTTCTTACAGATCATACTTTGATTACCATTTCTTTTTAAACGCAACCTTTCCTTTACGCCAATAAAATAAAAAAAGTAACCAAAAAGAAAACGCTTGCTGTACATAAAAGCTACATATAAACAAAATCTAAACCTATTACAGAGTTATTAGCCATTCGTATATTAGACAACTTGCTGAAAACATGCTACATACATATAACATCATTGTGGAAAAGCATATGTTACAGCCCACTAGAACAGCAGGCTACTTACATATATTGAAGCACACAGACAAAGTATATATGATCGCAATTTGTGATACACTCTTATCTTTTGAATGTCTTCCAAAGCTCTATTGACGCTGACGATTTCAAATTAAAGTTGATAGAAATATTTACTTGGCTTGCTAGCCCGTTGCACCAATAGTTATTCCACAAACACACAACTCTAAATTAAAGGCTGCCAGCGAACAAAAATATTAAACTCTTTAACAAACACTAAAAAACTATTCTGCTCACTTTTGTTTTCTACAAATTATAAACACCTAAATTCTCACTCACAAAGCTCTGTCACTAATGCGGTCATTATAGTCCTACGTATTAAAATACATCTTCAAAAGTCTGTCCATTGACTTTGTCTTTTACTACAAGCTACGTAGAAATCCATCCATTTATTACACGATCAAATAACTCCACAAATGAAAACATTCAAATCTTTTTCGTTGCTTCCTGCTCTTCAACCTTCAAAAGAATCAGTGATCAGCAATTTCTTCTTTCCAAAAGAGATCCAAATTATCTCAATTCACATGAGATCATTATATATATAAATGCTAAAATATCTGATGAACAGAATATTGTGTCTCTCACATTGATATTTTACCGGCATTTTTTCATACGTACGAAGGGGCTGATCACAATGTTCGTATCCAAGGCAAACATATCTTGACACAAAGTTTTTTTTTTATTTTCTGATGCTTTTAAAAAGCAAACATCAATTCTTAGTAATCCATATACATCACTAGCGTCATATTCGTGAAAAAAAAATCTTTTCAAGAGTTATTCCCAGTTTCTAAAACACTGACATTATTTTTTTTCATTGCTTTTGCTGTCCGTAATTAAAATTAAAAAACTGTTTAAACATAAATGTTTGGTACATCCTTAAGTATGAACATACAGTGAGTTTGTAATCAGGATGTACGTAGATATGATAATAAAATTGAGATTAGGATGCAGACAAAGTCAATTCTAATGAAGATGTAGTTGATTGCTAAGTATGAGTGTATGATAGAAGTGGTGAAGGGTGGTGCTTAGAGAATTCAAGGGCGAATTGGTGTAGTAAAATCCCTGTATAAAGATTTATCCTATTCCTCTAAGCTGCATAGACGTTCAATTTTTTCGAATTTGTATGAACTATAAACAAGATAAAGGATGGAAACGAATTTTAATGTTTGGCTCTGCTTGAGACGAAAATCTACCTGATAGCTGTGATTAACTAATCCATTTCCTCAATTAAAAAAACATTATTATATTGACATTAGGGATATTATATTTAGGGAAATTCAGAATGGGGATTTTAGAGCAAAACACCAAAGAATTGTTCATGCAAGACGAAAGAAATTCAAAATAAAATGAGAAAGTCATAAAGCTTACATCTAAATTATCGCGTACAATTTTGGCAATTAGCAATACCTTGATAAACTAGCAACTTCAGGGGATGAGTGCAGGAAAAATTTTGAAAAACTCAGCCTACTGACGACAAAAGGTTAATTGAAATAATAAACCGGAAGGCATAGCTACTTCACACTATGGAAATTTAAAAAATGTATTAAATGTTAGAAAATCGTGTTGAAAAATCGTGACGAAAATGGTGGTTCAGCCATCAAGATTTCAAAATGTAAAATGTGCGTAAATTTTGTTTCCTGAAATCTTCCATTCGCAGAAGCCTATTGATGTGCGTTTTAAAACGAAAGTCTGAAAATGGATTTCTTTAGTTGTTCCAAACATGGGAGAGTTGGGTTGTTTTACTTCTGAGCGGCACTTTTTTGCACATCATGGGCTAAATGGCCAGGTCACAAGGACCCCGAAGGCTGAGAAGAAGGTTGGGGGAGGGGACCCATTGGAACAGCTGTTAGGAGACAGATGGTAGCCTCCCGTCAAGGCCATCCAGCGTGTTCTTTAACGTGCACAGGGTATGTCTCTCCTGCACACGGGGCCACGGCTTAACGTCCCATCCGACGGACGGCGGTATTTCCAAGCCCATCGGTGTCCCCTACTGACCGTGGGCAGGGCGGGGAGTTTTGCGGAGATAAATCTCAACGCTGACCCAGCTGTGACTCGAACCTGGGAACTGCAGATTACGAGTTGGCGCGCTACCGACTGAGCCACTCCCGCCCTCATACATAGGAGGGAGAGTGGGAGGGAGCGGAGAATTTTATTCTGGTCGGCACTTTTTTGCCCACAATGTGCTAAACGACCAAGTCACAAAGATTACAAGTGCTCACAGCTGGCGTGGAAGAGGATCCTACGGACAGTTGTTTGGATGGGGGAGTTGAGTAGTTCATCGAAGTTATACCCTTTTGAAACATAGCTCTGTTGATCTGTTTTTACATAAGAAGGAAAAGTGATCGATAAGAGGTTTGGACCTCGAGAAAAATAAAGGGTGGTGAAGCCAGAAAAAAAAGTTGGGTTGGGTTGTTTTACCTCTGAGCTGCACTTTTTTGCACACCATGGGCTAAATGGCCAGGCCACAAGGACCCCGAAGGCTCAGAGAAGGTTGGGGGAGGGGACCCACTGGAACAGCTGTTGGGAGACAGATGGTAGCCTCCCGTCAAGGCCATCCAGTGTGTTCTTTAACGTGCACAGGGTATGGCTCTCCCGCACACGGGGCCACGGCTTAACGTCCCATCCGACGGACGGCGGCCTTTCCAAGGCCATCGGTGTCCCCTACTGACCGTGGGAAGGGCGGGGAATTTTGCGGAGATAAATCTCAACGCTGACCCAGCTGGGACTCGAACCTGGGAACTGCAGATTACGAGCCTGGCGCGCTACCGACTGAGCCCCCCCCCAAAAAAAGGGGGGTCAAAATGGAGAAATCCAGTATAAAACTTTTCTCTCTGTTTCATTGATCTTTAAAGCATTCACATTGAAACCCGTTCTTTTCATGCTGACATTAGATTGAGATTATTTACGTTCTAACTGCTAAAAAACATGCTCGGGATTCGAAAATTAATATTTAGGAATAATCTGTTTCAGTTTTTTATCAGTCAACTGAAATTGCGGAGGAGAGGAAATGAAGATAAAGGGATAATAATAGATTAGGGGCGATAAAATGAAGTAGGAAAATTACTCGATTAGAGGACAATGGTGAAAGCAACTAGATGATTAGGAATGTTAAGAGAATCTAGAGTAGTTCCCGATATGTTTGACTAACTTCAGAAACAGCGGCAAATTCAAAACATGTCCATTATGATAAATGCCTATGTTCATTTCACCCTTTTCATGCCTGAAATGAATTAAAAAATAAATACAAAACGCGTATTATGTGTAAGTACCCCCGCACCCCAGAACCAATTTAGGTATGTACCATGTCACTTCATAATTTGGCATTATTATGAATCCACTTATATACTGCTTATTATTCTAATTAAGTGCCCACGAGATGACCAAGTACTGCCTAAGAAGAATTGGGATGTTTTACCTATGAGCGACACTATTTTGCATACAATGGGCTAAATGGCCCCGAGGGCTCAGAGATGGGTGAGGAAAGGTTTGGGTTGGGTTGTTTTACCTCTGAGCGGCACTTTTTTGCACACCATGGGCTAAATGGCAGGTCACATGGACCCGAAGGCTCAGAGAAGGTTGGGGGTGGACCCACTGGAACAGCTGTTGGGAGACAGATGGTAGCCTCCCGTCAAGGCCATCCAGCGTGTTCTTTAACGTGCACAGGGTATGGCTCTCCCGCACACGGGGCCACTGCTTAATGTCCCATCCGACGGACGGTGGCCTTTACAAGCCCATCGGTGTCCCCTACTGACCGTGGGCAGGGCGGGGAATTTTTGCGGAGATAAATCTCAACGCTGACCCAGCTGGGACTCGAACCTGGGAACTACAGATTACGAGCCTGGCGCGCTACCGACTGAGCCACCCCCGCCCCTGTGAGGAAAGGGGACCTACTGGACAGTTGTTGGGAGACAGATGGTAGCCTCCCCGTAAAGGACATCCAGCCTGTTCTTTAACGTGCACATGGTGCCAAGGCTTAACGTCCCATCCGACGGACGGCGGCCTTTCCTAGTCCATCGATGTCCCCTACTGACCGATGGCAGGTCGGAGAGTTTTGCGGAGATAAATCTGAACGCTGACCGGTGAGACTCGAACCTGGGAACTTAGCCTGGTGCGCTGCCGACTGAGCCACCTCCACCCCACGTGTAAGAAGAGCCTATTCAGTTCAAACAGGTCGTTGATAAAAAATAAAGGTTCTAGAACTATTGGTTTTAAAATTAAAGAATGCCAAACTAATATCATGCACAAAGGAATCGGATTTGAATGATGCTACAAATTTTTTGTTTCCATTACGTACGTTTAGCTTTTAGAGAGTAACTTTAGAGATAAGATCTTCATAGAGGAACTACCAAACGACTGAATATTGATGTAGTTGCACGCATCATTTTTGAAAAATTACTATTTTGGGGGGCAGTGATGCAGAATTGCCGAAAATGTTCGATTAGAAAAATTAAATACCAGGAAAAAGAAAAGCGAGAGACATTGAAAGAAATATTAAAGCTACGTTATTTTAATTCTTGAAGCATTTTAGGAATTGTAAAAACGGAACTGTTACGCTGGATAGATAGATAGATGGGCTAAATTTTAAGAACGAATAAAGGAACATATCCTCGTTTTCAATCTCTCACTTCGGTTCACTTTCGGTGGATTTTGACCGTTTGGGGCGTTTTGAATACTGCGGACCACTTTTAAATCAAGGGTCACTAGGGGTTGTTTTGGGTCATTTCCGGGTCAGGGATTGGGTCACTTCCGATTTTCTATTGTGGGGTTGTGGGTCTTGATGAACTCTATCCTTTGGGCACTTCCGGTTCGTGGGGGTCAGTTTGGGTCACTTCCAGGTCAGTTTTATTCCTGTTTTGAGCCTTATCTTTAGGGCATTTTTGGGGTCATTAAACAGTCAGATATCTATTATAGAGTGACCATTGCTTTAATTCCCGAAATATAAAACATTAATAAGGGTGGCGAATTTTTTTTTAAAAGCAAATTAATTTGGGATTACTGATGTATGCTTTCACTGCACTGTCTATTGCACTGCAGAGAAACGGTTTAACGGCTGAACGGATCCTTTTTAAAACGTGTCGGCTGCCTTCCCATGTATTTCTGATCTTTTTTACTTTATGTATACGTGCTGGGGGGTAGGGGGAAGTTTTATTATTCTGAAACTGAGTCTTTTTTTACTACTAATTTTGACTGACAAGGGAAGCAGGTCCAGAATATCCAGAACAGAGTCCCGAATTTTGAACAACTGATCAGGGATAAAAAGGCTATGTTCAGAGCAACCGACACCTATATCTAGGTAGAAATTGTTTTTGACTTATTATGATTGCAAATATTTTGCAAAAAAAGGCATATTTGCTTTGTCAGAAAGGCTTAAATCTCCCTTAATCCTATTTACAGATCCCTTATAGCAGCACAACAGACAAAATAAAGCTCTTCTGCTTCAGCCGAATAATAAGTCTTAAAGTACCTCTTACAGCGATAGTCCGATACTCCAAGGCTCAAGAAAGAAGGTTACATCTCATGTCCACAACAAGAATTAACCCTCTCCCTCCAATGGATACATCTGATTATTAATCCGAATATTCTTCATTTCAATAATAACTTCAAAATGAAGACAAAATGTAGAATATCTGAGAAAGCAAATTGTGCGCTCTATAATTCTGCAAATGAATTCTAAATTAGTCAAGATAATATCACAAAAATGTGTAAAGGTAAGTTACACTAAAGTTTTCTAAACAGATAAGGTGTAATTGCTTATATGAATTGAAAAAATCATTTCGTTATGCACTTTAAAATGTTTAGTCAAAAATATTTGAAGAAATGAACCAGATTAAGTATATTGATTATTTGTTTTATAAGCAGCAAGCTCTTTTGCAATGAGGCACTGGTTGAACGAGCCTAATCTAAGTGTTTACTTTTCTAACACTTGGAGTTATGCTAAAAAAAATTCCAACTACTGCATCTAAAAACTTGCTGACTGAGTCGTACTCCTCCCTATAAAGTAAGCTAGACTGAATTTTAAAAAGCTTTTATTAACATTATAAAAAAAATAAAACCCATAGCCGCAATAAATGCTAAAAGCACACATTTAAAAGTACAGATAAATAAAAGAGCAAAAGAATCATACTCGAATTTTGCGATAAACTCCCACTTAAATTTCGCTAAGAAATTTTAATGACTTTTACATTAATTATTAATGTTTTCTGATGGTTATATCTGCTACGTTAAAAGATATTGTTCACCTTTTCTTCTTCAAATGTGAGTAGAAATCACTAAAATATATTTTGTCGCTTTGGGTTCCACTGCAAACAGGTTTGCGAAACATCAGTCAAGAATGTTCTATGTGAAGAGTGTGTATCATTAGTTCAATGAAGTCACAGTTAATGTCTTTACGTTTCACAGCAAGGA
Organism: Ryuthela nishihirai; assembly: GCA_038380435.1. Classification (NCBI taxonomy): domain Eukaryota; kingdom Metazoa; phylum Arthropoda; class Arachnida; order Araneae; family Heptathelidae; genus Ryuthela; species Ryuthela nishihirai. Next base: position 36,419,337 of record JAWZYU010000028.1, read on the forward strand.
CTCATTCTTCATTACAGTCTTAGACGCCAAAGACGTTTCGGTGTGGCAGGATTAGCGTTATTAACGTTATCAAATTTTCTGGTATCTTTAAACAAAACCATTACCAAGAAAGGAGTTGGTCCCACGGTACAGCCGCTCAAAAAATATCCGAACACTATGGTTGATTACAGAATTCAGAAAAAATATCTGGCAACGATTTTTTTAGAAATTAGTGATCTGGCAACCTTCTTGTCAGGTGACACGAAGGTTGCCAGATCACTAATTTCTAAAAAAATTGTTGCCATATATTTTTTCTGAATTCTGTAATCAACCATAGTGTTCGGATACTTTTTTGAGCGACTGTAGGTAGTCATATTATTTTGATACTAGATCGTGTGGGCTCACTCACGGAAATATTGAGCGTGTGCAGTTACCGTTCACAGCAAACTGGAGCGTGTGCAGTAACTGCACACGCTCCAGTTTGCTGTGAACGGTAACTGGAGCGTGTACAGTTGCTGTACAAGCTCCAGATATTTTTCCTGAATTCTGTATTCAACCATAGTGTTCGGATACTTTTTTGAGCGACTATACGTGCAGCTAGTTGCTGCATATCTTCGGCAAACTTGGATCTAGAAAAAGATACTGAGGGAAGGGGGAAATGACTGGATGGAACCGGAAAACAATTAGAGAGCAGGAGAGGGGAAGTAACTGGATCGACGTTCGAGTATAAAATTTTCCCTTCCTTCTCCGTGGTCTTTAAAAAAAAACTTTAAAAAAAATGTGTGTAATATTCGTTAATGCGTTTTCGCTTCCATTCCGGTTACTAACGTTCTTGAGGGGGGGGGGGGGGGGGTATGGACTCTTTCCCCCTAGATCAGGGTCTGCTCTCCAGTATACTGTGACGCCACTTCCGACGTTAGTAATGGCTTTGTTTCAAGATGCCAGAAGGTTTGAAGCCACCTCGGTTGCCAGTAACGGTTTCAAAGACGTCGAAAAATTTGGGAGCGTCAATAACACTAAACCAATTGTTGTTTGGCCGTCCCCTTCGATGCCATTCGGAAGATAATGTTCACATCTCTTAGAAGCCTTTGCGCTTCAGTGTTTATTCTCTCCTTCCGTCAACAGATGATAATGCGCTTCGATCCGCCACCACGGGCAAAGATAACTCTGGAAAGGCAAATTTTTCCACATGAGATCAGGCAAATAATCCGTGGCAGCGATCTCTCTCTCTTTCTCATCCCCGTCGACTAAGTTATGCAGAAAAAAAAAATCGAAGTCAGAAAACGCCGCACACACACACACAATTGCATAAGCCATCATTTACTCCGAAAAGCAGCAGACACACAGTCTCGATTCTCTCACACGATTTCGCGCAGCACCAGGAGAAACGACGTTACGCGTGAAAGTGCGAAACTCCGCCGCTCACCACAGCCAAGGTGCCGCTAGTTGGCGGATGGTGTTTCCGCTTGTTCTTCCGTGACCGGCCTGCCCTCCGCCGCCGTTCGGTGTACGGGGTCATGTTCGATGCATTTCCATCTCCAGTCACGGTCTCTGAGATGATCTGAGGATTTGAGCAGTCGATCTTCTTCATCATCCGAACGGCACCTTTGAAAGCGTTGGTGTTGCGCCACTCCATAATGAAGGTCGGAGTGAGTCCTTCACCGCTCAGAGTGCCCATGATGAGCAGGCGAGACTTCTTTCCTGCGTGGCGGGCCAGTTCCCCACAGCATGAGGTCATGTTGGCGTGTTGTAAGGTAGGCCGCCGCACCTCTTTACGGCTGACACCGTCCCGCAGTTTTAAGATCCTGGCTCGTTTGCAGGCCAGCTTGCTCTTCTGGAGTTTTCTAATTTTAGTCTTGATCACTGGAAAAAAACAAGATGAAAACCTTGATTAATGATTATTTTCTGTAATCATAGTAATAGTTATTTCTTAATAATAATAAACTTTATGTTCGTTCTTACGTGTGTGATTCAAACAAATGTGCCCCCCCCCCCTATAAAGTATCTGCTTGTTTGCAGAAGAAAAATAACATTCTATGAAAATATATGTAGTTTAGAAAAATGACATTGATTTTTTAAATGAGTCGATATGGGTGGGACCTACATTAACTGTGGTGAAAATTTATTTATCTGTCAATTACTCCGGTCAAATTTTATAACGCGACTGCTTCGGTGTTTGCCAAAATGATCCCATACACTTTTAGCTTTCACAGTCGTCAAATAATAAAACCTAGAAAGAGCGATCTAATGCATACACTTTTAGATTTCACAGTCCTAGAAAGAGCGATCTAATGTAAACTAGGTGAAAAGGGTGAGCAATATAAGCTAAGAGTGTCCTACTTTAAATATAGCGACTCATAAACCGAATTTGAAACATTTAAGCACCTGAAACAGTAGAAAACCTCTAAATCAGATGCACACAATTTTCTGATATTCAGACACTTAATCTCAACTACGTACTAGAAATGAAATTCAGCATCAAACAACAAGCAAAATAAATATTCTCCTGAGGATTTCATTGCTTCTACTGCAACATAATATATAAAAGCTTCGAAGTATTAAAAACGAACTTTATTTATATCTGACGTAGAAACAACAAAATCTTATGTAATTTTAATTTCAAAAGAAAAAAAACCTTATCACTTGAGCATTTAACTCAAAACTTTTAAGCTCTATGTAACACTAGAATCAAAATTGCATACCCTTAGACAGAGTTGGGTTGTTTTACCTCTGAGCGGCACTTTTTTGCACACCATGGGCTAAATGGCCAGGTCACATGGACCCCGAAGGCTCAGAGAAGGTTGGGGGAAGGGGTCCACTGGAACAGCTGTTGGGAGACAGATGGTAGCCTCCCGTCAAGGCCATCCAGCGTGTTCTTTAACGTGCACAGGGTATGGCTCTCCCGCACACGGGGCCACGGCTTAACGTCCCATCCGACGGACGGTGGCCTTTCCAAGCCCATCGGTGTCCCCTACTGACCGTGGGCAGGGCGGAGAATTTTGCGGAGATAAATCTCAACGCTGACCCAGCTGGGACTCGAACCTGGGAACTACAGATTACGAGCCTGGCGCGCTATCCGACTGAGCCCCCCCCCCCCCCCCCCCTTAGACAGAATCCCAGTAAATACACTATTTAAAACCAAAACTCTTAATCATTATTAATCCAAAGCAATATTCTGTCTTCAGTATAGAACATAAAAATCAAATCAAAACTTTAGCCTAACATGAAACACCATGAATTTCTTAAAATATACTTCTATCTAACATGAATAAATCCAAACAACTAACACCGTCAAGATATTAATCTTTTCATTAAACTTGGAATAATATTTAAAAAAAAAACACCTTAGATATATCACTTTTAGAAGAATTCGACATATACAACTTTGTGGATGGCAAACAGTTGTGTTGCTGAAGAATAATTTTGGAACACTAAGTATTTGTTAATCTTTTGCTACTGTTTAAAGAATGTGATTCAGTGAAGGGATTAAATTTTTGAAAAGAATTAAGCGAAGGGCACTCTCGAAAATCGAGCCTCCAAAAACAATTTGGCAATCATTTGTGGAGTTTGTCAAAGAATGTACAAGAGATACTAAGACAAACACACGAACTAAGTATGCATATAATTTTGTAATATTTTGGATATTTATTGGAATTTGTATTACATACGTTTTATATTTGTTTATAATTCATCAATGTAAATTGGCCGTCGAAAAACAAAAGTTTGCTATATTCCTAAGCTGCCTTAGGTCTCCTCTATTCATCATCATGCCTTGTCAGTATATCTCGAAAGACAAGTTGATCGTTAATTGGTTAGGATGAACGTTACTAATATGTGGAAGAAAATCCAGAATCGTTTCACTGTCTTGTATGTCAGCAAGTGTGGCCGTGTGTGTCATTCATCTTGCTACAGCCAATAGAAATGAAGATAACACACCATCTGTTCTGTCCATCAGAGGGATAAGAAAACTGGGCCACGACGCCGGTTGAGCTTTTGCTATTGCATCAATATCTTATGACACATGTGGGTTGGGTTGTTTAGGGCAGCAAGTTTTTCTCTCTCTCTCTGGGCAGCAAGTTTTTTTGCACACAATGGGCTACATACAAGGCCAGATCACAAAGTCCCCAATGGCTCAGAGAAGATTGGGGAAGGGAATCCACTGGATAACTGTCAGGAGATCGATGGAACCTCTCGTCAAAGCCATCCAGTGTAGGGCAGGATGGAAGTTGAATGGAGATAAATCTCAACTTTGACACAGTTGGGACTCGAACTTGAGAATGACAGTTTACGAGTCCGGTACGCTACCGGCTACTGCTACGCCCCGTCCCACATGTGTGGGATTTTTAGCTGCATTTTCTTTTCAACATGTCGTAAAACTTTTTTTTTTTAATCATGTCGGCTGGCATTGTGGACGTTGTATGGGGATCCTTTAGTACCAGCTGTAAAATATCAGATGTGTTTATCTAGGAGTCATAATTGATTGAACTTCATGAGCTCTAATATTTCACCAAACCCGTGTTGAAAACTTGCAATCTCATAAAAACAATATTATATTCATTAATTTATAAGTAGTGATTGTTTCGCCGCAAACCCCAGTTCTTCCCTCGCTGAGAAAAGGGACACCGATGGTTTGGAAAGCCAGCCCTTCTTCGGATAAGACATTAAGCCGTGTTCAGGGGATTGAATTGGATTATTTTACATCTGAGTGGCACTTTTTTTGCACACAATGGCCAGGTCACAAGGACCCCGAAGGCTCAGAGAAGGTTGGGGGAGGGGACCCACTGGAACAGCTGTTGGGAGACAGATGGTAGCCTCCTGTCAAGGCCATCCAGCATGTTCTTTAACGTGCACACGGGGCCATGGCTTAACGTCCCATCCGACGGACCGATAAAGGACACCGATGGCCTTTCCAAGCCCATCGGTGTCCCTTATTGACCGTGGGAGGGCGGGGAATTTTTCGTGTTCAGGGGAGACATACCCTTATGCACTTTAATGAACACGCTGGAGGGCTTGCCGGGAGGATAACTGTCTCCTAACAGCTGTCGTGAGTCCCCCTTTCTCCCCCAACCTTCTCTCCCTTGGGGTCCTTGTGACCTGGCTATTTAGTCCATTGCATACCCAAAAAGTGCCCCTCAGAGGTAAAACAAACAACTTAAGCAATTTTTTTCACCTTGCTATCAGCTGCTTAGAAAAACATTTGATTTCGTAATATAAACACTGACGGTTTCCTCTACGAGGTGAAACTGGATCTCCGTTGGCGTCACGCCCACCACTGTTAAGAGCAATAAGAAATAAAGTCTTCCTCGAACAGCTCACTTGCCTCGGAGAGCCTCGAGAGTGTCTTGTCAGCGAGAATCTCCATAGAAAAGAACTGCTTAGAGCTTGAAATGCACTTTCCCTTGGTTGCATTCACATAACTCAACGAAACGAAAGGAGACATCTTTGCTGTTCGCAGAAAGAGTGGCAGATGGATTGCCTCTGCCTTCCCAAACTTTAAGCTATTGATCAGAGGGAAGGCAAATCCGGTCGACAGCATCAACCGCGGACTCCTCTTCCATCGGAGAAGAGCAGGATTTGCCGTCATTCCTCACTGCTCAAAGTGGGTGACAGGCACTTCTTTTTTTAGCATTGGGTATTAGGATCCGTAACCTTTCGACTCAAGGGACGATTCGGGATGTCAATCATGGGATGGGGGATTTTAACCCCTTTGCTCCAATGCATCTTTTCATGGTATTCGAAAAAAAAAACACTCGAGCTAGATTTTGGTTAGTTGGAGCAATATTTCTTTAAAAAGCACTTCTTTCGTTCAGAAAGCACGTTTCTGTTAGAAGCGAAACCTGGTGAAGAAAAGGTCAACTAGAGGTTCTACTGACATTGTGCTGCCACCAAACATCAACATTTGTAGGCAATATGAGTTTTCAAACGGGTCCGATCAATCCTCTTATAACAGAAGGCCAAGTTGTGACTTCTCCATAGGCAGTCTCATGATGAATCACTGCATCGACTTTTCTATTTTATTATTATTATTACTACTAGGTTTTCTAGCAAATGTTGGGGGGGGGGGCTCAGTCGGTAGTGCACCAGACTCGTAATCTGTAGTTCCCAGGTTCGAGTCCCAGCTAGGTCAGCGTTGAGATTTATCTCCGCAAAATTCCTGCCCTGCCCACGGTCAGTAGGGGACACCGATGGGCTTGGAAAGGCCGCCGTCCGTCGGATGGGACGTTAAGCCGTGGCCCCGTGTGCGGGAGAGCCATACCCTGTGCACGTTAAAGAACACGCTGGATGGCCTTGACGGGAGGCTACCATCTGTCTCCCAACAGCTGTTACAGTGGGTCCTCTTCCCCAACCTTCTCTGAGCCTTCGGGGTCCTTGTGACCTGGCCATTTAGCCCATGGTGTGCAAAAAAATGCCGCTCAGAGGTAAAACAACCCAACCCTAGCAAATGTGTTAGAGAAGTCATTCATTAGCACCAAGATTTCCCTGGAGGAATGATTGGAAACAATCTAAACGCTGCAGTCTATTCCATGGAGATTTATTAATATCAGCAGGCATGTATATCGTGTAGGCATCGTTGAGTCATAAATGTTCTGAAAATACTAATACAAATAATTTTCCTACTAAATAAGGTATATTTATAAATTAGCATTACTGTAAAGATTAGCATGAAAGTACAGTAGTTGCAATAATAGAAATAAACGAGAATTGTCTAGATCGTAAGGTCAAGGTCTGGCAACCTTCGTGTCACGTGACACGAAGGTTGCCAGATCACTAATTTCTAAAAACATCGTTGCCAGATATTTTTCTGAATTCTGTAATCAACCATAGTGTTCGGATATTTTTTTTGAGCGACTGTAGGTGGTCATATTATTTTGATACTAGATCGTGTGGGCTCACTCACGGAAATATTGAGCGTGTGCAGTTACCGTTCACAGCAAACTGGAGCATGTACAGTTGCTGTACACGCTCCAGATATTTTTCCAGAATTCTGTAATCACGTGACACGAAGGTTGCCAGATCACTAATTTCTAAAAAATCGTTGCCAGATATTTTTTCTGAATTTTGTAATCAACCATAGTGTTCGGATACTTTTTTGAGCGACTGTACACACGAATCTGGAACTGCAGATTAGAAGCCTGGCTGGCTACCTGCTCAGCCGCCCCTCGAACCCTTTAATGACTTGCTCATCTCGCTAACCACTCGGTCACCAGGATTTAATATATTTTTTCAAGATAGAGCTATTTGATTTGGTATAGGTTTACTTTTGTATATTTTCGAAAATTCACTTTTCCTACTCTGGCATATAAACTGACAGGCTCCTGTCAGACCTCTGTGTCAAGCAGCTACTTGAGGGGGTATTTATTTATTTATTGTTTTTTGTTTTAGAAAGTGGAGGGGTGCAGTAGTTTCATTTGGACAGTTTCGTTTGATATACACTACAGGAAAAAAAATTGCAACACCTGGAAGGATTAATGCCATTTTATTGAAACGCAGGCAGCTGTTAGCATACACTGAGATGTGGCGATTGATTACATTATTAAAAAAAATATGGAAGATTACCACTTTACCTACCCGGTAAAGTGGTATAATTAGTATGGTGTTGAAACGCCCCGTGCAGCAATGCGTTCATGAACACGGCGGGGAAGGCTATCGTACAGCTCTGTAATGTCTTCTTGAGGGACAGAACGCCAAATAGTGCGAAGTCACTGTTCCATTTCAACAACACCCAAGAGGTCGGCGCCCCTCTTGAGTGTTGTTGGAGCTGTCGGTCCATCTTGTCCCATACGTTTCAGTAGGTGAAAGGTCTGGCGAGCGGCTGACCATGGTAGTACCTGAACATTTTGCTCGTATAGATATTGTAAACTAATGCTAGTTGTGTGGGGATGGGTGTTATCTTGCTGGTAAAAGGTTTCGTGCTGCTGAACAAATGGGACAGCCACTGGCTGCAAAATGTTGGTGACATATCGTTGGGCAGTTAGAGATCCTCTTATGATGACCGAGATGTCCGACTAATGGCACCCCACACCAAGACACCAGGTGCTGGAGCTGTGTGACGATGTCGTATGCACTGTGTGTCGTTCTTTTCCCCTGGATGACGGCGACGGCACGTTGTCTACCATCGTGCTGACAAAAAAAACGAGATTCGTCACTAAACACCAAGGTACTCCACTCTTGTTCGTTCCAGTTTTGTTTGAGGCGACGCCACTGAAGACATGCTTGCATGTAGCCAGATGTGAGAGGCAAACGCAGAGTCAGACGATAGGCTGAAAAACTGTAAAAGCCTGCTGTTTACATCCGCCTGTAGGTTGGGTTGTTTTACCTCTGAGCGGCACTTTTTTGCACACCATGGGCTAAATGGCCAGGTCACATGGACCCCGAAGGCTCAGAGAAGGTTGGGGGAGGGGACCCACTGGAAAAGCTGTTGGGAGACAGATGGTAGCCTCCGGTCAAGGCCATCCAGTGTATTCTTTAACGTGCACAGGGTATGGCTCTCCCACACACGGGTCCACGGCTTAACGTCCCATCCGACGGACGACGGCCTTTACCAAGCCCATCGGTGTCCCCTACTGACCGTGGGCAGGGCGGGGAATTTTGCGGAGATAAATCTCAACGCTGACCCAGCTGGGACTCGAACCTGGGAAGTACAGATTACGAGCCTGGCGCGCTACCGACTGAGCCACCCCCGCCCGTCTGTAAGTATTTGATGTGTTTGCTAAATCCTTCTTGAACCCACTGGCGCCATATGTGTACGATGGTGCTGGGATTGCGGCCAACAAGGTTGGCCACATCTCTGTACGACAAACCACCTTCTCAAACCTAATAATTTTCATGCATTGCCATATACTAAATTGTCTTCCTAAAGTTCGTCACATTTGCATAACTTCTTGCAAGTGTTGCATTTTTTATTTCCTGTAGTGTATATATTAGGACATGCTGTCAAATTCGGAGAAACTTGGAAAGGGAGATGAGAACTATGTTCTTTCATCAAAATGATGAACTTTTTTCACAAGAGTTTCAGAGGGAAGATAAGTTTACATGATCCCTCTTCAACTCATTGTCCATGGATGTACTTCGAAGCAGTTCGCACTTTTTTTCCGAGATGCACTTCGTTATTACCGTTTTTTTTTTTTTTTTGGGGGGGGGGGTTGTTTTTGAAACCTAAATTCATGCGTTTCAAAAATTATTTTGCATTTTTTACGATTTTGAAACATTTAGCAACTATTAAGCATTGATGCAAAATGTACCACTGATTTTTATTTACTCGTGGTTAGCACGCTTGGCTACTGATCTAAGGGACCTGGGGTTCGAGCCCCGGGTAAGGCATGGTTGTGTGTGTTGTTTTTCTGCTGAGGTCTTGCCATCCTCTCAGGCTTTCTACTGTGGCATATAAACTGACAGGCTCCTGTCAGACCTCTGTGGCAAGCAGCTGCTTGAGGGGGGGGGGATTTATTTTTTTTTATTTTATTATATATACTGTATACACGATAAAAAGGCAACGTATTCATGAAACGTTCTTCATTGAACGTATTGATTAATGTTTTGAAAAAAGAAAACTTTTCAAAATACACTGCTGTATTGAAGAGTTTTTTCGACTTGGAGGTGAAATTGAAATGCAAGAAAAGCTTTTTTGAACTTTTTACCATTTCAGTTTTCTTAACTCTACGAAGCATTACGAAATACATAGTGCTGCCATCTATTGGCCACTTACCAAAGTCAGCCCTGCAGTAATTGTCGATGATATTTTCGTATGTATCAGGTTGATTGCAAGCACTACAGGAAGGACTCTCTGCAACATAAAAAAACAGTTATAAGTTGTTTTTCTGTTTCAACGGAAACAAATAAACAGTGGCATATAGCTAAATATTTGTATATTTCAAACAACAGAAAGAGAAATTATTAACCTTGGACCACATTAAACTATAATGACGTAGGAACATCCAATTTTCATCTCACGAATAGGATTATTATAAAAGAAGTCCCATATATTTTGAAGTGTTATAGTTATTATTTAATTTTTAATTAAGTAACAAAAGTAGTTGTGTGTCCAAAATAACAAGAAACTTTGAGAGCTTCTTGACATGTCGGTTGGGTCGAGTTGTTTTACTTCTGAGCGGCACTTTTTTGCACACAATAGGCTAAATGGCCAGGTCACAAGGACCCCGAAGGCTCAGAGAAGGTTGGGGGAGGAAATACACTGGAACAGCTGTTGGGAGATAGATGACAACCACCCATTCAAGGTTCGAGTCCCAGCTGGGTCAGCGTTGAGATTTATCTCCGCAAAATTCCCCGCCCTGCCCACGGTTAGTAGGGGATACCGATGGGCTTGGAAAGGCCACCATCCATCGGTTGGGACGTTAAGCCGTGGCCCCGTGTGCGGGAGAGCCATACCCTGTGCACGTTAAAGAACACGCTGGATGGCCTTGACGGGAGGCTACCATCTGTCTCTCAACAGCTGTTCCAGTGGGTCCCCTCCCCCAACCTTCTCTGAGCCTTCGGAGTCCATGTGACCTGGCCATTTAGCCCATGGTGTGCAAGAAAGTGACGCTCAGAGGTAAAACAACCCAACAACCCAACCCACCTTTCTGTACACAATGGGCTAAATAGCCAGGTCACAAGGTCTCGGAGAAGTTTGGGGAAGGTCCTTCCTCTCTAAAAAAGGGGAAATATAAAATTCTTTGTTTCGCTATATTTCCTTAAGGTGAGGATGTGGGGACTGTGGTAGGCGCCTTCGGGTTCCTCCCTACCACTTTCATCACCCAATAAGGGAACGGAATTTTCCGAACGGTCGATCCCAACGAGTTATATCTCAAATTAAAGCTTGTGACGTCTACAATGCCATATGGCCTGCCCCAAATCACGTCCTTCCCCCCTCCCCCCAAAAAATAAATCTATCTAAATCAGTGGTTTTCAAAAAGGGAACGATCTCTACAAGTCGCAATGATAGCACGTGGTAGCAGTTCCGAAGATATATTTTTTTCTCTGACACTAAAAACACCTAAATTAAAAAATTTAAGCCATCTGTGGAGGTGGCCGATGGTTAGCGCGCCTGGTTAGTGATCAGTGGGACCTGGGTTCAGCCCCGGGTAAGTCATCGATGTTTGTGTTGAGTTTGTGTTCCTTACAGATCTTCTGTATAGCGTATTAAATGGCAGGCTGCTGTCTTTGTGGCAAGCAGCTGCTAGAGAGGGTACCTAATTTTTTTCATCAAAAAAATTTAAAAAACAAAATCATCCTCCCCACTAAAAAGCAAAAAAAAAAAAAACTAAAGCATACCAATGTGAAATAACTTGCTAAATTCCTATTCATTCTAAATGGCGCCGATTCACTTACTCAACAAAGAATTGCCGATACTTATCTTTCTTTGAAGTGAATACGAATAGAGAGAGGGATTTTACTATCTGTTTGGTTTAGTTTTATTTTTCAGTTTTTAGGGTACGGAATAGTGTTGAAACCCGGTTTTTAAAAACAGTTTTTTAAAATTTCCCCAAAAATCGAAAACAAAAAAATCGGTTTTTTAGATTGATTTTTTTTATTTGGTTACAGTAATGTTGAATTTTTTATAAATGCTTTTCATAGAAATAGAGAGGGGGAAATAAAAATATATGATAAAATGAACACATTAAGGTCATTCAAACAATGAACGAAAAATTACCACACACTTACATAGAGAGAGAAAGAATGAGTGAGAGAATGAATGACTATGTGAACAAGCATCATTTTATGAAATAGATTACAATGATAATAGTTTTATATTTTAAATATTAATTATAAATAACTGTGGCTTTGAAAATTATAATGCAGTAATTAAAACATGATAAAGAAATTGCAACTTTGAATACGTTACCTACTAAGTTGATTTGTGACAACTGGCAACTTCTCTTCAGTATAACATTTGCCTATCTGGCAACTGTCTTTAGTTTCATCATGTAAGCTGTCGTAGAGAGTAGTCAGTCGACTAATGAAACATATTTCGAAATGTTCAATATCGATTAGAAATTTTAAAATTTGGACATTTTTTAATTTAATAATCGAAATCCCCTTATAAATTTGTGGAATATGTCGAATAGATCTAAAATATGGGATTATTTTGTGCGTAAGACAAAAGAAAGTGCTGAATGCAAGAAATGCAACAAGACTGTAAAGTGTTGTGGAGGGTCAACTTTGAATTCGCACGTTAATAATGTTCATGGTATTAACATCAACGAAAGTGATTCTTCTGCATTCAAAAAGCAAAACACTTTAGGAGAATATATACAAAGAAAATCTATTGAAGAAGAAATTTTGAGACTTTCTAGTGCCGATGGATTGTTTTCATTGCATTGCTAATAGTAAATTTATTCAAGAGAGTTTACAGAAAACTAAATATCACAAGCCTCATCCAACATCCCATACTGGTGTAAGAAAGTTGTTGCTTGGTTTTTACGAGAAAAAGAAACAGGAGGTTATTGACCTTTTCAAGGAACAAGTGAGTAAAAGTATCCGTTTCTCATTGACTTTAGATGAGTACACTTCTTCACAAAATGTACGATACATGAATATAAATGTTCATAAGAGAGAGAGAATCAGCGTTGGTCTCTTGGCATGATTAAAATATCTAACTCTCTAAACTACACCAGAATTGTAGAGATAGTTAGAAAAAGATTAGAAGAGTTTAGGTTAGATTTTAATACCCATATTGTCGGATGTACGACTGATGGAGCAGCCGTAATTTTTAAATTTGGTAAGGAAATAACTTCAGTTCACCAACAGTGTATTGCGCATTGCATTTATTTAGCAGTTTCAGACCTTTTGTATTCCAAAACTACAGAGAGTGTCAATGAAGAAGTAACTGATGTTGACATTGAAGATGATGATGAAGACTTAAATAAAGATGAGTATGATGTTAATCAAGGCCTATATTTGGATCCCATGTTTGAGATAAATATTGACACAAATGAGGCACCGCGACTTAGTGCAGATTATTTGAGAGTAATTAAGAAAGTCAGAAAAATCTGCCGAATGTTTCACAAATCTCCTTTGAATAATGGCAGGCTTCAAGATTTCGTAAAAGAGGAATTCAATGGAGAAGAAAAGAAGCTTATCTTGGACTGCAAGACACGGTGGAATAGTCTCCTTTCTATGATTGAACGTTTTCTAAAGCTAAGGAACTGCATTCGTAAGGCTCTAGGAGCTTCAACAGAAAATGTCTTTGAGGAGGAATGGAATTTGTTAGATAACCTCGCTGAAACTCTTCGTCCACTTGAATTTGTTTCGAAGGTTCTATACTCTTAAGAAGCAACTTTACTTAAAGCTGCCATGCTTATGAAAATTTGTCTTAAGAAACTAGACAATAAGGAAAATCCTCTTGCTGCCAATCTCAAAGAATGCCGTATCAAACGCGATTCATCAAGGTTGGGTTGGGTTGTTTTACCTCTGAGCGGCACTTTTTTGCACACCATGGGCTAAATGGCCAGGTCACATGGACCCCGAAGGCTCAGAGAAGGTTGGGGGAGGGGACCCACTGGAACAGCTGTTGGGAGACAGATGGTAGCCTCCCGTCAAGGCCATCCAGCGTGTTCTTTAACGTGCACAGGGTATGGCTCTCCCGCACTCGGGGCCACGGCTTAACGTCCCATCCGACGGACGGCGGCCTTTCCAAGCCCAGCGGTGTCCCCTACTGACCGTGGGCAGGGAGGGGAATTTTGCGGAGATAAATCTCAACGCTGACCCAGCTGGGACTCGAACCTGGGAACTACAGATTACGAGCCTGGCGTGCTACCGACTGAGCCACCCCCGCCCCCTATTCATCAAGACTACAAAAGGAAGTCATTTCATTGTTCAGATATCTAACCAATCCAGAGGATTTTAAAAATGAATTGTCTGATTTATTCCCTTTATTACCCAGGCAAACAGTAAAGAGAATCGCAGAACATCGTTTCTTAGGCTTTTTCCTAATGAACGTCAAACCATCGAGGTAGGTGATAACGCAGAGTCAGAAGTGCAAGGTGCAGCTGGCATTGCTGAAACTAACGAAGATGACGACTTATTGCTCGAGTATTTGAGCGAAATGAATAAATTAGAAATGCTGCCTATGAAAGATTCCAGAGATTTTAATGTCAACAATGAATTTAAATACTTTGAATCCACATTAAAAAAGAGTAAAAATTTAGAACCTTTACACAATCTATTACTTACCGTTAAACCAACGAGTGTTGAATCAGAACGAGGCTTTTCAGCTGCGGGCTTCTTTTTTGTCTAAGCTTCGTTCAAGAATGACAGATAATACCCATAATGCCCTTTGTTTCCTAAGATGCCATTTTCAAAATAGCGATGAAATCTAAATTTAATTTTATATCTTTTCTTACAAAAAGAGTCTATTTTTTGTTTTCTCTGTAAATTTTTATTAAAATTTTTTATTTCAATGTTGTTTTTCATAATACAGAAAATTTTTATTTTATTCTTTATAATTTTTTAACAAAAAAGTTTAATTTTTGTTTTCTTATATATTTTTTTCAATTCTAAATTGTTTCAATGAATGGCTAAAATAAAATATGTCAATTATCAAACTTGTCATTTTCTTTTTCATATACATGTGCAGTATGTATATGCATATGAGCAGTATGCATATGAGTATGATGCAGCCTTTTTGCATTTTTTGACCAAAAAATAGGCGATAAGCTATGCTTGATAAGAGTTGATAAGTCGGTACCTTTCATTTTGGCTTTTAAAATTTACTATACTTTTTGGTCAAAACTGGCTAAAACCGATTTTTAAAAACAGATTCGATAAAAAACAGATCGATTAAAAACCGGTTTTTGAATTTTCGATTATTCTTTAACCCTAGTACGGAAGATGTATTTTTTAATTGATACTTTTTTCTGCAATATTTGTTTAATATTTAGAGTTATTGAAACTGAAACATGTATCAGCAGACTCTGCTGTTAATGTTCGCCCTGAAAACTTAGAAAAAGGGGAAAAAATTATACAATATTTACAAAAGCATCTAAAATTTCCTTTATTTTGCTGAAAGATTTGTTATAGCAATGATTATTTTTGCATTAACTTTTGAGGTAAATTCCTATGACAAGTGGGAGCGGGGGGCGCCCGTCGGTAGCGTGCCAGGCTCGTAATCTGCAGTTCCCAGGTTCGAGTCCCAGCTGGGTCAGCGTTGAGATTTATTTCCGCAAAATTTTCCGCCATGTCCACGGTCAGTAGGGAACACCGATGGGCTTGGAAAGGACGCCGTCCATCGGATGGGACATTAAGCAGTGGCCCCGTGTGCGGGAGAGCCATACCCTGTGCACGTTAAAGAACACGCTGGATGGCCTTGACGGGAGGCTACCATCTGTCTCCCAACAGCTGTTCCAGTGGGACCCTTCCCCTAACTTTCTCTAAGCCTTCGGGTTCCTTGTGACCTGGCCATTTAGCCCATGGTGTGCAAAAAAGTGCCGCTCAGAGGTAAAACAACCCAACCAATCTATGACAAGTACCGTCGAATGTGAAATATTTCAGCTTCAATAAATCCTTAAATATTAAACGAATATTGTCGGAAATCAATATTTTGAGGGATTTAAGTGAGATCTTCAATTCCAGTGACATTTCTTCTTAAAAAGTTTGTTTTCAAACTTAAACATATTTGAATGTGGTTTTCCATTTAAAAATAACACGAAGATGTCTAAACACTATAGGTACTAAACATTGCACATCGCTTTCTGTAAAAGAAGATTAACTGGAATTACTGAACAAGTACGTCTGATTATTGCAATTTCTTATAAAAATATTGAGCGATGCATAACGATCTAAATGCACTATTCATCTTTTTCTACGTCTATATAGAGAAATCGATGGGTTTTTGACTTCATCTGCAGCTTGGCTGTCTCATTTACTCGATTCTAGAAGTCGATTTCAATGTTCGTAATCCAACTGTTGCAGAGCGCGTCTCCGGTGTTCAACTTCCTCTCCGCTTCTGCCCCCCCCCCCTTTTACTGCCTCTAGCTCCATTTCAACAACAGCTGAATTGCTCGCCTTGAAGAAATTTGATTCGCAGGTATATCGGCTTATCTTTTTCAGTGCTTTATCGAAAACCGATAATTAATAATAAAACCTTCCCTGATAGCAGTAGCTTCCAAACGTCGATGCGAATTTCCTACATCATTATTTTTTTTTGCAAATTTCTTCCACTCTTTTTTTTTTCTTCCCATAACCTGCCTCTTATCATCCTGCTCTTACCTCTCATCTCGCACGCTTCATCCAGCATTGTTACGCGCCACGAGATATTTTTAGCTACAGCGTCAATAAATTTCTTTCGCAGATGCAATAACCACGTGTCTC
This sequence comes from Ryuthela nishihirai, assembly GCA_038380435.1. NCBI lineage: Eukaryota > Metazoa > Arthropoda > Arachnida > Araneae > Heptathelidae > Ryuthela > Ryuthela nishihirai. The sequence goes on from JAWZYU010000028.1 coordinate 36,435,624, forward strand.
TATTCCCACAGGAACAGTGGAAGAAATTACACAATTAATTCACCACTATCTGTTTCTGAAAGGGTTTGGCTGCAGTTAATTTACAAGTTATTTAATTACGGGGCTTTTTCCATTCTTCCTCCATCACAGATTCCATCCCTTCCCCCACCATCTTAAAGAAAACCTGGCCCACATCCAATAGTCACCTGAAAGCCAAGCCCCTTGCTTCAGCTTTTGAAACTAATAAATCTCTCCCATTGGCTTGTTCTCCTTGACAAACAGCAGCGATGTCTATTTGCGACGAAGAATTCTTCGCAAGAAATTTAATCAATGTCATTGTGAGCCTTATCACAGGTTCGCACATTCCGACTTTTTTTCTTCTTTCCATCCCACTCCTCTTTCCAAAGGGATCTCCCGCTCCCTGCCTCCACTCTTCGTTTCTTTTTAGCGGGTTTTTTTTTCTAGTCTCCCTTCTCTCGCTTCATTTGCAAAGCTTTCAGAGCATCATTATACCACTATTCTTCTAGATTGGACAACAGTGCAAAGTATTTGCGCACCATCTTTGCCTGTTTGAGCAAAAGAGGACTTATGTGTTGTTCAACTCTTTTCTTAGCGAGCATCTCGCTGTAATTGGGTTCTTTGGGCTCCTGCAATGGCGATCAGGAAAAACGTGGATCAGCATTTATTTACGGAAATAAATTGCTTTTTAGTGTTTTTCTTCTCTATGTGTCCCTCCATTTCTCCGTGCTTTTTTGCTGCTGACAATCTTTGGATGCTTAAAAAAATTTGGTAAAATTATTCATTCTAGAGTAATAGTAGAAAGATTTTAAAAACGATTCGTGCTTTTCACGAGTGCATTTGTACAGATCTGCTTGAATGTGTGCATTTGAACGAGACAGCCTAGAAAAATAATGAAACTAAAACAATCAAGTTGAGCTGATTTGTCGATAGCACGGATAATAAGTAAAGAGAAGCTTAAAACCCTTTTCTGGGGTAAATCAATCTCTGTGGTTTTTACTGATACACCTTCGCGTCTTTGATTACGGTCACACAGAAGGCGCTTTGAGCGATTTTGAATTAGGAATTTTTCCGACATCTTAAAACCATTATCAACAACGTAGGCAAACACTTTCAAAACTCACAGCAAAGTGGAGCGTGTGTAGTTCATATGACCCAGAAAAGTGGAGCGTGTGTAGTTCATACGCCCCAGGAAAGTGAAGCGTGTGTAGTTCATATGACACAGAAAAGTGGAGCGTGTGTAGTTCATACGCCCCAGCAAAGTGGAGCGTGTGTAGTTCATATGACCCAGCAAAGTGGAGCGTGTGTAGTTCGTATGACCCAGAAAGGTGGAGCGTGTGTAGTTCATACGCCCCAGCAAAGTGGAGCGTGTGTAGTTCATACGCCCCAGCAAAGTGGAGCGTGTGTAGTTCATATGACCCAGAAAGGTGGAGCGTGTGTAGTTCATACGCCCCAGCAAAGTGGAGCGTGTGTAGTTCGTATGACCCAGAAAGGTGGAGCGTGTGTAGTTCATACGCCCCAGCAAAGTGGAGCGTGTGTAGTTCGTATGACCCAGAAAGGTGGAGCGTGTGTAGTTCATACGCCCCAGCAAAGTGGAGCGTGTGTAGTTCATATGACCCAGAAAGGTGGAGCGTGTGTAGTTCATACGCCCCAGCAAAGTGGAGCGTGTGTAGTTCATATGACCCAGAAAGGTGGAGCGTGTGTAGTTCATACGCCCCAGCAAAGTGGAGCGTGTGTAGTTCGTATGACCCAGAAAGGTGGAGCGTGTGTAGTTCATACGCCCCAGCAAAGTGGAGCGTGTGTAGTTCGTATGACCCAGAAAGGTGGAGCGTGTGTAGTTCATACGCCCCAGCAAAGTGGAGCGTGTGTAGTTCATATGACCCAGAAAGGTGGAGCGTGTGTAGTTCATACGCCCCAGCAAAGTGGAGCATGTGTAGTTTATATACTCTAAGTTGTTTTTAATGCTCCCATTGTTGGTTTGAAAATGCCAGAAAATTTACTAATGTCAATGACGCTTAAACCCTCGAATCTCTATATGTGTGGCCATATCAGAATCTGCGCAGAAACTAATTGCTTTGTGGCACACCTACAACACCCCCCCCCACCCCCCGCGTGAGATCATATATCAAATCAAAAAATAATTTTAAAAAAATGGTAAGTCTCGTTATCAAATTTTTACTGAAACAAATTCCCAACTAAAAATAATATAAGCTAAGGCAGGATTGACTTTCCATTCATATGACACGGATATTCATAAGACAGATGTCACCGTCCGTCGGATGAGTCCTCTTCCCAAACCTCCTCTGAGCCCTCGGGTCTTTGTGACCTAGCCATTTAGCCCATTGTGTGCAAAAAAGTGCTTCTCATAGGTAAAACAACCCAACCTGTTCGGATAGGATGTTAAGCTGTGGAACTGTGTGCAGGATAGCCATACACTGAGTACATTAAAGAACACTCTGGCTGGTCTTGTGGATGGCTTCCATCCATCCAACAGTTATTCGGTGGATCCCCTACCTTTAACCTTTTCTGAACCTTTGGGGTCCTTCTGACCTGGCCATTTAGCCCATTGTTTGTTAAAAGTGCGGCTCAGATGTAAACCCCCCCCCCCCCCCCTCCTGGTTTGAAATAAAATATCTATTTTCTCATTAAAGATATCTTCCAAGGTGTGTACTTATAACAGATTGAGAAACAATATGGGAGAAGTCATTAAATCAGGGGTTCTTAACCAGGGGGTGAGTTAAAAGTTGTTGAGTTTTTTTTGAGGATTTAATTTTTTGAAAATTAAAAATGATCTAAACTCGAAACTGTCCCTCGTTTCCATTTTTTTTGTTTTGAACATTGACTTGCCATTTTCGTTGATTTTTTTTTTCATTGATAAAAAACAACAGCGTTCTCACTGATTTCTGATGCTTTTAATAAGTTTGTTAAAAATATGATGTACTTTTACTTTGCACCTAGCATTAATTACTAATATCATCAGGTTAATGATATCCCAAATAAAAAAAAAAATCCATCTTCTAAATGAAAAATATTTGGAACTATCAACATTTGAAAAATCTCTGAATATAATTCACCCCAAATCAAAAAAAAAGAGCACTGCGACAGGAAAGGGAAAGAAACAAACATATATCAAAGAAAGCCAAGGGCATCGATATTCCTAAAGAATTCCAGAATAGGTTTCAAAACTAGACTCACAAATAAACAAAAGTTTTCCCTTATTTTTCATCAATGCTCGGAGTGCAGGCCAGCTTCTTCTGCTTCTTCGCCATTCTGCTGAAAACTTCTGCACCCTTCCAATCGACTCCAATCCGAAACTAAATCAAATGTGACAAACCGAAGGAATGGTCTTTTCTTTTGGGCAAAAAGGGAGCTACGGATAGCATTTCCGGGAACGTAAACTCCGTCAGAGATAGGAGACGAAAAACGAAACGAATGACATCCCACCGGACACCCAGGCGATCAAGTGCCTCCCCCCCACCTCTTCCTATACTCCCCCTTCCCTAACATACACAAGTAGCAAAAGCCAACGGAGAGAGAGGCACTCATGCGACACGCAGTCTCGGCTGACGTTGACCGAAGTTACGCGACAAGATCGAACTCCGGAAGGCTTAAATCGACATGACTAAAAATAAAAATAAAAAACGAAGAGATGGGAGGGAAAAGTCGGATTTGCCATCACGTGCGGTGGATCGTAAGAGACAGGAGCACCGGGATCGTATCTATGGTTACACACAATCTTAGAACGTAACGACAGTTGTTGCGAAGGATGGATTTTTCAGAAGTAGATGGTTTCGCTCCCAAGATATCTGTGAGCATACCTTGATTTCTGACTTATTCATCTGAGTGGTTCAGTCACTTAAAGATTTATATATTTAAAGGCTTTCAGTGGAGTTATTTCTTTCGGGAAAGTGTTCGTCGATGTTTCGCGTAAGGTTCAATTGTTTTTTTTATGGTGCGAAACTAATAGACTCGTTTTCATGGTTTTATTATTATTATTATTATTGAAAGCTACTAAAGTTTCTTCTAAGTTTAAAAGAGAGAAACTTTCCCAGAAAGAGATACTGGGTTATAGTTTAAAATCAGGAATATTTTAACTAGTTACAGCAAAAGAAAAATTTTTATAAGAAATATAATTCCAAGTTTCACTGTATATAAAACTCCTGAAGGATGGGTTGTTTTACCTCTAAGCGGCCCTTTTTTTGCACAAAATGGGCTAAAAGGCCAGGTCACAAAGACTCCAAGGCTCAGAAAAAGTTTCGAGAAGGGGACCCACTGGACAGCTGTTGGGAGACGGATGGTAGCCTCCCGTCAAGGACATCCAGCGTGTTCTTTAACGTGCACAGAGTATGGCTCACCCGCATACAGGATCCACAGCTTGACCTCTCATCCGAGAGACGGTGGGCTTTCTAAGCCCATCAGCTGTCCCTTTCTTACCCAGAAAGGATGGAGGTTAGCGGAGATAAATCTCAGAGCTGGTACAGTCGGGACTCGAACCTGGGAACTGCAGATTACGAGTCTGGCTCGCTACCGACTGAGAAACCACTGCCCCATAAATCCCGAGGAGATTAAAAGGATTGTGCTGTGTTTTTTTTTTACCTCTGAGCGGTACACATTGAGATTAATAACCAGGTCACAAAGACTCAAAATGTAGAGGATGAGGATCCGTTGGACATCTGTAAGAAAACAAAGGTGAAAAAAAATATTCTGCTATTTGTAGAGAATATGTTACTAAAAAAAGTACTGGAAAGAGGGGCGGGGGTGGCTCAGTCAGTAGCGCGCCAGGCTCGTAATCTATAGTTCCCAGGTTCGAGTCCCAGATGGGTCAGCGTTGAGATTTATCTCCGCAAAATTCCCCGCCTTGCCCACGGTCAATAAGGGACACCGATGGGCTTGGAAAGGCTGCCGTCCGTAAGATGGGACGTTAAGCCGTGGTCCCGTATGCGGGAGAGCCATACCCTGTGCACGTTAAAGAACACGTTGGATGGCCTTGACGGGAGGCTACTATCTGTCTCCCAACAGCTGTTCCAGTGGGTCCCTTCCCCCAACCTTCTCTGAGCCTTCGGGGTCCATGTGACCTGGCCATTTAGCCCATGGTGTGCAAAAAAGTGCCGCTCAGAGGTAAAACAACAACAACTACTGGAAAGATTAAACTGTTATGGAGCATTTGATGTCGGCCATTTTCTGATTCAGTCTATGATTGCTACGTGTGTAATATTTTTTAAACATCCAATATTCAAGCGCTTTCTTTCGGAACTTCTGGAAACTTATCTTACATGTGACTGGCATTCGAATAGCCCCATGTCTCCTCTCCTTTTGTATCTCATTCGTCACTCGAGGTTTTTAATATCTGTTTTACATCGAATATCTACATAAATAACACACATAGTAACATTAATGTTGTTTTTCTCGTCTGCAGAGGTTTCTGGAACTTGATAAAAAACTCAATCCAAAGAGGCAACGACGTTTAAGACTTTCAGATCTATATCCCGATAGGAGCTTGAAAGCATTTCTCCTCCTGGCGGGTAAATGAAAGAAATTTCGTACAAAATCCAAAAAAAAAACACACACACACAGTTTACACAGCGAAGCATTTGCGGAAGAAGAACGGGTTGCAACTGCTCTTGGGAAACAAACAACTTGATAAATGTTCCGGAGTAAATAAGGGGAAAAAAAACGACAACAACGAAAAATCGAATCCAATTCCGCTAGTTCTGACTAATATTGAGGATTTTTTTTTTTTTCAGGAAGCGTGGAAGAGTTGAAAAAGAAAAAGGATTTACTATGAGATGGTATTTGAAGATGCAGGTAATGGTTTTTTTTTATCATCCTTTCTGCTCTTAAAATTGCTCCGCATCGGATGATCAAGGCAAACATCTGAGGGAGAAGGGAGGGGGGGGGGGCGTAGCAATGTCATCCCGTGATGCCTTTGAAGCGCTCAACAGATGCTGGAAAACTAAATAACCGAAATCTTGAATCTGTTCTAAGCACGGATTCTATTGCATTTACGGAAAGTAAAAAAATTTGGCATCAGAACTCAAAATAATAACACATAGGTTTACTAACGTTGACATTTAATGCTATTCACTTTATTTTGTCCTTTCGAGCGGTGCTTTTGTGCATATAATGGGCTAAATGGCCAGGTCACAAGGACCCTTAAGGCTCTGAGAAGATTTGGGGGGGGGGGAGGTGAACCACTGGACAGTTGTTAGGAGACAGATGATAGTCTCCTTTTAAGCCATCCAATGTGTTCTTTAATGTGCACAGAGTGGCTCTCCTGCCCACGGGCCACAGCTTAACATCCCATCCGACGGACGGCGACCTTTCCAAGCCCATCGGTATCCCCTATTGACCGAGGGCAGGGCGGGGAATTTTGTGGAGATAAATCTCAATGCTATCCCAGGAGGGACTCGAACCTGGAAACTGCAGATTAGGAGCCTGAAGCGCTACTGGCTGAGCCACCACCGTCTCCCATTATTAAAATGTAGCAATGGGAGTTGAAAATAGACATTATGAAATACCCATCTGAAGATTAAATTTTCGTAATAGAATTAAATAAATTTGTTCAGATAAAATAGTTGACACCATTGAAATCTTCACAATGTTAGCGTAACCTTCAAACGGGGCTGGTGTGGCTCAGTCGGTAGCGCGCCAGGCTCGTAATCTGTAGTTCCCAGGTTCGAGTCCCAGCTGGGTCAGCGTTGAGAATTATCTCCGAAAAATTCCCCACCCTGCCCACGGTCAGTAGGGGACACCGATGGGCTTGGAAAGGCCACCGTCCGTCGGATGGGACGTTAAGCCGTGGCCCCGTGTCCTGTGCACGTTGAAGAACACGCTGGATGGCCTTGACGGGAGGCTACCATCTGTCTCCCAACAGCTGTTCCAGTGGGTCCCCTCCCCCAACCTTCTCTGAGCCTTCGGGGTCCATGTGACCTGGCCATTTAGCCCATGGTGTGCAAAAAAGTGCCGCTCAGAGGTAAAACAACCCAACCCGTAACCTTCAAAGTAAAATAGCAACGCTTCATTTTTGCTGTTGATGAAGAAGTGATTTTATTTTCCGCAACAACTTCAATGTGTAAAATTCAGAAAACTCAAAAACAATGAGAACGATGGTAAACAGATCAAATAGCTCAGAGCACAACAAACTCCTTGAAGACACAAAAGCCTTGATTTGAAAAAAAAAAAAGTTTAAAGAACAGCTCTTGTCTCTCTTAAAGACACATTAGTTAAAATGGTGCACGATTTAAATGGTTCTCTTTTGTAAAACACTTCATAAAGAAGAGCTTTTAAAAAACTGAGGGAACAGATGTATCTGTGGGGGGAAAAAAGGATAATGGCAAAACAATTGAAATTACACACAATTGCACAAAGCACGTAATTGCTCTTTTGATGTAACTCAAAAAAAAATAACGATTTAATCGTAAAAATTTAAACAAAGCCATTTCAGCATTGAAACCATTTTGAAAGCAAGCTCCCTGTGCTGAACTTTCGGCTCTAAAATCCATACATTAGGAGAGATTTAACCAATTGGATATAGGGTTATTTTGGTAGTAGTTTATTTCGAATGCCAGTGAGTTTTGAAATTATAAACTATGGATTGAGAGGAGTGTTACGATTGATACGTGTAGAACCTATTCAGATAATCCATGGTTGGTTATTACAAATCAGAGGGTGAACTTGATCATTCGCAGGTATTATTGAGTGTTTTTTTTTGCTACTTAGGGAGAGGTTGGGTTGTTTTACCTCTGAGCGGCACTTTTTTTGCACACCATGGGCTAAATGGCCAGGTCACATGGACCCCGAAGGCTCAGAGAAGGTTGGGGGAGGGAACCCACTGGAACAGCTGTTGAGAGACAGATGGTAGTCTCCCGTCAAGGCCATCCAGCGTGTTCTTTAACGTGCACAGGGTATGGCTCTCTCGCACACGGGCCACGGCTTAACGTCCCATCCGACGGACGGCGGCCTTTCCAAGCCCAGCGGTGTCCCCTACTGACCGTGGGCAGGGCGGGGAATTTTGCGGAGCTTAGGGAGAGGCAAAAGGGTTTGAGATAACAAATGAAGAATTAGGAGAAAAAATGTAATATATAAATTTCGATTTTATTACTTAAGGGTGCAGAAAAGGTAATTTTGTTAAGAATTGTACCAACACTGCAATCGTACAGACAGGATCCAAAGATCTTTAAGAATGCTAGTAACCGGAATGGAGGTAAGAAAACATTAAACATAGCTATCTTACAAGCCGCTTTCAAAATTTTTTAAAATTTTTTTCGAGATTTTAAAAAATTAAAAAAATTTTCGAAATTTTTTAAAAGATCACTAAAACGGAGAGAAAAATTTTAAACTGGAACAGCGATCAAATCACTTTTCCCCATCTAGATCAGAGCGTGCATCCGTATACGTTATCCCAGTTCACTCAATTTTTCAAATACACTACATACGCCGCCAATGAGAATCACAATCGTCGCAGTGCCAGAATTTGGGGAAAGATTCTAGGAAACTGAAAATTCTACCTAAGTCTTGTGAGAGTCAGTCCTAAAATGAACGTGTATGGGACGAATTGAAATGTCGAGTAGAGGTATGTAAAAGGACCCATGATAGTCATATTGAATACTTGTAATCATTTTATGTATGAAAAAACGGAAGTTTAAATAATCGGCAAGCGAAACAGCTAGTAATCGGTATGTTGTCAATAATCCACAAATGACGTCCTAGGTACAGTCGCTCAAAAAAGTATCCGAACGCTATGGTTGATTCCAGAATTCAGAAAAATATCTGGCAACGATTTTCTTAGAAATTAGTGATCTGGCAAAATTCGTGTCACGTGACACGAAGGTTGCCAGATCACTAACCTTCGTGTCACGTGACACAAAGGTTGCCAGATCACTGATTTCCAAAAAAAAAAATCGTTCCCAGATATTTTTTTCTGAATTCTGGAATCAACCACAGCGTTCGGATACTTTTTTGAGCGATGGAACGAAATCATCCTCTTAATATTTTGATATTTTTATAGTTCAGATATTTTTTTCTTCATTGTGATACATTTTAATGCCAATAATATGTATGTGCAGTAAAGATGAGTTTGAGCTCAATATTTTGAACCCGAGGCCTAATCCTAATTCATTTGTACAGCACTTTATGAGCCCGAAATAATTCATAAATTAACGAGACTGAGAGCAATTACAGAGAAAAAAATTATGACACAATAAAAAATTATGCATGCGCTAGAATCATCTCTTTCAATTATCATGATTACATACTATTTCAAACTTTAAAATGATTACATAACAACATTCAAATCATAATGCCTATGACAATAAAAAAAATTAGTTATGCTATTAATGTTTTAATTTGCACAGGGAAATAACTGCACACGCAAGCGTTATTTTACTGAGCCGCATAAACATTTTCTTTTCCATTATTATTTATAGGACAAAAAATTGCTTCGTTTTACGTCTTTTTGGTATGCTGCGAACTTCAACAAGCCTCATTACGGCTTATTCCTCAGACACCCTGCTGGGCGATTTTGGCGATTTTCCGCAAACATTGCGGTAACGAGAATATGAGCTATTTTCTAATTCCACACTTCATTGATTCATATCCTCTGGGACTTTATTTTTGGATAGCTTTTTTTTTTTATAGTGCAGTCGGTGGATTCATATAAAATGTAAATTTCTTTTAGATTTTTTTTTTTGCAATTAGATCGAAATATACCTGGTGATTACAAATAAATGTAATGATTTTAAATATTTATTATACAAAGAATATATAAATAAAATATCAAAGACAGTTGTTATTAAGTTCTGTTTCCTCCCGCTACTAATGTGGCGGGAGTGGCTCAGTCGGTAGCGCGCCAGGCTCGTAATCTGGGTTCGAGTCCCAGGTTCGAGTCCCAGCTGGATCAGCGTTGAGATTTATCTCCGCAAAATTCCCCCGCCGTTCCCACGGTCAGTAGGGGACACCGATGGGCTTGGAAAGGCCGCCGTCCGTCGGATGGGACGTTAAGCCGTGGCCTCGTGTGCGGGAGAGCCATACCCTGTGCACGTTAAAGAACACGCTGGATGGCCTTGACGGCAGGCTACCATCTGTCTCCCAACAGCTGTTCCAGTGGGTCCCCTCCCCCAACCTTCTCTGAGCCTTCGGGGTCCTTGTGACCTGGCCATTTAGCCCATGGTGTGCAAAAAAGTGCCGCTCAGAGGTAAAACAATCCAATCCTCCCGCTACTCCACTAATGAGCTGTTTCGCTTGCCGATTATTTAAACTTCCGTTTTTTCATACATAAAATGATTTCAAGTATTCAATATGACTATCATGGGTCCTTTTACATACCTCTATTCGAAATTTCAATTCGTCCCATACACGTTCATTTTAGGACTGACTCTCACAAGAACTTAGGTAGAATTTTCAGTTTCCTAGAATCTTTCCCCAAATTCTGGCACTGCGACGATTGACTGTGTGCCAATAAACGTGAAAGGTTGATTCATCAGAGAAGCCTCCTCACTAGGCAGCAAGATTTGGAAATTACAGGAAAAACTCACTCTTTTGCTGGCATAGGCTTTTTATATAAGGAATTGTTAAAATCATTACATTAATTTGTAATCACATCGTACGTTCACTTCTGTTGATTTCATTTACAAAGTAACTTTGGGCCTCATTTTTGGGAGCGTTTTTTTTGGACATGCTGCCTTGTGAACAACGTTAATATGAGTTAGGTTGTATTGTTTTACCTCTGAGCAGCACATTTTTGAGCACCATGGGCTAAATGGCTAGGCCACAACCCCGAAAGCTCAGAGAAGGTTAATATAATAATAATAATTTATTTCATGCAGGGGGCCAAGGTACAGGTAATTTTGGATATTAATATAATACGTTCAAGTGGCTTGATGCCCCAGGGGGGGGGACCCACTGAACCGCTGTTAGGAGACAGATGGTAGCCTCACGTCAAGGCATTCAGCGTATTCTTTAACGTGCACATGGTATGACTCTTCCACACACGAGGCCACGGCTTAGCGTCCCATCCGACGGACGGCGGCCTTCAGCAAACCCATACGGGTTATCTACTGACAGTGGGCAGGGCGGGGAATTTTGCGGAGATTAATCTCTACGCTGATACAGCTGGGACTCGAACCTGGGAACTGCAGATTACGAGCCTAGCGAGCTATCGACTGAGCCACCCCCGCCTCCAACATTAATATGCTAAGTTTCTAAAAATAATTTGCATTTCACTTGCTTAATGTATTTAAGGTAGTGAACGTTCTGACGTCCGCATACCGTAGAAGAAATGCATGCATTTTCTTATCGGTGCTCTCGCCCATTTCAAATACGCCTATGATTATTATGACGATGATTCTACATAACTGCCATTTAGAACTTGCTACTATTTTTTTGTTCACCTAGATAAATGCTACACAGGAAGCGATTTGTCATTATTTCTCAGACTGCTGCAGTGGCACACACTTCAATTTACTGTGAGGCTACCTCCGTTGTTGATAATGGCTTTGTTTTAAGAAGCAAGAAAATTTCGTAATAGGTTGGGTTGTTTAACCTCTGAGCGGCACTTTTTTGCACACCATGGGCTAAATGGCCAGGTCACATGGACCCCGAAGGCTCAGAGAAGGTTGGGGGAGGGGACCCACTGGAACAGCTGTTGGGAGACAGATGGTAGCCTCCCGTCAAGGCCATCTAGCGTGTTCTTTAACGTGCACAGGGTATGGCTCTCTCGCACACGGGGCCACGGCTTAACGTCCCATCCGACGGACGGCGGCCTATTCCAAGCCCATCGGTGTCACCTACTGACCGTGGGAAGGGCGGGGAGTTTTTGCGGTGATAAACCTCAACGCTGACCCAGCTGGGACTCGAACCTGGGAACTAGCAGATTACGAGCCTGGCGCGCTACGAACTGAGCCACCCCCGCCTAAATTTCGTAATGTTAACGACGCTAAAGCGCTTAAATCGCTTTCTATGTAACCGTATTTTCATACACCTAATAATTTACAAGTTCGCTTTAATTTCACGCCTTCGCAGTTTTTATCCTCTAAAGGCCAGCAATCGGTGCAAACTTAACCGCTTTGAAAAGCGCCGTGCTTTAACGGTTACGCCGAACGTCAATCGAATTTTGAATAAAAAGCGAACGCTTCATTTTGCCGTTGTGATAAAGAAAAAAATACAACAAACCTTTTTCTAAAGCAAGCAAAGTCAAACGATAATGAATTAAGATTACCGGTAATTAGCTGTCGGTTACGGTTATGTAGTCTGAAAACACACAGAGGGTAGAAAAACCGTTTGGTTTCTTGGCAATACTTTAAATTGAAAACTCGACGCGTAATCTCTTATTTCTCATCTGTCGTTTCTCGTACGACGGTTTCTTCTTTCCTGCCGGGCGCCCCCCCTCCCCCCAAAGTCGTCACGGTTTTGTCCATTAAAGAAGCCAATTTATCATTAACGATAGGAGCGTTCGAAGATAAAACGAAGAACCCTACGACCAAAGCAGAGAGAGAGAGATCGACAAAAAACAGAGGCACTGTGTGTTCTCTGCCATTCCAATTACAGGCAGTGACTCGAATTAGTAAAGCGAACACGAAAAACCTGTTCGAAAACTATAGAACGATGTTGATTAAGATGTGATCATCGTTTCGAGGCCCAGCAGACAAAAAAAAAATGTTGCCATGTCTCGCACCTTCTTATTTTGCGAAGAATTAATATTAAGCTCTGTCTCCTCCGACTACTCCCCTAATGAGTTGTTTTGCTTGCCGATTATTTAAACCTGCAGCTTTTTTTTTTTTTTTCGTTTTTCTTCTTGCTCCGTTCTGATCTTGCTCTTCCCAAACTCACGCATCTTAATTGCTTGAAAAGAGCACCAAAGAGAACAAAGACGCTTTTTACGTGCGCTAGCAAGAACAGTAATTAAAGAAGAAGTTACCTTCTGGGAAACTAATCACACGAGTATCGAGACTACCTCTCATCGCATCTCTTCGGCTTTCTCGCGCATCTCTTTCTCTGCTTCCATTCATCCCAATCGATGACGTGAATCGAAACTTCTTCTTTCCAGCTAGAAAGAGAGGAATGGTTCCCATCACTCCCACACGTCACTTCGCCACTCCACCATCACCATGAAAAGCGGCACGTACCGCCAGAGGCTGCGAGTACGTGCTCCGCTAAATTTGTAATGTGGTTGGCTTTGTAAAGCGCGTGGCACGTTGTAAATGTTTAATGCACGGTCTGGTCTGTTGTGTCACGTGTAACATGTGCATCGTTTGGTTGCAGTTAATGAGGAGAGTTCGGACGAGTTTTTTTATTCGAAATCGGTCTCCAATTGGAGGTTAAGTGGACCCAAGCCATCCGGGGATAATCACGACAAGATCTCGACATTGAGATGGAGAATAATAGCTTTACAGTGTTAAGAGTTTTGACGTTTTTGATGAGAGTTATTAGAACGGAGAGTAATCTTTTATAAAAAACGTATGAAGTGGTACAAGTTTGAAAGTTCTTAAAATAAAAGTAGGCTTTAAGTTCAAGTCAGCCTCACTTTTAATCTACTAAAGTAGTTCTCAAATTTTCAAATCCTTGGAAAGAATCTAAAATACCTTGTCGCTGTTTGGAATCGTATAAAATACCACATATGTATTTGAGGGACGAGGGTGGCTCAGTCGGTAGCGCGCCAAGCTCGTAATCTGCAGTCCCGCCTCTGCCAGCTTAGAGATTTATCTCGGCAAAGCTCCCCGCTTTGCCCTCGATCAGCAGGAGATACCGATGAGCTTGGAAAGGCTGCCGTCCATCGGATGGGATGTTAAGCTGTAGCCCGTGTGCGGGGCAGCCATATCCTGAACACATTAAAGAACACGTTAGATGGTCTAGACGGAAGACTGCCATCTGTATCCTAACAGTTGTCCAGTGAGTCCCCATCGCCCTAACTTATATGAGCCCTCAGGGTCCTTGCGAGCTGAGGGGCGGGGGTGGCTCAGTCGGTAGCGCGCCAGGCTCGTAATCTGCTAGTTCCCAGGTTCGAGTCCCAGCTGGGTCAGCGTTGAGATTTATCTCCGCAAAATTCCCCGCCTTGCCCACGGTCAGTAGGGGACACCGATGGGCTTGGAAAAGCCGCCGTCCGTCGGATGGGACGTTAAGCCGTGGCCCCGTGTGTGGGAGAGCCATACCCTGTGCACGTTAAAGAACACGCTGGATGGCCTTGACGGGAGGCTACCATCTGTCTCCCAACAGCTGTTCCAGTGGGTCCCCTCCCCCAACCTTCTCTGATCCTTTGGGGTTCATGTGACCTGGCCATTTAGCCCATTTTGTGCAAAAAAGTGCCGCTCAGAGGTAAAACAACCCAACCCAACCCTTGCGAGCTGACCATTTAGTGCATTGCGTGAAAAAAAAAGTGCCACTCAGAGGTAAAACTCAACCCTGAATATGGGTTGGGTTGTTTTACCTCTGAGCGGCACGTTTTTTTAACACCATGGGCTAAACGGCCAGGCCACATGGATCCCGAAGGCTCAGACAAGTTTGAGGGAGGGGGCCCACTGGAACAGCTGTTGGGAGACAGATGGTAGCCTCCCGTCAAGGCCAAAGTAACATCTTATATGATCCTTTTATGTAAGAAATGTGACTGAATATAATTCAAAGATCTCAAATCAAATCTATTTCAGCCTCGATTTCATATTTAGAGTTAAGGAAATTGGAATATTTAACAGCAAAATTACCAGTTAAAATAATTCCTGTGAAGAGATAATAAACAAGAAAGTAAATGACCATTATATTAAACTTTAATACACTAACACGTCTAAGAGTATTTTTTAGCAATTCGCGTAATCATTATGTCAATTTTCGGCAGTTTTTTAATTTATTTTTCTGGAGAAAGAGCTAATTTGCCAAATTTTTAGCTTCCGTAACTGTTTAAATACTCAATGCATATTGTTGGAAATTGAGATTGAAATAGATTTGATAATTATAGCCTTTAAATTATCTTCAGTAACATTTTTTTTTTCATAAAAAGTTTAAGAAGTTACTTAGTTTTATATCTGAGTTGCTACTGACATAACATGGAACTGTACCTAATAAAAAAAGATTCAAATGGAATTGAGTTTTTTTTTATCTTCAATCACATTTTTTTCCTCATAAGAAGTTTATTTTGGAAATTACCGAACTTCGATTGATATGAGATTGTAGCTTAACATTGGTACACCAATGAGTTTATACCTTAATACCTTAATTCCCAGTGGTACCTTTTTTCTGAACTCTACTGTTACTGATTGCCGTCCCGTGGCCGAGTGGTTAGCGCGCTTCGCTACTGATCTACGGGACCTGGGTTCGAGCCCCGGGTAAGGCATAGATGTTCGTGTTGTTTTTCTGCTGAGGTCCTGCCATCCTCTCAGTCCTTCTACTCTGGCATATAAACCGACAGGCTCCTGTCAGACCTCTGTGGCAAGCAGCTGCTTGAGGGGGTATTTATTTTTATTTATTTATTTTACTGTTACTGCGAGCCTTGGCGATTTGAGACCTGATAATTTAGCCCGTTGTGGAGTGAAAAAATCTCTCTAAAGTATAAAACAACCCAATTCATCTTCTTTTGACATCTGAGCACTGGTCTTAATATCGCATTCTTGTCCGAAATAAGAATGTTGCAAAATTCCACTCGAAATAAAGTAATATGACAAGAGCTTTCTATAAATCAATCCTCCATATGTCTTTTGTTATCGATTGGTCTGCCTTTCCTTCCTCTTGGGAGGGTGAGTCGTCTGCTTTTCCTCTCTGATTAACTGCCAAATGCAAACAAAAAGTAAGCGCACTCAGATTCATCAATCAGTTTTCCTGCAAGGAGTTCATTTCAGATCACCAATGCGGATTTCAACTGACTGAGACACTGAAGCAAAGAAACCTGTTTCAGAAGAGAAACTGCAAAAGTTAGATTGTTTTACCTCTGAGAGACATTTTTGCACATAACGGTCTAAACGACCAGG
Source organism: Ryuthela nishihirai (assembly GCA_038380435.1). NCBI lineage: Eukaryota > Metazoa > Arthropoda > Arachnida > Araneae > Heptathelidae > Ryuthela > Ryuthela nishihirai. The sequence continues at coordinate 36,451,568 of JAWZYU010000028.1, forward strand.
TCACAAGAAACCCAAGGTCTCGGAGTTGGGTACGTGAAGAGGACTCATCAACGCTGGAGCAGTTGGGACTCGAACCTGGGAACTGCAGATTAGATCCTGGAACGCTACCGACTGAGCCAACTCCCCAAACAGAGAATTGAAGTAGATTATGGAAAAGATTGGCGCGTTAGATTTATTTACATTTTGCATTTTTTAAAACTTAAATTTCTGATGCATTTAAATGCCTCATATATTTTAATAATAATAATAAAAATATTTGAAAAAAGAACAACAGTTTTATCGCAATGTTTACAAAAATATGAATTTAAACATTCAACAAAGCTTTTGCAGTGTAATCACGGAGGCCCACGTGTCTACCTACCAGGCACTTTCGCAGTACCACTGCACACAAATAAAAAAGCGAATTTTTTTAATTCTTGGAGGTTGTTTTCGTTGAATTAATGCTAATTAGCAAATTATATGCACCAAAGGAGGAAAGAAAGGTGAAAATTCAAGCCCAAATTATTATTTCTGAATGTTTACGTTAAGAAGCTTTAAAGTAATTAGCATTTCGTGACTCTTTTTTTAACTCTGGGGAGAAAAACGGAAACATCTGACATGTTTGCATTTGTCTTCAAAGTAAATGTTCCCACTTGATGCATCTTCGTTTCTCCCCCTTTAAGGCAACAGTTAAATTTATTTCTTTTGTTAATTAAGAAAGCCCCCCCCCCCCAAACAAACACAAAATAATTTTCACAATCTCATCTCTTTAGAAACTTTTGCCATTGGGTTTATGTTCCCTTGGCGCGTGTGTGGAGTATGTTTGCGAGGTTTGAATTGCTTTTCAGCGCGCGATTGTTTGCAACGTGGTTTCTTCTTCATGCCTTGTTCCAGAAATGTGTACTTCACTTGATTAACCTCCGAGCGGTTCCTTTGTATACGCATAATGAGCTAAATGGCCAGGACCTCAAGGACTGTCTGGGGCGGGGGTGGCTCAGTCGGTAGCGCGCCAGGCTCGTAATCTGTAGTTCCCAGGTTCGAGTCCCAGCTGGGTCAGCGTTGAGATTTATCTCCGCAAAATTTCCCCGCCTTGCCCACGGTCAGTAGGGGACACCGCTGGGCTTGAAAAGGCCGCCGTCCGTCGGATGGGACGTTAAGCCGTGGCCCCGTGTGCGGGAGAGCCATACCCTGTGCACGTTAAAGAACACGCTGGATGGCCTTGACGGGAGGCTACCATCTGTCTCCCAACAGCTGTTCCAGTGGGTCCCCTCCCCCAACCTTCTCTGAGCCTTTGGGGTCCATGTGACCTGGCCATTTAGCCCATGGTGTGCAAAAAAGTGCCGTTCAGAGGTAAAACAACCCAACGTTAAAGAACACGCTGGATGGCCTTGACGGGAGGCTACCATCTGTCTCCCAACAGCTGTTCCAGTGGGTCCCCTCCCCCAACCTTCTCTGAGCCTTCGGGGCCCTTGTGACCTGGCCATTTAGCCCATGGTGTGCAAAAAAAGTGCCGCTTCAGAGGTAAAACAATCCAATCCTCAAGGACTGAATAGCAAAGAACAACCGACAGCTGTTAGACACATGAAACCTTTTGTCAAGTCCTCCTGTTGTGCCAGAGTTTACATTTCGTCGCTGATCTCTGTTTTGCTTTCAGTGAGCAATGTTGCCAACCTAGCTTTTAAAAAAAGTTTTTAAAGCTACAACTGGTTTTTTTAGAAGCTTAGACGCTTGGCTACTGATCTAAGGGACCTGGGTTCGAGCCCCGGATTAGGCATGGATGTGTGTGTCGTTTTTCTGCTGAGGTCCTGCTATCCTCTCAGATCTCCTACTGTGGCATATAAACTGACAGGCTCCTGTCAGACCTCTGTGGCAAGCAGCTGCTTGAGGGGGTATTTATTATTTTTTTTTTTATTAGACAGCTTCTAAAAAAAACTAGTTATAGCTTTAAAAAATTTTTGCTCATGGCTTGAAATTTGGCTTTTCCTTAACCCCAAAAGTGCTTTTTCATTTCTGCGTTTTAAAAACCACTTTTATAACGATTGAAATTTAATGTAAGTAAAATTTTAAAATCCATTCCAATAACTGTTTTCCAATAACCTATTCCTTTTATATATGCAGCGTTTGATTAAAACGAAACGCTGCCGCCAATCCCATAAGTTGTTAACCACGACTAAAAACAGCCAGGCCATCAAAGGAGGGACGATGGCCTCTAGCCATAATTTAATAAAGCACGAGTCCATAACCGTGTCTTCTCCCCCATTATTTCAGTTCATGAGATAGCTCATCATAATCTTTTTTCATAAATATAACGCAACCTACCTGCGTCTTTAGGCTACTGTTTTAGAAGACTGACAATGGTTGGGTTGTTTTACCTCTGAGCGGCACTTTTTTGCACACCATGGGCTAAATGGCCAGGTCACATGGACCCCTAAGGCTCAGAGAAGGTTGGGGGAGGGGACCCACTGGAACAGCTGTTGGGAGACAGATGGCAGCCTCCCGTCAAGGCCATCCAGCGTGTTCTTTAACGTGCACAGGGTATGTCTCCCCGCACACGGGGCCACGGCTTAACGTCCCATCCGACGGACGGTGGCCTTTCCAAGCCCATCGGTGTTCCCTACTGACCGTGGGCAAGGCGGGGAATTTTGCGGAGATAAATCTCAACGCTGACCCAGCTGGGACTCGAATCTGGGAACTACCGATTAAGAGCCTGGCGCGCTACCGACTAAGCCACCCCCGCCCCCCACTGACAATGATAATATGGATTAACACTATCAGTATATATTCAGCTGATATCGAGATGCCTCAAGTCTAAATTTACTTAAAACACTTTCTAGTTTTGCTCTGATTCTCCTTGTGCTTTCATGGAATAATGTCGAAGTGGAATGGATCGTTAGCCAAATGAATCTAATCAAAAAATAAGATCCGAAATGGAATGAGCACTAAAACGGTGAAATCTATTTTAACTGTTCAATCAAGTCTTAGGCAACGAAAGAAAAGCTGTAGCGATTATGAAATCCGCAGACTATATAAGCTGCATAAGATTGATACTGTGGATTACTTATGTTTACCCAGCGGAGCATGGACAAGGGCCTCCACAAGTGCCTACCACCTCAGACACTTTCTCCAAACTTCGAAGTCCCAGTGCAGATCTATAGGAATTCCTCGTCATCCCCTGAAGGTACTGATGATTCAGCAAGTTATTCTTACATTGAATGTCATATAGCTATATCGAAACAAGTTGTACAGTCGCGGAAAAATATCTGGAGCGTGTACAGCAACTGTACACGTTCCAGTTACCGTTCACAGCAAACTGGAGCGTGTGCAGTTACTGCACACGCTCCAGTTTGCTGTGAACGGTAACTGCACACGCTCAATTTTTCCGTGAGTGAGCCCATACGATCTAGTATCAAAATAATATGACCACCTACAGTCGCTCAGAAAAGTATCCGAACACTATGGTTGATTACAGAATTCAGAAAAAATATCTGGCAACGATGTTTTTTAGAAATTAGTGATCTGGCAACCTTCGTGACCTGAATTCTCTAATCAACCATAGTGTTCGGTTATTTTTTTGAGCCACTGTACCATCTGTCTACTAACAGCTGTTTAGTGGGTCCCCTCCCCACAACCTTCTGTGACACTCGGGGTCCTTGTGACGTGGACATTTAGCCTATTGTGTTCAAAATAAGTGTCGCTCGGAAGTAAAACAATCCAACCCCGCCGCGTGACTTTTGGATCAACGTGTAATTAATAAAAAAAATAAATAAAATAAAATATATATATATAATAGAATAATATATATAGAATAAATAAAATATAATAAATAAATACCCCCTCAAGCAGCTGCTTGCCACAGAGGTCTGACAGGAGCCTGTCAGTTTATAAGCCAAAGTAGAAGATCCGAGAGGATGGCAGGACCTCAACAGAAAAACGACACACACATCCATGCCTTATCGGGGGCTCGAACCCAGGTCCCTTAGATCAGTAGCCAAGCGTGCTAACCACTCGGCCACGGGACGGCTCTTAACAGAATAAAACTTATTTATTTTTCCTTACCGCATTTTCACGAGAGTACCTTCATCGAAAGGTAAGGAGAAAAGCTTTTTGTTTTCTCATTAAAAACCGAAATGCAATTTACAACCCGAATCAAGGGGAAAATGCAAACGCAGCTTTCTGTGTTTTTGGCATTTCATTTCTTGTAGGCAGCTCTTCTTCTTTCTCATGAAGCTCCATCCGTTGACGAAACGATTTCCATTTTTATTTCCAGAGCAAAATTAAAAAAAGGGGGAAGACTGAGAGAGCGAAAGAATCAAGCCACAGCTGGCGATGCGACACGCCGTGTAACGACTACCTCCGAACCCAGTGCACAAAGAAGAAAGGCATCCAAAAATCTACTCTCACTCCCAATAGTGCACTGCGCTCACTACCCTCGAACCGATATTGAACAAAGCGGAAGTGATGCATTTGGGGAATTCAGCTTCTTGCATTCCACGCGGTGAGAGCCGATGGCTGGGCCACATTCACTGCCACTTGCGCTTCCATTTCTCTTTCATTTCCGTCTGCCCGCCACCGCTACCATTGCACCCCACACTCTCATCCCACGTTTGCAGCCGGGCCAAGTGTTGCTAAAATTGGCTGCTGAGAGAAGGTGAACAGAGTCAGTTTCTACCTGGAAGTTGTATTTTTCTGAGTGATGAGCTCCAATAGCGTATTGAAAATATTGAGCAAAGGGTTGGGTTGTTTTACCCCTGAGCGGCACTTTTTTGCACACCATGGGCTAAATGGCCAGGTCACAAGGACCCCGAAGGCTCAGAGAAGGTTGGGGGAGGGGACCCACTGGAACAGCTGTTGGGAGACAGATGGTAGCCTGCCGTCAAGGCCATCCAGCGTGTTCTTTAACGTGCACAGGGTATGGCTCTCCCGCACACGGGGCCACGGCTTAACGTCCCATCCGACGGACGGCGGCCTTTCCAAGCCCATCGGTGTCCCCTACTGACCGTGGGCAGGGCGGAGAATTTTGCGGAGATAAATCTCAACGCTGACCCAGCTGGGACTCGAACCTGGGAACTACAGATTACGAGCCTGGCGCGCTACCGACTGAGCCACCCCCGCCCCAAAATATAGGCCTACTCAATATAAAGCAAGAGTTATGCATTGCCTGCTAATCTCATAGGCTGAGCAAAGGGGCTTTAATCTTTCAGTACATTTGCATGAGGTGTAAGTAGGCATGTGGACGCGATGAGGTGTTGGCTCTGTTAATCCTCTAAAATATTTTCTAAATTAAAGATTTAAGAGGAATATTTTTCTAATATGAGCCAAGCGATGTATATGGATGTGGTATAGTAAAGGGGCATCAGATACCATGATTATCAGGTATCACTCTCTGTGATGTACAGTCACTCAAAAAAGCATCCGAACGCTATGGTTGATTACAGAACTAAGAAAAAAATATCTGGCAACGATTTTTTTTAGAAATTAGTGATCTGGCAACCTTCGTGTACTGTACATGAATTGCTTTGGAGACATAATGAGAAAATGTCAACACTGGTACAGCTAGCCGTAGGTTGGGTTGTTTTACCTCTGAGCTGCACTTTTTGGCACACCATGGAACCTGAAGGCTCAGAGAAGGTTGGGGTGAGGGAACCCACTGGAACAGCTGTTGGGAGACAGATAAGTCAAGGCTATCCAGCGTGGCTATCCTCCCGTCAAGGCTATCCAGCGTGTTCTTTAACGTGCACAGGGTATGGCTCTCCCGCACACGGGGCCACGGCTTAACGTCCCATCCGACGGACGGTGGCCTTTCCAAGCCCATCGGTGTCCCCTACTGACCGTGGGCAGGGCGGGGAATTTTGCGGAGATAAATCCCAACGCTGACCCAGCTGGGACTCGAACCTGGGAACTACAGATTACGAGCCTAGCGCGCTACCGACTGAGCCACCCCCGCCCCAACATGCAACTGATGTCCTGGCCAATATGCAACTGACGTCATGGTTAACATGCAACTGTTGCTACGGTTAACATGCACTGGTGTCATGGCTTGATAATATATAATGATCTATAATATGCAACTGATGTTGTTGTTGAAGCAAACATAATGCAACTTCTTAAAAATTAGAACGAAGAAAAAAATAATTGCAAAATAATATATATATTTTCACAAAATATGTTTATTTTACAGTATTAAAACAGAGGAAAAAAACATACACCAGAAAGTTTTTCTATTCCATTCCAGCCGAATCCATCAGTCACGCTCCGCAAAATTCCCTGCCCTGCCCACGGTCAGTAGGGGACACCGATGGGCTTGGAAAGGCCGCCGTCCGTCGGATGGGACGTTAAGCCGTGGCCCCGTGTGCGGGAGAGACATACCCTGTGCACGTTAAAGAACACGCTGGATGGCCTTGGCTGGAGGCTACCATCTGTCTCCCAACAGCAGTTCCAGTGGGTCCCCTCCCCCAACCTTCTCTGAGCCTTCGGGGTCCATGTGACCTGGCCATTTAGCCCATGGTGTGCAAAAAAGTGCCGCTCAGAGGTAAAACAACCCAACCCAACCCATCAGTCACGTGTTCTCCCTCCAAGGTCTTATGGATTTTGCCTCCGTTTTCAGTTAAAAAAAAAAGATTACCCTTGTGGAATATTTCTTGCTTTCATAACAAAAGCAACTAATCAACATCGTCCCATTTCCGAATATATAGAGGATTCCTTTTAAGATGAAAGAAACAAAAAAATATCTGCAGATCGACGGTAGATCCGAGCTTTCTCCTCGTGCAAGAGATCGCACAATTGTAGCAGCTCGTGCCTCGCAACGCCTGATTTGATTCGTTGCCGGCTGAGCGCGCGCTCGCCGTTGCTACGGCAACGAAACAATCAGCGCCAACCAGCGGACTCCACCAGATGGCGCACCAGCTTTTCCGTGCTACGTTAAGACAAAAGAAATGAAACTGGCCGTGCTGTGCGGCCGAGCGCGCCCCGCTGATAACGAAATGAAATTTTCTCTCCACTTTTCACACGCTCTCCTCTCTACTCCTCCCCACATGCATCCCCTCTCCCCCACCTCCACAGTCCTGATGTGATGAAAGGTGTCTCAATTCCTCTCTAGTGGCCGAAGGTTTTAAGCTCATAATAAAGGGAATGAAGACGCCAGGGCTTAGCTCTTATCGCAGATGAGTCCAGAGTCGCTAGAAGAATCGACTGCTCTAGCGAACAGAACGCATCCCTGAGCTCACAGACAGAGATATACGCACACACGACTCCAACGAGGAGAATGCGCAGCGCACCCCTAGTCCAGAGGCTGACTACTCACTCAGTCGTCGGTGCTTTTATTGACAGAAGCAGAACAGAACAAATCCTCCCAGGATTTCGATATCAATGGGGCAGAGCTAAGGGTGACTGGGCGTGCTTTGAAATCTGCCGAGGCGTTGGCCGATGCTTGTTGCCCTTCACTCGGATGCGACGGAACCTTGAGGATGCAGATCACACAACATCCGTGTGTGAAAGGGATCATGAGGGAGATGAAGATCATTGGTTCAGAAGCAATCACGACAGTCTCACTAGTTCGAAGGAGGCATTTTGGAGCGGTTTACAAGCACGTGAGATGAAAATTTGGTGTTGGGAGTGTGAGTTTAGTTTTAGTTTAGTTTACACTTCACAAAAATTGGGAGTTCCTTGCACAGACTTTCCCATAGAATTTATGTTTTCCTTTTTTTTTTTTGAAAATTCTTGATGTTCAGTATTTTTTTTTCCTCTTAGATTTTAAGAGATTTTTTTTTTGTTTCGTCTTCCTCCTAAACTTTAGGATTTAATTCTTTTGTTTATTTTGTTTTTGTTTATTTAATTTTGATTTATGTCTTTTTTTTTTTGGTATAAATATATATATTTTTTTATTATTATTTTTTTTTGGCTTTCTTTAATTTTTTTTATAACCCTTTTTTTTATTATATTTTTTTTGTTATTTTGTTAATTTTTTTTTCTTTCTTTTTTTTTTGTTTTTTAGAAATTTTTTTTTTTATTTTTTTTTTATTTTTAATTTTTTTTTATTTTTTTATTTTTTTTTTTAAGATTTTTTTTTAATTATTTTTTTTTCTTATTTTTATTAATGAAAAAAAAAATTTTTTTTCTTTTTTTCTTTCTTTTTTTTATATTACGTTTTTTTTTTGTTGTTGTTCTGTGTTACAATTTATTCCATATCTCTGTTTCTTTGATGAATTCCAATAGGAAGGCAAATATTTTTGTTTGAATTGAGATTGTAGGGTGATTTAAAATTAAGTTCAGAGTAAATTCGTTAATATTTATGTTTCTAAGTTTTTCAAAGAATTTTTCTCGTTGTGAGTCATATTTTGCACAATTTAATATAAGGTGTGAGGAATTTTCAGTAATATTGCATTTTGTACATTTGGGTGAGGTACTTAATTTGAGTAAGAATTTTGATTTATTTAAAAGAATTGTATCTGTTCTTAGCCGAAATATGATTTTGGATTCATGTCTGGAAAATGGTAATTGTAGGAAGGTATTAATTTTGTTGGAAAGTTCAAATCTGAAATTTGGTTTGAAGATAGAGTGAAATTGAACATGTTTTTCTAAAATTTTGAATTCTAATTGTTTTATTTCTTTTTTAACATGTATATAAAAATTGTGTGTTGGCGAGATGTTGTCATAATCATGTGCTGATTTTGCTATGTTATCTACATATTCATTTTCTTTAAATCCAGAGTGTCCTGGTATCCAACAAAGTTGAATATGGTTATTTTTTTCATTTAGGTTTTCATTATAAAGTTTTAGGAGTGTATGTGTGTAGTATGGATATGTGGTGTATGTGTTGTCTTGTATTAATGTGTGTATAGCACTTTTAGAATCAATGAATATAACTATTGATTGATTTGTTAAATTGTCTAATGTCCAGTTAAGGATGTGGAAATAAACCATCACCGAGTGGCGTGTCATTTTCATTTCCACATCCTCACACTCCCAATGACACGCCACTGGGTGATTGTTTATGTTAAACTGTCGTTGCTGATTTGTGCTTAGGCTTTTGTTATCTAACGCAATAAACGATACATTTTGTCTAATAAATATTTTATTTTAAAAGTATATAAATGCCAAACTGCTTCGGTTGTTTTAGCTCTCAATGGCATTTTTTTTTCGCGCAATGGGCTAACTGGCCAGGTCACAAGGGCCCCAATGCTCAGAGAAGGGGACTCACTGGACAGTTGTTAGGAGACAGGTGTAAGTCTGCTGTCAATGACATCCAACGTTCCCTTTAACGCCACCTTATTCACACGGAACCACGGCTTTGCATCAAATACGACGGATGTCGGCCATTCCATGCTCATTGGTGTCCTCTTTCTGACCGATGGCAGAACGGGGGTTGGAGGAGATAAATTTAAACATGGCCACAGTTGGGACTCGAACCTGGGAATTGCAGATTATGAGACTGGAGCTCTATCGACTGAGCCAACCTAATAAAAAAATAAATACCCCCTCAAGCAGCTGCTTGCCACAGAGGTCTGACAGAAGCCTGTCAGCTTATATGCCATAGTAGAAGGTCTGAGAGGATGGCAGGACCTCAGCAGAAAAACGACACATACATCCGTGCCTTACCCGGGGCTCGAACCCAGGTCCCTAAGTAGGGGGAAAGTGGGGGTTCTAACTCAGAGGCGGATCCATGTTAATCCTATGGGATCCGCCTCCCGGTTCTATCTCAGAGGCGGATTAATGTTAATCCTATGGCATCCGCCTCCCTGTGTTCTAAAGCGGAGGCGAGTCTTTCCACCACACACACAGGTCAATATTTCCCTCAATAATTCATATAATTTATTTTTTTAATCAGATATTTCTTTTCTTTTCACCGCTTATTTTTCTTTTTAATTTATTTTTATTTCAGGGCTTTCAAAAAATTTTTTTTTGCCCAATAGCATTGTTTCTTTTCGTTTCTGCAGGACAGTTTTTCATTCCAGTTTCTGCGGGATAGTCCTTCCTGTATAAATACGACATTCATCAGTCAGATTCCTCATTCTGTTGTCAAACGTTGACAGTGACAGTTCTCTGCTGCTGCGTCTCCGTGATTTTTTTCCAACTGTTAGAAGCCAATAGCGATAGTTCTCGACGTCCTTGTATAGTATAAATACAACATTCATCAGTCGGATTCCTCATTCTGTTGTCAGACGTTGACAGTAACGGTTCTCTGCTGCTGCGTCTCCGTGATTTTTCCAACGGCAATAGTGATAGTTCTCGGCGTCCTTGTATAGTATAAATCAGCTATTTTACAACTCACTGCTACGTAATGTATCCATGTAATATATGTGAGAAGGCTTTCACACTCAAAACAAATCTCATTCGTCATATGAGAAATCACGAAGGAAATAGCCTGTTTAAGTGCTCTGAATGCGAATCGACCTTCTCAAGGAGAGATGATGTCCGGCGTCACGAGTTATCCCACACCTCTAGAAAAACCTACAAATGTGAAGAATGTGCCATGGAGTTTGGAAGAAAAGACAATCTTTTACGGCATCAAAGAAAGCCGCACAATAATAAGCGAAAACGTTCTGAAGATGAAAGGATTCCCCAAAAGAAACAAAAACCAAACCCTGAAGACCCCTGCCAATTTACAGAAGAAATGAAAAGGACCCTGTCAACACATAAACTGATGGCAACGGAAGAAACATCTGTCGATCTCACTTTTTTCCTTGAATCCTCACGGGAGTCACTCATGACACATCTGAAAGATGAATTGACTTCGAAAGGTAGCATTAAATGGTACCTTGTCGTGCAAGTGCGCTTCAGGCGAAAAGTTTCTCCTTCTACCTTCGAACACTGTACCCCGTTTTTCCGAAGTAACTGTGTCACAAGTCTTCCTACATCATCCCTAAACAGAGAATTGGATTCAGCGTATAAGAAGATTAAGACTTCATTTGAAGAATTTGAAGGAGCACATAGTGGATGGACACTGGATTCCGTACTCCACGCTGAAATGAACATTGGAAAATATATCCCTCTTGCAGGATCTAGTTATATCCCTACTCCAAGAGAATTACTATTAAAACGTGCTATTGTTAATGTATGTAATTCCGACCAAAAATGTTTTGTCTGGTCTGTTTTAGCCTCATTGTATCCCGCTATAGGAAACACTGAACGTCTTAACAACTATATACATTTAGAAGAAAAGTTAAACACATCTGGTCTAATTTTCCCTGTTACAATAAATCAAATATCTAAATTCGAAAAAGTGAACAATATTTCTGTCAATGTTTTTGGATATGAGAAAGAGGTGTTCCCACTCTATATCACACCATTCAGATTTAAAGCGCATACAAATCTCCTTCTGTTATCGGATGATGAAAAGCAGCATTACTGCGCCATTAAAAATATGAGTAGACTTCTCAGTCCTCTCACTAAACATAAATGTCAGGCTTTCTATTGTGATTACTGCCTTCACCGTTTCAAAAATGAATCACTCTTGAAGGATCATATCCCCTATTGTCAAGAACATGGACCCCAGAGAGTAGAATTCCCAACTGAAGAAGAGAAATGGCTGAAATTCACAAATTTTAAGTTTCAGCAGCCCGTTCCATACGTGATTTATGCCGACTTTGAATCATTCCTAGTGAAAGTGGACACTTGTATGCCTAACCCTGAAAAATCTCACACCACTATCACGGCAAATCATGAACCCTGTGGATTTGCATATCTTGTTGTTGGGCCTGATGATTGCAGCTATAAACCTCCAGTAGTTTATAGAGGTCCTAATGTGGTAGAAGAATTTTTAGAATGTCTACTTAAAGAAGAAGAAAACATCAAAAATTTACTATCGATGATAAAGCCAATGCAACTCTCAAATTACGAAGAGGAATCATTTCGCAACGCTACTGACTGTCATATTTGTAAGCGTGTCCTAGGAGCAGATCGTGTGAGAGATCACGATCATATAACAGGTAAATTCCGAGGAGCTGCCCATAATTCCTGTAATCTGAACTTTAAGTTAACCAATAGGATTCCAGTTATCTTTCACAACCTAAAGGGATATGACAGCCACCTTATTATGCAAGGAATCGGCAGAATCAAAAATAAGAAGATTAATTGCATTCCCAATAACATGGAAACATATATAGCCTTCTCCCTAGGGACATTACATTTTATAGACTCCTATCAGTTTTTAAGCACATCCCTTGAGAAGCTAGTAAATAATTTATCACCAAATGAGTTCCATATTTTAAAGGACCATGTTGAGCCCGAAAGGCTACACTTGGTTCTGAGAAAAGGAGTTTACCCCTATGATTATATCGACAACAGTGAAAAGTTTGAAGAAACAGTATTACCACCACGTGAAGCATTTTACAACCAACTCACAGAAGAAGCGTTAGGGGAAGAAGAATACACCCATGCAATAAGAGTGTGGAATACATTCAACATAAAAAATCTAGGCCAATATCATGACTTGTACCTGAAGACAGACGTGCTCCTCTTAGCAGATGTTTTCGAAAGTTTCAGAAAAATATGCATCAGATACTATGAAATCGATCCCTGTCATGTTTACACAGCTCCTGGATTAGCCTGGCAAGCATGCTTAAAAATGACAAATGTAAATCTTGAGTTGATAACTGACCCTACAATGTACCTTTTCCTGGAAAAAGGCATACGAGGGGGAATTTCTGTGATATGTAATCGTCTTAGTACTGCAAACAACAAGTATTTGGACACCTATGATCCTCAGTTACCCTCTAAATACATTATGTACTATGATGCTAACAATCTTTATGGATGGGCAATGTCACAATGCCTCCCTCAAAGCGATTTTCGATGGCTTAATAAAGAAGAAATAGAATATCTAAATATTACGACAATTGCTGATGATGCGAATAAAGGATACATATTGGAAGTTGATTTAGATTATCCAGTTTCTCTGCACGACAAGCATAATGATTATCCACTAGCCCCTGAGAAACTTCAGATTACCAGCAGCATGCTATCCCCATATTGTCAAGAGGTTGCCCAAAGCCTTGGAATAAATACAAGTCAATCAGTCGTGAAATTAGCCCCAAATCTAAATTCTAAGGAAAAATATGTCCTTCATTATCGAAATCTCAAACAATATTTAGCCTTCGGTATGCAGCTGAAGAAAATACATCGCGTTTTAGAATTTAATCAGTCTTGCTGGCTAAAACCATATATAGAATTTAATACAGATCAGCGGAAGAAAGCTAGAAACGACTTCGAGAAGGACTTCTTCAAACTGATGAATAATGCTGTGTTTGGAAAAACGATGGAAAATTTGAGAAATCGAGTGAAAATTGAATTGACTCAGAGCCCGAAGAGAGTATGTAAACTCGTAGCATCACCTGCTTTTCACGCTTTTCGTGTTTTTGACAACGACCTCGCATGTGTACAATCAAAGCTAACTAAATTGAAACTCAACAGGCCTATTTATGCTGGTTTCAGTATTCTAGATATTAGTAAACTATTGATGTATAGCTTTCATTATGAGTATATTAGCCCAAAATATGGAGAAAAAGCTAAATTATTGTTCACTGATACAGATTCACTGTGCTACGAACTTCAAACCGAGGACGTGTATGCTGATATGAAAGGTGATATAGATCATTTTGATACGTCCGACTATCACATAGACCATGTTTTGCATAGTACACATAATAAAAAGGTACTAGGTAAAATGAAAGATGAACTTTCAGGAGTACCTATCAAACAATTTGCAGGCCTTCGTTCTAAAATGTATTCCCTTCAGAGTTTACATGAGGAGAAGAAGACTGGGAAAGGAGTCCCCAAATACATCGTAAAAAGAACCCTTCGTCACAAGGATTACAGAGACTGCTTAATAAACAAATCACCTTGTCGAGTAGATTTGACAAGGATTCAAAGTAGCAACCACCGTCTTCATACAGTGAAAGGTGTGAAACTTGGTCTGTCACCATTTGACGATAAAAGATATATTTTAGAAAATGGTTATGACACCCTTTCGTACGGTCACTACAAAACTACTTTCGTACGGTAACTAAAAAAGAATATTTCACTGTGATTTTTAATATGTTTGAGCTATTTATGTATAAAAAAATATGATAATTTTATCCAAATGTGTGCACATAACCCCCTATATATGTAAAAATATTACATGTTATTATTATATGTAGATAGCTGTATGTAAACAACCATTTCCTCTGTTAACCTGTATTTTTTTTTTTGTAAGCAGGCTGTAAAGTATAATTAATGTGAAAAAGCATCATTGTGAAATGTATAAAATTGTAAACCAATGGAAATCATTACATGTGCACGCATTGTCATTGTTTCACCTAATACTTTGAAATCAATAAAAAATTTTAAATGAAATATATGTGTCGCCTGAATTTCTGAGTCTTATCCTTGGCAAGTGGAGCGATAAACAAGCGTTAGCCGCTTCTCACGTGGCTTTTGCCCGTGGCACTCGTGCTGTTGAGTCATCACAGCGCCAGAATTGAGTTATAACACGTCGTGGAACCAGTTCACTCAGTCACTGGGAGAAAGCCCTTCTGGGAATCCATTTCTGGGATTACACTTATAATAAAAGGTTAGTAATTCTCTAAATTTTCATGGTTTATCAAACATTACTTATAATTTCACAATGTAGTGACGTTCTCGAGTATTAAGAAGTGAAAATATAAGATTTCCTTTCAAAGTTATCGTAACTCGCTTGCTTGCTTGTTACCGGAACGAGCCTCCTAGAAATCAACGTCTTTTTTTTTTAAAGCAATCACCTCTCAAAAGCACCGGGACTTCAATAAATGCGCTGAGTGCTGTGTTTATGAAAAATTTATCAGTACGGGATGCAATTCTAATTTTTACTTTGCAGAGACGAGAACTTTACGTAGATTTTTACAGAGAAATAATTGAAATTATTGCATCAGCCATTTAGCGATAAAGTATTTTAGAGCAGATTTTTACTGAATATTAATACTTTAGAATAAAGGATAATTTCCGGTATATAATACAGAGGTGTACAGACGAATTTTATTTCCCATGAATAAAAAAAAATAGGATTTTCATACTGTTATTCGAATTACTCAGTTAATTCACCACTTATTACAACTGTTTAGTAAAAAAAATAGGATTTTCATACTGTTATTCAAATTACTCAATTCGCCACTGATTACAGCTGTTTAGTAAAAAAATAAAAAAAAATGCATTTAATCCCCAGATTTTTAACGACTGAGATAAAAAAAAATAATGTGCCTACCTACATTAAATACAATGTAAAATAGCGAAAATTCACCACTAATTTTAGCTGCTTAATATCAAGAAATACAGACGATTTCCTGTTTTACTTTTTCTTTTAGCATTGCACATAAGAAAAAAAAAAGGACTAGCGAACGTATCAACATGTACCTCTGATACTTAAATATGACATGCTCTGTGTTTCAATATTATACATTTTTTCAGTAGTTTACGCATTAATTACTAATTTTTTTTTCATTCAACAGTTAAGTATCCCAATTGGAAGTAATGTAAGCAATATTTCCTGTTTAAATGCATCTCCACAAATCGGCTTTAAAACATTTTCTTATAATTTAAGGGCAAAATAAAGAATTTTAGTTGAATTTCTTTTAACACTATATACTTAATATATTGTCATCAACGTATTCTATATACAAAACGAATTAATACAGCCTAGTTACTGGAAATTAACATAATATTGAAGTGCTTTCTACCTAAAGAATAAAAAAAAAACTGAATACTTTAATTTTAATTACATTTTCAGCCACTAGATGGCGTCACAGTTACTATTAGACCTTGGGGCAGACGAGAGAAACTTGAAGCCTTTGCTCAGAGCGCCATCTTGCGGGATTTTGTAGTAGTATCATGCCATTCCACGGATCCCCACTAGCGCTTTCCCCCCTCCTATGACGTCACCGACCACGCCCCTATGACGTCACCGACCACGCCCACTCCCCTATGACGCAACATGACGTAATCATTACATAATCATTACGTAACCGGCCACGCCTCTTTATTAATAATCCCCCCCTTTATTAACCCCCTTCATCCCCTTTCCCCCTCAGTGGCGCCATCTGTTGACAGAGAGAAGTACTATTTTCCCAAAAAAAAATATTTTAATTCTAAACCTCATTTCACGTGGGCGTGGTCATGAAAGCACCGTGGGGGACCCGTGGAATGGCATGATACTACTACAAAATCCCGCAAGGTGGCGCTCTGAGCAAAGGCTTCAAGTTTCTCTCGTCTGCCCCAAGGTCTAATAGTAACTGTGACGCCATCTAGTGGCTGAAAATGTAATTAAAATTAAAGTATTCAGTTTTTTTTTTTATTCTTTAGGTAGAAAGCACTTCAATATTATGTTAATTTCCAGTAACTAGGCTGTATTAATTCGTTTTGTATATAGAATACGTTGATGACAATATATTAAGTATATAGTGTTAAAAGAAATTCAATTAAAATTCTTTATTTTGCCCTTAAATTATAAGAAAATGTTTTAAAGCCGATTTGTGGAGATGCATTTAAACAGGAAATATTGCTTACATTACTTCCAATTGGGATACTTAACTGTTGAATGAAAAAAAAATTAGTAATTAATGCGTAAACTACTGAAAAAATGTATAATATTGAAACACAGAGCATGTCATATTTAAGTATCAGAGGTACATGTTGATACGTTCGCTAGTCCTTTTTTTTTCTTATGTGCAATGCTAAAAGAAAAAATAAAACAGGAAATCGTCTGTATTTCTTGATATTAAGCAGCTAAAATTAGTGGTGAATTTTCGCTATTTTACATTGTATTTAATGTAGGTAGGCACATTATTTTTTTTTTATCTCAGTCGTTAAAAATCTGGGGATTAAATGCATTTTTTTTTATTTTTTTACTAAACAGCTGTAATCAGTGGCGAATTGAGTAATTTGAATAACAGTATGAAAATCCTATTTTTTTTACTAAACAGTTGAAATAAGTGGTGAATTAACTGAGTAATTCGAATAACAGTATGAAAATCCTATTTTTTTTTATTCATGGGAAATAAAATTCGTCTGTACACCTCTGTATTATATACCGGAAATTATCCTTTATTCTAAAGTATTAATATTCAGTAAAAATCTGCTCTAAAATACTTTATCGCTAAATGGCTGATGCAATAATTTCAATTATTTCTCTGTAAAAATCTACGTAAAGTTCTCGTCTCTGCAAAGTAAAAATTAGAATTGCATCCCGTACTGATAAATTTTTCATAAACACAGCACTCAGCGCATTTATTGAAGTCCCGGTGCTTTTGAGAGGTGATTGCTTAAAAAAAAAGACGTTGATTTCTAGGAGGCTCGTTCCGGTAACAAGCAAGCAAGCGAGTTACGATAACTTTGAAAGGAAATCTTATATTTTCACTTCTTAATACTCGAGAACGTCACTACATTGTGAAATTATAAGTAATGTTTGATAAACCATGAAAATTTAGAGAATTACTAACCTTTTATTATAAGTGTAATCCCAGAAATGGATTCCCAGAAGGGCTTTCTCCCAGTGACTGAGTGAACTGGTTCCACGACGTGTTATAACTCAATTCTGGCGCTGTGATGACTCAACAGCACGAGTGCCACGGGCAAAAGCCACGTGAGAAGCGGCTAACGCTTGTTTATCGCTCCACTTGCCAAGGATAAGACTCAGAAATTCAGGCGACACATATATTTCATTTAAAATTTTTTATTGATTTCAAAGTATTAGGTGAAACAATGACAATGCGTGCACATGTAATGATTTCCATTGGTTTACAATTTTATACATTTCACAATGATGCTTTTTCACATTAATTATACTTTACAGCCTGCTTACAAAAAAAAAAATACAGGTTAACAGAGGAAATGGTTGTTTACATACAGCTATCTACATATAATAATAACATGTAATATTTTTACATATATAGGGGGTTATGTGCACACATTTGGATAAAATTATCATATTTTTTTATACATAAATAGCTCAAACATATTAAAAATCACAGTGAAATATTCTTTTTTAGTTACCGTACGAAAGTAGTTTTGTAGTGACCGTACGAAAGGGTGTCATAACCATTTTCTAAAATATATCTTTTATCGTCAAATGGTGACAGACCAAGTTTCACACCTTTCACTGTATGAAGACGGTGGTTGCTACTTTGAATCCTTGTCAAATCTACTCGACAAGGTGATTTGTTTATTAAGCAGTCTCTGTAATCCTTGTGACGAAGGGTTCTTTTTACGATGTATTTGGGGACTCCTTTCCCAGTCTTCTTCTCCTCATGTAAACTCTGAAGGGAATACATTTTAGAACGAAGGCCTGCAAATTGTTTGATAGGTACTCCTGAAAGTTCATCTTTCATTTTACCTAGTACCTTTTTATTATGTGTACTATGCAAAACATGGTCTATGTGATAGTCGGACGTATCAAAATGATCTATATCACCTTTCATATCAGCATACACGTCCTCGGTTTGAAGTTCGTAGCACAGTGAATCTGTATCAGTGAACAATAATTTAGCTTTTTCTCCATATTTTGGGCTAATATACTCATAATGAAAGCTATACATCAATAGTTTACTAATATCTAGAATACTGAAACCAGCATAAATAGGCCTGTTGAGTTTCAATTTAGTTAGCTTTGATTGTACACATGCGAGGTCGTTGTCAAAAACACGAAAAGCGTGAAAAGCAGGTGATGCTACGAGTTTACATACTCTCTTCGGGCTCTGAGTCAATTCAATTTTCACTCGATTTCTCAAATTTTCCATCGTTTTTCCAAACACAGCATTATTCATCAGTTTGAAGAAGTCCTTCTCGAAGTCGTTTCTAGCTTTCTTCCGCTGATCTGTATTAAATTCTATATATGGTTTTAGCCAGCAAGACTGATTAAATTCTAAAACGCGATGTATTTTCTTCAGCTGCATACCGAAGGCTAAATATTGTTTGAGATTTCGATAATGAAGGACATATTTTTCCTTAGAATTTAGATTTGGGGCTAATTTCACGACTGATTGACTTGTATTTATTCCAAGGCTTTGGGCAACCTCTTGACAATATGGGGATAGCATGCTGCTGGTAATCTGAAGTTTCTCAGGGGCTAGTGGATAATCATTATGCTTGTCGTGCAGAGAAACTGGATAATCTAAATCAACTTCCAATATGTATCCTTTATTCGCATCATCAGCAATTGTCGTAATATTTAGATATTCTATTTCTTCTTTATTAAGCCATCGAAAATCGCTTTGAGGGAGGCATTGTGACATTGCCCATCCATAAAGATTGTTAGCATCATAGTACATAATGTATTTAGAGGGTAACTGAGGATCATAGGTGTCCAAATACTTGTTGTTTGCAGTACTAAGACGATTACATATCACAGAAATTCCCCCTCGTATGCCTTTTTCCAGGAAAAGGTACATTGTAGGGTCAGTTATCAACTCAAGATTTACATTTGTCATTTTTAAGCATGCTTGCCAGGCTAATCCAGGAGCTGTGTAAACATGACAGGGATCGATTTCATAGTATCTGATGCATATTTTTCTGAAACTTTCGAAAACATCTGCTAAGAGGAGCACGTCTGTCTTCAGGTACAAGTCATGATATTGGCCTAGATTTTTTATGTTGAATGTATTCCACACTCTTATTGCATGGGTGTATTCTTCTTCCCCTAACGCTTCTTCTGTGAGTTGGTTGTAAAATGCTTCACGTGGTGGTAATACTGTTTCTTCAAACTTTTCACTGTTGTCGATATAATCATAGGGGTAAACTCCTTTTCTCAGAACCAAGTGTAGCCTTTCGGGCTCAACATGGTCCTTTAAAATATGGAACTCATTTGGTGATAAATTATTTACTAGCTTCTCAAGGGATGTGCTTAAAAACTGATAGGAGTCTATAAAATGTAATGTCCCTAGGGAGAAGGCTATATACGTTTCCATGTTATTGGGAATGCAATTAATCTTCTTATTTTTGATTCTGCCGATTCCTTGCATAATAAGGTGGCTGTCATATCCCTTTAGGTTGTGAAAGATAACTGGAATCCTATTGGTTAACTTAAAGTTCAGATTACAGGAATTATGGGCAGCTCCTCGGAATTTACCTGTTATATGATCGTGATCTCTCACACGATCTGCTCCTAGGACACGCTTACAAATATGACAGTCAGTAGCGTTGCGAAATGATTCCTCTTCGTAATTTGAGAGTTGCATTGGCTTTATCATCGATAGTAAATTTTTGATGTTTTCTTCTTCTTTAAGTAGACATTCTAAAAATTCTTCTACCACATTAGGACCTCTATAAACTACTGGAGGTTTATAGCTGCAATCATCAGGCCCAACAACAAGATATGCAAATCCACAGGGTTCATGATTTGCCGTGATAGTGGTGTGAGATTTTTCAGGGTTAGGCATACAAGTGTCCACTTTCACTAGGAATGATTCAAAGTCGGCATAAATCACGTATGGAACGGGCTGCTGAAACTTAAAATTTGTGAATTTCAGCCATTTCTCTTCTTCAGTTGGGAATTCTACTCTCTGGGGTCCATGTTCTTGACAATAGGGGATATGATCCTTCAAGAGTGATTCATTTTTGAAACGGTGAAGGCAGTAATCACAATAGAAAGCCTGACATTTATGTTTAGTGAGAGGACTGAGAAGTCTACTCATATTTTTAATGGCGCAGTAATGCTGCTTTTCATCATCCGATAACAGAAGGAGATTTGTATGCGCTTTAAATCTGAATGGTGTGATATAGAGTGGGAACACCTCTTTCTCATATCCAAAAACATTGACAGAAATATTGTTCACTTTTTCGAATTTAGATATTTGATTTATTGTAACAGGGAAAATTAGACCAGATGTGTTTAACTTTTCTTCTAAATGTATATAGTTGTTAAGACGTTCAGTGTTTCCTATAGCGGGATACAATGAGGCTAAAACAGACCAGACAAAACATTTTTGGTCGGAATTACATACATTAACAATAGCACGTTTTAATAGTAATTCTCTTGGAGTAGGGATATAACTAGATCCTGCAAGAGGGATATATTTTCCAATGTTCATTTCAGCGTGGAGTACGGAATCCAGTGTCCATCCACTATGTGCTCCTTCAAATTCTTCAAATGAAGTCTTAATCTTCTTATACGCTGAATCCAATTCTCTGTTTAGGGATGATGTAGGAAGACTTGTGACACAGTTACTTCGGAAAAACGGGGTACAGTGTTCGAAGGTAGAAGGAGAAACTTTTCGCCTGAAGCGCACTTGCACGACAAGGTACCATTTAATGCTACCTTTCGAAGTCAATTCATCTTTCAGATGTGTCATGAGTGACTCCCGTGAGGATTCAAGGAAAAAAGTGAGATCGACAGATGTTTCTTCCGTTGCCATCAGTTTATGTGTTGACAGGGTCCTTTTCATTTCTTCTGTAAATTGGCAGGGGTCTTCAGGGTTTGGTTTTTGTTTCTTTTGGGGAATCCTTTCATCTTCAGAACGTTTTCGCTTATTATTGTGCGGCTTTCTTTGATGCCGTAAAAGATTGTCTTTTCTTCCAAACTCCATGGCACATTCTTCACATTTGTAGGTTTTTCTAGAGGTGTGGGATAACTCGTGACGCCGGACATCATCTCTCCTTGAGAAGGTCGATTCGCATTCAGAGCACTTAAACAGGCTATTTCCTTCGTGATTTCTCATATGACGAATGAGATTTGTCTTGAGTGTGAAAGCCTTCTCACATATATTACATGGATACATTACGTAGCAGTGAGTTGTAAAATAGCTGATTTATACTATACAAGGACGCCGAGAACTATCACTATTGCCGTTGGAAAAATCACGGAGACGCAGCAGCAGAGAACCGTTACTGTCAACGTCTGACAACAGAATGAGGAATCCGACTGATGAATGTTGTATTTATACTATACAAGGACGTCGAGAACTATCGCTATTGGCTTCTAACAGTTGGAAAAAAATCACGGAGACGCAGTAGCAGAGAACTGTCACTGTCAACGTTTGACAACAGAATGAGGAATCTGACTGATGAATGTCGTATTTATACAGGAAGGACTATCCCGCAGAAACTGGAATGAAAAACTGTCCTGCAGAAACGAAAAGAAACAATGCTATTGGGCAAAAAAAAAAATTTTGAAAGCCCTGAAATAAAAATAAATTAAAAAGAAAAATAAGCGGTGAAAAGAAAAGAAATATCTGATTAAAAAAATAAATTATATGAATTATTGAGGGAAATATTGACCTGTGTGTGTGGTGGAAAGACTCGCCTCCGCTTTAGAACACAGGGAGGCGGATGCCATAGGATTAACATTAATCCGCCTCTGAGATAGAACCGGGAGGCGGATCCCATAGGATTAACATGGATCCGCCTCTGAGTTAGAACCCCCACTTTCCCCCCTACTTCCCTAAGATCAGTAGTCAAGCGTGCTAACCACTCGGCCACGGGACGGCGTATAGAGCCAACCTAGTCCCTTTCTAATTATTCCCTCCTCTCTCTCTACTCCTCCTACTCTTTATTCCACGCATTCTCCTCTCCCTCCCCCCGCCAAAAAATGTACCAAATACATACAGTACTGTGCAAATTAGTTGGGACAGTAGGAAAATGCAGTAACAAAGACACAACTAAAATATTTATTTGTTTAATAGTGTAGTTAATAGTGAATGTAACCCCCCCCCCCCCACTTAGCTTTAATTACTTCTTTCACTCTCTCAACCATTGATGCCACTAGCTTTCCACACATCTCCTTCACTTCAGGGTCGTGGTACCACACTTTCATGACACTTTCTATCA
Organism: Ryuthela nishihirai; assembly: GCA_038380435.1. NCBI lineage: Eukaryota > Metazoa > Arthropoda > Arachnida > Araneae > Heptathelidae > Ryuthela > Ryuthela nishihirai. The sequence goes on from JAWZYU010000028.1 coordinate 36,474,311, forward strand.
TTTTGGTTTTCGTCGTGCAATCCATCTTAGATATGCGCGCTTTAATAATGGCCCACAAATTTTCAATGGGGTTTAGATCGGGTGAATTTCCTGGCCACTCCAATACATTCAAATGTTGCTGGGTAAAGAAGCTCTTAGCAAGCTTAGAATTGTGGCATGGAGCCAGATCCTGTTGAAATACCCCCATCGCCGTTAGGAAACAGCTTCTGCAGAGTTGGGACCATTTTCGCCTCCAGAACGCCTATGTATGTAGTTTTTGCTGTCCATCATTCCTTCGATGGGGTGAAACGTCTGTTAGATTAGTTTAGACTTGCAGCAGAAGGTCACGAACAAGTTTAGACTTGCAGCAGTTTAGAATCTGCAGCGGAAGGGACTTAGCGTTCCTTTGCTTGTCCCAACTAATTCGCACACTACTGTATATATTTATATGGTATATAATGAATATCTAAGGTTTAAAATAGTTAATAAACATTTTATTATCAGCTGGTAGTTTTTTTTTTTACTCTTTATGAGTGAATTCTTCCACAATAAATCTAAGAATATTGAATTGATTTTCTTCCAGACTTATATACTACACAATGAGCTAAATGGGGAGGTCACAAGAGTTTGTAAGTTCACAGGGACTCCAATGGTAGGGGAAGGGGATTTACTACATAGCTGTCAGAAAATGAAATTCACAGTCAAGGCTATTCACAATATATTCTTTAACATGCAAAGTGTGTGGTGCACGTTGAGCCATGGCTGAATATCTTATCCCACGAACGGCAACCATCGATGTCCCTTTTCTAACTGTCTAACTACTTTCTAACTTCTTAGTGTAGAAAATCGAACACAATTGGAACTTGAGCCTGGAAACATCATGTTTTGAGTCTGGCATGTTTCTAACTGAACCAACCGCCACCCGTAAGGCCACAAGAACCCCAAGACTCAGAACAGGGCTGTCAAAAGGGGGAAAGGAAACCACTGGACAGATGTTAGAAACAGATGACAGCTTAGGATTGTGGCCTTCCAGCGTTTCTTAGTGTTCACTGTGCTGACGAAGTGATTTCTTTCTCAGGTTTATACAATGTTTTACTTTCTTGCTCTCTATACATAGAGTAGCTTTATCCCCACTAATAACGATCAGGATGCAAATCAACTTCGGAAAATAAAAGTGGGAATGGAAGGAGTAAGATTCCATATCTACAGAAATTTGGTTAAATTTGTGTCATTTAGGAAAGGGGTATAATTATTATTAAATATCACTTAGTAGCTTCGCCCTATTATCTACGCTCCCTGAAAATAATATATCTATACTTTGCTCCTTGATTCCAAAAGAGAAGTCTATTTTTTCCACCCAGAAGTAAATGGCGCGGAGGTTAGCACAGTCGTCAGCGCCCCATGCTTGTAATCTGCAATTCCCAGGTTCGAATCTCAGCTGTGTCGGCTTTGAAACTTTATCTCCGCTAAACACCGACCCTGTCCTCGGTCAGAAATGGGGATACCGATGGGGTTGGAATGCAAGGGCCGTCGTCCGTCTGTTCGGACGTAAAGTCGTGGGTCTATGTGCAGGAGAGCCATATCCTCTGAAAGTTAAAGAACTCGCTGGTTGGCCTTGAAGAGAGATTTCCATCTGTTTCCTAACAACTGTCCACTGGATCCCCTTCCCACCAACCTTCTCTGAACTCTGAGTCTTGGGGTCTTTATGACCTGGCTATTTAACCGACTGAGTGTAAAAAAGGACCGCTCAGAGGTAAAAATTAATGAACCGAACACTCAGCAATAGGTTTCAAATTGGCTTATCGGTTCACTCATGAAATTTTAGCCCCAAATATTTTCGTGCTACAACAGAATCTCAGTTGACCTAATTCATGTAGGGGTCAAATACGGTCTGAAACGATATTTCACGGTTTTATTCATGCTGTCGGTGCGAGCGCTCAGAATTATAAACATACGTCAAGGTTTAATTTGAAATACCAAAGCTCCCTCGTGAATGAGAATTGCCAAACCAAAAGCTATTCTTGTTTCGTAAATTTGCAGAATGCCGGCATTTCTGCGCACTCACGTCCAATCAACAGACAGAACCGAAGGCGCGTGCACAATGAATGTGTTTCGCCACTCTGCTGCCCATCGCTTCCCGAACACAACCAGCTGATGACTGCTGCGCTTCATCCGCGGACGTGGCTTCGTGCCTTTGGGGGCTCAGCCGAGTAATTGCAACTGTAGAGTGTGTATACAGTCGGTGGAGGGGAGGTGGGATGGGGGAGGGTAAACGCACATTCCCAATCAGCGTCAGCCGGACTGAACAACAAGGCCGTGGGATTAAACCTTCCATTGGAGATGGTGGACTGAATTTTCATTCGATTGGGTTCGGCAGAGGCTTGTGTTGCGAATTCGGTGTAACACGACTAATCACTCTTTTCTGATCCTGGCTCTCGAATGGACAAGCGAAGGCCGTGTCAGTTGAACAACTACAGAGTTAAATTTCGGAAGTGCTTACGAATCTTATCTAATGAGTAGTTTAAACCTGCACTGCTTGTGTAGATTTTGAAGATGGTCGGCGTGGAGGTCAAATCGTTACATAGCTAATGCTTTTCGTCACTCGGCGTGTTAATCACTTGTGCAACAGGCGAAAAATGCGCTGATTTGCTTTTCAAGAGATGCGAATACGTCAACGACCTAATTAATAGCCACCGGGTTGGTGGTTTCTGAGCTGATTTTACATATTCTGAGGCAGTTTTTTTTTTTTACCTTTTCTAAAGAAATTACATATCCTACCTTGGAATCATTCGAAATTTGTTATAGGAAGAAATCGTCAACAAACTGGCCCGGATCTAGAAACGAATAAGGGGGATTGAGTTGGGTTGTTTTACCTCTGAGCGGCACTTTTTTTGCACACCATGGGCTAAATGGCCAGGTCACAAGGACCCCGAAGGCTCAGAGAAGGTTGGGGGAGGGACCTACTGGAACAGCTGTTAGGAGACAGATGGTAGCCTCCCGTCAAGGCCATTCAGCGTGTTCTTTAACGTGCACAGGGTATGGCTCTCCCGCACACGGGGCCACGGCTTAACGTCCCATCCGATTGACGGCGAACTTTCCAAGCCCATCTGTGTCCCCTAATGACCATGGGCAGGGGAATAAGGTGTGTGTGTGTGTGTAAGAAACTCAATAGAATCGGAAAATGGTAAAGGGGGGGGGGGGGGGGTTGCAAGAGACTGAATTTCCATTGCAGTGTAATAATATTTCCCTCTCTGTTTTAGAAGTCTTTAAAACATTTCATGAAAAATGCACGAAACATACATAAATTTAACGATTTTTGCCTCTATTACACTTACTAGCATTTTCGAAGGGATGGAACACCCCTCCCCCCAGATTCGGCCCTGGCAACAGATAATAAAGTTCTTAAACAATTGGAGGGATTACTGAAGCAAAGAAACAAATGTTGGGTTAGTGGGACGAAGATGGAACTGGTGGGTTGTTGGGTTGACTTCTGAGCGGCACTTTTTTGCACACAATGGGTTAAATTGGCTAGGTCACAAGGACCCCGAGGGCTCAGAGGAGATTAGGGGAAGGGTACCCACTGGACAGATATTAGGTGACAGATGGCAGCCTCCCGTCAAGGTCATTCAACGTATTCTTTAACGTGCACAATGTGCATGACTCTCTCTCCCACACACGGAGCCACGGCCTCACGCCCATCGGTGTCTCCTACTGACTGAGGGAATGGCGGAAGTTTTGCGGAGATAAATCTCAACGCTGGCCCAGCTGGGACTCGAATCTCGAAACTGCAGATCCCAAGCCTGGCGATCTACCGACTGAGCAACCCCACCCTCAAAAAGCTCCATTCGACTAATGGCGACCTGGGTGTCTTCTTCCTTACTACGCCTTTCTTATTAGCCGATGATATTGTGAAATTTTAATGCGGGAGCTCCACCCTGGGAACATACCGAACCTAGTGCACTACTGACTGAGCCAAACAATAATAATGAGAGAAGGACAAAAAATACTGTTTGGCTCAAAACCTAATTCAAGTGGTTAATTATTATTAAATAAAATAATTACGTGCGTAGTTCAAGAATCAGTGTTATTGTCTACAATGCAGCTACTTTTGCCTTTTAGACAAAAGCCGAGGTCTTAAAAGTATCTCAATTGGAGAAATTCCTCTGCATCATGCAAGCCTCGTGTCATGCGTTTCAAGTGACGCAGTAGGAGTTGGAAAGTTTGTTAATCTCCCTTGGCCAATGAAAGAAGAAGAAGAAGGGCATCAGGAAATCTCTTCATCATCTCATGTCTGGTTTCCTCCCGTGCCCTTCCGTCATCTTTCACGACACAATGTAGTTCCCGATACTGCAGCCGAGAAGCAATTAACTGATGTCGCCATCGATCCTGTTATTAGTAATTAGCAGGAAAAGAGTCCACCGAGTTGAAAGAGAAAAGGAATTATGAACCCTTCGGAGAACCCGTCACATGTTAATCTCTCCTCATCAGCCTCAGTTGCCATAGCGTCTTTCGTGCAACATCTTCAGCTGCACCACCTCATCACGGTGTCAATGGTTTGGGGAGAACAACAACAGCTGGAACAACTCTCCTAAGGGAAAGATGCATTAAGGGAGATTCTTCAAAGAGGATTCTCACTATTCTTGATTTTGGATCATCATTATACGGAGTTTTCCGCGCTAAATACGACAAAATGGGTGGGGACTTAATCTTTGAAATCACATCTCTTTCTAGAGGAGTGTACTTTTGGAGAAAATGGAGATGCAATTCGTCTTATACCTCTATCCAATTCACTACATTGCATATACAATCTGGGGTTATTTTATTAGGTATATTCCTTGTTAATATCAATATTTTGGGCACTTTTTGCGGATGCGAATGTGCGCATTTAAAAGCACTCCGCGGATAAAGGATTAATGCTAACGCGGATAGCGGATACTATCCGCCGGTAAAAAAACGCGGGTAAAAAAACCTGTTAACGCACATAAAACCGCGGATAAAAAAATTGTCAACGCTCATAAAACAGTGGGTAAAAAATCGATGTTAACGCGGAGTGGATAAAACCACGGATAAAAAAATTGATGCTAACGCGGATAGTGGGTAAACCCGCGGATAAAAAAAAATTGATGTTAACGCGGATAGTGGGTAAAATAAATAAAAATAAATACCCCCTCAAGCAGCTGCTTGCCACAGAGGTCTGACAGGAGCCTGTCAGTTTATATGCCACAGTAGGAGATCTACCCGCGGATAAAAAAAAATTGATGTTAACGCGAACAGTGAATAAAATCTGTAGGGACATGGGCAAACATTATTGCATTATATTGATGGCTCGGATGAGAGAAAAAATCTGGAAAAAAGATTCGAAAATCCAATGACTATATTCGTATAGTCATTATACGAATTTCTGACTATACGATACATAAAACAAGCTTTTTTTTGTTAAATTGACAAAACCTTGGGGACCTGCCCCCCCCCCCCCCCCCCCCCCCCCCCCCCTCTGAACTATTGGAACTGGGTACGTCCCTGGCATACACACAATTAAATTCATTTAAAGTACTATTTATTTTCTAAGTTGGCAAAATTTTATTTCAGAGTTAAAAATTTTTCGTTCTCCCCCCCTACCCCCACCATAGTCTTTTCGCTACGCCCCTGATCATAGCTCGGATACAGAACTCTGTAACATCTTAAATAAGCTTTTTATAAAAAAAAAAGCATGACTGAAGATAATTTAAAGATCTCAACTGAATCAATTTATTAAATCTCGTTTTTTCAACAATATTCGTTCGGTATTTAAAAGTTACAAAAATTGGAATATTTAATCGCAACAATGCCACAAAAACAAGTTAAAACCAAAGCAATAATCGTTAAAGTAAACTTTACTAACATGCACCTTTAATTGGTTGGGTTGTCTTACCTCTGAGGGCACACAATCGTCAAAATGGCCAGGTTATAAGGATCCTGAAGACTTAGAGAATGGTTGGCAGGAGAGACTTATAGAACAGCTGTTAGGTGGAAACCTCCCGTTAAGACCATAGAGCGCATGTTTTAGTCTGCACACAGAATCAAGGCTTAACGTCCCATCCGAAGGATTGCGGCCTTTCCAAGCCCTCAGTGTCCCCTTTCTGCCCGATGGCAGGGTGTGGGTTTAAGAGATAAATCTCAACGCAGGCACAGGTGGGACTCGAACCTGGGAACTGCAGATTACGATCCTAGAGTGCTAAAGACTTAGCAACCCCCGTCCAACGTGTCTTTGTTGTTGAGTTGGGTTGTTTTACCTCTGAGCGGCACTTTTTTGCACACCATGGGCTAAATGGCCAGGTCACATGGACCCCGAAGGCTCAGAGAAGGTTGGGGGAGGGGACCCACTGGAACAGATGTTGGGAGACAGATGGTAGCCTCCCACCAAGGCCATCCAGCGTGTTCTATTAACGTGCACAGGGTATGTCTCTCCCGACACGGGGCACGGCTTAACGTCCCATCCGACGGACGGCGGCCTTTCCAAGCCCATCGGTGTCCCCTACTGACCGTGGGCAAGGCGGGGAATTTTGCGGAGATAAATCTCAACGCTGACCCAGCTGAGACTCGAACCTGGGTAGTACAGATTACGAGCCTGGCGCGCTACCGACTGAGTAACCCCCGCCCCTGTTGTTGCATAGCAATATGAAAACATTCCTCTTCCATTGCTAGAGGTAATTCGACGAATTCGAGCAAACATTTTTTTTGCAGTTCTCATTTGTTATCTTGTTTCATAAGATAGGCATTGTTTAATAAGCAATCGAGCGATTTAATCTACATTCCAAAATGTTGCACTGTCTCTACCAATTTGAAATACTGTAATCCCTTCGTTTATCGCGCGCGAGGGTTGCATTCTTGTAACCGGTGAATACTGAACTTAATAACTTATGGGAAAAATTAGGATTTGGTTCCTAGGCACTAAGGTGATCACTTTTTTCCTAAATATTTTTGTGTTACAATGATGCAATGTTTTTGATATTAATATTTATATGGAGGATGGTTTTGTAATAAAAATTTATAAATTGGCATGGAAAAATCGTATATCTATATTCAAGTTTGAATAACGAAGGTACAGTCGCTCAAAAAAGTATCCGAAAATTATGATTGATTACAGAACTAAGAAAAAAATATCTGGCAACGAATTTTTTTAGAAATTAGTAATCTGGCAACCTCCGTGTCACGTGACACGAAGGTTGCTAGATCACTAATTTCTAAAGAAATCGTTGCCAGATATTTTTTCTAAATTCTGTAATCAACCATAGTATTCGGATACTTTTCTGAGCGACTGTAGGTGGTCATATTATTTTGATACTAGATCGTGTGGGCTCACTCACGGAAATATTGAGAGTGTGCAGTTACCGTTCACAGCAAACTATATATTTACAAATGGAGCGTGTGCACTGGAGCGTGTGCAGTAACTGCACCCGCTCCAGTTTGCTGTGAACGGTAATGGAGCGTGTACAGTTGCTGTACACGCTCCAGATATTTTCCCTGAATTCTGTAATCACGTGACACGAAGGTTGCCAGATCACTAATTTCTAAAAAAAATCGTTGCCAGATATTTTTTCTGAATTCTGTAATCAACCATAGTGTTCGGATACTTTTTTGAGCGACTGTAGGTCGTCTAGATCGTATGGGCTCACTCACGGAAATATTGAACGTGTGCAGTTACCGTTCACAGCAAACTGGAGCGTGTGCAGTAACTGCACACGCTCCAGTTTGCTGTGAACGGTAACTGGAGCGTGTACAGCAACTGTACACGCTCCAGATATTTTTCCTGAATTCTGTAATCACGTGACACGAAGGTTGCCAGATCACTGATTTCTAAATAAAATCGTTGCGAGATATTTTTTCTGAATTCTGTAATCAACCATAGTGTTCGGATACTTTTTTGTGCGATTGTACAGACCGCAACAAACAGAATAGAAAATTAATTTCCTTGCACCTCTCCAACTCTCCCGCTTACTCCATCTGCGGATCCTCTACAATTCTTTCTTCTTCTACATTTTACTTTCGATTCCAAGGTTTCTTCCTTTTCCCTTTAACTCTGTGTGAAGTTATTGAGGATTGAACAACTATGCTTGAACTTGTACATCATTTGACAACTCTGCATGAGCATCTGGAGGTATGATCAGTACTGCCTAGAGATTTTAATAACTGAGTCAACGTAGCTGTTTATCCTGCTTTCTAATTTCTTCAAAATGCGAAGCAATAGAGGATTGCAACCTCAACGACTCTTAAATTCCAAGCTCTCTTAACGTTCAAGAAGTGGGGGCGGGGGTGGCTCAGTCGGTAGCGCGCCAGGCTCGTAATCTGTATTTCCCAGGTTCGAGTCCCAGCTGGATCAGCGTTGAGATTTATCTCCGCAAAACTCCTCGGCCTACCCACGGTCAGTAGTGGACACTGATGGGTTTGGAAAGGCCGTCGTCCGTCAGATGGGGACGTTAAGCCGTGGCCCCGTGTGTGGGAGAGCCATACCCTGTGCACGTTAAAGAACACGCTGGATGGCCTTGACGGGAGGCTACCATCTGTCTCCCAACAACTGTCCAGTGTGTCTCCTCCCGCAACCTTCTCTGAGCCTTCGGGGTCCATGTGACCTGGCCATTTAGCCCATGGTGTGCAGAAAAGTGCCACTCAGGGGTAAAACAACCCAACCCGCAACCTTCTCTGAGCCTTCGGGGTCCTTGTGACCTGGCCATTTAGCTCATGGTGTTCAAAAAAGTGCCGCTCAGGGGTAAAACAACCCAACGTTCAAGAAGCTCATTGTCGTTTATGTTATTTATTAAGTTCTTAATAATGACGAAAGCTTGATTTCCTCGGTTAGCAATTGTAAAGAGGAAATTTCGACTCGCGAATACTGAATAAATGTTTACTAATATTTTAGCGAGAATAAGCGAATTCGGATATATTGAGTTCGCGAATATCGTGGGGTTTACTGTACGTACTTAATTTCCGGCTGCTTGGATGGTGAGAGAGGGTGTAATCATGATAACAAATAAATAAACAGAACGTCACGTTTCCATTTCATCTGACAAGCAACGTCAGATCTTTGTTTCAAGAGTAATTTACTATTTTTTTTTACAGAGCATGGTATTCGCTAGCCACCTAACAGTCGTTGGATGCTGAAATATACTTCGTGAAAATTAACCACCTTTTTGAATCGTAGCTCTGCGTTTGGTAATCCAGCACACGATTCCTACACTGGGACGAAGCATAGTGCGCGGCATTGCGATTTCTCACAATGCATCACCGGCCATCATCTCTCAGGTTGACGCAAGCCAATTCGATGACTGCCTCTAAGCGCATCTGTGCATCATCATCATGTCTGTTAGAACATCCATCTCTCTCTAAGATGTCACCGACATGAGCGCATCCTTCCAAGACAACCGATCCATCACATCAATAATCTACTCCTCTCGCTTGCTACAGATGAAGTGACCCTTCTACCGACTAGAGCAGCCACATCAGCATCCCTGATCCGCTCATCCTCATCCTCACCGTCACTGAACTGACAGATGTGGATAGGGTGCGTACCAGCTGCTGACGTCAAGATGAACCTTCGTCGACGTCTGGCGCCTTCCCAGCCCCCTCCCCTTCCTTCCCTCTTTCCCCCCACCCACTATCATCTTTCTTCCTCCTCCTCCTCCTCTATCCGTATGCGATATGGTCAGTTCCTTGTCTACACGAAAGTAGGAACGGTGATGGGAAAAAAACAGGAGATTCGATTTTAAGACGCATTTCATGAACAGGGAAAGGGATGACCTTGGAAACGAGTGATTAGGTTTCCTCACAAATGAGAATTAAGATTTCTAGCAATGGAAATGGCGGATGTCAGATCTACGAAAGTACAGCCGCTCAAAAAAATATCCGAACACTATGGCTGATTACAGAATTCAGAAAAAAAATATCTGGCAACGATTTTTTTTAGAAATTAGTGATCTGGCAACCTTCGTGTCACGTGATTACAGAATTCAGGAAAAATATCTGGAGCGTGTACAGTAACTGTACACGTTCCAGTTACCGTTCACAGCAAACTGGAGCGTGTGCAGTTACTGCACACGCTCCAATTTGCTGTGAACGGTAACTGCACACGCTCAATATTTCCCTGAGTGAGCCCACACGATCTAGTATCAAAATAATATGACCACCTACAGTCGCTCAAAAAAGTATCCGAACACTATGGTTGATTACAGAATTCAGAAAAAAATATCTGGCAACGATTTTTTTTTAGAAATTAGTGATCTGGCAACCTTCTTGTCACGTGACACGAAGGTTGTCAGATCACTAAATTCTAAAAAAAAATCTTTGCCAGATATTGTTTTCTGAATTCTGTAATCAACCATAGTGTTCGGATATTTTTTTTGAGTGACTGTAGTCAGTCCAAAGCAATCAGATTGATGCAGGATCCGATTAAAATATATTCTTTTCCATTAATTGCAGTTACGAAAGAGAGAGCGAAGCGGATAATATGCAAATCATTTAAATTTTGTCACGGACGTCGACAGGGATTTTTATTTAAGGGAGGAGGGCAAAATTTATCCTAGGGGGCGGGAAAAAAATGCTTCAAGATCGAAATATTTTGCTCGAGCCATTCATTAAATGAGTACAGTTGTTAATATAGCAATCATGCATACGTGAGAGCATAATAAATTCAGCATCCCCGACGACGAAATTTATTATTGAAAATAGGTTTAAAAAATGTTTTTGGGTATTAATAATTAAAGATGAATGATATGCTTTCGAAAATAAAAGAAAACGTAAAAGAAGAAAATTACATTCCGTTAAAGTAAAAGCATTAACTTTTGTTACTCTTTACATTTATTTACATTTATTCAACTAAAAAATATTTCGATAACTTTTTGCAGGGGGATCGACAATGGGATTTTCAAATCCGAATCAAAACACGATTCGTCAACCATTAGACCCACTCGCCGTCCACGACTCCGGAAATAAACCATCTTATCAAAGAATTGCTTAAACAATCTCTGGCAACGCATTTCAAAGCACGCGCATTATAAGTCAATAAGACGCCCACAAACAAAGACTTCGTGTTCACAGCCGTGATACACGGATTGTGCTTCTGTAAGAAATTCTTTTTCGAAACAGTTTCGAAAGAATGTTCGAGAAAATGCCTCGGGGAATGATTCAGCTGCTGAACGTCTTTCTCGTTTCCTAATCTTGCAGGGCCCATTTATCTATTTCCCCCTCCACGATACCAGAAAAGCAAAGAACAGCAACTTCTGCAATCGATGGGTTTCGACTGAAGATTTGGGGTTAGGTTATGTCGTCAGTATGGTTTTATTGCCCCCCTGGTGACAAGAAAAATTTACGAGACTTCCCTCAATCACTAGAGGAAAGTGTATGTGTGTGTGTGGGGGGGGGGGGAGAACTGAGGCAGGGGAATGACTTTTACTTGTTGTCTTTTTGCTTTCTTTTAAAAAAAGCTGATATCGATGTGACCTGCTACAAAAAATACCCCCTCAAGCAGCTGCTTGCACAGAGATCTGACAGGAGCTCGTCAGTTTATGAAGTTGTGAGTTTGTGAGGATGACGGGACCTCACCTTTGAAATAAAAATCTTTGCTGAATAATAAGTAAGCCCCCTTTAGGTGATATACATTAAATAAGTATAGATGAATTACCGGTCAGAGCACCTGTCATGTTATCAGGAGATTGTGGGTTCAGATCCCAACCGATTAATGATGATTTTTCATCTATGTTTATTAAAAATAATCTTTACTTTATGATATGTGTTTAATGGAGATATAAATGTGACATCGCTGTCTCCTCAGTGGCAGAGGGCTAGCGTATTTGGCTATAGAGCAAAGAGATTTGGGTTCGATTCCCGATAAGACATGGATATTTTCATCCTGGTATTTGTTGTCTTTGTGTTGAGGTCTCGTATTCCTAACAGGTTTTTGGTAAGGTGTATTACATCGATAATCTTCAGTCACACCTCCGTGGCAAGTGAATTTTTAAAAAAATGCTACTTAATATCGAACTTTGGTTTATACACTACACTAGCTGAACGGCACCCGGCTCTGCCCGGGTGTCACTTTTGATCTGCATATTCTTATTTTCACTGCACTAAAAGTAAATTTTCCGTTAGTGCAGTCCACCACCAGACACTTTAGCACAGATTTGCAACAAGAGGAAAATTTCCCGGAGTTTGTTTGGATTGTTGCTGACGTCAGCGAGCTCTCTCATAGCCCGTGGCTTAGTTTCTGCTTAAACTATCGAGATTCCTATTTTTCTTAAGACACATTTTGCTGCCCTATGGCTACCGTGATACTCGACAACACGATTCAAATTTCCTGTGTAGCGTCCCACGTGTGTCCCGGTGATTGGTTTGAAAATCAGATTCCCACTTGGCCAGTGGATTCTTTTCTACACAAATTGTGACAGCTCGTCTCACTTTTACTCTGCATATTTTGTTGTTTCCTGTACTAATGGTTAGTTTTGTGAGTATCCCCCCCCCCCCCCTCGGCATTTTATCACAGTTTGAACACGAAAAATTTCCCGGTGTTGCAGCAAAGGTCATTGCTGACTCGGCGCGCGCTCTCAGAGCCCGTAGCAAACGATCGAGATATTTATTTCGTCAGAATTTGGCGTTCTGTAATTCCCGACGTATTTCACCGAGAGGTCCCAAATTTCGTAGGCGGGTTCCCCTTGCCTGACCCCATGTTGGATCAGAAAATCATCTAGCTGCAATGGGACGTCTCAATAATGCCTTTGGAAATGTGGAGATTCTGGCAACGGCAGCAGATTTAAATGCTATTTTAACTCTTTACGTTCACAGTTAGGGAGCAATAAATGGCATCAATAAACTTGACAGCGATTCTCGTTTCCCGTAGGAATAGCATGGCAAATATTTTTGCTTCTAGCAAGCCCCCCCCCCCCCCCGTTATACTTTTCGACTTGACATTCGGTACTACAACCCGGACCACAATCAGAAACATTCTCTGAAAAGTTGAAGCATGTACGTTGATTTCCCGATGAGTTATGGCTGCCACACACGCAGACAACTTCTTTTATCATATAGATTACCAAAAGTCACCAGACACTTCCATGTTATGTGGATGGAAAATCATACCCTAAATTTGAATGTAAACTTTTTATGGAAAAAATGTTACTGGAGATAAATTGAAGATATTAAAATCTCTCTATACCCCGATTTTTCTCAATATTCATTTGATATTTAAACTTAAACAGCATTGCTCTAGTCATGATGATTACTTCGAAGGTTAAATTGAAAATTGGAGCAAATCGTTTACTAAAATAAATGAAATTTCGTATGTTTTTGTCCGTTATACAAACATGGTTGTTTGTAGCCAATTTAGCCAGTAGCCAACGTCAGTACTCGTGGAGACTGCAAATATCTTCCGAAATAGGGGCGGGGTGGCTCAGTCGGTAGCGCGTCAGGCTCGTAATCTGTAGTTCCCAGGTTCGAGTCCTAGCTGGGTCAGCGTTGAGATTTAATCTGCAAAATTCCCCGCCCTGCCCACGGTCAGTAGGGGACAACGATGGGCTTGAAAAGGTCGCCGTCCGTCGGATGGGACGTTAAGCCGTGGCCCCGTGTGCGGGAGAGCCATACCCTGTGCACGTTAAAGAACACGCTGGATGGCCTTGACGGGAGGCTACCATCTGTCTTCCAACAGCTGTTCCAGTGGTTTCCCTCCCCCAACCTTCTCTGAGCCTTCGGGGTCCATGTGACCTGGCCATTTAGCCCATTGTGTGCAAAAAAAGTGCCGCTCAGAGGTAAAACAACCTAAAACAACACATCTTCCGAAATAAATCTTTTTGTTACTGTTTTAAATTTGGAGTTGGTTATCATTCTGCAATTCTCAAACGTCGAACAGAACTAACCAAAATCTTAGTTCCTTACCTGTGGGCGTCGTCGATTAATTACATTCTATCAATCCCAGAAACCGACACAGAGGACGTGATATCAGTGACATTTCATGGTCCAACCAAATCACTAATGAATCAATCACCTGGATTGCTCGTGAAGATAGTGATGGACCTGTTCATAATCTTTCGGTAGGATCGGAACGCTTTGGCATTTTAAAATTACTGCTGAGTGACAATATGCGCGAATTATGAACGATAGGAACCACCATCTAAAGCAGATCACTCAATCTACGACTCATAAAACACATAAAACAAAAATATACTGAATTTGGCTCATTTCTTCCTATCATTCGTCCAAAGATATTTAGGTGCATAATTAAACGTTTTTACCAATTCCTGATACTAACTAAAAATGTATATTTTTGCTTCTAATCAAAACATTTCCCTGATTCTAAAATAGTTTTTTTTACTAATTCCTTTGAAATGTACGTTTTCCTTTTTTTAAGTTGAGAATTTTCCCCCTGCTGCTGCTCTCTCGGAATATAGTTTGCTTTTTTTAGCGCCTCCTCAATAAGTTTGGGTTGAACGATCCTGATCTAAAGGAAAACGAAACAAATACGAATCCAAATTGGATGTTTTATATTCTCATAATCCGTATTCTTTTAAAAGAGAGAGCAATCGCTCTTTAATTTTATTTTTTGCTATGGATACTTGCAACTACTTTATTACACCTTCTAAGAATTGACCCCACATAATTTTGTTGTCATTTAAGCAAATCGTAAGACATAAATGACAGCGCTCTCTTATGTTGATGCCCCTAGACAAGTGCCTTATGGGAAATCCCACACTGCTTGATTGCTATAAATATATGTATTTAAATGAATATATAATAAACGACATGGGGGTCTTCGGCGCCCCCTGTGATGTAGTCCCCAGGGCGATCGCTCGCCCCTTGCGCCGGACCTGGCCGTCCATTGGATGGAATGTTAAACCGTGACACCGTGTGCGTGAGAGCCATAACCTGTGCATGTTAAAGAACACGCTGTGTGGCTTTGACGGAAAGATACCATCTGTTTCCTAACTAGCGAGTTCCCTTCCCCCAGGGGCTCAGTCGGTAGCGCGCCAGGCTCGTAATCTGTAGTTCCCAGGTTCGAGTCCCAGCTGGGTCAGCGTTGAGATTTATCTCCACAAAATTTCCCGCCCTGCCCACGGTCAGTAGGGGACACCGATGGGCTTGGAAAGGCCGCCGTCCATCGGATGGGACGTTAAGCCGTGGTTCAGTGTGCGGGAGAGCCGTACCCTGTGCACGTTAAAGAACACGCTGGATGGCCTTGACGGGAGGCTACCATCTGTCTCCCAACAGCTGTTCCAGTGGGACTCCTCCCCCAACCTTCTCTGAACCTTCGGGGTCCTTGTGACCTGGCCATTTAGCCCATGGTGTGCAAAAAAGTGCCGCTCAGAGGTAAAACAACCCAACCCAACCCTTCCCCCAACCTTTTCTGAGCCTTCTGGGTTTTTGTGACCTGGTCATTTAACTCATTGCGCGCTAAAAAGTGCCGCCCACAGGTAAAACAACCGAACCTTCCCACATCCTTAATTCTACACTCCATCTAAGAAATTTTTTCATCACATTTGACTCTTGAACTTTTCAGCACTCTCTATACATCTAACTAATCGTGATTTATAATACACATTTATTTCACTCATATCCTGTTTACTAGTAAAAAAAGTATCTGTATGTAAGCTTGAAAAAATTATATACCAAGTTTTGTATTTTTTTAGCCCTAAAAAAACGAATGTACTTAGTAACTTTATCTGCAGAATGTTTTTAATGTGCCTCAGGAAATATACATGGTTGTTAACTTCCCTTTCGCTACTTATCTCTCTTCACTCCTTATCTCCTTTTTCCTCTCACAATCCCAGGAAATATTCCTTGGCAACCATGATGCAGAGGATGTCGTGTCTTCTGATAAATGATGCTTTACTGCCCTGTGGTGATAAATACATATTGCGATACAGCGCAACCCAGCAGGCCACAACTTTTCCAACTCATGCATGCATTCCGACGGCTGGGGATTTTTAAAATTTTATTCATCTTCATATAAAAATGTCGAGTACGCCTGCTTGCAACCGACTAGAAATAATCTATTTTTAAGAAAAGAAAATTTGTTCTGAAAGATTTTTAAAACTGGAAATAAAAAAAAGGTTATTAGAATGACACCTCTTTACATTTTATGACACAACAAACAGAATAATCAGTGCAGAGACTTTTTTTTTCAATTATGGGAAAGAATTCTCATCTATAATAAACAAATGCCGAGTGGTTAGCGCGCTTGGTTACTGATATACGGGACCTGGGTTCGAGTCCCGGGTAAGGCATGGTTGTGCGTGTTGTTTTTCTGCTGAGGTCCTGCCATCCTCTCAGATCTTCTACTATGGCATATAAACTGACAGGCTCCTGTCAGACCTCTGTGGCAAGCAGCTGCTTGAGGGGGTATATATATATTATATAAAAGTCTCCACTTCGTAAACGATCTTAAATGTACTTTGTAGGATATGGCAATTGTTACGGCAATCCCAAGCTATCAATGTTTTTTTTCTCTTTTAATTAAATCTACTATGCTACAGCAAGGATCGCGTGATGTAATGCAGCACGTGGTAAATTTTAAATTTCTTTATATTTCGAATTAAAAAAAAATGTACGAATGCCAAAATAAATTTATACCGTTTACAAGAATAAAAGTATGCATTTAATAAATTTTACAACATACATTTTTTTCGTTACGTTCATAATTCACGTAACAAAACAACTAAAAAATATTTAATAATCGTTTAAAAGTTCAGTTTTAATTGAGTAAACAGCTTTCGAATTAAAAAAAAATCGTGCAATTTGAAGTTCGATGAAAAGTTTCTTGAACAAACTCAAATGTAGAGGAAAAATTGTCATGGGCTAGGTGGGATTCGAACACACGACCTACTTACTGATGATATTTTTTGGGATTTTGGGTTCTTTTAAATTATTCTGGGTTGGGTTGCTTTACCTCGGAGCGGCACTTTTTTTGCACACCATGGGCTAAATGGTCAGGTCACAAGGACCCCGAAGGCTGAGAAGAAGGTTTGGGGAGGGAACCCACTGGAACAGCTGTTGGGAAACAGATGGTAGCCTCCCGTCAAGGCCATTCAGTGTGTTCTTTAACGTGCACAGGGTATGGCTCTCCCGCACACGGAGCCACGGCTTAACGTCCCATCCGACGGACGGCTAAATTATTCTGTCAATTTAACATTATTAAAATATTAGTGGTGAGTAATTAAATTTCTGGTTGGACGGTGAGCTGTAATTTTGTGCTCTTTTAAGCTAAAATTTCCTCTAGCTTTTACGCGGGAGTCGAGTTCTTAATAATCGCTTCATGAAACGGAACTTTCTATGCTTTACATATTAAAGCAAAAAAAAATTTAACATTCAAAAACAATGAATAATTATGCAAACAACATACAACAAATAAAGATATTCAAATAATACTATAAATTCAAAATTAATCAACCTTATATTGCTTTCAGACGCCTTCATTTCAAATGTCGCAAATGATATCAGTAACTCATTTGATGTTCAATTGCCGCCAGAATTACTTATCCTGAGTTTATGACCTTGATCACCTTCCCTGAGAAACAGGAGGAAGGGTTCTACGTCATTCGTTTAGAAACGAAAAGTTAATATAACATTTTGATCCATCGGCTGGAGGAGAGGTGTAGTGTTGGGTGGGAAAAACAACAGCTGAATCTTTTCATTGAGGCGGCAACATTTGATTATTTGACCGAAACACTCAGAATTTTGAAGGAAATTCCTTTCCACAAATGGACTTTCTCCTGCAGCTCTCCTGAAAAATATTCATTGAAAATCGCCGAAGTTATTCAACCCTTATTCTAATGTGATGCCGGAATAACACCGCAGATAACGGAAGCGTGTATAACGAGAGTCAAGTGCAAATTCTTTGCGAAGGCATATCAAAAATGTATTTATTTACCCACTTACATAAATACAACAAAATTGCGCGATTTGGGTTGTTTTATCTCTGAGAGGCACTTTTTTGCACACCATAGACTAAATGGTCAGGTCACATGGCCCCCGAAGGCTCAGAGAAGGTTGGGGAGGGGACCCACTGGAACAGCTGTAGAGAGACAGATGGTAGCCTCCCGTCAAGGCCATCCAGCGTGTTCTTTATCATGCGCAGGGTATGGCTTTACGTCCCATCCGACGGACGGCGGCCTTTCCAAGCCCAGCGGTGTCCCTATTGACCGTGGGCAAGGCGAGGAATTTTGCGGAGATAAATCTCAACGCTGACCCAGCTGGGACTCTTGTATGATGTTGGGTTGGGTTACCTCTGAACGGCACTTTTTTGTGCACCATGGGCTAAACGGCCAGGCCAGAAGGACCCCGAAGGCTCAGGGAAGGTGACCCACTGGAATAGCTGTTGAGAGACAGATGGTAGCCTCCCGTCAAGGCTATCCAGCGTGTTCTTTAACGTGCACAGGGTATGGCTCTCCCGCACACAGGACCACGGCTACAAAATTGCGCGAAGCTGATATTTACTTTTTTAATGTAATTCTAAAATCTAAGCAATTTATAATTTTGCGGGGCATAGAACAATTTTTTCCCCTTCTGTCATTCTCAAAACATACGATACACAATAGGAGGTCCTAGAGACGAAATTGCAGGGCATTGTAAAACGACGCAGAAAAATAGAAAGAAAAATATGTATATCAAGAGTTCATAATGAATAGTCATAGCAGTTAATCTATAATAATAATAACAATAATAGTAAAAGAAGGTGTCTATCTGTGTATCTGTGGCAGCCATAACTCATAGGAAAATATACTTTGTAGACTAGGGGTTCTCAACGTGGGGTACGAGGTAAAAATTTATGGGGTACGCCGTGAGAGCTCAAAAGTCGCTAGATCTAGTAACAAAGTAAAATTAACCACTGTTATATAATAACTATAGTTTTATCTATCTATACAAAGGTTACGCCAGTTACATACACATTTCCAGGCGGTGCGTGAAGCATAAAAAGGTTGAGAACCACTGCGCTAGAGTAAACTCAGCTGCAAACTACGCCACCAACAATTTGAAAATTCTATCATTGTAAACTGTCGTTATTTAAAATGTCACAGATTATTATTTCCCCCCCTTTTTTTTGATGATTTATTATGTTATGTTCCATAAAAAAAAAACACGTGAAACAAAAACTTTAAATAGTTCAGTTGCAAAAATACTTTTTTAAAAAAAAGAGCAACTTAACCATTTACTTGAATAACAACATCCTCAGTAATTAGCTAATACAATAATAATTACATTAAAAAACCAAAATAAAAGGAAAAAAAAGTCGTCTTAACATTATCCCAGAATATAAGGACAATGTCTGGAATCCAAAAGCAAAACGAAACTAATTTCGAACTGCATTCCACCGAGAAATGATCTAATTTGGTATTCATTTAGATATACAGAGCGAGCAAAAATGTCAAGACACAAATCTAAAGGAATTCTCTCGACCGCCTACTTGACTTTCCCCATGGAATTGTGAAGCAAGAAAAGAAGAAAAACGAAGCAGGCGATTCTTCCCCCCCCTCTCTCTCCCCCATATCACGAACATTCCGAGTGCTCTTAGGCATTCCTGGAACTCATCGTAAGCGATATGGGAACAGCGAGCACCGGACGAATGAGCCAAGCGAGCACACACAAAAGCAATTAGAGTTATCCGGACTCGGCAATGAGAAGGCACAGGTAGACAAATGGCGACATTCATTCCCTGCCTCCATAGCCACCGACACCCCCTATTGTCGGAGGAGTGCGAATTTATGAATGGGAGGGTAACCGTTGCGCTCGAGGTTAATGCTAACAGACAGCAGTCATCGCGAGCGCAACGCAACAAACGCTTCAGAGAGGATGTTGCCGTGAATGCGCCGAGGAAAGAAAAAAAGAAATAAACTTCACCTCGCTGCGAATGACATCATTTATAGATAAATAAATTTGAAAGAGTAAACATTTATTTTTATGTTTACAATATGTTTTTTTGATTTACAATATGTTTTACATGTACGATGGTTGGGACTTAGTTTATTTTACTGCTGTGCGATACTTTGCTGCCAAATTGACGAAGCAACCAACTCGCGAAGACTCTGGGCAACGAGGTCCTCTGGAAACTCTTAGGTGCAGATGTAGCCTTCCTGCTGGCATAAATTAGGAGTAATTCACGCTACTCATTATTCTATACCAGCTATAGGTGCGTGTGTAGGTTGTTGGTGGTGGTGGTTCAAAAACTATTACTCCACTCCTATTAGAATATTGAAACGTTTGACCAACAACATCTCCTCATCCCTATTCCCACTCCCCATCTTTGCCCCTTGTCTGGATTATCCGCAATCTTTTTTCCTTTTCCCTATTCATTCATTTAATATTACTCTCTGTTGTATTAAACCTTCCTTTTCTTCCCCCTAAGAACGTTTGACCAACAACATCTCCTCATCCCTATTCCCACTCCCCATCTTTGCCCCTTGTCTGGATTATCCGCAATCTTTTTTTCCTTTTCCCTATTCATTCATTTAATATTACTCTCTGTTGTATTAAACCTTCCTTTTCTTCCCCCTAAGAACGTTTGACCAACAACATCTCCTCATCCCTATTCCCACTCCCCATCTTTGCCCCTTGTCTGGATTATCCGCAATCTTTTTTCCTTTTCCCTATTCATTCATTTAATATTACTCTCTGTTGTATTAAACCTTCCTTTTCTTCCCCCTAAGAACGTTTGACCAACAACATCTCCTCATCCCTATTCCCACTCCCCATCTTTGCCCCTTGTCTGGATTATCCGCAATCTTTTTTCCTTTTCCCTATTCATTCATTTAATATTACTCTCTGTTGTATTAAACCTTCCTTTTCTTCCCCCTAAGAACGTTTGACCAACAACATCTCCTCATCCCTATTCCCACTCCCCATCTTTGCCCCTTGTCTGGATTATCCGCAATCTTTTTTCCTTTTCCCTATTCATTCATTTAATATTACTCTCTGTTGTATTAAACCTTCCTTTTCTTCCCCCTAAGAACGTTTGACCAACAACATCTCCTCATCCCTATTCCCACTCCCCATCTTTGCCCCTTGTCTGGATTATCCGCAATCTTTTTTCCTTTTCCCTATTCATTCATTTAATATTACTCTCTGTTGTATTAAACCTTCCTTTTCTTCCCCCTAAGAACGTTTGACCAACAACATCTCCTCATCCCTATTCCCACTCCCCATCTTTGCCCCTTGTCTGGATTATCCGCAATCTTTTTTCCTTTTCCCTATTCATTCATTTAATATTACTCTCTGTTGTATTAAACCTTCCTTTTCTTCCCCCTAAGAACGTTTGACCAACAACATCTCCTCATCCCTATTCCCACTCCCCATCTTTGCCCCTTGTCTGGATTATCCGCAATCTTTTTTCCTTTTCCCTATTCATTCATTTAATATTACTCTCTGTTGTATTAAACCTTCCTTTTCTTCCCCCTAAGAACGTTTGACCAACAACATCTCCTCATCCCTATTCCCACTCCCCATCTTTGCCCCTTGTCTGGATTATCCGCAATCTTTTTTCCTTTTCCCTATTCATTCATTTAATATTACTCTCTGTTGTATTAAACCTTCCTTTTCTTCCCCCTAAGGACGTTTGACCAACAACATATCCTCATCCCTATTCCCACTCCCCATCTTTGCCCCTTGTCTGGATTATCCGCAATCTTTTTTTCCTTTTCCCTATTCATTCATTTAATATTACTCTCTGTTGTATTAAACCTTCCTTTTCTTCCCCCTAAGAACGTTTGACCAACAACATCTCCTCATCCCTATTCCCACTCCCCATCTTTGCCCCTTGTCTGGATTATCCGCAATCTTTTTTTCCTTTTCCCTATTCATTCATTTAATATTACTCTCTGTTGTATTAAACCTTCCTTTTCTTCCCCCTAAGAACGTTTGACCAACAACATCTCCTCATCCCTATTCCCACTCCCCATCTTTGCCCCTTGTTTGGATTATCAGCAATCTTTTTTCCTTTTCCCTATTCATTCATTTAATATTACTCTCTGTTGTATTAAACCTTCCTTTTCTTCCCCCTAAGAACGTTTGACCAACAACATTTCCTCATCCCTATTCCCACTCCCCATCTTTGCCCCTTGTCTGGATTATCCGCAATCTTTTTTTCCTTTTCCCTATTCATTCATTTAATATTACTCTCTGTTGTATTAAACCTTCCTTTTCTTCCCCCTAAGAACGTTTGACCAACAACATCTCCTCATCCCTATTCCCACTCCCCATCTTTGCCCGTTGTCCGGATTATCCGCAATCTTTTTTCCTTTTCCCTATTCATTCATTTAATATTACTCTCTGTTGTATTAAACCTTCCTTTTCTTCCCCCTAAGAACGTTTGACCAACAACATCTCCTCATCCCTATTCCCACTCCCCATCTTTGCCCCTTGTCTGGATTATCCGCAATCTTTTTTCCTTTTCCCTATTCATTCATTTAATATTACTCTCTGTTGTATTAAACCTTCCTTTTCTTCCCCCTAAGAACGTTTGACCAACAACATCTCCTCATCCCTATTCCCACTCCCCATCTTTGCCCCTTGTCTGGATTATCCGCAATCTATTTTTCCTTTTCCCTATTCATTCATTTAATATTACTCTCTGTTGTATTAAACCTTCCTTTTCTTCCCCCTAAGAACGTTTGACCAACAACATCTCCTCATCCCTATTCCCACTCCCCATCTTTGCCCCTTGTCCGGATTATCCGCAATCTTTTTTCCTTTTCCCTATTCATTCATTTAATATTACTCTCTGTTGTATTAAACCTTCCTTTTCTTCCCCCTAAGAACGTTTGACCAACAACATCTCCTCATCCCTATTCCCACTCCCCATCTTTGCCCCTTGTCTGGATTATCCGCAATCTTTTTTTCCTTTCCCCTATTCATTCATTTAATATTACTCTCTGTTGTATTAAACCTTCCTTTTCTTCCCCCTAAGAACGTTTGACCAACAACATCTCCTCATCCCTATTCCCACTCCCCATCTTTGCCCCTTGTCTGGATTATCCGCAATCTTTTTTCCTTTTCCCTATTCATTCATTTAATATTACTCTCTGTTGTATTAAACCTTCCTTTTCTTCCCCCTAAGAACGTTTCACCAACAACATCTCCTCATCCCTATTCCCACTCCCCATCTTTGCCCCTTGTCTGGATTATCCGCAATCTTTTTTCCTTTTCCCTATTCATTCATTTAATATTACTCTCTGTTGTATTAAACCTTCCTTTTCTTCCCCCTAAGAACGTTTGACCAACAACATCTCCTCATCCCTATTCCCACTCCCCATCTTTGCCCCTTGTCTGGATTATCCGCAATCTTTTTTTCCTTTTCCCTATTCATTCATTTAATATTACTCTCTGTTGTATTAAACCTTCCTTTTCTTCCCCCTAAGAACGTTTGACCAACAACATCTCCTCATCCCTATTCCCACTCCCCATCTTTGCCCCTTGTCTGGATTATCCGCAATCTTTTTTTCCTTTTCCCTATTCATTCATTTAATATTACTCTCTGTTGTATTAAACCTTCCTTTTCTTCCCCCTAAGAACGTTTGACCAACAACATCTCCTCATCCCTATTCCCACTCCCCATCTTTGCCCCTTGTCTGGATTATCCGCAATCTTTTTTTCCTTTTCCCTATTCATTCATTTAATATTACTCTCTGTTGTATTAAACCTTCCTTTTCTTCCCCGTAAGTTTTCTATGTTTTTTTTTTATATATATTTCCTATTATATGTTTGTCTTCGTCTGTGCGAATTCTCTTTTTGTTTATATGCATCAAATAATTATGCAATTCCTGTAAATATGTTTGTGGTTTTGTACTATCATCAATATTTCTTTTTAATTTCTGAAATGTACTGGGGCATCAAGCCACTTGAGAACGTTGAAATTAATATCCAAGATTATCTGTACCTTGGCTTTACTATAACCCCTGCATGAAATAAATTATTATTATTATTATATAATGTTTCCAGGTTCGAGACCTACTAGTGCTGCATTGAGGTTTTCTGTTCTGCGCTAAGCCTTACTTTGCTCTCAATAAGAAAGGGGCACACCTTGGAAAGGCCGCCGTCAGTCGGATGGAACGTTAAGCTGCGGCTCCTTGTGCAAAGTATTGGGTTACTTTACCTCTGCGCTACATTTTGTGCACACAAGGGGACTAAATGGCCAGGTCAGGACTCCAACTGTTCAGAGAACGCTGCGGAACTGAAACCACTGGATAGCTGTTAGTAAACAAATGAAAGCTTCCCGACAAGGACATCCAGCGTGTTCTTTCATGCGACAGGGCATCTACTAAGAAGATATTCTCCTGTACACGGGTTGATGGATTGTTTTACCTCTGGCTAATGGCTACCATGGGCTAAATGGTCAGGTCACAAGGACCCCGAAGGCTCAGAGAAAGTTTGGTGAATGGACCCACTGTAACAGCTGTTGGGAAACAGATGGTAGCCTCCCGTCAAGGCCATCCAGCGTGTTCTTTAACGTGCACAGGTTATAGCTCTCCCGCACATGGGACCACGGCTTAACGTCCCATCCGAAGGACGACGGCCTATTCCAAGCCCATCGGTGTCCTCTACTAACCGTGGGCAAGGCGGGAAGTTTTGCGGAGATAAATCTCGACGCTGACCCAGCTGGGATTCGAACCTGGGAACTGCAGATTACGAGTCTGGTGCGCTACCGACTGATCCACCCTGCAGACGGGCCATGGCTTTACGTCCCATCCGATGGACGGCGACATCTCCAAGCTCAAGATGTCCTCTTTCTCACCGAGGGCAGAAAAACCGTACTATGTGATCGTTAAAGATCGTGCTGAATGGATGGGCGGGGGTGGCTCAGTCGGTAGCGTGCCAGGCTCGTAATCTGTAGTTCTCAGGTTCGAGTCCCAGCTGGGTCAGCGTTGAGATTTATCTCCGCAAAATTCCCCGCCTTGCCCACAGTCAGTAGGGGAACCGATGGGCTTGGAAAGGCCGCCGTCCGTCGCATGGGACGTTAAGTCGTGGCCCCGTGTACGCAGAGCCATACCCTATGCACGTTAAAGAACACGCTAGATGGCCTTGACGGGAGGCTACCATCTGTTTTCCAACAGCTGTTCCAGTGGGTCCCCTCCCCCAACCTTCTCTGAGCCTTCGGGGTCCATGTGACCTGGCCATTTAGCCCATGGTGTGCAAAAAAGTGCCGCTCAGAGGTAAAACAACCCAACCCAACCCATGCTAAATGGCCTTTTTCCATTTAGTGCATATTTTAGAAGTTACGGAGATTTAGATTCCCTTTGACATAACAGGGAAATTCTCTAATATTCTGTACGGCAGGGAGCGGGGGTGGTTCAGTCGGTAGCGCGCCAGGCTCGTAATCTGTAGTTTCCAGGTTCGAGTCCCAGCTGGGTCAGCGTTGAGATTTATCTCCGCAAAACTCCCCGCCCTGCCCACGGTCAGTAGAGGACACCGATGGGCTTGGAAAGGTCGCCGTCCGTCGGATGGGACGTTAAGCCGTAGCCCCGTGTGCGGGAGAACCATACCCTGTGCACGTTAAAGAACACGCTGGATGGCCTTGACGGGAGGTTACCATCTGTCTCCCAACAGCTGTTCCAGTGGGTTCTCTCCCCCAACCTTCTCTGAGCCTTCGGAGTCCTTGTGACCTGGCCATTTAGCCCATGGTGTGCAAAAAAGAGCCGCTCAGAGGTAAAACAACCCAACTGTACGGCAGTGTTTATAGCAACCTCCTCCTAAATCCGGTCCAACAAGTGTCGCAATACTTTTGGTAATATTGTGTATAAAAACATTTTTTATATCAAAGAAACCAAAATGATCGATGTGACCGATGCGGTCGAAATTCATTGAAGCAAATACATAAATGCGATGCATAATTGTCATCAGTAAACTTAGAATGGTCGTTGTCCGTCGGAAAAAAAAGTTGAGCCAAAAGATAAAACTTTAATCGAAGATATTTTCTGAACAACAAATATGGATGATTTTTTTTTTAATTATTGCGACTCGAACAGAGATCAGAAATCGAGACAATTCTTTGACACTCGTTCCCCGACAAACTTTCCACTTACAAAAAAAAAGTTTCTTTTTTTCTTCAGACACCTCCTTAAATATATATATCCAAAAAGATATTCAGGAATGAATTATGAACAAATGCACTTAACAAGACATTCTTTCAGAGAACCGAGGGTCGAAATTTATGATCAGTATAAATTTAAGGGCATAAACGCATTTCGTCAGACAGCGAACGCCTCCAGCTGCACCGAGATAACTTCATAACCCAACTTTAGCTAAGTAAATAACTGGCGAAAAAGTAGTAAATTTGCTCCTTGGGATTCGTTAGCCAACAATTTGGAACCTGCGAATCTGGCGCGTGGTGTCGATCGAAGAACTGGAGAGACATTCTTCAACTCTGTCTCGCCCTGCAAATGACTCGTAATGAGAGAAAAAGTTCTTCCTAACTCGGTTTAACAACCTCACACCTGCCATTTCCGGTCTGGATGCGGAGCTCCTGAATCGATTTTATTTCCGGATAATGAAACTCGCCCCCACCATCAACCACGTGACAAAAGTTAATGGCACCGCCGGACAAAGGCATGACAAGAATGCGACATTGGATGTGCACCGAGCTGCAGTGGAATCGCCTCCACCGCATCATCTCGTGAAGAGGCAATCTTTGCCGCCTCCTCCTCCTCCTCCTCCTCTGCAGTTGCAGGTCTGATTGAAACACATACCTTCGAAAGGGGCTGGCAGATAAAGCTTGGGAGTGAAAAAAAAAATTGTGTCGTTTGTGATGCGTTACATCTGCGTTATGAGCTGGCCATAAATACCTCGAAGTCCTTTTTTTTTGAGTGTTCTATTTTCTAGGCAATATTTTTTAAGCAAAAAACGTATTTATTAGTCGCATTTCTTTAATCGATATTCTGGTCTGAAAGTTTTCTTGCTATATAGATCGCTGTCGTAAGAAAGATCCCAGCCGATTTTTTTTTATTACGCCAGAGGCGGGATCGGGTTGGGTTGGGTTGTTTTACCTCTGAGCGGCACGTTTTTGCACACAATGGGCTAAATGGCCAAGTCACATGGACCCCGAAGGCTCAGAGAAGGTTAGGGGAGGGGACCCACTGGAATAGCTGTTGAGAGACAGATGGTAGCCTCCCGTCAAGGCCATCCAGCGTGTTCTTTAACGTGCAAAGGTTATGTCTCTCCCGCACACGGAGCCACGGCTTAACGTCCCATCCGACGGACGGCGGCCTTTCCAAGCCCATCGGTGTCCCCTACTGACCGTGGGCAGGGCGGGGAATTTTGCGGAGATAAATCTCAACGTTGACCCAGCTGGGACTCGAACCTGGGAACTATAGATTACGAGCCTGGCGCCGACTAAGAGAATATCTGTCCCATTTGAAACACTAATAATGCTCAAACCCAGTAACGGATTTAAAGGTTTAAACGCTTTAGGCAAGTATGTTAATATGTGCTTTTTTTTTGTTTGAAAATCGATAACTACATTAGAAGCGAGATTTTTTTAAATGCGCCTTTTCAGGTTTTAGCCTTAGGCAATTGCTTCAAATAAATCCGTACATGCTCAAACTGTTTATTTTGCGGTTGGATCCTGAATCTCTTTTAAAATAGATGTGGGCCTGCTTATGGGATTGAATACTTGTGAAGTTTTTTAACTGAAGTGATCTGTGAAAGCAAATCCATGGATGTCCGCAGAAATTTGAATAATAGGAAGTAGGCAAGCGACTTAAATAAAATAATCTTATATATGGAATTACGGTAACATTCTGAAGCTCAGGTATGTTTATTATGAATAAAAAACATAATAATTTATGCTCACTTTTTTAAAACTTCCAAGACTGCGTTTATTATTTATTCTACTTAAGAAAAAAAAAACACTGAAAAATTTCAATATGAATCGAAACCATCAAGTAATTTCAAATACCTCCCAATAAAAATGAATTTCATTGTTATTTCATAATATTTTAAACCTTATAAATCGTCTGCAGCGTCATTAAAGTTCAAAAGAAAAATAACCTAATTTTTTTAAAGATATCCCCCTTTTTTAAATTTTTTTATCACTTTAATTACGAGTAAATCTGGGAATATGTGAGGGGCGAGGAGGGGATTTCTTATTTCTCTTTGGCGAAACTTTTACGAAAAGAGGATTACAGCCAGAGCAGAAAGATTAAGTGCACGAGATTTCTCCCGGTGCGACCTTTTTCTTCCCTTCGTTGTTAACTCTCGGCTATAAAACTTTCTCCCATCGACAATTTTTTTTTTTGCGACATATAGGACAGAGACGAATCCTAGAAGCTACTCCTAGCTTAATACAGGCCTTCTCATACAAGGACATGCCCTACTAAGACCGAAGTCACTGCTGACCACTGCCTTAGTTAGAGCTAACACAACACACAAAGTTTGCCTTGCTGGAACAGTCGCTAGCTGCCTAACCACTATGCCAGTTAAGGCTAATTGTCCCCAGAATTTCGATCTGAAAACATAACAGTTAAGAAAAGTAAGCTCTAGTATCCAATTCCTGTTGGATGCTCTTCTATTGAAAAGCAACATTATTTTGCTTGATTATGACTTACGGGGAAATGAGTTTGTTTTCTCTAAGAATGTTTGTGTTTTCTCTAAGAATGTTTGTGTTACGGGGTCAAACGGTTAATACTTCTGTATCGTTTGACTAGCATCAAAAGGGTCTGGTTGAGGCCTGCGAAGAAAACGTTACTGGACACTGGTGCACTATTGGACAATTGTAACGGATGATATTATTTGTCCCTTGATGTCCGCCCCCCCAATAGGGGACCACCTTGTCGTGGTGGGGGGGCCTAGGGCCCAGCAAACCGGTCGAAGGCTGTGCCGACCGGATTGGTCCCCCGGTTGGACATAGAAAAGGCCAACCGAAGCCGACGATGCCGCTGACCGGTTGGATGGTGACGGTGTCCGAGGCCTCAACCTCAGGTGCTCTGGGTGAGCAGTTCGAGGGCTCTGCCGAACGGTTCCTGCCTGCCTAGTAGGCACGAGCCCTCACAAAAGTCTGGGTCTTACTAAGAATCTCCACCCCGGGTGCCGATCGAACTTGGATCTATATATCCTTGTTCATGGCTAACCGGGGAACAGATTAAAGTTAGGTTTCTTCCGGTGGTCAGCTTTCCTTCTATAGGACTGCTGCCATGTGAGGCTGGGGTTGAGGTGCGCCTATAGGGCGTATTCCTTGCCCCCGGCTCTAGATAAGCACGGCTTTTCATAACTGGTAGTGTCGTATAGGCGGAATCAGGAATTGCCTTGGTTTCATAAGATCGCAACGCAAGAGAGGTGTCCCTTGATGTTTCTCTGGTATGTCAATTGCACGATACGAATCGGCAATACTGTTTGTATTGCCACGTTTTATTATACCCACGTAACGCTTTATTGAAACTAACTTTCTTCCCTTATAAGCTCTTTGCCTTAGTCAAGAAATGCGTACTTTTCCTAAACTTAAATTAGCATTAGGTATAGTGTATGGTAATGAGCATTTGAAAAAGATGCTTTTAATTTCGAAATATTGTAAAGTACACTATGAAACACGACTTCTTTTACGCCGGTGGCATTCGCGATGTAAACATTTGCCAAACTTCTCTAACGAGTGAGGATTGATACATTTTACATTCGTCGCTTCTTGCTTTTCATTGGCTTTTGTAGTTAAGCCATGATTGGGCTTGGGTTGGGTTGTTTTACCTCTGAGCGGCACTTTTTTGCACACCATGGGCTAAATGGCCAGGTCACATGGACCCCGAAGGCTCAGAGAAGGTTGGGGGAGGGGACCCACTGGAACAGCTGTTGGGAGACAGATGGTAGCCTCCCGTCAAGGTCATCCAGCGTGTTCTTTAACGTGCACAGGGTATGGCTCTCCCGCACACGGGGCCACGGCTTAACGTCCCATCCGACGGACGGTGGTCTTTCCAAGCCCATCGGTGTCCCCTACTGACAGTGGGCAGGGCGGGGAATTTTGCGGAGATAAATCTCAACGCTGACCCAGCTGGGACTCGAATCTGGGAACTACATATTACGAGCCTGGCGCGCTACCGACTGAGCCACCCCCGCCCCCCTTTCAGGAGTGACTTCTGCTCCATTCGTTATCTGAAACAGAGTATCGTTCACGATCGTCAGTGTAAAAAAAAACTGGTGAAAGACAAAAAGAACTGTTTTGGAAAGAAAAAAAGTGCCTAACAACCCAGCACGTTTTATTCTCTAAAATAATAAAACAAAACGGCGAAAAAACCTAAAAAGAATTCAAGTTCAAGGGAGAAAAAAAATTAATGGACGTTTCATATTTTACAGTTGACAGAAATGGGCGAGTATTTTTATCTTCATCTTAATCGAATTGTGTTGCCCGAGACCATCGTCAGCTGTAAGAGCGCGTGAGCATACGTGTTTCAAGTGTCTGCAATGCCACTGGCTGCGCACGTGAGGAAGCGTAGCGAGGAAACTGCCGAATGCTCGCTGCTGCCAGCATTCCTTTTGAAACTATTTGGATTAATGAAAAATTCACGGGATTCTTGCGCTACAGATACTTTATTACGTCACGTCGACGAGAAGCGTTCTGACAGCGAGGAATTAGGATAGCAGGCGTTGATTTCATTTGACTAGACGTCTTTGCCGACGCATTAGGTAAACAGATTTGTTACTTCTTTAATACGTGTGCCTCAGGCCGTGAATGCCTCGCAGCGTCCCGGAGGATTTGTTACTTCTGTTGATATAAACGCCCACGGCGAGGAATGTTTAGGAGCCTGCAGTGGAATGGGGTCGAATAATAGCAACGTGAGCGAGCTAGCCCATTTCGGCGAAAATTTTTGAATGGGTTTACTCAAAATGCGCTGGTCGTAAATTCTATCTTGAAACGTTAGATTGCGTCACCGGAGTAATGGAATTTTAAGGCTTAGTTGGTGGAATTTCATCATCCTTTGATTTTTTTGTTTTGTTTTGGTTGATTACTTCTTGTTCAGTGATCTCGCTTCAAGTCAAACGGGGGCGGGGGTGGCTCAGTCGGTAGCGCGCCAGGCTCGTAATCTGTAGTTCCCAGGTTCGAGTTCCAGCTGGATCAGCGTTGAGATTTATCTCCGCAAAATTCTCCGCCCTGCCCACGGTCAGTAGGGGACACCGATGGGCTTGGAAAGGCCGCCGTCCGTCGGATGGGATGTTAAGCCGTACGCCCGTGTGCGGGAGAGCCATACCCTGT
The DNA here is from genome assembly GCA_038380435.1 of Ryuthela nishihirai. Lineage (NCBI taxonomy): Eukaryota > Metazoa > Arthropoda > Arachnida > Araneae > Heptathelidae > Ryuthela > Ryuthela nishihirai. Next base: position 36,505,464 of record JAWZYU010000028.1, read on the forward strand.
GCACGTTAAAGAACACGCTGGATTGCCTTGACGGGAGGCCACCCAGTCTGTATGCCAACAGCTGTTCCAGTGGGTTCCCTCCCCCAACCTTCTCTGAGCCTTCGGGATCCATGTGACCTGGCCATTTAGCCCATGGTGTGCAAAAAAGTGCCGCTCAGAGGTAAAACAACAACAACAAAAAATCAAGTCAAACGCGTTAGTTTTTTTTTTTATACATTTCTATCAGAATTTTTCGAACCAAAAACTAAAAGCATCATAGCTTTCGATGGCCATTGCGATAATTTCCAGGTTTGTGCTGTTTGTTGGCATATACAAAACTTAATCCCTGGTTGTGTTATAGTCGCCACACAGAAGATTCAATGCCTACTCCCTCTTTGTGGATATGGCATCGCTCGCTTATATATTGCCACTTCCCCACAGTAACACCCTCACCTGCTCTTCGTTCCAATCACACAAGTAGTCGCAGGTTCGAGTCTCGCCTGGGCCAACGTTGAGAATTATTCCTGCCCTGCCCTCGGCCAGTAAGGGACGGCGATTAGCTTGGAAAGGCCGCCGTCCGTCGGATGGGACTTAACCCGTGCCCCAGTTGTAAGAGAGAGTCATACCCTGTGCACGTTAAAGAACACGTTGGATGACATTGACGGGAGGCTACCGTCTGCCCCCAACAGCTATCCAGCAGGTCCCCTTCCCCCAACCTTGTATCAGCCATCAGGGGTCGTTGTGGCCTAGCTATTTAGCCCATTATGTGCAAAAAAGTGCCGCTCAGAGGTCAAACAGCCCACCAGTTACATCTTCGTCTCACTAACTCCACCAACTGCATATTCGTACCTGTCACGTGCCTCTTTGTTTCAGTAACATCTATCACGGGGGGCGGGGGTGGCTCAGTCGGTAGCGCGCCAGGCTCGTAATCTGTAGTTCCCAGGTTCGAGTCCCAGCTGGGTCAGCGTTGAGATTTATCTCCGCAAAATTCCCCGCCCTGCCCACGGTCAGTAGGGGACACCGATGGGCTTGGAAAGGCCGCCGTCCGTCGGATGGGACGTTAAGCCGTGGCCCCGTGTGCGGGAGAGCCATACCCTGTGCACGTTAAAGAACACATTGGATGGCCTTGACGGGAGGCTACCATCTGTCTCCCAACAGCTGTTCCAGTGGGTCTCCTCCCCCAACCTTCTCTGAGCCTTCGGGGTCAATGTGACCTGGCCATTTAGCCCATGGTGTGCAAAAAAAGTGCCGCTCATAGGTAAAACAACCCAACCCATCTATCACGTTCTACAATTTACTGCATTCATGTTATATTTCTTTTTTGCTGTACAGATTACATTTTTATTTGTAATTCATTTACATGCTTTTCCCTACAATTCAGCTTTATTATCTGTAACTGTTTGAATACTAGGAATGATGTTGACCATCGAGATTTATATAGATTTGATCGAGATCTTTAAATTATCATCAGCCACATTTTGTCATAAAACGCTTGTTTTAAAAGTTATAAATCTTCGAAATTAACTTCCCATTGACAAAACATGGGATGGAGTGGTCATAATTCAATGGCCAATGAGTGTATATTGCTTCTATTTGGTGAAAATAAGTCCTGTAAAAAAATACGAAATGGCTTTCCGGTTTGAACCACTCCCTCCCAACTCTCCTATACATATACCTCCCTCCAACTTTTTTTTTTTTCTAGATACTGGTTCTCCTAACAACATTTTTAATTGAAAAGCCAATTATTAAAAGACTTTACATTTTTTAATGTCTTAATATTTAATTAATTTACACGATATACTGCCATGTCAGTAATAATGAAAAAGGAGCACCACATCTGAGCTAAAAAAAGAAACCAAAACTGAAAAAAGACGGAAATAAAAAGAGCAAAATAAACAAAGAATGCCGGGAACGAGGAAAAGGGATGAACATCAAAGAAAAAAGGCCGCAAAACGATCGATACACGAGCAAAGAAGAAGTTTCGTTTACCGGACGATGGGAAGAAAAAAAGATGACAAGGAGGAGGAAGAAGACGATGAGAAGGAGTAAATGCTAGGAGGGAGATAAGGCCCAGTGATCCAGGAGGCTTAGTGAACACTGGGCCTTAGATGCCATCAGGAGTCGGCATCCCGTGTTTCTGCCTCTGCTTCCTTTTGTAAGAGGCAAGCACTCATTTAATGACTCGCTGAACTTGGTGGCAGAGGATGTTCGGGAAGATGCCCCTCCTCTTCTTCTCTGTGCCCATCCTTCCTTATTCTGTGGTTCATAGAGATAGATCTCCCTCCTCACCTTTAATGCGTGGATCTTCATTCTGCTCTTTGCGTGCGATGCACAGCGAGTGTCGGAATGTGAAGGAAGACGGTGATTACGAGAGGAAGGGAGGATGGGGAGTCTCTTCATAATTTGCTGCCTGATAAGGATAATGAGACAGGTTGAAAACTTCAAAGGCTCAAGAGTGACGTCACAAAATTGAAATTGCAGACCATATTGTTTTACACTTGAGCTGCAACCTCCGTGCAACGCGATGTGCTACATGCAGGGGTCACAAGGATTCCCAGGCCTCAGAACAAGGTAAGGAAGGAGATCCATTGCATGACTGTTAGAGGAAGACGGGAATATTTCTTTATGGCCATCTCACAAGGATCCCTAATATTCAGAACAGGGTAAGGAAGGAGATCCATTGGATAGCTGTTAAAGGAATTGGGAGTGTTTCTATATGGTCAAGTCACAAGGATCCCCAAATGTGATGTCACTTCTCTCGGCCGTCTGTCAAATGAGATCTTTTGGAATGTTGTTGTTGTTGGGTTGTTTTACCTCTGAGCGGCACTTTTTTGCACACCATGGGCTAAATGGCCAGGTCACATGGACCCTGAAGGCTCAGAGAAGGTTGGGGGAGGGGACCCACTGGAACAGCTGTTGGGAGACAGATGGTAGCCTCCCGTCAAGGCCATCCAGCGTGTTCTTTAACGTGCACAGGGTATGGCTCTCCCGCACACGGGGCCACGGCCTAAGTAGTATCATGCCATTATACGGATCCCCCACTAGTGCTTTCCCCATATGACGTCACCGACCACGCCCACTCCCCTATGACGCAAACATGACGTAATCATTACATATTCATTACGTAACGGGCCACGCCCCTTTATTAATAATTCCTCCATCTTTCACCCCCCTTCCCCCTCAGTGGCGCCATCTGTTGACAGTGAGAAGTACTATTTTCCCCAAAAAAAAACTATTTTTATTCCAATTCTTCGATTTTTGATTTCCCCCTTTATAAAAAAATTCTTCCCCCCTTATGAAAAAAACCCCTGGCGTCATCTGGTGCCTGTGAGGAACACTAATTCTCCAAAAACCCTTATTTTAATTCTTTGATTTCTCCCTCCTATTAAAAATTACTCCCCCCTATTAAAAATTTCTTCCCCCTTATGAAAAAACCCTGATGCCTTCTGTTGACAATGAAGAGTACTATTTTCGGAAAAACCTCCTTATTTTAACTCTAATTCCCGATTTTTCTTTATTTTGTCCCAATGGTTGACCTATATTTTAAGCCCTCCTGCAGACCCCCCGGTTGACCTTTTAAGCCCTTCCTATATTTTAAGACCACCTCCCTCACTCGGCTGATGCAAATCTCAGAATAATTGTATGGAACGATTGACCGGTCTCAGAATAATTGTACAGAAAGGAATGATACAAAATTCCCTAGTAATTAAACACTCATCAAATTCCCTTACCTCTATTAAAAATCATCCTACAGTTGAAACTCATTTTACTCTTACTGTTTCCATAGAAAATACCATAGGGTGAAATTAATAATGGTTTAAATTATTCGTAGGGATGACATGTTAAATCTGCTTTTAGAACACACGTCTGCAGTGGAAAAATTTTCAAACTCCGTTAATCAACTCCCTAGTAATTAAACACTCGTCATAATATTCCTCACCTTTATTAAAATCACTCCACGGTCGAAATAAAAATCAGTTTTCTGTAGATGTGTTTCACCGGAAAAAAAAAAAATCGTCCCTCGCTGTGTGGATTCCAGGACGCACGGGAATACGCCGCCGTGTACTTGCTGTGGCCTAGATGCGGGTCAGGCATTTCAGATATTAACCTAGCTTTTTCTGTGTATTTCTTACATCAAAGTCAACACTAGCACTGAACTCTTTTGAATGCAGATCTCAAATTGTAAATCAACTCGCAGAGTTGTATTTATTCCTTAGTAATTAAAACTCTTTGCTATTCATTTAGCCAGGACGACTAAACGATTCCTTTATAATTAAAATTCCCTGCTATTAAACTCCCTAGTAATTAAACACTCGTCAAAATTCCCTTACCTTTATTAAAAAAAACAGTTTTCTGTAGAGGCGTTTTATCGAAAAAAAAAAAAAACTTCTCCTCGGCAACGAAAGTCGAACGCGCTACCCCAGCTTCACTCTGTGAACTCCTAACAAGAACCAACCTGCAATGGAAAAGGCATTCCTGAAGTCGTACGTGGAGTCATGCCCACACGTGTCCGTTTACCGGTCAGGTAGCAACGAAACATCTCGTGACACAATCGCCCTGGGAGGTTGAGTGTCCAGCGCTCAGTGTGATGACTCATACGATGTTGTTCTCTGAGGGTAGGTGACGTCACAACAAGGGGAAAGTAACGTGGAGTGACCAGCGAGTGACACGTATCAGAAGACTGAGCACTGGGGATGTTTAACCTTCAGTATAATTTTACACAGTGTGTTAGGATTAACAACTCTTATAGCATAGTTATTGCGGGTAGGCTCCCTCTCCCACTTTTAAAATTTAGATCTTACACCGACAATCTTTTCATATACGTATTTTTATAACCATTTTAAAACCAACACTTATTTCTTTTATCCCTAGCGATTACTGGTTGTTGCATTTTTTACTAGAAGAAACCCTACCCCTGAAGTAACAGCCCCCGCAGAAAATAAAAAATGCTATCGGGCGAAAAATTAATAAAATCTGATTTTATTCGTCGTGATGAAAAATATTGATGGGGTAATAGGTTCGACTTAAAAGACTTCGTGTTCGGATCCTCACCACGGACAACCTCTCGCTGACGGACGGTTAAACCCTACGAAATTATTCCAAACGGGGAATCACAAGGTTTTTATTGACGAATGAATCTTGGACCTGTACTGCTTCCGTACATCGTGAAAACCCACTCACAGCCTTGATCCGTGTTCCTAATTTCCTTTACTAAGTCACTTCAAAAAACATTGTGATTGCAAAAGTATGACTAACAGTTTTATTACGCCACGTTTTAAAAATACTTATTACTGCTGTATCCGCGGTACGGGAGAGTAACACTGTTCGAAGAAAAATCAGGTAAAACAGTTTTAAAAAAAAAATCGTTTTCTCCGTCGTTTGCGTATGTCTCATCACGCTGGTGAAACCGGGTGAAAAAATATTTTTTTTTTTGTACGAGGTAGAATGTTAAAAGTACGTCGCGTGCAAAAACTTTAGTTCCATCACGAATGCACATTAACAGAGTAGGGAGGTCATAGTTTAATACTTCAGCTATAAAAAAATAATACAATGTCTCACACACACCTCTCAACTTGTCTACACTAATCCGCTGAAATTTCATTTGCAACGGAGGCTGATACTTCGAATCCGCTATATGTTCCGGAGCTGCAGTGGAATGCATGGCCCCTGCTGAATGCTACGCTATCAGAAGTCCATGTGGCTGTCACGTTCTCCAAGCGCTCAGAATATTACTATACTTATAACTGATCTAAAGTCCGTTTTAATCAATACTTATTTCTTTCAACTCTGCGACTATTTGGCCGGTACATTTTCACTAGAAGGACCGCCTCACAGTGGCAATCCCGCAGAAAAAATTAATAAAAGGAAAAAATCTGATTTTATTCCTCCTGATGAAAAATATTGAAGGTAATAGGGTCGACCTAAAAGGCCCGTGTTCGGATCCTTGCCCCGAATGGTTTTTAACAAAAGTCCTACGAAATTAAAAACTATCCCGTTACACGACGGCGTTGTTTAAAAATACTTATTACGGTTGTATCCTCAGCAAACTCTTTCCTAGGAAGTAACGCTACTCGATGCAGTCCCAGTTACATGCTTTTACCGGGTAAAGACTGTGCGCCAGAATGTTAAAAGTAGAATTCATACGTTTCCGTAAAAAAAAAAACTTTAGTTCCTGCTGAAAGGAGTATGGTTCGATTCAGGAAGAATAGGATTTGACCTCGTGCATTAGAAAAGGGAACAAATCCGTCCCCGGTGTCATTTGTTAGGTGGTAGTATTAGTATCCTTATACAAGCTCACTTCAAATTTTCATATGACATTCTGGGGTTGAGTTTCAATCTTTTTATTTTTTCCAACCGCGATAATGCGCAGTTTTCTGCGGAACGCGAGCGACTTCGACGCCAAGGACGACCCGCACTAAACGATACGACCGTGCACTAGAAAACCGTGAACGGACTTGTGTGAAACGTAATGTACAGAGCTTGACAACAGTAATATAGACTGGGATCCTCGCTCACTATACTATCATAACCCTCGAGAAATTATCAAATATGAATAGACCTCTGTAAAGTTCCGACCCCACAATCTTCTGAGTTCATTCCTCGGTCGATGCGGTCAGGATCACAAGGGATGTTTTACACATTCAACGACTTTTTCTGACATTCGCTAATCAAAGTGTCTATCTACACATCAGACTTGTCATTACATCGACAAACTACCTATCCATAGGCTGAGTAAGCATTTAGAATGAAAGATTGAGTCTGCTTCACGACACAGATTCGTAAAACGCTCATTAATTATTTTGTGAGAGAAAGCATGCATAAAGTTCAAACACTAATACATCTTCCCTTTCTAATAAACCATACGATCAAAGTAGATAAATTGCAAGCATCATCGGATCTGATTCCGTATATCTGCTTACGACGAAAATCTCACAATAGCCTATTCAGTACTTTAACCCCCCGATACAGTATGTGACTAGGTCGTTTAACTAAATTACGTGCATAAACGAAAATGTAAAGGGATATCTGTAAATTCGCACAACGGGATAGGTGAATATTTTCACAATTCTTTTGAAGGCAGAATAACTGTGACGAGAGAGAAAGTATAAAAATGCAGTGGGATGGCTGTAAAAACAACAGATTACATCGCAAATACTGTAAGATAGAAAAAACGACTATTAACAAGTGTCATATAAGGAGCGACCGATAAAAGTCACACCGTAGCGGAAGGAGTAATACAGGAAAAATCATAAAATATTAACCACCCCCTCCCCCACGCTGGTAAATCACGGTCCATTGCGTACACACGGATGAATATCACAAAAATACTTTGCATATAGTAAAGAACCACCGAAGTTTGGAAATTTAAAATCTGAAAACTCACTTTTTATAGTATTTCCGTGAAAAGTCACCCCCCAGAAACGAGATCTAACTCTGTCGCCAGTTATTCCAGCGTACTATCTCTTTTCAGCACGTTTGAATAAGTGCATGTGAAGGTGGCTAGCTGCAGACACAAGCTTTTCGACAAAGATAGGATGTTTCACTACAATCTAACACGGAGATGTCTGTTAAGTTATTTTTTCCTCCTATTTCTACACTACTGTCGAAGTCTTAGAACAAGTGGTTCGGGTTAGCACACGTTTTTGATATTATCTTGTTTGGCAATCTGAAAGAACACTGTCTGTGGAACATTACCCCCCTGCAAGCTAGTACTAATTACTTTACGATTCTGAGGGACGAAGGTTGAAATCGTTGGCAGATATTTTTCAGAAATATGTAATCAACCATAGTGTTCGGATATTTGATCCATAGTAAGACATGAACGATGTTTACCTGCCATCAGCGACCCCTTCTACGGATCGTATGAGAGGTAATTGTTACGACAATTAGCTACGTGAAGTCGTGTTTATTTTTAAAAGCAAAGACACACTAATTACCGACTAGCTAGAGAACGATATATTAACCTACTAAAGTTTGATTTTAACGATCAGATAGTGTATATATCATCACTTTTTTAGTTCATAATAATATTCCAACTTTTAAAGGAAATATTGTCTCGTTATAAGCGATTACATACAAAGAAATACACACTCTATACTTTAAATCTATAGAGACAACGATCACTATCCCAGGAACACATCTGTGAAATATCACCACATTTTTGTTTTTAACGTACGGTTGAATCGTTCTACGATGCTAGCTTTGGATTCCCATCCCTTTCTTTTACACCCACCCGATATAAAACATTCGACCCAACATAGCTTGCTAGCTGTGCGAGGTCTTGATACAGAGAACAATATTAACACTTCTAAGGCTGACCTTAAAATCCCCGTTAACTATACAAAAGAAATCACATTGACAAAAATATCAGAGACATTCATATTTATTTACATTAAGGTCACATTAATATTTAGTTCGTACATACCAGTTCACCGTGCACCTCTTTTAGTACTGTTGCAAAGTTCAATTTAGACATAAACGCGACATTAGCAGGACGATTTAGTTCGATACATGATTCTTCCACAAAACTTACGGCAATATCTGTTAGATTAACGTTTCTTACCACTTCGGGGAAATAATCGTAAGCTGATTCAGCGTTTATGGTGAGGCACGAATGGCGAAGTTGACTCGGATGATCCACTTCACACCCGAAACAGTTCTTACGTAGCAGCGTAAACAGTTCTTTTCGGAGATCTGTTTTCAAAGTCCGCTTTAAACAGTCCATAAGCTTTACGAAATCACTGCTGTCTTGTTCAAGGGGTCGATCGTTAGATGGTGGGCTTCGAGGAAGATTTGCCGCTAATTCTACCTTCCGCACTGCATTCCAAAATTTACCGTTTTCAAACTTCAGAGCCATCAAACTGTAGGTGATTGGATCGCATAAATCTGTCAACCGATGCCACTGTTCGACGCTGAGCCGAACTGATGACGAAAATACAAGTCCTCCGTCACGGGGGATGCTTTTTTTAATGACCACGCCGTGTCCACCTTTGAGCACGACGAGGCAAACCATAGCGTCCAGTTCATACTCGCCGTATTCGTCATCTTCGAACGCTTCGACGATTGTAGACGCATACGAAACCAGTTCATGCCACTGCTCTTCAGACAGCATCACACCGTCCTTTGTAGGATATAGTTTTAACGAGTCATCACTCTGGAACACACGTATGTGCACTTTAGGATATGACCGATATTCACAAACGCTCGCAAACAAATCCGATCCGAGTTGAAACATATGGCTATCATCATCTCTAACAGCAAGTCGCTTCGCAGGAAGATCACCATCGGTCAGGGAACGTTTAGCACAAGCCATAGCAAGTCGATACTGGAAAAAATAATGCCTTACAGCCCGTCGAAGGGTAATACTTATACCTTAAACCTGTGACGTGTCCCTGTAACTCCATCCCATTGGTCGAGATCTGGTAGATTTGCCATCTCTTAGTAAACATGATGACGTCTACAAATATTTACGAGCCTGTATAGACGTGCTTTCGAAATATGCATGTGGTGCTCCTTTAAAACGGAAATAGTGGGAGCTTTTGATCACAAAAACCTTTCAGAATATCTCTGAAATTACAAACAGATAAGGGGGGTTGAATTCATTAACAGAGTATTTCAAAAGTATCTTAAAAACACACTCATAATGAAACCAAAGCTAGCATCGTAGAACGATTCAACCGTACGTTAAAAACAAAAACGTGGTGATATTTCACAGGTGTGTTCCATGGAGGCGCCACTGAGGGGGAAAGGGGGGTGTTTTAATAAGGGGAGTGGCCTGTTACGTATTCATTACGTAATCATTACGTAACAGGCCACTCCCCTTATTAAGTACGGTTGAATCGTTCTACGATGCTAGCTTTGGTTTCATTATGAGTGTGTTTTTAAGATACTTTTGAAATACTCTGTTAATGAATTCAACCCCCCTTATCTGTTTGTAATTTCAGAGATATTCTGAAAGGTTTTTGTGATCAAAAGCTCCCACTATTTCCGTTTTAAAGGAGCACCACATGCATATTTCGAAAGCACGTCTATACAGGCTCGTAAATATTTGTAGACGTCATCATGTTTACTAAGAGATGGCAAATCTACCAGATCTCGACCAATGGGATGGAGTTACAGGGACACGTCACAGGTTTAAGGTATAAGTATTACCCTTCGACGGGCTGTAAGGCATTATTTTTTCCAGTATCGACTTGCTATGGCTTGTGCTAAACGTTCCCTGACCGATGGTGATCTTCCTGCGAAGCGACTTGCTGTTAGAGATGATGATAGCCATATGTTTCAACTCGGATCGGATTTGTTTGCGAGCGTTTGTGAATATCGGTCATATCCTAAAGTGCACATACGTGTGTTCCAGAGTGATGACTCGTTAAAACTATATCCTACAAAGGACGGTGTGATGCTGTCTGAAGAGCAGTGGCATGAACTGGTTTCGTATGCGTCTACAATCGTCGAAGCGTTCGAAGATGACGAATACGGCGAGTATGAACTGGACGCTATGGTTTGCCTCGTCGTGCTCAAAGGTGGACACGGCGTGGTCATTAAAAAAAGCATCCCCCGTGACGGAGGACTTGTATTTTCGTCATCAGTTCGGCTCAGCGTCGAACAGTGGCATCGGTTGACAGATTTATGCGATCCAATCACCTACAGTTTGATGGCTCTGAAGTTTGAAAACGGTAAATTTTGGAATGCAGTGCGGAAGGTAGAATTAGCGGCAAATCTTCCTCGAAGCCCACCATCTAACGATCGACCCCTTGAACAAGACAGCAGTGATTTCGTAAAGCTTATGGACTGTTTAAAGCGGACTTTGAAAACAGATCTCCGAAAAGAACTGTTTACGCTGCTACGTAAGAACTGTTTGGGGGGTGAAGTGGATCATCCGAGTCAACTTCGCCATTCGTGCCTCACCATAAACGCTGAATCAGCTTACGATTATTTCCCCGAAGTGGTAAGAAACGTTAATCTAACTGATATTGCCGTAAGTTTTGTGGAAGAATCATGTATCGAACTAAATCGTCCTGCTAATGTCGCGTTTATGTCTAAATTGAACTTTGCAACAGTACTAAAAGAGGTGCACGGTGAACTGGTATGTACGAACTAAATATTAATGTGACCTTAATGTAAATAAATATGAATGTCTCTGATATTTTTGTCAATGTGATTTCTTTTGTATAGTTAACGGGGATTTTAAGGTCAGCCTTAGAAGTGTTAATATTGTTCTCTGTATCAAGACCTCGCACAGCTAGCAAGCTATGTTGGGTCGAATGTTTTATATCGGGTGGGTGTAAAAGAAAGGGATGGGAATCCAAAGCTAGCATCGTAGAACGATTCAACCGTACGTTAAAAACAAAAATGTGGTGATATTTCACAGATGTGTTCCTGGGATAGTGATCGTTGTCTCTATAGATTTAAAGTATAGAGTGTGTATTTCTTTGTATGTAATCGCTTATAACGAGACAATATTTCCTTTAAAAGTTGGAATATTATTATGAACTAAAAAAGTGATGATATATACACTATCTGATCGTTAAAATCAAACTTTAGTAGGTTAATATATCGTTCTCTAGCTAGTCGGTGATTAGTGTGTCTTTGCTTTTAAAAATAAACACGACTTCACGTAGCTAATTGTCGTAACAATTACCTCTCATACGATCCGTAGAAGGGGTCGCTGATGGCAGGTAAACATCGTTCATGTCTTACTATGGATCAAATATCCGAACACTATGGTTGATTACATATTTCTGAAAAATATCTGCCAACGATTTCAACCTTCGTCCCTCAGAATCGTAAAGTAATTAGTACTAGCTTGCAGGGGGGTAATGTTCCACAGACAGTGTTCTTTCAGATTGCCAAACAAGATAATATCAAAAACGTGTGCTAACCCGAACCACTTGTTCTAAGACTTCGACAGTAGTGTAGAAATAGGAGGAAAAAATAACTTAACAGACATCTCCGTGTTAGATTGTAGTGAAACATCCTATCTTTGTCGAAAAGCTTGTGTCTGCAGCTAGCCACCTTCACATGCACTTATTCAAACGTGCTGAAAAGAGATAGTACGCTGGAATAACTGGCGACAGAGTTAGATCTCGTTTCTGGGGGGTGACTTTTCACGGAAATACTATAAAAAGTGAGTTTTCAGATTTTAAATTTCCAAACTTCGGTGGTTCTTTACTATATGCAAAGTATTTTTGTGATATTCATCCGTGTGTACGCAATGGACCGTGATTTACCAGCGTGGGGGAGGGGGTGGTTAATATTTTATGATTTTTCCTGTATTACTCCTTCCGCTACGGTGTGACTTTTATCGGTCGCTCCTTATATGACACTTGTTAATAGTCGTTTTTTCTATCTTACAGTATTTGCGATGTAATCTGTTGTTTTTACAGCCATCCCACTGCATTTTTATACTTTCTCTCTCGTCACAGTTATTCTGCCTTCAAAAGAATTGTGAAAATATTCACCTATCCCGTTGTGCGAATTTACAGATATCCCTTTACATTTTCGTTTATGCACGTAATTTAGTTAAACGACCTAGTCACATACTGTATCGGGGGGTTAAAGTACTGAATAGGCTATTGTGAGATTTTCGTCGTAAGCAGATATACGGAATCAGATCCGATGATGCTTGCAATTTATCTACTTTGATCGTATGGTTTATTAGAAAGGGAAGATGTATTAGTGTTTGAACTTTATGCATGCTTTCTCTCACAAAATAATTAATGAGCGTTATACGAATCTGTGTCGTGAAGCAGACTCAATCTTTCATTCTAAATGCTTACTCAGCCTATGGACAGGTAGTTTGTCGATGTAATGACAAGTCTGATGTGTAGATAGACACTTTGATTAGCGAATGTCAGAAAAAGTCGTTGAATGTGTAAAACATCCCTTGTGATCCTGACCGCATCGACCGAGGAATGAACTCAGAAGATTGTGGGGTCGGAACTTTACAGAGGTCTATTCATATTTGATAATTTCTCGAGGGTTATGATAGTATAGTGAGCGAGGATCCCAGTCTATATTACTGTTGTCAAGCTCTGTACATTACGTTTCACACAAGTCCGTTCACGGTTTTCTAGTGCACGGTCGTATCGTTTAGTGCGGGTCGTCCTTGGCGTCGAAGTCGCTCGCGTTCCGCAGAAAACTGCGCATTATCGCGGTTGGAAAAAATAAAAAGATTGAAACTCAACCCCAGAATGTCATATGAAAATTTGAAGTGAGCTTGTATAAGGATACTAATACTACCACCTAACAAATGACACCGGGGACGGATTTGTTCCCTTTTCTAATGCACGAGGTCAAATCCTATTCTTCCTGAATCGAACCATACTCCTTTCAGCAGGAACTAAAGTTTTTTTTTTTTACGGAAACGTATGAATTCTACTTTTAACATTCTGGCGCACAGTCTTTACCCGGTAAAAGCATGTAACTGGGACTGTATCGAGTAGCGTTACTTCCTAGGAAAGAGTTTGCTGAGGATACAACCGTAATAAGTATTTTTAAACAACGCCGTCGTGTAACGGGATAGTTTTTAATTTCGTAGGACTTTTGTTAAAAACCATTCGGGGCAAGGATCCGAACACGGGCCTTTTAGGTCGACCCTATTACCTTCAATATTTTTCATCAGGAGGAATAAAATCAGATTTTTTCCTTTTATTAATTTTTTCTGCGGGATTGCCACTGTGAGGCGGTCCTTCTAGTGAAAATGTGCCGGCCAAATAGTCGCAGAGTTGAAAGAAATAAGTATTGATTAAAACGGACTTTAGATCAGTTATAAGTATAGTAATATTCTGAGCGCTTGGAGAACGTGACAGCCACATGGACTTCTGATAGCGTAGCATTCAGCAGGGGCCATGCATTCCACTGCAGCTCCGGAACATATAGCGGATTCGAAGTATCAGCCTCCGTTGCAAATGAAATTTCAGCGGATTAGTGTAGACAAGTTGAGAGGTGTGTGTGAGACATTGTATTATTTTTTTATAGCTGAAGTATTAAACTACGACCTCCCTACTCTGTTAATGTGCATTCGTGATGGAACTAAAGTTTTTGCACGCGACGTACTTTTAACATTCTACCTCGTACAAAAAAAAAATATTTTTTCACCCGGTTTCACCAGCGTGATGAGACATACGCAAACGACGGAGAAAACGATTTTTTTTTTAAAACTGTTTTACCTGATTTTTCTTCGAACAGTGTTACTCTCCCGTACCGCGGATACAGCAGTAATAAGTATTTTTAAAACGTGGCGTAATAAAACTGTTAGTCATACTTTTGCAATCACAATGTTTTTTGAAGTGACTTAGTAAAGGAAATTAGGAACACGGATCAAGGCTGTGAGTGGGTTTTCGCGATGTACGGAAGCAGTACAGGTCCAAGATTCATTCGTCAATAAAAACCTTGTGATTCCCCGTTTGGAATAATTTCGTAGGGTTTAACCGTCCGTCAGCGAGAGGTTGTCCGTGGTGAGGATCCGAACACGAAGTCTTTTAAGTCGAACCTATTACCCCATCAATATTTTTCATCACGACGAATAAAATCAGATTTTATTAATTTTTCGCCCGATAGCATTTTTTATTTTCTGCGGGGGCTGTTACTTCAGGGGTAGGGTTTCTTCTAGTAAAAAATGCAACAACCAGTAATCGCTAGGGATAAAAGAAATAAGTGTTGGTTTTAAAATGGTTATAAAAATACGTATATGAAAAGATTGTCGGTGTAAGATCTAAATTTTAAAAGTGGGAGAGGGAGCCTACCCGCAATAACTATGCTATAAGAGTTGTTAATACTAACACACTGTGTAAAATTATACTGAAGGTTAAACATCCCCAGTGCTCAGTCTTCTGATACGTGTCACTCGCTGGTCACTCCACGTTACTTTCCCCTTGTTGTGACGTCACCTACCCTCAGAGAACAACATCGTATGAGTCATCACACTGAGCGCTGGACACTCAACCTCCCAGGGCGATTGTGTCACGAGATGTTTCGTTGCTACCTGACCGGTAAACGGACACGTGTGGGCATGACTCCATGTACGACTTCAGGAATGCCTTTTCCATTGCAGGTTGGTTCTTGTTAGGAGTTCACAGAGTGAAGCTGGGGTAGCGCGTTCGACTCTCGTTGCCGAGGAGAAGTTTTTTTTTTTTTTTCGATAAAACGCCTCTACAGAAAACTGTTTTTTTTTAATAAAGGTAAGGGAATTTTGACGAGTGTTTAATTATTAGGGAGTTTAATAGCAGGGAATTTTAATTATAAAGGAATCGTTTAGTCGTCCTGGCTAAATGAATAGCAAAGAGTTTTAATTACTAAGGAATAAATACAACTCTGCGAGTTGATTTACAATTTGAGATCTGCATTCAAAAGAGTTCAGTGCTAGTGTTGACTTTGATGTAAGAAATACACAGAAAAAGCTAGGTTAATATCTGAAATGCCTGACCCGCATCTAGGCCACAGCAAGTACACGGCGGCGTATTCCCGTGCGTCCTATAATCCACACAGCGAGGGACGATTTTTTTTTTTTTCCGGTGAAACACATCTACAGAAAACTGATTTTTATTTCGACCGTGGAGTGATTTTAATAAAGGTGAGGAATATTATGACGAGTGTTTAATTACTAGGGAGTTGATTAACGGAGTTTGAAAATTTTTCCACTGCAGACGTGTGTTCTAAAAGCAGATTTAACATGTCATCCCTACGAATAATTTAAACCATTATTAATTTCACCCTATGGTATTTTCTATGGAAACAGTAAGAGTAAAATGAGTTTCAACTGTAGGATGATTTTTAATAGAGGTAAGGGAATTTGATGAGTGTTTAATTACTAGGGAATTTTGTATCATTCCTTTCTGTACAATTATTCTGAGACCGGTCAATCGTTCCATGCAATTATTCTGAGACTTGCATCAGCCGAGTGAGGGAGGTGGTCTTAAAATATAGGAAGGGCTTAAAAGGTCAACCGGGGGGTCTGCAGGAGGGCTTAAAATATAAGTCAACCATTGGGACAAAATAAAGAAAAATCGGGAATTAGAGTTAAAATAAGGAGGTTTTTCCGAAAATAGTACTCTTCATTGTCA
This sequence comes from Ryuthela nishihirai, assembly GCA_038380435.1. NCBI lineage: Eukaryota > Metazoa > Arthropoda > Arachnida > Araneae > Heptathelidae > Ryuthela > Ryuthela nishihirai. The sequence continues at coordinate 36,521,507 of JAWZYU010000028.1, forward strand.
GCAGAAGGCATCAGGGTTTTTTCATAAGGGGGAAGAAATTTTTAATAGGGGGGAGTAATTTTTAATAGGAGGGAGAAATCAAAGAATTAAAATAAGGGTTTTTGGAGAATTAGTGTTCCTCACAGGCACCAGATGACGCCAGGGGTTTTTTCATAAGGGGGGAGGAATTTTTTTATAAAGGGGGAAATCAAAAATCGAAGAATTCGAATAAAAATAGGTTTTTTTTGGGGAAAATAGTACTTCTCACTGTCAACAGATGGCGCCACTGAGGGGGGAAGGGGGGTGAAAGGGGGAGGAATTATTAATAAAGGGGCGTGGCCTGTTACGTAATGATTATGTAATGATTACGGCATGTTGCGTCATAGGGTAGTGGGCGTGGTCGGTGACGTCATATGGGGCGTGGTCGGTGACGTCATAGGGGGGAAAGCACTAGTGGGGGATACGTATAATGGCATGATACTACTGGCCTAACGTCCCATCCGACGGACGGCGGTCTTTCCAAGCCCATCGGTGTCCCCTACTGACCGTGGGCTGGGCGGGGAGTTTTGCGGAGATAAATCTCAACGCAGACCCAGCTGGGACTCGAACCTGGGAACTACAGATTACGAGCCTGGCGCGCTACCGACTGAGCCACCCCCATCCCTCTTTTGGAATGTCCCTCTGGTTCTTAACGCGCTCGTCCTTCGACTGGCTCTCCCCTCTTCTGTTGGTCGTTGTCAACACTCCGCTCCCTACTCCGACTTCGTACATGTGGCCGGGTCACTTGTCAGCGGACACCCGCAGTGGGTGACTTTCATCGACACTGCTACCCCCTCCAGCAGCTGCTTGCCACAGAGATCTGACAGGAGCCTGTCAATTTATATCCCACAGTAGAAGATCTGTGAGGATGGCAGGACCTCAGCAGAAAAACAACACAAACGTTCATGCCTTATCCGGGGCTCGAACCCAGGTCCCATTAGATCACTAGCCAAGCGCGCTAACCACTCGGCCACGGGACGGCGACACTGCTATATCGATTAACATTCCAGTTGCTGGAGCGGAGGCCTCGCACATCGCAGATGCCTCTTTGGTTGGTTAGTTGTTTTATCTCTGAGCGACACTTTTTTGCACACCATGGGATAAATGGCCAGATCACAAGATCTCCCAAAGGGCAGAGAAGGGGGGGGGGGAGAGACCCACTGGAACAGCTGTTGGGAGACAGATGGTAGCCGCCCGTCAAGGCCATCAAGCGTGTTCTTTAACGTGCACAGGGTATGGCTCTACCCACACACGGTGCCACGGCTTAACGTCCCATCCGACGGACTGTTGCCTTTCCAAGCCCATCGGTGTCCCCTACTGACCGTGGGCAGGGCGGGGAATTTTGCGGAGATAATCTCAACGCTGATCCAGTTGGGACTCGAAACTGGGTTGGGTTGGGTTGTTTTACCTCTGAGCGGCACCTTTTTGCACATCATGGGCTTAATGGCCAGGTCACAAGGACCCCGAAGACTCAGAGAAGGTTGGGGGAAGGGACCCACTGGAACATCTGTTGGAAGACAGATGGTAGCCTCCCGTCAAGGCCATCCAGGGTGTTCTTTAACGTGCACAGGGTATGGCTCTCCGCACACGGGGCCACTGCTTAATGTCCCATCCGACGGACGGTGGCCTTTCCAAGCCCATCGGTGTCCCCTACTGACCGTGGGCAGGGTGGGGAATTTTGCGCAAGTAAATCTCAAAGCTGACCAACTTGGGACTCGAACCTGGAAACTACAGATTACGAGGCTGGCGCGCTACCGACTGAGCCACCCCCCGCATCGAGCCTGTCAGTAAAATATTCCACAGAGGAAATCGGAGAGGAAGGCGAGACCTCAGCAGTACGATAAAAAAAGTTTTTTTTGAGAAGTTCTTTAAAAGAAACATCTTAAAAGAAAATCTTTACCATGCTTCCGCCCCCAAATATCTTTAAGATGTTTCTTTCCCTGTTTTATCTAATACTAATACGAAATTTAATCGTCAAAGTTTTACAAGCATCAGCTCCATTAAATATCAGTTTCTAATCACAAGAATGCGTATTGACTGATAAGACAGAAAGTATGAATTCGGCTGGGCTGATAACGGCTTCTTATCAGGTCACGGGTCGCGCTTTCTTGGTCTGCAGGGTAAAGCCCCGGATGAGGATTGAATTCCCAGATCGTCGTGATGATTTGACAAACATCGGGAGCGATGAGAGAGACAAAACTCTTTTTCCTCGTGCCAGCTGTTTGCCATCTGTCGAGATGGCAGCAAGTCCAATATCTCGACGAGAGACGGCGTGTATCTCGTCACAGCTGTTGATCACCCTCACTCCTCAACTGGTTGCCAGCCTCCATTCGTGGGATGCCAGCTCCTAAGCACGAGTCACCATAGCAACATAGATTTAAAGCCTACAAATAATCCGATTAGGCATTACCACGGCCGCGAAGATGCTCACCAATCTCTCTGCGTGTGGAAAAATGAAACCAATTTCTTGTTGCCAGCAAGTTCTACAAAATAAAGAATTATCGAGTTGAATCCTGTTTTAGCGATCCTGAGAGGAATTGTAAATTCTGTTCGTTGTAGACGAGGTTCAGAATGAGGAAACTGGAGTTCCGAAATATTATTTTAATATCTTTTCAAAAGCATTCATTGAGAAGTCACACAAAAAAGGAACAGCTACTACAAAAAATTCTGGTTGTTTGTTTCATCTTCGAGCGACACAATTTTTGCGCACACAATGGGTTAAAAGACAAAGTTATAACGACCTTAAGGTATCAGGGAAGGTTGAGGAACGGTTGAGTTGGGTTGTTTTACCTACGAGCGGCACCTTTTGCACTCAGTGGGCTAAACGGTCAGGTCACAAGGACCCAAAAAATCGGAGAAAAATTAGACTCACTAGACAGCTGTTATAGGACTGATGGGTACCCTATCGTCGAACACAGCGGTGTTCTTTAACGTCCCGCACACGGCGCCATCACTTTACATCCCATTTGACATACGGCGGCTTTTCCAAGCCCATCGGCGTCCCCTACTGACAGTGGCAGGGCGGGAAATTTTGCGGAGATAACCTCAACGCTGACCCAGCTGGGACTCGAACCTGGGAACTACAGATTACGAGCCTGGCGCGCCCATCAGTGTCCCCTACTGACCGTGGGCAGGGCGGGGAATTTTGCGGTGATAAATCTCAACGTTTACCCAGTTGGGACTCGAACCTGGGAACTACAGATTACGAGTCTGGCGCGCTACCAACTGAGCCATCCCCGCCCCTGCCTCTTTGGTGAAATACCAAATAATATACAAAACAAAACAAATATTTAAAAAGACCTCTAGCCTGACACCAAGGCTCAGAACAAGATAAGGAAGGATACACACTGGACAGCTGTTAGGGCAGATGTAATCTTCCTAAATAATTTTAAACTCCCTAAAGATTTTACCAGAGCTATTGTTATCCCTATTTTCAAAAAAGGTGAGTTCTTGTGATAACTATAGGGGTATCAGCCTGGCGCGCTACCGACTGAGCCACCCCTGCCCCTGTACACTTTAAAGAACATGCTGGATGGTCTTGATAGGAAGCTTCCATCTGTCTCGAACAGTCGTCCGGTGGAGCCGCCTTTCCTCAATGTTCTCTGAGCCCTTGTGACTTGACCATTTAGCCCTTTGTGTGTAAAGAAAGGGCCGCTCAGAGTTAGAAAACCGAACCTAACAGCTGTCCAATGGGTCTTTCCTCAACCTTCTCTAAGACCTTGGGGTCCTTGAGACCTGGTCTTTATATCCCATTATGTGCGCAAATAACCAAACCCTTCTCCAATCTTCTCTCAGCCTTTGAGGCCTAGTAAACCACTGGCCATTTAGCCCAGTGTATGCAAAAAAGAAGTGTCACCCCGAGATAAAAATGGGAGAGATCTTGACCAGCAGTCAACAACTCAGCAGTCAGAGTACTGATATATTATCACGAAAACGTGGGTTTGTATCCCATCTGGTTCAAGATAATTTTTCTCTAGATTCAATAATACATATTTTTACGTCTGGAATTCGTCATATCCTTCGGTTTTGAGGAATCTGATCTGAGATCCTCAACATTGTTTCGTTGAAACTGCAAGTTGAGCTATTGCTTAACAAAGCTCAATATCAAGTAAATGTGTGGGGCGGGGGTGGCTCAGTCGGTAGCGCGCCAGGCTCGTAATCTGTAGTTCCCAGGTTCGAGTCCCAGCTGGGTCAGCGTTGAGATTTATCTCCGCAAAATTCCCCGCCCTGCCCACGGTCAGTAGGGGACACCGATGGGCTTGGAAAGACCGCCGTCCGTCGGATGGGACGTTAAGCCGTGGCCCCGTGTGAGAGAGAGCCATAACCCTGTGCACGTTAAAGAACACGCTGGATGGCCTTGACGGGAGGCTACCATCTGTCTCCCAACAGCTGTTCCAGTGGGTCCCCTCCCCCAACCTTCTCTGAGCCTTCGGGGACCATGTGACCTGGCCATTTAGCCCATGGTGTGCAAAAAAGTGCCGCTCTGAGGTAAAACAACCCAACTCAAGTAAATGTGTACTAAATTAGAAGTAGAGATGCTGCAACTCCACTTAGTTATTTAACAAAAGTGTAGACTCTGATGACGCAAGAGTTGGAGCAATAACACGTTCAACTATTCTTTAATTACGTGAAGATTCTTAAATGATACTCTAACATCATAAGTTTGCCTTTGATTTTGTTTTAGAGTTAGGTTCAAACAAATGAAGTTTTTAATTTATTAATTACATATGTGAGCTCAGTTTATTTTTAGGAATGATGCAAACGAAACTGAAAACGTGGTGACCGCAAATAAATAACAACAAAAAAAAAGAGCAAGTGGTCTAGAATATCAAAGGAATGAGGCATTTTTGAATCTTTGCTTTCGGCATTTGAAGAATTGGGTTGGGTTGTTTTACATCTGAGCGGCACTTTTTTGCACACCATGGGCTAAATGGCCAGGTCACATGGACCCCGAAGGCTCAGAGAAGGTTGGGGGAGGGGACCCACTGGAACAGCTGTTGGGAGACAGATGGTAGCCTCCCGTCAAGGCCATCCAGCGTGTTCTTTAACGTTGGGTTGTTTTACCTCTGAGCGGCACTTTTTTGCACACCATGGGCTAAATGGCCAGGTCACATGGACCCCGAAGGCTCAGAGAAGGTTGGGGGAGGGGACCCACTGGAACAGCTGTTGGGAGACAGATGGTAGTCTCCCGTCAAGGCCATCCAGCGTGTTCTTTAACGTGCACAGGGTATGGCTCTCCCACACAGGGGGCCACGGCTTAACGTCCCATCCGACGGACGGCGGCCTTTCCAAGCCCATCGGTGTCCCCTACTGACCGTGGGTAGGGCGGGGAATTTTGCGGAGATAAATCTCAACGCTGACCCAGCTGGGACTCGAACCTGGGAACTACAGATTACGAGCCTGACGCGCTACCGACTGAGCCACCCTCGCCCCTTTGAAGAATTGAGTTGCAGCCAGGTCAGTAAACGATTACAAGTGCTGGCCTATAAAGATGGATGGCAAAAAACTAAGCGAAAATTTTTAAAATATTGTATATACACAGCTACAAAAGATGTGTTCATTATGTAAGTGTTCGTTTAAACAAAATGAGCCACGACGAATGAACTAAGTTACAGCTGGTCACTGCGTACGAGATTCATTACCATCTGATTCGATTGGAAATAAGGCCTTTTAAATTGTCAGACTGGTCGTTTTCAATGAAATGATTTGAACACGCTGATGGAAGGAATGGCTTTCATTCATTTTTCTTGTTCAAGCCAATTGAGTGAGATCACATCACAGCTTTCAAAAGTTTTATGGGAGATTCTGATCATTTTAAATTAAGAGACACAAAAGAATTTTGATCACTTTTGACTTCGTGCACAGTACTTTGTGTACTGTACACGAAGGTTGCCAGATCACTAATTAAAAAAAAAGTTGCCAGATATTTTTGCTGAATTCTGTAAACCATAAATAAAAAAAAAAATAAATACCCCCTCAAGCAGCTGCTTGCCACAGAGGTCTGACAGGAGTCTGTCAGTTTCTATGCCATACTAGAAGGTCTGAGAGGGTGGCAGGACCTCAGCAGATAAACGACACATACATCCATGCCTTACCCGGGACTCGAACCCAGGTCCTTTAGATCATATATATAAATCATCCTTAATATCCCTTCGTACGTTTTTGAACGTGGGATGTCAGAAAATTTTTTAATTTTAAAAAATTTTAATTTTAAAAATAATGAACAGCAAAATGTTGGCCTAAATGTTACACCTACTCCGAAACAAGTTTCTTATTTTCTTTTCCAAAACCATAAAAAACCATTTCAAAGAAGAAAATACAACCGTTGCTAAATAGAACCTCAACACGAGTGAAAAAGGAATGTCTTTAGAACGTTTTAAAATAAGTCTCTTTCTAAATATAAATCTTTTCTGTCGTCATATGGGAGTCAAGATGGATGGGTTCGGCCGTATCACTTCGGTGGCTTTGAGATGGGCACCAATTTAATTTAAGCCACGTGGCAACAGTTCCGTAACCCTCTCGGCTCACGGGATGACGAAACAGCCGCGCGCGGGCCCTTCTCCTCCAGATAACCGTAATCACTATTCTTAGCAGTTGCTCCGGGATGCTCCCCCATCAGCTATCAACAGGAGGCACGTGCATCATCCATTAACGCGTCACACGCTGCCTCTCGCGCTTCGGCGATGACAGCGCCAACGACGGAAGTAGGAGAAAGTTAAAGAAAAAAATGAAAGTTTTACTTCTCAACCGAAAGAGAAATCTCGGAGCGTTACTTTTATTTCGAATTGTTTGTGTTTCTCAAGATGCGGGCTCCAGGTGAAGATGTTGAGCAGACGGCTATATTCCTTCCCTCGAGATGATCGCGCTCTCTCAAACTCTTCGCTCTCATTGCTTGCCTGTCTACTGACTATACTTTGGGTATGGCCACACGGAGAGCGATTTAGCGTTGCAAACGTTTCTAAAATTTCTAGTCTTAAAAACCACCATTTCCGAGAGTGGAGTTGCCTCACAGCAAACTAGAGCGTGTGCAATAAATGCACACGCTCCAGTTTGTTGCGAGACTAGCTCCGTTGCCCACAATGGTGGTTTTTAAGACGCCAACCATGCTGCAAATGCTCCAATCATCTGTGAGGTATCTCCGTCGTTGGTGGTCTTCAAGACGCCAGAAAGTTTCATAATGCTAATACAGCTCAAACTGCTTTCTGTAGGGATTGGATTGTTTCACCTCTGCGGCACTTTTTTGCACACAATGGGCTAAATGGCCAGGCCACAAGGACCCCGAAGGCTCAGAGAAGGTTGGGGGAGGGGACCCACTGGAACAGCTGTTGGGAGACAGATGGTAGTCTCCCGTCAAGGCCATCCAGCGTGTTCTTTAACGTGCACAGGGTATGGCTCTCCCGCACACGGGGCCACGGCTTAACGTTCCATCCGACGGACGGCGGCCTTTCCAAGCCCATCGGTGTCCCCTACTGACCGTGGGCAAGGCGGGGAATTTTGCGGAGATAAATCTCAACGCTGACCCAGCTGGGACTCGAACCTGGGAACTACAGATCACGAGCCTGGCGCGCTACCGACTGAGCCACCCCCGCCCCCCTTTCTGTAGGGAGTAGTACCCTTAAACAAATGGCAACTCCTCCGCTCTCGTTTCTATCTTGACACTCCCCTCCCCCCACACAAACACCTGTCTCTTGGCTAACACAGATGAATAAAAATACATCACACGTGCAACTTTTACCATCTGTTCTCTGCAACCAAAAGATGCTGAAGTTCAGAGAATGAATCACTTGAGTCTTGTGTCCTGAAACAATCAACGTCCATTTCTCAAAAGGAAAAAAAAATCTCCTGTTCCGACGTGTTTGTTCAATGGCAAATATCGCAAGGGATTCGCTCATGTTTGATTTTCCCTATTTGTGTGTTGGACAAACATTAGGCAACCTGTTCAAATTTCAAGATTTTTGTTCTCTATTTATTCAACAGCTGAATGTGCTGCCGTCTTGTCAAAAAAGCAGAGTATATATTGAAGCCCTTCGCTGCTCGTGAGTATATCTTTGCATATATTATATTGATTATGGATGCAGTGTAGGGACATTATATGAACTCTACGTGAATCAGCAAAGCATTTAAGAATGTGAAAATCTCAGGCAGGTGCGACTTTATGCACATAATGGAGAAATTGGTTAGATCACGTGCATTTTAAGAACTCCGAGCTGGATAACGAAAGAGGTTTCATTGGACAGCTTTCATCACGAGACGGTCATCCAGCGTGTTCTTTAACGAGCATAGGATATGGCCTTTCCTATACAGGGCAATACGACTTAATATCCCATCCGATGGGCGGATTTTCCAAGCCCATCCTTGTCCCCTTTCTCACCTCATTGGGTTGTTTTACCTCTGAGAAGCACTTCTGTGCCCGGAATGGCGAGGTCACAATGACCCAAGGGCTCAAGGTTAGTTAGGGGAAGGGGATCCACTGAACAGTTGTTAGGAGATAAAATAGAAGTCCCCCGTCAAGGCTATAAGTAGGGTGTTCTTTAACGGTACATGGTATGGCTTTCGTGCACATGGAGCCACGCCTTAACAATCCATCACACGGACGGCGGCATTTCTAAGCCCATCGTTGTCCGTTGCTGGCTGAGAACAGGTTTAACGGAGATGCATCTTAACAGTCGCAGTTGGGATTCGAACCTTGGAATTATAGGTTACGATCCTGGCCCGTTACCAACTAAGCGGGGCGGGGGTGGCTCAGTCGGTAGCGCGCCAGGCTCGTAATCTGTAGTTCCCAGGTTCGAGTCCCAGCTGGGTCAGCGTTGAGATTTATCTCCGCAAAATTCCCCGCCCTGCCCACGGTCAGTAGGGGACACCGATGGGCCTGGAAAGGCCGCCGTCCGTCGGATGGGACGTTTAAGCCGCGATCCCGTATGCGGGAGAGCCATATCCTGTGCACGTTAAAGAACACGCTGGATGACCTTGACGGGAGGCTACCATCTGTCTCCCAACAGCTGTTCCAGTGGGTCCCCTCCCCCAACCTTCTCTGAGCCTTCGGGGTCCATATGACCTGGCCATTTAGCCCGTGGTGTGCAAAAAAGTGCCGCTCAGAGGTAAAACAACCGAACCCTACCAACTAAACCAACCAGAACTCCATCCTGTTTCTTGTCGAGGTCAGAACGGGATTTAACGGAGAAGATTTCGATTCAGGTTCCTCTCAAATGAAGCAAAAAATCATAACGCAATTGGGGCTAGAACCTAGGAACATCAAGTTGCAAACTAAAACAAAAATCTAGACAATTAGAATGCATTATAATTTATAGGTTTCTAGCTAAATAGCTCCTGTACGCTAAATCATAGATTTGTTAAATGTGCTGCAATGGGTTATATTCTATCATTGAAATTTCATTTTCTTAGTGCGTATGAAGGGTTTTGCTCTTCAAAAATATATTGTTTCATATTTGTCTTTTTTGGGGGGTTCTGAAGCTAAATTGCATGACTAAAAAAAAATAAAACGTAAAACATGATCGTCCAATTTTTAATATTGAAATTATTTTGTCGAAAGAAAAATTAAAAATTTACTTAAATAAATGCTGAAACAAGTAAAACAGGAACAGAGAAGGTTCCAATAATAAAGTATCACAGGAAAATGTCCTGCCGGCAAGAAATAATTGAAATAATTTGCTGAAAAAGATTTGGCTTCTTCCTGAGTGGGATTCGAACCCACATCTCCCAGAAGCATGCCAGGCAGGATTAACTGCTAGACCATCAGAGACTAACCGTTTTCTTCAGCACTTCACATATAAGCATTCCAGCATATATTGTCGATTCGCCACTGGCGCCATCTATGTGTCGGGTTGGTTGGGTTGTTTTACCTCTGAGCGACACTTTTCTCTGAGCGTTCCCCTATCTCTTCACTCCGAGCGACACTTTTCTCTGAGCGTTCCCCTATCCCTTCACTCTGAGCGACACTTTTCTCTGAGCGTTCCCCTATCTCTTCACTCTGAGCGACACTTTTCTCTGAGCATTCCACTATCTCTTCACTCTGAGCGACACTTTTCTCTGAGCGTTCCCCTATCCCTTCACTCTGAGCGACACTTTTCTCTGAGCATTCCACTATCTCTTCACTCTGAGCGACACTTTTCTCTGAGCGTTCCCCTATTCCTTCACTCTGAGCGACACTTTTCTCTGAGCGTTCCCCTATCTCTTCACTCTGAGCGACACTTTTCTCTGAGTGTTCCCCTATCCCTTCACTCTGAGCGACACTTTTCTCTGAGCGTTCCCCTATCCTTCACTCTGAGCGACACATTTCTCTGAGCGTTCCCCTATCCCTTCCCCTATCCCTTCACTCTGAGCGTTCCCCTATCTCTTCACTCTGAGCGACACTTTTCTCTGAGTGTTCCCCTATCCCTTCACTCTGAGCGACACTTTTCTCTGAGCGTTCCCCTATCTCTTCACTCTGAGCGACACTTTTCTCTGAGCGTTCCCCTATCCCTTCCCCTATCTCTTCACTCTGAGCGACACTTTTCTCTGAGCGTTCCCCTATCCCTTCCCCTATCTCTTCGCTCTGAGCGACACTTTTCTCTGAGCGTTCCCCTATTCCTTCCCCTATCTCTTCACTCTGAGCGACACTTTTCTCTGAGCGTTCCCCTATCCCTTCACTCTGAGCGACACTTTTCTCTGAGCGTTCCCCTATCCCTTCACTCTGAGCGGCACTTTTTGGCAGCGTGTTTTGCACACCATGGGCTAAATGGCTAGGTCACATGGATCCCGAAGGCTCAGAGAAGGTTGGGGGAGGGAACCCACTGGAAAGTTGTTGTGAGACAGATGGTAGCCTCCCGTCAAGGCCATCCAGCGTATTCTTTAACGTGCACAGGGTATGGCTCTCCTGCACACGGAGTCAAGGCTTAACGTCCCATCCGACGGACGGCGGCCTTTCCAAGCATATCGGTGTCCCCTACTGACCGTGGGCAGGGAGGGGAGTTTGCGGATCTATGTCGGGAATGGTTATGAAGCCTGGCATGTTTCTGGAAGAAGTGGGTTCGAATTCCACTCAGGAAGAAACCAAGTTATTTTAAGTGTTGTTATCTACATGACATTTTCCTGTGATACTTTACTACTGAATTATTTATAAAATGCTGCCAGCGTGAGTGACAAATAGTACTTCCATCATATGAGGCATCTAGGTTGCCCGTTTCCCGAGATAGCGGCACTAGTGGTGAATCAACAGAATATGCGAAAATGCTTATATGACACATTTTTGAGTTGTTTTACCTCTGAGCGGCACTTTTTGGCCCACAATGGGCTAAATAGCAAAGTCAAAAGTACCCCGATGGCTCAGAGAAGGTTTGGGGGAAGGGATCAACTGGACAGCTGTTAAGAGACAGATGGTAGCCTCTGTCTAGGTCATCCAGCGTGTTCTTTAACGTACACAGATACGGTTTAACGTTCCATCCAATGAACGGCGGCCTTTCCAAGCTCATCGGTGTCTCCTACTGACTGAGAGCAGGACGGGGAGTTTTGCGGAGATAAATCTCAACGCTGATCCATCTGGGACTCGAACCTGGGAGCTGCAAATTACGAGCCTGGCGCGCTACCGACTGAGCCACCCCTCATTCAGCGGTCAGAGCACCTGGCATTTCATCAGGAGTCGTGGGTTCGTATCTCATTTAAGGAAAAACTCAATTTTTCTTAGCTAACTATTCATGAGTAGCAATATTTTATCAGCACTTATACAACCCCAAAAAAGGATAAAGAGTTAAAGAACACGCTGGATGGCCTTGACGGGAGGCTACCATTTATTACCTAACAGCTGCCCACTGGATCCCCTTCCCCCAAACCTTCTCTGAGCTCTTGTGATTTGGCCATTTAGCCCATTGTGTGCAAAAAATGCCGTTCAGATATAAAACAACCCAACCAGTATACGAGCCTGCAAAAAAAAAAAGCGGGCAGACAGATAATCTTATTCATTTAGCAGTTGGTTTCCCAACAACATTCGTGGGGCGGGGGTGGCTCAGTCGGTAGCGCGCCAGGCTCGTAATCTGTAGTTTCCAGGTTCGAGTCCCAGCTGGGTCAGCGTTGAGATTTATCTCCGCAAAAATTCCCCGCCCTGCCCACGGTCAGTAGGGGACACCGATGGGCTTGGAAAGGCCGCCGTCCGTCGGATGGGACGTTAAGCCGTGGCCCCGTGTGCGGGAGAGCCATACCCTGTGCACGTTAAATAACACGCTGGATGGCCTTGACGGGAGGCTACCATCTGTCTCCCAACAGCTGTTCCAGTGGGTCCCCTCCCCCAACCTTCTCTGAGCCTTCGGGGTCCATGTGACCTGGCCATTTAGCCCATGGTGTGCAAAAAAGTGCCGCTCAGAGGTAAAACAACCCAACACAACCCAACAACATTCGCCGCCATTATGTTGACAGCTCTTATCACCTAGGAGATAATTTTCTGCCGCAAATACTGATCCTGATAAGTTAACGACGATTGGCCAATTTCTATACAACATAGCGACACGACCTTTAGGTTTAATATAAATCTCTGTTACTATATTTCGCCCCCTATATAATTCGTTGTGCTTTCAAGCCCTAAAGGTATCAGCAATGGTTGGCAAGGCTTTGCCATTAGTTGTAAGTTGGAAGTGATCGTTGGCAAATGTGCAACAGAACGGAACAGATGGCGCTGCAGATGGAGAAATAATTGTTTGCCTCACATAGCGAAAGCCATTTGGATCCTCTCTAATCAAGATCTACTTCGATTCGCCACTATTAAGTTAATCAACTGCTAAGAATATCGATAAGAGGAATCATCATGCCATTGACTACAGCAGACAACCTCTTTTCGTTGTTTTACTTAATGGAGGACATTCCTACTGAGAGCGCATTTGCAATAAGAGGACATCATCAGCTGGTGGAGGAAGAATCATTCCACAAATAAAAGCTTTTTTCTCTCCACTTGGATTTGACGCATTCTCTTGGAAAAGCAATCGTCTTCCTCTTCAAAAGAATTTCTCTTGATGTTTTTAGCATCTGCTGTCTCTCATCACCCTAACTTGATTGTGTGGTAAACGTCCCTAATGTTTCAAACATTTTCTGTTAAATAAAAAGCGACGTAGAGGTTGCTTTTTTTTATTTCGAGAGTAGTCTGAAATTTTTGTCAGTAAGCAGTCACACTCTCAGAGGAAGATGTTTTTTTTTTGTTCATTTTCAGGAAAGTGTATGTGGGGGGAGGGGGACGACATAGTGCCATTTTACTATTTTTTCGAGAAAATACAATATATTTCAGGAAGGAGGTGGGATCTCGCAGGAGGGCGGGTGATACTACATTGCTTAATTTTAAGGAGGAGGCACAATACTCTTTTAAGTATTCGTATTTAAATGTAACCCATTGAATTTTAACCACTTCACACATTTTAGATCAGTGTTCATGTTATAAAGGAGATTTTCTAGAGAATCAGCACATAAAGTTAATGATGTATCATCTGCAAAGGTGTTAATATAGCTATTTTAAATTTACATAGATCATTTATGAATATCAAAAACGAGGTTGGTCCTAGAACTGAAACTTGTGGTACACCATATGAAATATGTTTGGGTTACTAAGTGTATCAAAAAGACTAATATATTCTACTGTAAGAAGTCTTTAAACCATTTTAATAAAACACCACAAATGCCAATAATTTCTAGTTTGCTAAATAAAATTTAGTGATCAACGGTGTCAAAAGCTTTCTCCAAGTCCATAAATACCGATAGAATAAATTGATTATTGTCCATGGAACGAAACACCTTTGACGTATAATTCAACAATGCAGTTTTCGTACCTCTACCCTTCCTGAACTCAAATTGGTTTTCAGAGAGAAAATTAAAACTATCTACAAAATTTATCAGTCTGTTATTAGCTAGTTTTTCTAACATTTTTGAAAAAACTGGAAGAAGAGATATCGGTCGATAATTCTTAAAATCATTTTTATTTTCCTCTTTGTAAACTGGAATTACAATAACTTTCTTCATCAAATGTGGAAAAGTGCCAGTTTCGGAGGATAAATTACAAATGTGAACCAATGGTTGAATCAAGTTAAAAGAACATTTTTTAACAGCAATAATGGAAATATTATCATCCCAGCAGATTGTTTATATTTAAAACCTTTTATAATGTCAATTTCTTTCTACAAGTTGGAGCTAAAAACATGGATTCGGCATTTTTATTCGTATGGCTATTCTCATTTCTTACAATCCTATTCGTTGACAGATTTACTGCTATATTCACAAAGTTGGGTTGTTTTACCTCTGAGCGCCACTTTTTTGCACACAATGGGCTAAATGGCCAGGTTACAAGGACCCCGAAGGCTCAGAGAAGGTTGGGGGAGGGGACCCACTTCAACAGCTGTTGGGAGACAGACGGTAGCCTGCCGTCAAGGCCATCCAGCTTGTTCTTTAACGTGTTATGTACGGATGTTCTTAATGTCCCATCCGACGAACTGTGGCCTTTTTAAGTCCATCGGTGTCCCCTACTGACCGTGGGCAGGGAGGGGGGGAGTTTTGCGGAGAGATAAACTGTGTGTTCATATTATTGTTAAAAATTAACAGTTAAAGCAATGAGATAATGATCAGTCACTTCTAATTTTAAAGTATTACTCTTGAATGAACTTTCGATTTTGCCTTTAATAAAAATGTGATCTAAAGAAGTAGAAGATATCATATTCTCCTTGGTCGGTGAATTTATGAAATTTTTGGAAGCCATTTGATGACAGCAAATTTATATATTCATTTGTGTAGTGATCATTTCCTAGTATATTTACATTTAAATCACCAATTATAACAACTTTGCTTTTATTATCAAATGATAAGAGTAGTTCCTGAAATTCTACTAGGAAGGTGGTAAGTGGGATACAAAGAGATCTATATATATATATAAAAAAAATAATAAATACCCCCTCAAGCAGTTGCTTGCCACAGAGGTCTGACAGGAGCCTGCTAGTTTATATGCCATAGTAGAAGGTCTGAGAGGATGGCAGGACCTCAGCAGAAAAACGACACATACATCCATGCCTTAATCCGGGGCTCGAACCCAGGTCCCGTAGATCAGTAGCCAATCGTAAGTATATATATATATACTTACGATATATTGTTAATAATTTTCTAATAAATAGCAATATATTCAGCTGAACTTATTAAATGTAATTTGCTTGACTATTAAAGAACTTTTACCGTAGCAAAGTATCCCACCAGATTTATTGTAATCTCTACAACAGTGAAACATATGATGATTTTTGATATTTGATACAAATTTAACTCAGGTGGTTTGATCCATATTTCAGAAAGTATTAAAATATCCGTATTTCTATTTAAATACTCAAGAATAGATTCGAACAGTTGAAATTTATTTCTTAAACTTCGAATGTTAAAATGTAAAATTTTTAAATTTGAATAATTTCCAGAATTAAAGACAGTAACTCTTCAACGTCGTTACAGATCAAACAACATGGCATAGGTTCAACAGACCTCTGCCACGCTGTATTGACGCAATTAACAATAAATAAATAAATAAATAAATACCCCCTCAAGCAGCTGCTTGCCACAGAGGTCTGACAGGAGCCTGTCAGTTTATATGCCATAGTAGAAGATCTGAGAGGATGGCAGGACCTCAGCAGAAAAACGATACAGACATCCATGCCTTATCCGGGGCTCGAACCCAGGTCCCTTGGATCAGTAGCCAAGCGCGCTAACCACTCGGCCACGGGACGGCTTACATTATCCTTCATTATTTATTTTGAGAGATGTACCATAAAAATTTAATCTATTGTTAAAATTGTTGAGTAATCATGCGAAACAAAGACATGCATCGAAATCAGTCGATAATAATAAAAGCAATAACTCCATTCATAAAAAAAAAAGTCCGACTGGTCATTCTATTAAGGGATTAACAAAAAATAGAAAGCAGGAATGAAAGGGGGGTAAAAAAGCGCAAAAAAATTCTCCGCTTTTGCACTCGACCATTCAAACTCACATCTCCCTAAAGGGAAAAATGCCCCTACACCTTGATACGACTGATTTGCTCCCTCAAAATCTAAGTGTACGAGTACACAGGAAGAGGTTTGACGATTTAGAATGATTAACATTACCAAACGCTCTATCGTTTTAAAACTATCACAAAAAAACCTTACTGCAGTTTCCCTTTCGAGTTTCCTCTGTGGCCACCCACTCTGCGTTGTTGGCAGAGCCATTGTTTTAAAATGCCACAAAGGGGCGGAATTGTTCGTAACGTTAAACCGCTTTCTGTGTGGCTGTATTCTAAGACATTCTTTTCATCCTCGTGCGCTTCAGCTTCCTCTTGCTCAGCATCTTCTCCCTCGCAAGCACTCGCGCTTTCATTTCCACCGCGGTTGACGTCACAGACCGAAGCTCGTGCGCGCGTGCAACATGTGCAGCTAAATTAAAGGAAAACAACGGACGGGAGTGGTGAGCGAGGAATTGTAGAGGGGGGGATGGAAGCGCACCATAAGAAGTGTGGACGGGAGAAGAATAGAAGAAATTCGACTAAGACAGAAAGAATTAGTTTCCTTTTTTTGCCTTCCTTTCTGGTTTTTGGCGAACTGAATAAAAAAATAAAGTCGGAGAAAGAAGAATAAGTGCTTTGAAAAATTAAAGGTGGGGGCGGGGGGGGGGAGGAAAAAAGTTTTTCGTTTGTTAACAGATAAAACGAAATGCAATAAATAAAGGGAGGAATTGACGGTCGAAAAAGGATGAGTTAAAAAGAAACAAAACGTTGAAAGTTGTGTGCGGCTCATTCAAGTTTCTTAAAGTTTTCCATTATACGACGAAAAAAAGACAAAGAGTCGAGCTTTGGTCGGTTTTTTTTCGGTTTCATTTTTCTGCATTCAGTATTTGTTTGTGGCTTCTGCGAAAAATATTTTCTGCTGAGATGATCTTCTTGGTCTTTAAGCAGCTCAAATAGCATCCATTGCTTGTTCGTTTTACGTTGCAGTGAGATCATTCGGCTTTTCTGTAGGCAGTGTTGCGGTGAAAGGGAGTCAAAATATATCACGGCCGGTAAAAAAAAAAGAGTATTTCGATTAGTAATTGAACCATTTCGATCTCTTTTTTTTTTTCCAATTCGGCTGATTTTATACTTTGGAATTTTGTGTTTTTCGAGATTAAATCTTTCAAAAGTAACTTTTTTTTTCTCCCTTCCGTTTCGATTTTCTGCGTTTAGTATTGGTTTGTGGCTTCTTGAGGAAAACAGTTTCTGCCGAGAGCTTCTGGGTGACGAACGTCTTTAATCAGCTTAAATAAGTTTAGTTGACATATTCGAGTTTGAGGACTTTTGGATTGGATTGTTTTACCTCTGAGCGGCACTTTTTTGCACACCACAATGGCCAGGTCACATGGACCCGATAGGCTCAGAGAAGGTTGGGGGAGGGGACCCACTGGAACAGCTGTTGGGAGACAGATGGTAGCCTCCCGTCAAGGTCATCCAGCGTGTTCTTTAACGTGCACAGGGTATGGCTCTCCCGCACACGGGGCCACGGCTTAACGTCCCATCCGACGGAAGGTAGTCATTCCGTCGCCCATCGGTGTTCCCTATTGACCATGGGCAGAGCGGGGAGTTTTACAGAGATAAATCTCAACACTGACCCAGCTGGGACTCGAACCTGGGAACTGCAGATTACGAGCCTGGCGAGAGTCTGAGGACAATTGTTTTCGCTGCATAATGGGTCGAATGAGCTAGTTAAAAGATTTCAAGAATCAAAATATGATAAAGGGTTCTTACTACACATCACTTTGGATTACTACCAATTAATTGATTTACTACACAATTAAAGGAAAACAACGGACGGGAGTGGTGAGAGGAGGGGGGGGGGGTGAAAGCGCACCATAAGAAGTGTGGACGGGCTAGTAATCTGCAGTTCTCGAGTTCGAGTCTCAATTGTGCCAGCAAAGAGATTTATTTCTGTTAACCTCTTCCATTCCACCATCACCACTTTCCCTTCGGTGGTGAGAAAGGACACACCGATGGTTTTGCAAATGTTACCGTCAGTGGTGTGGGTTGGGTTGTTTTACCTCTGAGCGGCACTTTTTTGCACACCATGGGCTAAATGGCCAGGTCACAAGGACCCCGAAGGCTCAGAGAAGGTTGGGGGAGGAGACCCACTGGAACAGCTGTTGGGAGACAGATGGTAGCCTCCCGTCAAGGCCATCCAGCGTGTTCTTTAACGTGCACAGGGTATGTCTCTCCCGCACACGGGGCCCCGGCTTAACGTCCCATCCGACGGACGGCGGCCTTTCCAAGCCCATCGGTGTCCCCTACTGACCGTGGGCAGGGCTTGGAATTTTGCGGAGATAAATGTCAACGCTGACCCAGCTGGGACTCGAACCTGGGAACTACAGATTACGAGCCTGGCTCGCTACCGACTGATACACCCCCGCCCCCAGTGGTGTGGGACGTTAAACCGTAGCTCCATGTGCATGAGAACTATACTCTGTGCACATTAAAGAACATGCTGGATGGCACTGATGGGAGGCTATCATCTGTTTCCTGACAGCTGTCCAGTGGATCCCCTTCCCTCAAAGATCTCCGAGTCACGGTGTCCTCATGATCTGTCCATTTAGCCCATTGTGTTAAAAAAAAGTGCAGCTCAGAGATAAAACAACCCCAACCCACCGCTTAATTTTTTTTTAAATATAGCAAATCGTAAACTAAATTTGATTGCTTCGTTATATAAACTTAAAAAAAAATGTATCTAGTTTTTGTTGATCTTGAATCATAATCCGCAAAATAAATCAATTAACTGACTAAATTTACTTCAGATAAGCTGATTCTAATCGCTAATACTCCAGTAGCATTGAAAGAACGATATCAAGACAACACAACGTAACATATGTATACTTCTCTTGCAAGTCGTGAGATTTTCCCAGTTTCACAAATCCTCCCACTTCAAAGCTTGCCTAGGAGACAACCAACAGAGCCAAATTGACAAAACAGAGAGTTGGGTTGTTTTACCTCTGAGCGGCACTTTTTTGCACACCATGGGCTAAATGGCCAGGTCACATGGATCCGGAAGGCTCAGAGAAGGTTGGGAGAGGGGACCCACTGGAACAGCTTTGGGAGACAGATGGTAGCCTCCCGTCAAGGCCATCCAGCGTGTTCTTTAACGTGCACAGGGTATGTCTCTCCCGCACACGGGGCCACGGCTTAACGTCCCATTCGACGGACGGCGGCCTTTTCAAGCCCATCGGTATCCCCTACTGACCGTGGGCAGGGCGGAGAATTTTGCGGAGATAAATCTCAACGCTGACCCAGCTGGGGACTCGAACCTGGGAACTACAGATTACGAGCCTGGCGCGCTACTGACTGAGTCACCCCCGCCCCCAAAACAGAGATAAAATCGGTTATTAAGGAGGCAGCAATAATGATGATGATTCTTCCATATCGACAGAAAGTATGTGCAAGCGATGCTCCATATCCAACTCAGAAGAGCTGAAATCCTTATTGATTTTTTCATCCCCAGATGCTTTCCAACAAATGACAGCATTAAGATTCTCCCATCACTACCTCGAAGGCAGTAGGCTTCAACTGTGAGCTGAACGTGCATGCATTCACCAACTCGCGAGCTTCTACAGGTTCTCCGTCGGACAACTGAATGGCAGAAGATATGATTTCCTCTCTCTCTGCAAGCCCCATTAAGAAGAGGCCTGCATTACTTCATGTCAACGAGAACCTGCCTAATACACGCAGGACATTACCAAACCTCAGTGGTCCATTACAGAGCTTCGGTTGCTGATGGCGATCGCTTCCGAGCTCCTGCCTCTGTGATGTAAACCGAATGCAGTTATTCTAAATGTTTCAGGTAGTGATTTCGACCCCTTCCGATGTCTCTTTCTCCTCTGTTCCCTCCTTTGATGACGTCGTTATATTCCAAAGAGACCTTGGAACACGCCCGAATGATGACAGAGATGGCTGCAGCATCTTTTGATCTCGTTTGTCATTCCCTCCAATAGAGCGAGCATCCTTTGATCTCATTTCTCATCACCAGTTCGATGAAGAGGAGAAGAAATTATTGCAGCTAATACTTTTGCAATCAGCATCTGAGAAAAGTATCGGGGATGAACATTTGTTGGTGAGGAAGAGAGAAAATTCGGCATAGAAAAAGAATAAAGAGGAAATTCAGAACTTATTTTCGGTTTCTTTAACTATGTGTATGTGTAATAAATATTTATATTTGTTGCCAGTTTGAGTAATGCTGCCACTTAGGAAATTTATATTAATAAATCAATATCAATACAAGGTTGGGTTGTTTTACCTCTGAGCGACACTTTTGTTCACATAATGGGGTAAAATGGCCAGATCACAAAGGCTCCAAGAGCTCAGAGTTGGCAAAGAGGATCCAGTAATAGCTGGAGACAGACAAAAGGCGCCTTCAAGGTCATCCAGCATGTTCTTTAACGTATACAGGGTATGGCTCGCCTGAACACTGCTTAACGGCGCACGACAGCATTTCGAAGGACATCGGTGTCCCCTTTCCAACCGAGGACAAGGTGGGGATTAGCGGTGACAAATCTCAACGCTGGCACAGGTGGAACTCGAACCTGGGAACTTTACGTTACGAGCCTGGAATGCAAGAAGCTAGCTCACAGCTCTTAAAGGTATGGCCACACATAAAGTGTTTTACGCGCTTTAAAATCTTCTGGAATTTTAAAATGCAACCATTACCAAAGGAAATTATTTCACAGCAAACTTGAGCGCCCCAATTTGCTGGGAAGACACCCTCCGATAACAGATTAGTTTTAACCCCTTTAGACCCTATGTATATTACAATATACATCACTTTTTAGAATGTTTTTTAACACGGGAAGATGTGCTTGTGGTCTTGCAATGTTTGCAAAGTGTAGACCAGTCTTGAGTGTCCAGAAATGGACTGGAATTTGGTGCCATCTATGGACATAATAGAAACTACATACAAATAACATTGAAGATAACTGTGCCTGACATACAGCAATAACTGTTTTGCTACATTTCACTATCATCATTCATTTGAAGTGTTCATCATGACAAAGTGAATACAAATCACAATTCTTTTATGTTCTCTTTTTAATGCTTTAAGTTACAATGCTGATTTTCAGTGAAATGATGTTAATTTTTTTTATAACCTTTTTCCTTTGGTGATAAAACGTTTTTTTCTTCTATAAACAAAAATTCGAAGTCTGAAGGAGTTCAGCCACCAGAAGAATTGAAAGCGTTGATTACGACACTCCAACAGCTAAAACCTTTTTCTGTGTGACCTCATCTTCCCTCAAAGCCAATGTTTAGCATCTAAAATAAAACCTTCTCAGCCATAGAAAACAATCCCGAGACGCACTTCATGCCCTCCAATTATCAAATCAATTCACTCCTTAAGAAATAATCCTCGAATCGATTCCCACCGTCGTCGCATTCATTCGGAGTAATAGTTTTGGTTTCTTTTTCCCCTCTAAACAAATCCCACTTTCCCTCCCATAACGAGATGCCATTCGTTGCTTTAATCCTCAGCTTAGTCGATCTTATCACCTCGGAAAACCTCCTCTTGTTCGCAGAGATACTTTTCTAATCTCCGCCCAACTAATTACAAGAGATGGCTTTTATTTATCTCGTCTCGTGGAGAGGATAACTAAAGAAATCTCTTCCTCGTTCACTTAATCCCTAAACACGGAAAAAAGTTATCTCACCGATTTTTTATTTTTCCCTAAATAACTACCCCGTATTCAGATTTACTCTCCTCGAGATCCTATAGATGTTTCATTGCGATAACAGAATGTTTAAATAAGGTAAGTTGCGTTGATTGAATTATTCGAGACCTTAATTCAAATAGACAAAATATTGTATTCTTTGAAAAAAAAAATTACTCTTCAAGTAGCTGCTTGTACAAAGGTATGACAGGACGTGAAAAAAAACTCTTCAAGTAGTCTTCTGTAAAATACGCCATATTTTTTCATTCAGTACTTTGAAAAAAAAAAGAAATTTAGACAATACTCGTTTTATGTTGTCCTAGCAGTGAAAAATGATAACGTCTAGTTTGAGTCATCGAAATTATCTTTCCTAAGTGGTTATAAAAAAAGGTGAGTTTCCTTCATTCTAGATGCCATTGCATTCTAAATGCAATTGTTTTACCTCTGAGCTGCCCTTTTTTGCGCACAATGGGCTAAGAGGACCAGGTTACAAGGACCCCGAGGGCTCAGAGAAAGGTTGGGAGAAGGGGACTCGCTGGACAGCTGTTAAGAGACAGATGGAAGCCTCCCGTCAAGGCAATCGAACGAATTGTTCTTTAAGATGTACAGGATATTGTTCTCGTGCACACGGACCACGGCTTAGCATTACATCCGACGGACGGTGTCTTTTCCAAGTCCATCGGTGTTCCCTTTCTCACCGAGGGCAAGGTGGGGGGGGGGGGGTTCAGCGGATATAAATCTCATTACTGGAACAGGTAGGACTCGAACCTGATTTATATATCTTCGGGTTGGGTTGTTTTACCTATGAGCGGCACTTTTTTGCACACCATGGGCTAAATGGCCAGGCCACATGGACCCCGAAGGCTCAGAGAAGGTTGGGGGAGGAGACCCACTGGAACAGCTGTTGGGAGACAGATTTAAGCCTCCCGTCAACCAGCGTGTTCTTTAACGTGCGCAGGGTATGGCTCTTCCGCACACGGAGCCACGGCTTAACGTCCCATCAGACGGACGGCGGTCTTTCCAAGCCGATCGGTGTCCCCTACTGACGGTGGGCAGGGCGGGGAGTTTTGCGGAGATAAATCTCAACGCTGACCCAGTTGTGACTCGAACCTGGGAACTACAGATTACGAGCCTGGCGCGCTACCGACTGAGCGACCCCCGCCCCATATATATCTTCGGATGAGGTATGATAACTGTATGTGAATACGTAATAAAAAAAAACTTCCATATAATACGAAATAATTTCACTGCATACATTTTTCGAAATAAACATCGAAACTGGATTTGCGTTGCATTCCCGATAATCATTCATCACTGAAACAGAACAAAGGGAATATATTTAATGAAATTACCAACAGATGGCAGCACGTTAATCACGAATTATGCAGAGCAAACAGAGGTTGGACCGACTGAGAAAACCGATTAGATTTATGCCGTACACCACGGAAAGAAAAACAATGCCTATGTGGGAATGAATGAATGAGAGACGAGGTCCGTAAGGGGCAATGGGAGTAAATATAAAGGTCACATGTCATAGAACGAAAGATGTGTACCTACGGATTAGTAGAAATCGAGCTAATAAGAAATGATCGAGGAGATGCAATAACGGATGATAAAGAGGCTCAGAATGGAAGAGCGCCATAGATGGGAGAGAACCAGTGATGCGAGAAGGCCGTTTCCATGGAGATGGATGAGGGGTATTTTGAATTAAAATACAATGGATGGAGAGGGGAATTTGAGATGGGGAGAGAGCTTTAGAGGGGCGCGGCATTGAAAGGATATCTTTTAGCTTAGGGTGTCTTAAATGGTTGATTGAATGGGAAAGTGAACAGCAGAAGTTTTTTTTAATAACTGAAGAGGTCAAACTCTTTCAAAGTTCAAGTGTCGCGAACACAAAATAACTGGATAGACTCGACACTTTCAAATCGACAGGAACTGTGTCCTCGTGCAAAATAATCGTCTCCATACATTTTTTTTTTTAATAATGGACATTTTTCGTTAAATTAAAAAAATAACACATCGCTTCTGGAGAATATGGGAGGCTTGTTTTCAAAGAGAAGGAAGTAATTTTTTCGAATTTTGCATCCTCTAACAGTGGCAATTCGAGCTAATGGATGACTGGGATAATACAAATAAGTGTTGTCTTATTAGAAGAATTTTTAGTCATCTCTTAAAACGAAAAGAAATTGTGTTTCTTTATCTCCCTGGGAGTAACAGGGAAAAATGAATGCTGTCAATTTAAACCTGTTGACCATCACTATGACTATCCCTATCACACTGTACGTTCAATCAAAATTTCTCTATATATTACAATCCAAGCTAAGTTGAGTGGCACTTTTTTGCACACAATGGTCAAAATGGCCAGGTCACAAGGACCTCGAAGGCTCAGAGAAGGTTGGGTAGGGACTCATTGGAACAGCTGTTGGGAGACAGATGTAGCCTCCCGTCAAGGCTGGGTTGGGTTGTTTTACCTCTGAGCGGCACTTTTTTGTACACCATGGGCTAAATGGCCAGGTCACATGGACCCCGAAGGCTCAGAGAAGGTTAGGGGAGGGGACCCAATGGAACGGCTGTTGGGAGACAGATGGTAGCCTCCCATCAAGGCCATCCAGCGTGTTCTTTAACGTGCACAGGGTATGGCTCTCCCGCACACGGAGCCACTGCTTAACGTTCCATCCGACTGATGGCGGCCTTACCAAGCCCATCGGTGTCCCCTACTGACCGTGAGCAGGGCGGGGAATTTTGCACAGATAAATCTCAACGCTGACCCAGTTGGGACTACAGATTACAAACTGGAACTACGAACCTGGGAACTACAGATTACAAAACCTGGTGCGCTACCGACTGAGCCACCCCCGCCCCACCGAAAAATGCTAAGTCTAATATTTCATCAGTACTTGTTTAACTCAAAAAAAAAAGTTAATTTTATCTCTAAAAACGAAAGATGAATTTTCACAGTGGACGACAAAGTGAAAACAATGATCTCTTTTTTTTTGAAACGAAATAAAAATTTTTGAAGTTTAGAAACGCTTTAAAAGTTTGTTTGCGGATTATTGTCATATCGACTCTGTCATGTTCCTCTCAATCCCTTCTAATTAATTATTGCAGTTGATTTCATCAATTGTGGGACATTTTGTCATTGTTTATTTTTCATACAAATCCACGTAATTATTAATCGGATGTTTTTGAGCCGAGTGACAATTCAGCTTTTAATTATGTTGACTTATTATGTCACCAATAGTTTGGAGACACCAATGAACATTATCGTCTATTTTTAAAACATCGCAAGGATTGGGTTGTTATGTCACCAATAGTTTGGAGACACCAATGAACATTATCGTCTATTTTTAAAACATCGCAAGGATTGGGTTGTTATGTCACCAATAGTTTGGAGATACCAATGAACATTATAGTCTATTTTTAAAACATCGCAAGGATTGGGTTGTTATGTCACCAATAGTTTGGAGATACCAATGAACATTATAGTCTATTTTTAAAACATCGCAAGGATTGGGTTGTTATGTCACCAATAGTTTGGAGATACCAATGAACATTATAGTCTATTTTTAAAACATCGCAAGGATTGGGTTGTTATGTCACCAATAGTTTGGAGATACCAATGAACATTATCGTCTATTTTTAAAACATCGCAAGGATTGGGTTGTTATGTCACCAATAGTTTGGAGATACCAATGAACATTATCGTCTATTTTTAAAACATCGCAAGGATTGGGTTGTTATGTCACCAATAGTTTGGAGATACCAATGAACATTATAGTCTATTTTTAAAACATCGCAAGGATTGGGTTGTTATGTCACCAATAGTTTGGAGATACCAATGAACATTATAGTCTATTTTTAAAACATCGCAAGGATTGGGTTGTTATGTCACCAATAGTTTGGAGATACCAATGAACATTATAGTCTATTTTTAAAACATCGCAAGGATTGGGTTGTTATGTCACCAATAGTTTGGAGATACCAATGAACATTATCGTCTATTTTTAAAACATCGCAAGGATTGGGTTGTTATGTCACCAATAGTTTGGAGATACCAATGAACATTATCGTCTATTTTTAAAACATCGCAAGGATTGGGTTGTTATGTCACCAATAGTTTGGAGATACCAATGAACATTATCGTCTATTTTTAAAACATCGCAAGGATTGGGTTGTTATGTCACCAATAGTTTGGAGATACCAATGAACATTATAGTCTATTTTTAAAACATCGCAAGGATTGGGTTGTTATGTCACCAATAGTTTGGAGATACCAATGAACATTATAGTCTATTTTTAAAACATCGCAAGGATTGGGTTGTTATGTCACCAATAGTTTGGAGATACCAATGAACATTATCGTCTATTTTTAAAACATCGCAAGGATTGGGTTGTTATGTCACCAATAGTTTGGAGATACCAATGAACATTATCGTCTATTTTTAAAACATCGCAAGGATTGGGTTGTTATGTCACCAATAGTTTGGAGATACCAATGAACATTATCGTCTATTTTTAAAACATCGCAAGGATTGGGTTGTTATGTCACCAATAGTTTGGAGATACCAATGAACATTATAGTCTATTTTTAAAACATCGCAAGGATTGGGTTGTTATGTCACCAATAGTTTGGAGATACCAATGAACATTATCGTCTATTTTTAAAACATCGCAAGGATTGGGTTGTTTCACTTTTCCACGGAGGGCAGACGGGAGTTAGCGGCGATAAATCTCAACCCTGCACAGTTAGAACCTGACGCGCTACCAACAGAGCCAGCCCCTTCCCATCGCAAAGGGATAGGAAGCAAATAAAACAAGCTTTACTTTAATGCACTTCAAAAGCGGTTTAGCATCCACAGCACCGATTCTAAGTTTTTTTTTTTAAATCTACCAATCCTGAGATATATCTTGTACTGGAGGCAAACTTTTTTTTTACGAAATTTTCGAACTAATTTTACAGTTGTATACATCCAATTCGACGACAGCAAAAATACATGTACTGCCCTTCAACTGCTGCATCTGGGATCAAATCATTTAGTATTACACAGTGATCAACTTTATGATTTCTGATCCCCCTCTGACTAGATCATCTGCGATATATTTTACATGGGAGATCCTTCACCTCTGACGCCCTTATTGTAATCCGTTTTCGTCAGCGTATATGCAGGCTTCGGAAATAGAGATGATTACGGCCTTAATTTTGAAGCCTAGCCCCTCCCTGCCCCGGGACTTAACTGCTTCGGTAATTACTGAGACCGAACAAGTTTACATCGTAAAAACTATAGTGTATATTAAACGTAAAAAATATAGTCTAAAAAAACAACCCTACCAGGTCTAGTGGTTAGCGTATCTGACTACTAAGACCAGTGGGTATGTCCTTGTGTGTTTGTATGAGAGTTGGGTTGTTGGGTTGTTTTACCTCTGAGCGGCACTTTTTTGCACACCCTGGGCTAAATGGCCAGGTCACATGGACCCCGAAGGCTCAGAGAAGGTTGGGGAGGGGACCCACTGGAACAGCTGTTGGGAGACAGATGGTAGCCTCCCGTCACGGCCATCCAGCGTGTTCTTTAACGTACACAGGGTATGGCTCTCCCACACACGGAACCACGACTTAACGTCCCATCAGACAGACGGCGACCTTTCCAAGACCCATCGGTGTCCCCTACTGACCGTGGGCAGGGCGGGGAATTTTGCGGAGATAAATCTCAACGCTGACCCAGCTGGGACTCGAACCTGGGAACTACAGATTACGAGCCTGGCGCGCTACCGACTGAGCCACCCACGCCCCCATTTGTATGAGAAATCAAGACAAGCCTATTATAGCTTCTAGGCTATTTCCTCCTTGTATAAAAAAAAAAAAGTACCTTCTTCCTATTATTTAAAAAATATATAGAGAGAAATGAATGCCGCTACAGTATTTTTTGAATTCTTCCAAAAATATTTTAAGATAATCAATAATATTTTATTCCAGGAATATGCACACAAGAATGACACTGAAGGATAGTTTGCAAATGCTCTTAAAGGCAGCTACTGACTTTATGATGTATTAGCTTAACATCAGCAGTAGACGCGGGATTGTTCAGCGGCCAGAGCCCATGACATATCATTAGGGTTGGGTTGTTTTACCTCTGAGCGGCGCTTTTTTGCACACCATGGGCTAAATGGCCAGGTCACATGGACCCCGAAGGCTCAGAGAAGGTTTGGGGAGGGGACCCACTGGAACAGCTGTTGGGAGACAGATGGTAGCCTCCCGTCAAGGCCATCCAGCGTGTTCTTTAACGTGCACAGGGTATGGCTCTCCCGCACACGGGGCCACGGCTTAACGTCCCATCTGACGGACGGCGGCCTTTCCAAGCCCATCGGTGTTCCCTACACCGATCCACATGGAAGCCTGCCACGATTCCATGTGGATCGGTGTTCCCTACACGTACCTTCTGCACACGATTCCATGTGGACATGGACCATCTGCACACGATTCCATGTGGATCGGTGTTCCCTACACGTACGTTCCGTGGGCAGGGCGGGGAATTTTTGCGGAGATGCTAGGGGTTCATACAATGACAAGAAGTGGTTGTGTGCGATGTGTGTTTCAGTCGCTCCGTGAAACATGGTCGCGCCAAAGATGTGAAGGAGTGGCAAAAAGGTGTTATTGCGTTTGGCCAAGCCAAAGGGCATAGTTTATAAGTTGCTGCCTTTGCAGGCGTGTTGAAACATACTGTCCAAAGGGTCTTTCAGAAGTGGCGTACATCGTAATCCACTGCAAATCATCGCCAGAACTGCGGCAGAAAGACTGTGCTCACCAATAGGGACCGCCGCAGTGTGTCACGCACTATTAGGACAAACTATTTTGCAACGAGGCGGGAATTGCTCCAGTCAGTCAATGCAAGCCTACAACAAGCTGTTTCTGAACTGACACTCCGAAGGGAACTGCATGCCACGAATATCTGGAGCAGAGTACTGCAGAAAAGACCCATGTTAACAGCTCTGCACAAGGCTGCACGGCTACAGTGGGCATGGTGCCACAAAGATTGGACTGTCGACTCTTGGAAGCGTGTGATCTGGTCGGATGATTCACGTTTTTGCTTGTACTTGAATGATGCGAGGCGACGGATACATCGTAAGCCGCAAGAAGCCTTCCATGTGGATTGTGTGCAAGGTTCTGTTCATCCTGGAGGAGGATCTGCGATGTTCTGGGGGTGTTTCATGTACGAGGAAATCGGTCCTTTGTTTGCGGTAACGTAACACTTGAACCAGAAGGACTATATGGAGTTACTGGACGACCACATGTTGCCTTTTGTGCAGCATCACCACAGTAAACACCAGAAGGATACCCCAGTCTTCCAAAACTACAATCGATTTGAACGTCCTGCGTGCACAGGACTCGAAGTGTGTCGGTTTGGCACGACGAGCATTCTGAAGCCTTCGAACATCTCGACTGGCCCGCCAAATCCCCGGATTTGAATCTCATAGAAAATTTGTGGGACTATTTGGGCAACGAGTGAAGCGCCGTCCACCAGCTCTGGCCGAACTGCGCCATTTGCTGCTGGAAGAGTGGATGAATATTGATGTGCACTACATCTTCACACTGGTGGCATTCATGCCAGACAGGATTTCGTCTGTCTTCGGTCGCACGGCTATTACGTGACTTTCAGCCAAGGATGACTAATTTTTTTGTCCGGTGAGCTTATAAATCCCCTCACAAAATAACGTTATATCTTTGTTAAGAATATCTACTATAGTGACGATAACGCGGGAACAGATATATTTTCATACGATTCGAAATCTCGCACTGATTTTAGCAACTGATTCATCCCCAATTTTAGGTTTCATAACAGACTAAAAAATTAGAATTATGAGTGAACACTAGAATTGTGAATGACGAGATCAGTAAACAAGTGAGTTGTCCTTGACCTACTTTGAAACACTTCAGTGAATTTCCACAAGTTTTAATAGAAAAAATGTTTTCGGAGATAAATCACACTCGAATCCCTCTAAATCTCGATTTTTCAAAAAACATTGGTTTAATATTTAAAGCAGACGGTAACTGTTATGCTCGCCCTAAAATATCCTTACCTCGTCAGACTCATAATCTACAACTCTCATGTTTGAATTCCGACTGTGACAGCGTTGAGAATTACACCCCCCCCCTGCTCTTGGTGAGAAAAGAGGCACCGATGAGCTTGGAAAAGTCCCCGTCCGTCCGATGAGACATTAAACTATGACTCCATGTGTAGGAGAGCCATACCGTGTGCACATTAAAGAACACACTAGACGGCTTTGACAGGAGGATACATTCTCTCTCCTAGCAGCTATCCAGTGGGCCCCCTTCCATCTTTGGGTCCTTGTGACCTGGCCATTTAGCTTACTGTGTGCAAGGAAGTGCCACACTCAAAGATAAAACAACCCAATCCTGAAAAAGTTTCTTTCTTACTGACGAATGCTAAAAGAATTATTACACAAACTTATAATATTACGTTCATTTTAGTGAATAATTTGCTATTAATATTGTGACAAGCAGCTGCTTGAGGGTGTATTTATTTATTATTATATGCTGTAATTGAATAATTTATATATGAATAATTTTCTTTTAACATTATATATATGTGTGTGTGTTTTAATTATAAAAAAAATAAATATCCCCTCAAGCAGCTGCTTGCTAGAGAGGTCTGACAGGAGCCCTGTCAGTAGAGAGAGGCAGTTGAGAGGAAGCCGTTTATTTCGAGTTTGGGTTATTGTTTTACCTCTGAGCGGCACTTTTTTGCACACAATGGGCTAAATGGCCAGGTCACATGGACCCCGAAGGCTCAGAGAAGGTTGGAGGAGGGAACCCACTGGAACAGCTGTTGGGAGACAGATGGTAGCCTCCCGTCAAGGCCATCCAGCGTGTTCTTTAACGTGCACAGGGTATGGCTCTCCCGCACACTGGGCCACGGCTTATCGTCCCATCCGACGGACGGCGGCCTTTCCAAGCCCATCGGTGTCCCCTACTGACCGTGGGCAGGGCGGAAAATTTTGCGGAGATAAATCTCAACGCTGACCCAGCTGAGACTCGAACCTGGGAACTACAGATTACGAGCCTGGCGCGCTACCGACTGAGCCACCCCCCGTTTATTTCGAGGTAAATCTTATGATTACCAAAGCTGCTATTGAGTGATTAATCTTCCACAACTCGTTAGATATTAGGACAATAAATATTGTTAAAAATCGTAAATTTGTCCTTGAATCCTTGAATCTCTCCAAACTAGTTTTATTTCTTCATATTTCGATTGGATTATTCAAAAAAGATCATTAAAAAACGAACAAACAACTTCTCTTCCTGGTAACCTCGCCCACACATTTTCCCCATCCATAATTCATCCTTTGATTTGCGAACACCCAACAGCATCAACTTCCCTTCATCCACAAATGGAAAAATAAGAAAATAATCCGAAGCATTCAAATTATAACTCGTTGTAGATCCATTTCAACCGTTTGCTTCTTGCTCTTTGCCACAAGAGCTTCTTTCTCCGGCGATGCTTGTTACAAAGTCCTTCAAATGCAAAACAGGCTTCTTCTGCTCTCGCTGTCATCTGGCTCTGCAAACCCACTCTTGTGTCAGTTTCCAGTCTGCGGGGCCTAATTAAAGCTGGCTAGCAGGGGCAGTTGCCGGGGGAAATGACGTCATCTGCGGATGGGTGCGTCGCATGAGGAGCTAATTGGTTTTTCTTTAGCGAGCTATGAACTACTTGTTGCCATTAGGAGGAAGAGTGGTGGCCCTCTTTTAGAGACAGATGGGCACATAAATCGAGAGACGAAGTGATGGAGCATCGCTTCTTTCGATTTTGGGAGTGAATTGAAGAAGCAGAATTTTCGTAGGTACGGCCACACAGAGAGAGATTTCAGACTTTTAGCGTTCTGAACATTACGAAACTTTGTGGCGTCTTAAAACGCAGGTGACTTCATAGCAAATTGGAGAGTGTGCAGGAATTGAACAGGCTCCAGTTTGCTGGCCACTTGGTCAAAGTGAAGTCATTGGAAATTGGAGCATGTGGAGGAATTGAACACGCTCCAGGGTGCTGGCCTCTTAGTCAAAGTGGCCAGAGGAAACAGGAGGGTGTGCAGAACTGAACACGCTCCAGTTTCCTGGTCAGTTAATCAAAACAACGTGATATGAAACTGAAGCGTGTACACGCCACAAAATTTGTGATGTTCGTAGAGCTGAGCAGTCGAAATCTCTTATGTGGGCACATCCTATGTGCGCTCCAATTCCATCTCTCAACCCGGAAGTATCCTCTTCCCGATAATGTGATTTATGCATAAAATTGTTTCTCTCGGTGATGAGTGTGACAAAAAACTGACACAGATTCTGTGAACGTGTATTCTATGCAACATTTTACCGAAGGAATTTAGGCAGTCTTCAACTAATTAACGAAATATTTCATTAGGACTACTGCCGTCCGGTGGCCGAGTGGTTAACGCGCTTGGCTACTGATCTATAAGGGATCTGGGTTCGAGCCCCAGATAAGGTATGGACGTTTGTGTTGTTTCTCTGCTGAGGTCCTGCCATCCTCACAGACTTTCTACTATGACATATAAACTGACAGGCTCCTGTCAGACCTCTGTGGCAAGCAGCTGCTTTGAGGGGGGATTTTTTTTTTTTTAATTCGCTGCAGAGGTCAGTACCGTCCTCCCCTCGCTCTGCAGACTTCGTGGTCCAACTGAGCTAAGCGCATCTTTACATGCCCTGGACAAAAAAATCAATTTTGAATAATGTGTTTTTATTCTCTTCACGATTTAATAGAATATCCAAACTGAAATTAGTTAAAAACTGTATATGAACGTAAGAAGTTAAGAACCCAATCTTTCCATTATTGTTTTTTCTTTTCTTTCATGACCCCTTAAATATTATAAACAATTAAAAATTAATTATTATAACATCAATAATTTAACATTATTATTATTAGATTAAATTATTATTAGTGTTATATAGTATTGCTGCAAACCATTTAACCAAGTAAATATACATTTCAGAAGTTTGCGTTATGATTATTTCAATATTAGACAATTATTATCCAAGACCTCTGTGGAATTCAGTTACTTGAGGAGATATTTTAATTTTATTTTTAAATAATCCAGCTTCCATAACTCTTTAACTACTAAACGAATATTGTTGCAAATGAGATTTAAATTAATTTTAATTTAGACGCATTAGAAAATGTAATTATTGAACAGCATTGCACAGAAACAAACTGCACGCGTCTGTACAACAGGAAGTGATATCGCTCCCAAATTGAGGTTACGTGTTGAAAACAATATCTCATAGCAATATACCAGTATGCAAGATAGCAATATAAGACAACGTGTTAGCGATGTAATCATTCTTCGTGTATTTCGTCGCTCGAGTGAGAATAATCAAGTTCAGGTTTAACGGATATAAGTGAAACTAAACACTTTTCGAGTTGAATCTCGTCCAATCACACTAATTAAGCAATCTTCCTTTTGGTATAATTATAGCATTAATATTTTACTATTTACTCAAAAGTACACAAGCAATTTATCTTATTTCAATCTAAAGGGTTCTATAACATTTCCTTAAACCAACTTTCCACGACATAAATCCGAGTCCATAATTAATTGCAGTAGTTGAATAGCTTCCTTAAGTAATGGCATTCCGGTTTACTTAACATTTGAGTTATAGTCCAGAACCTCAGAAAATTATTCCGTTCAGTCTCCCCCGCTTCCTTCCCCTTTTCCGTGATAAGCTCAGAGAAAATTTGTTTCTCATAACCCCTAGAGATCAATATGATTACCGCACATTCCGACGAATTCAGCCTCGGCCGAAAATTAATCCTTGTAAACAAGATTTCTGCTCCAGCCGCTGCGCACACAAACAGGTAACGGTGGGTCACGATTCCGTTATTAAACCAATTCCTGAACAAACACTGCACAGTGCGCACATAAATAATGAAGCTGTACCTTCGAGGCAAACCTTGGCAATATCTTAACGCGGTTCGGGAGAATGAAACGATTCAACTTCGGCATTTTACAAATTGTGTTAATTAACGAGCGTCTGCCGTGTTTATTTAAGTCATCCGATGTGTTGCCATTTCGCCGTGGACTAATAATAATATCGGCTATTCCTCGCGCGCGCACTTTCTCACGTGTGAACAAGTGTTGAGAAGCGTGCTGTGTGGTATCGGTGAGAATCACTGTCGCGTGGTGGCCATTACCTCAAAACGGAATGACGCACCCACGCGTGGTTGGTTGGTCACGTGATAGCGCGGTCAGTGCTCGCGCTGGGGAGGAGCGGGACGGAAGAAAGAATGCCGATCGACGCAGGAAACTGTCGAGACGATGACATCACAATCATCCCTTAGCACTCTGCTACTCCCAGACAAGGAAATTTCTCCCTAAATGGACAGGTTAGTTCATCTCTGTTTTGGGTCTCCCCTCAGAAAATGACGTTGGAGGTTGCACCTGCTGAACATTGGTGCACGTTTCGCTAATTCTTCACATGCATATTAAGCATTCCTAGGGACCTTGATTCGAGCTTTGGGTTGGCTTTCTGGTGAGAACTGGCCTTCCTCACATATCTTCTCTACGACGTATAAACTGACAGGCTCCTATCAGACCTCTGTGGCAAGCAGCTGCATGAGGGGTGGGGGTGGGGGGGTATTTTTTATTATTTTAGGGGGATCGTCATTTTAGGTGAACAATCGGGTTTATTTGGAAGATTTGGAAAAATTGTTGGAAGAATTGGAAAGCACTTCCTCTCTTTAATTCGCAAAGACAGAAGAAGTGAAAAAATAATACAAAAAGATATTGAAGTGACTTCCAAGTTATTTCCTAAGAAAAAGACTTTTAAAAAAATCATTTCAAAGATAGGTTTTTATAGATATTTGATATCGTGCATTTTTGCAGTTTGTTTCTCAGGATGGTTAAAAAGCTTCATTTGGGAAAGTTGCTATCCTTATGGTAAGAGAATAATGGAATTTTCTTTGTCTAACTCGAATCTACCTATTTCAACACGCACGTTTGCTATACAGCGAAATACGCGACCAGGACACAACACCCAGATTTGTGTTTACCTCTGAGCGTCATTCCTTTGCACACAATGGGCTAATGGCCAGGTCACAAGGGCCCTGAGGGCTCAGAGGAGGTTGGGGGAAGGACCCCACTAGACAGCTGATGATAGCCTCCAGCCAAGGCCATCCAGCGTGTTCTTTAACGTGCAATGGGTATGGCTCTCCCGCAGAGGTAACCACGGCTTAAAATCCCATCCACGGACGGCTGCTTTTCCAAGCCCGTCGGTCAGTAAGGGATACCAAGGGCAAGGTCGAGTGTTTTGAGGAGACAAATCTCAACACTGGCACAGTTGGGACACGAACCTGGGATTGCAGATTATGAACCTGCCACGCTACCGACTGAGTCAACCCCCCCCCCCTCCCCACTTATTGACAAGTGATCGATAGTCATCGAGATATTATTGACGCGAACTGTACAGTCGCTCAAAAAAGTATCCGAACACTAGGGTTGATTACAGAAATCAGAAAAAATATCTGGCAACGATTTTTTAGAAATTAGTTATCTGCCAACCCACACGAAGGGTTGCCAGATAACTAATTTCTAAAAAATCGTTGCCAGATATTTTTTCTGAATACTGTAATCAACTCAACCCTAGTGTTCGGATACTTTTTTGAGCGACTGTAGGTGATCATATTATTTTGATACTAGATCGTGTGGGCTCACTCACGGAAATATTGAGCGTGTGCAGTTACCGTTCACAGCAATCTGGAGCGTGTACAGTAACTGCACACGCTCCAGTTTACTGTGAACGGTAACTGGAGCGTGTACAGTTGCTGTACAGGCTCCAGATATTTTTCCTGAATTCTGTAATCACGTGACACGAAGGTTGCCAGATCACTAATTTCTAAAAAATTCGTTGCCAGATATTTTTTCTGAATTCTGTAATCAACTATAGTGTTCGGATACTTTTTTGAACGACTGTACTAGCTAGCATCAACTGCGCAGTCTCATGTAGTTTCTCATCGCTTCCTCAACTGTCATTATTAACGCTTCGCTGTTCATATACGATCCTAAATTAATCCGTTGAAGTTCAGTCATCACTGTGATAAACAGAGTCGGAAATTCCATCAGAGAAACTCAACTCTGGCTGGCAATAAGGAGTTTGAATATAAAAAGGCAGAATTGATCATCGAGACCTTTGACGCTGGGTATCAACCCCTTTAAAGTCTCTTCTGCATCTGAAAGTTGACTTTTAGATCATGTGGATAATATATTAGGGCCGGGGAAGCAATTTATAGGTTAATGAAAAGATTGAAGCGGTGAATTTCGGAGCACACTCTGACGTCTCTTAATTAAAGCTCATAAGGAAATGAGATTCTCCGAAGCAGAAAAAGAATCTTCGGCCTCAACACAACTCACAGAATGTCACGTGTATCGCTGCCTCGAGTGCTCGAATACTTCACGTTCTCCATGGAAGGGAAGGAAGTCAATCTAAAATAAACTTTATACCTAATTACTTCCTTACCAGAAGTGTATTAAATTTCACTTACAAAGAGTAGAAAGATTGAAAACAAATATCCTTATTCCACACTTTTAACATAACTTATTTATATTTTGCTACAGAAAATTTATTTGTGTAAAAATTATTTATTTTGGATTTGGGTTATTTTACTTCTTTAAACACCACTTGTGTGCAATGGGTTGGGTTGTTTTACATCTGAGCGGCACTTTTGTGCACACTGGGCAGCTTACAAGGAGCCCAAGGGCTCAGAGAGGTTTGGAGAAAGGGAATCCACTGGACTTCTCGTAAAGGCCATTCAGCGTGTTCTTTAATGTGCATAAGGTATGGCTCTCTTGCAAGGGAGCCACAGCTCCTTTGCAAGAGGTGGAGACTATGCGAGGATGCGAGGGATGGAGACTTTTTCAAGCCCATTGGTGTCCCCTTGTTGACCAAGGGGAGGTGGGACTTAGTGGAAATAAATCTCGCACAATTGAGACTTGATCTGGGAACTGCAGATTACGAGCTTGGTGCGCTACTGACTGAGCTGCCCATCCCCCTTTTCCCTCTGTGAAATGAATTAAATGAACAGGTCACAGCAACCCCGTGGATTCAGAAATGAGTAGGGAAATATAACGGACAGCTGTTTCGAACAGATTTGGGGCCGGGGGTGGCTCAGTCGGTAGTGCGCCAGGCTCGTAATCTGTAGTTCCCAGGTTCGAGTCCCAGCTGGGTCAGCGTTGAGATTTATCTCCGCAAAAATTCCCCACCCTGCCCACGGTCAGTAGGGGACACCGATGGGCTTGGAAAGGCCGCCGTCCGTCGGATGGGACGTTAAGCCGTGGCCCCGTGTGCGGGAGAGCCATATCCTGTGCACGTTAAAGAACACGCTGGATGGCCTTGACGGGAGGCTACCATCTGTCTCCCAACAGCTATTCCAGTGGGTCCCCTCCCCCAACCTTCTCTGAGCCTTCGGGGTCCATGTGACCTGGCCATTTAGCCCATGGTGTGCAAAAAAGTGCCGCTCAGAGGTAAAACAACCCAACCCGAACAGATTTAAGTCACCCTTCAAGGCCTTTACTTTAACTTGTACGGGGTATGGTTCTTCTAGCATATCTGATGGATGGGGGATGCAAAATGGTGGAGCGTATGACAAATGGTGGTTAGGGCAAGAAATCTAAACATAGACACAGTGGTGACTAGAATATAGGAACATCGAGTTGCGAATCAAGTCTGCTACGTACAGGATCAAACACTGATCCATACGAGGCGAGAGTTGGCTTAGTCGCTAACGCATCAGGCTCATAATCTGCAGTTCCCAGGTTCGAGTTCAAACTGCGCCAGCGTTGATAATTTTCTCCGCTAACCCCCGTTCTGTCTTCAATGGGTTGGATTGTTTTACCTTTGAGCGACACTTTTTTGCACACCATGGGCTAAATGGCCAGGTCACAAAGATCCCGAAGGCTCAGAGAAGGTTGGGGGAGTAGACCCATTGGAACAGCTGTTGGGAGACAGATGGTAGCCTACCGTCATGGCCATCCAGCGTGTTGTTTAACGTGCACAGGGTATGGCTCTCCCGCACAAGTAATCACGGTTTTACGTCCATCAGAAGGACGGCAGCCTTTGTAAGAAGGTAGCGCTAGGCTCGTAATCTGCAGTTCCCAGGTTCGAGTCCCAGCTGGGTAACCGTTGAGATTTATCACCGCAAAATTCCTCGCCCTGCCCACCATCAGTAGGGGACATCGATGGGCATCGGTGTCCCCAACTGCTCCGTTCTCAAAACTTGAAGGGGCACGGATGATTAAACAATGTTCAAATTATCTATGACACTTCCTGCGTCAGAAGGGGCGGGGGGGCTCAGTCGGTAGCGCGCCAGGCTCGTAATCTGTAGTTCCCAGGTTCGAGTCCCAGCTGGGTCAGCGTTGAGATTTATCTCCGCAAAATTCCCCGCTCTGCCCACGGTCAGTAGGGGACACCGATAGGCTTGGAAAGGCCGCCGTCCGTCGGATGGGACGTTAAGCCGTGGCTCCGTGTGCGGGAGAGCCATACCCTGTGCACGTTAAAGAACACGCTGGATGGCCTTGACAGGAGGCTACCATCTGCTGTCATCAAGGCTACCAACAACCCAACCCATCCTGCGTCAGAAGCTTTCATTTAACGCATAGTTTATTACTTTCCACAGTCGCGATCCATAGATATAGCGGAACAATCGTTTTCATATTTTCCCTTCTAGAGGGGGATTCTAGAGGGGGGGGAACATGAAGATCAATTTTCATAGCCTATGGTACTCCCAGCGACTGACAAATGTCAGGCATGGGAAGATAGGTAAAAAAAAAAACACATCTCAACATTTTTTATCAATAAAATCACGTCTTTCTGTCTTCTTGGATGTTCCAGTGTGTCCCCTTCTCCCAGCCCTCGGGTCCTTGCGACCTGGCCATTTAGCCTATTGTGTCCAAAAAAAAGTGCTGCCCAGAGGTAAAACAACTGCATACCTGCTACAATAAACCTAACAGTTGGAAGCAGTATATATTAAAAAAAAAACTGATTATGAACGAGGAACATAATCACACTAACGAGCGATGAGATTATTGAAAAACCATCTGCCTTTGAGAGCCCCCAACTCATTATTATCATTACCGTGATGGATAACACCCTTGGCAAGATAACGACAAGTCTTGACAGTCTCTAATTGTTTACATAACTCAAGAAATCTTACCATTTCCTTAAGGCAACTCCACCCCCACCTAGCAAATGACATCGGTTGCAATCATTTCCATTTCCACTAGGATGCTGAAAATCGTTTCCCAAAACTTGCGCGCATTAATAATCTCCCTTTCATAGGATTGACAAGAAAGATGAGTGTGTTGACCCTCTCCTTCCCCCAATCACCATCCACCTAGCCTGTTCTGCGATTGGCTAATGAATCGCCTCTCAATTTGTGTACATTTCGGCCGATGCGCTATTTCCTGCCACGGCCACGGGGAGCGCTGCTGTGCGGCCGGAGCCCGTTCATTAGAGAGCGATTAAACGGCCATTAACAGCAGCTCTTCCCCCACATGTCAGCCACAGGCCGGGAGCCTCCTCATCCGTGCCACTGATAAACAGCTGCACCTTATGTCTCCTCCTCACTTTTTGCGGTCTTTATCTGAGCACGCATAATGTTTGTTCTCACTCCCCTTCAGTGGAGGTCCGAAAACATGGTAATAAGCCCGCTTGATGATGTGGAGCTCCTGGTGAGGTTTCTGCTCTGAAGATGCGGCTCCACTTCCCGAGCATCTCATTCTCTTAGCAGCGGGAGGCAGATGACTGCGTTGTAGATGGAGGAGGGATGGGATGACGACAAACAGGAGACAACTTTCTTTAATTGTTCATTTCTCTCTCATTTCCTGGAAGTCAGAATCAGATTTCAGAGATCATGTTTCCTTAAGGGAGATGCAAAAGCACTTTCTTAGAGGTTTAAAATGGAACAGAAGGTTTTGTTGTTAAACCAGAAACGTTGGGTTATTTAGACACGGAGATGGTGATGTTTATCCGAATGATAACTAAGATTTCTCAAAAAGAAACAAAAGAGAAGTCAGGTGCCGATGTTCCCTCTTACTGCTTTGTGACTATTTAACAAATGACGCTGCATTAGAGGAAATTATCTCATGTTCTTCGTTATTCAGAAAAGAGACAGCGATGGGCATTCTAAAAACAAAGGCTGCCATCCTTCGGATGAAACATTAAATCGTGGCCAAGTCCAAGCAAACCAACTTAATATCCTTAAAGGGCACTCATTTTCTTAAAACGGCTTGAACTGCGACATTTGATTTTCTTACCTCAATTAAGAGGTAAACTGAACCTCAATTAAGAGGTAATATAAAGATGCTCCGCAATTCAGAGACTGTACTACGTCTTTAGGGAGACGCCGCGTTTACCACCACTATCCACCTTCGGGGCTGAACATTACTATAGAAGTAAAGTCCAGCACTCGCCAAAACCGAACTATAAACTTTGTCCTGGGTCGCCACAAACAAGGACATTGAGAATCCAAGTTGCTCCGGCGCCAAACCTCCTCAATTAACAGACTTCTTACCCTATAAACAGAAAGTCTTTGATATTATTCCGAGATGTCTGAGAAAGTTTTTCTTTCCTCATCCCTGGGGGCGCGCCAGACTCGTAGTAATCTGCAGTCCCTTGGTTCGAGTCCCAGCTGGGCTAGAGTTGAGTTATTATCTCCGCTACACACTGACTTTGTTCTCGGTGAGAGAGGTGGCACCGTCGGTCTTGTAAAGGCTGCCATCCTTCTGATGGGATGTTAAGCCGTGTGTAAGAGACAGCCATGCCCCGTGTCAGTTTAAGAATACACTGGATGAGCTTGACCTTTACGGGAAGCTTTGATCTGTCTCCTAAGAGTATAGTGGATCCCGTTCGCTGAGTTCTTGTGACTTGGCCATTTAGTCCACCCTGTGCATAAAAGTGCCGTTCAGAAATAAAATAACCCGACTCTTATCATGACAAAAGGATATTCTTCTTAAACGCTTCATATTGCTGAGAAATCGCGAAAATACAGTTAAAAAAAAAATCATTCTTTTGACCTTGGCCGTCCCATGGCCGAGTGGTTAGCGCGCTTGGCTACTGATCTAAGGGACCTGGGTTCGAGCCCCGGGTAAGGCATGGATGTATGTGTCGTTTTTCTGCTGAGGTCCTGCCATCCTCTCAGACCTTCTACTATGGCATATAAACTGACATGCTCCTGTCAGACCTCTGTGGCAAGCAGCTGTTTCAGGGGGTATTTATTTATTTATTTATTTATTTTGACCTTGAAATACGTAACGTGAATATGGCAATCCAAAGGAATTTAACTTGCCCAATGTCCTCATTAATTCGAATTTATTAAGGAACCTGAAATGAATAATGGTCAGAACTTTACGCTCTCCTAGTGAGCGATATTTTTGACCCCTTTTTTGATTCCACGCCGATCTGTCTTCGGTGCGAAGACAGATCGGCGTGGAATCTTCGGCGTGGTCT
Source organism: Ryuthela nishihirai (assembly GCA_038380435.1). Lineage (NCBI taxonomy): Eukaryota > Metazoa > Arthropoda > Arachnida > Araneae > Heptathelidae > Ryuthela > Ryuthela nishihirai. The sequence continues at coordinate 36,562,722 of JAWZYU010000028.1, forward strand.
TGACGCGAGTCTTCCATCTGTCCCCTAACAACTGTCCAGTTATCTCTGTCGCCCAGCCCTGAGCCAACCGTTCAGAAATAAAACAATTGAACTCGGCTGAATTTTTGCTGATTATTATTGGAACTTTTGCGCCATTTGCGTCCCTGTTCATTTATCTTTTCCTTTGACAAGAAGAAAGACGAAAACTTACGCTCTCTCTCCTAATAAATGGTCCATCTTTCCCAAACGGATCATTTATAACAACAACCTGTCTCCAGGAGTTCGAAGAGCCTTAAAACAATCCACCTCTAGTAGATTGGGCTGTTTCATCCCTTAGCAACACTTTTCTTGTTGTTGTGATGCTGGTGCTCGTTCGATGAGCTATGTGGCCAGGTCGCAAGGGACACATCTCACCTCTCGCCAACATCATCTTTAACGTGTACAGTCTGTGGCAACTTAGAGACGGGCAAGGTAAATTATTAATCTCGTAAAGAGCCCCACATTTTTCATTTTCACTTCTAGGCCAATTATTGAAATCGAGCGTAAATAAATAAATAAATACCCCCTCAAGCAGCTGCTTGCCAGAGGTCTGACAGGAGCCTGTCAGTTTATATGCCATAGTAGAAGGTCTGAGAGAATGGCAGGACCTCAGCAGATAAACAACACGCACAACCATGCCTTACCCGGGGCTCGAACCCAGGTCCCTTAGATCAGTAGCCAAGCGCGCTAACCACTCGGCCATAAGGTTAAAAATAAGCAATAAATATTTACTTAGCTTAACGAATATGGTAAACCAAAAATAATTTTTATTTCTAAATTTATCAACAAGAATCTTGTACGTCAAACCAACTTCAAGCCAAATACCTAAGTATTTTGAAGTAGATACAAAACTATGAAGAGAAAATTAAAAAGGAAATACGAACTATGTGGTGAACCACTCGTATCTTGTCGGGTTGATGAATGTTGCACTATAATAATAGGATCAGAGATTATTTGTATATTTTCCAAGAACCGGTATGGGGCAGCGGACCACACTTTGGGAAACAATGCATTCCATGCTTGACAAAATGTGGGAAAAGTTTGCCTATGGCATTCCCCGCATGACAAACTTTGGGGAAAGGTTGCCTATGGCATTCCCTGCATGACAAACTTTGGGGAAAGTTGCCTATGGCATTCCCTGCATGACAAACTTTGGGGAAAGTTTGCCTATGGCATTCCCTGCATGACAAACTTTGGGGAAAGTTTGCCTATGGCATTCCCTGCATGACAAACTTTGGGGAAAGGTTGCCTATGGCATTCCCTGGATGACAAACTTCGGAAAACTATGACCTACGACATTCCCCGAGTGGCGAAATTTCGACTGCCCATAACTCGTTGAAATCAGACAACGGGTTTTGTGTCACCCGTCGACCGACCGATTCCTATTAAACTGAACGCACCCCAATTTTTGTTTGTTTTTTTGTTTCCTTACACCTTATTGTCTTAAACACTCATAGATAAAGGTTCGATTATTTTATTTCTTAACAGCACTTTTTTTTAACATAATGGGCCAAGAGTCAAGTCACAAGGATCTCCTAGTTCTCACAAAAGAGAGGGGAATTGGGCTCACTGGACAGCGATTAGGAGACAGATGGAAGTTTTCCGTCAAGTCCATCCAGCGCATTCTACGTGCACAGAGTACCAGGGCTAAACGTCTCATCCAAGTGGGTGTCTTTGCGTGATAAGACTGAGCCAACCTGATATCATTGATATCTTTATCTTCGCTAGATCTTTCCATTAAAAAAAACTTTCTTCCATACCATAAAAGCTACGGAGATTTAAATTTGTCATTTCGTTGACATAACATCGAGTGGTGTTTCCGTTTCAGTAATCAGTAGAGATAGAAAAATAGTTTCTTTTCATCTACATCTCTTTGGGGCGGGGGTGACTCAGTCGGTAGCGTGTCAGGCTCGTAATCTTAGTTCCCAGGTTCGAGTCTCAGCTGGGTCAGCGTTAAGATTTATCTCCGCAAATTTCCTCTCCCTGCCTACGGTCAGTAGGGGACACCGCTGGGCTTGGAATAGTCCGCCGTCCGTCGGATGGGACGTTAAGCCGTGGCCCCGTGTGCGGGAGAGCCATATCCTGTGCACGTTAAAGAACACGCTGGATGGCCTTGACGGGAGGCTACCATCTGTCTCCCAACAGCTGTTCCAGTGGGTCCCCTCCCTCCAACCTCCTCTGAGCCTTCGGGGTCCATGTGACCTGGCCATTTAGCCCATGGTGTGCAAAGAAGTGCCGCTCTAGAGGTAAAACAACCCAATCTACTTCTCTTTCAGAAGAGAAAGTGCAGTTCAAGTTCCCTTTTGCGGCCATTATAAAGTTTTAAAGCTTTCGAAATCCTTGCCTTTAAAAGTCTGATAATTGAAAGTTTCGATCACTTCTTTCAATTAAGCTTTAAATATTCTTACTTGTTTTCAGTCTTTAATCTTCTTAACAGCCACTCGCCGCTGAACTGAGGGAGGTTAACGATTTTTGTTTTAATCGTCACTAAAAGGCATGGCCACTCAAAGAGAGGCTCGAGCGTTTTAACATTATGGACTTTTCCACAGTTTCTAGCATTTAAAAATCATTGCCAACAAAGAGGTAATATTAAAACAAACTGCTGCTGATTGCTATATACACGTTCGTTTATTGGAACATCCCTTGTTAGTAATCGTTTTGATTCCAGACTCTAGAAATTGTGCAAATATTCCTAAAGCTCAAATCGTTTTCCGTGTGGCCGTACGCTAAAACCTTTCCTCATCAGGGATATATATAATTAAAGGTGTGAAAAACTTTTCCAAAGCACATTTCTTCAACCGTTCATCATGAACAAACTCGGCAGCTGATGTTCCATGAGATTAACAAGTGACCTGTTTAGATACTATTAAATAAAAATTCAAATTAAAACGAATGCATCTTCACCTTCTTCATCTTCTTCCAAATACTTATCTCCTTTCCACTGAGCGCTTAAGTGCTCCCCTAAGTGTTCATCATGGCGACGCAAAGCACAGACGCGTCCACTCCGCGAATTAATAATTTAAAACCATTTGAGGCTGATCTGTCAACGCAGAAAATTGATCAGGCGCGTGGGAATTGATTCTGAAGCAGATAACTCATTAGGCTCTGCTGCAGGTGGTTCGCAGTGCGTTCCCTTGTCACGTGATTACATTCGAATACTTGGCAAAACGGACGAAAGGTCTTCACAAAGCGAAGTGCAGACGACCATCTGCAGTTGAAAACTTTACCACTCAACTAAGAAGAAGTTGTTAAATCTGTTTAAGAATCGAAGTCCCGGAACTTTCTGGTGTGACTTGGTTTCTCCATCACGACAACGCCAGGTCCCATACGGCTAATACTGTGTAGCCAGTGATCACTGCCATAGGTGCGGAGGTTCTGCCACATCCTCCATAATTTAAATTAAAACGAATGCATCTTACCTTCTTCATCTTCTTCCAAATACGAAGTGTGGCTTTGGGTTGGGTTGTTTTACCTCTGAGCGGCACTTTTTTGCACACCATGGGCTAAATGGCCAGGTCACATAGACCCCGAAGGCTCAGAGAAGGTTGGGGGAGGGGACCCACTGGAACAGCTGTTGGGAGACAGATGGTAGCCTCCCGTCAAGGCCATCCAGCGTGTTCTTTAACGTGCACAGGGTATGGCTCTCCCGCACACGGGGCCACGGCTTAACGTCCCATCCGACGGACGGCGGCCTTTCCAAGCCCATCGGTGTCCCCTACTGACCGTGGGCAGGGCGGGGAATTTTGCGGAGATAAATCTCAACGCTGACCCAGCTGGGACTCGAACCTGGGAACTACAGATTACGAGCCTGGCGCGCTACCCACTGAGCCACCCCCGCCCCACGAAGTGTGGGCCCAGTGGTTATTTAGAGGTCTTCTTTCAACAACTAAACATACACGAAATGATTAACCGGCTAAACAGTGCCCCTATGAGGAGAATGAATTTACAAGTGCTACAGTGTAAGTCTAAAATAAGTACTACAGGCAGTCCTGGATCAAGAAAGAAAAATTAGGGGAGGGAAAAAGTAACTGGAAAAAACCACGCGCCATTCCGCTATTGCATGAGATATTAATCTCGACGAATATATGTTTTTTTTTTGTTTGCTTCCTTTATTTTTCGCTTTACATTTTTAGTTGGGTTGGGTTGTTTTACCTCTGAGCGGCACTTTTTTGCACACCATGGCCTAAATGGCCAAGTCACATGGACCCCAAAGGCTCAGAGAAGGTTGGCGGAGGGGACCCACTGGAACAGCTGTTGGGAGACAGATGGTAGTCTCCCGTCAAGGCCATCCAGCGTGTTCTTTAACGTGCACAGGGTATGGCTCTCCCACACACGGGGCCACGGCTTAACGTCCCATCCGACGGACGGCGGCCTTTCCAAGCCCATCGGTGTCCCCTACTGACCGTGGGCAGGGCGGGGAATTTTGCGGAGATAAATCTCAACGCTGACCCAGCTGGGACTCGAACCTGGGAACTACAGATTACGAGCCTGGCGCGCTACCGACTGAGCCACCCCCACCCCTACATTTTTAGTAGCCTCCTTTTCGGTTATTAAAATGCTCCTGGAAGAGAGGGCACAGCTGTCTTCCTCACTCCGGCCATGAATACAGGTGTGGAAAATAACAAGCTGGGAGAGGGGGGGGGGTGAAATCAATATCCGAATTTCGAAGATGCTAAAACGATCAACTACTAAGTCGCCTAATTAGTTCACCTGAGAATCATGGGGGCGGGGAGGGCTTGGTAGCGCGCCAGACTCGTAATCTGTAGCTCTCAAGTTCGAATCCAGTCTGAGTCAGCGTTGAAATTTATCTCCGCAAAACCCCCTACCCTCTGTCAGTAGGGGACACCGATGGATTTGTACACAGCCTGTCGGATGGGACGTTAAGCCGGGGGTCCCGTGTGCGAGAGAGAACCATACATTGTGTTCGTTGAAGAACACGCTGGATAGCCTTGACGGGAGGCTACCACCTATCTCCTAACAGCTGTCTAGTGGGTCCCCGCCCCTCAACCTTCTCTGAGTCCTCGGAGTCCTTGTGGCCCGGCCATTTAACCCATTGTGTGCAAAAAAAAGCTCCGCTCAGAGGAAAAAAGACCCAACTTAAAGCAATAAAAGATTATATGATTTTAGAAAAAAAACATTGAATAGTCACCACAGATGAATTAAAGATCTCAGGACCCAGCAATACATGAACATGCCTTCTCCTCCTCACCCGATGATTTAAAATGTGAAAAATACAAATTCCTCTAAAAGCCTTAAGCTATTGTTATATTTAACACCATTGAATTATACACAGATCGTATCAAAATAATATGACCACCTACAATAATATATGTATGGTAGGTGGTCATATTATTCTAATACGACTGTGTATATATGCATTTGAATTCTACATCTATTCTCAGGGAGGGATCCAGGGGGGTGGACCCAGGTTCTCCCCTCTCTCTAAGGGTAATAAAATAAAAATATAAAATAAATACCACCTCAAGCAGCTACTTGCCACAGAGGTCTGACAGGAGCCTGTCAGTTTATATGCCATAGTAGAAGGTCTGAGAGGATGGCAGGACCTCAGCAGAAAAACGACACACACATCCATGCCTTACCCGGGGCTCGAACCCAGGTCCCGTAGATCAGTAGCCAAGCGCGCTAACCACTCGGCCATGGGTCGGGCGGCAAAAAAATTATGAAACTCGTATTTTTCATGAATTTTTTTTAAGAAATTACTTAAAGCCTAAAACGGAGGAGGAAGTGTTTATACTGTAATGGAATTCCAGTCTCTTGACCCCCCCGACTTTTAATTTATTTACCCCTCAAATGAGTGTTCCCTCCCCCCTTGTTTTTCTTTTCCTAGATCCGGGCATGTGTATTCTATATAAATATAAATATCTGAATTATCAGTAATATGAAATTTTATGGGCCCCGTTCTTGGCGTGCCTCCCCCCCCCCACCTCCTTAATCCGTCACCAGTTACATGTTGACCGTCTGTACCGTCAAACATAAAATCGGAACAAACGATCATTAAAAAATAAAATCTCAGCTTTACACGTTGTTTTTATTTCGCAGCATTTTACCATTTTCCTCTTTCCCCCCCCCCTCTCTCTCTGAAATTACGCCTTGCATTTAAAGTAATTACATACCTTTTATCTCCCAAAATACTTTATACCATGTTCTGATCCACCATTTAAATTGCGACACATTTTAACGCCTTATAACGTACAATTACGCTTTAGAACGCCAATGGCTTTTCCAGAACAGTGTAATTGCAAGACCAATTTCGGGTTGCAGATTCTCTCTCCTCTCTAAAACACTGCCAATTAGGCCATTCAACTGCAATTAGAGTACTCTGTAATTTTAAGATAAAAACACTGAGGTTCTATTTCCTTTTTTAAAACCTGGAATGCCGAACTACACGCACAAAACACACAACCAACTCTTACAATAGCACGCATAAGTAAGCAGCGTAATAATACTCTCTGGGTTACAGATACTTAACGACACGAAATTCAAATATAAATCTCTCTGTAAGGTTATTACTGCAATTGGACACCTGGTTGCAGTCCGGAAAAAAAAAAAACGAAAACGGACTAATATTACGTCGAAGGATAGCCAACACCTATCAATCTGTCCATCACATTGGAGTATGTAAAAAAGAATGATGGATTGGCGATGTTGGGCTGACCGTCCATAGATATAAATCCGCAGCCGAACTCCAATCATGCTGTCATTGGGGCAGAGAGTAACATGACGCGGCGCCAGTCACACAGCCGACGACGACAGACCGGTTGTTGGGGCAAGAGCGCGAGTGCCAGACGATCAAGCTCTCGAGACAGACGACAGAGAAAGGCAATATTCGAGTCACAAAACGAATTACGATTCAGCTCAAGCCTCCTCTGCGACATAAATCTAGCTTCCCTTTTTCGCTTGTTCCTTTCCCGTTACTGAGTAATGTTTAAACCCCATAAAATGTTGATGGATTATCTGCTTATTACCGCAGTACACTGTTATCGAGAGTAGCACGTGCGGAAGCACGGGGCTTTTGTCTTCTCTTTTCCCGCCCTTTTTCCCTCTTCTTGTTATTGATTGGTAGCTTTTTGTGTTACTAGAGACTTAAAAACGAGGGGGGGGGAGGGAAGGAGAGAAAAAGGTTGTTTCCTTACGAGGCAATTCCTTCCGCTTTAAGAAAAGTCACTGAAGTTGCGTTGTAAATTTTTATTTCTCTCAAGTATAAACTTCGTGAGCATCTGCCTGATACAGATCGATGCAAACATATTGACAAGTGGAGGTGGGGGGGGGAGGAGAATAAAAACCCGAGAGAAAGAGAATGGGTTAAGTGGTGGATTGCTCGAAAGAGAGAATAATAACGGCTTGGGAAAGAGAATCTGTGAAATAAATATTTGAATATTGAATTTCCCCTAACTTATTCTAAATTTATGCGTCTGGAATTACATTAAATCTGTTTGAATAAAAATTGCAAATCTCTTTAATTTTATTTTTATTGCCGCATATAAGAAATATTCGCAAGTCCCGTGGCCGAGTGGTTAGCGCGCTTGGCTACTGATCTACGGGACCTGGGTTCGAGCCCCGGGTAAGGCATGGCTGTTTGTGTCTTTTTTCTGCTGAGGTCCTGCCATCCTCTCAGACCTTCTACTCTGGCATATAAACTGACAGGCTCCTGTCAGACCTCTGTGGCAAGCAGCTGCTTGAGGGGGTATTTATTTATTTTTTTATTTTTACTGATGTCGGATATAATTTGGAAATGCGTGTGTCTTTGAATACTGAGTGCTAGTAGCTCACATCCGATTTTATTTTTTAATAAATGACATCTCTTTACAAGGGAAATCAAGCAATTTTTCTAAGGATTCCGATTCTTAGTAAAAAATAATGTCAGCAATATGAGGTCATAGTTACAATGAAACCTTTGAGAACCGGATCTAGAAGGGACCTCCCTCCCTCCCTCCTTGAGAATGCTTGTAATCGGAACGGCGAAAAAATGTTATGGAAAATAGGTGTAATATATTTTTTTTATCTCCGCAAAACTCGCCGCGCTGTCCACGGTCAGTAGGGGACACCGATGGGCTTGGAAAGGCCGCCGTCCGTCGGATAGGACGTTAAGCTGTAACTCCGTATGTGGGAGAGCCATAACCTGTGCACACGTTAAAGAATACAAAGCTACCATCTGTCTCCCAACAGCTGTTCCAGTAAGTCCCCTCCCCCAACCTTCTCTAAGTCTTCAGGTTCCTTGTGACCTGACCATTTAGCCCATGGTGTGCAAAAAAAGTGCCGCTCAGAGATAAAACAACCCAATCTGTTTTTCAATGAATATTTTAACGATCATTAAAACGAAGGGAAATTTTTTTATACCGGAGCGGGTATTTACCAACTGGAACGGTTTTAGACCAGCGTTGATTTATTTCCACTAAACCCCTATCCTTTCCTCAGTCAGTAGAGGCCACCGATGGGCTTTGAAAGGAAGTCGTCCATAGCATGCGGCGTTAAGCCATGGCTCTTTATGCAGGAGAGCCATAACCTGTGTACTTTAAAGAACATACCTGATGCCTTGACAGATTTTCGTCTGTCTCCGAACAGCTACCCAGTGGGTGCTCTTCCCCAACCTTCCTGAGCCCTACAGGTCATTGTCACGTGATCATTTAGCCCAGTATGGGCAAAAAAAAACTCATAGGTAAAACAACCCGATAAGATTGGAAAGGCCATCGTCCGACGTATAGAATGTTAAGTCGCGGTCCGTGTGCATGAGAGTAATACCCTGGGCATTTTAAAGAACATACTGTATGGCATTGATAGGAGACTTCCATCTGTCAGCTGTCCAGTGGGTCTATTTCTCCAAACCTTATCCGAGCCTTTGGGGTCCCTTGTGACCTGGCCATTTGATCCATTATGACCAAAAAAAGTGTCGCTCAGAAGAAGAAAAAAAAACACCTAATTTTTCAATTTTCTAGATAATTTTTTAGTTTAAAAATTGCTATGAAATTAAAATTAGCTGTACTTCTAAATTCTTATTTTGATCTTATTTCATAAAAATAAAAATATTTTTCTATTTCATACCGATATAACTCGTATCTTCCACAACTTCGTTAATTCCTACCCCATACTTCAGATGCTACTATAGAGTTCAAAAGAGTCGATTCACTTGTAGGGCCATGGGGCAACGCCCCTTTTGCACACGGCCCTGACAATTGCAAATACAACAATCATGCTTATATTATACATAGCGTGATCATTTAATTCGTGGACAGAGGCAAAAAGTTACATTAAATATCATCATCTGCATCTTCCTGGCATTTGTCTTTCTCAAAATACTCTCCCTTGAACTTCACACATTTTTTGCCATCGTTGTACCCACCCATGCATCAAAAGCGTCTTTGAAGCCATTTTTCGAAAGAGTGCGAAGTGTTGTCGTTGTGGCTCTGCAAGCTTCGTCGTCGGATGCGAAATGATGTCCTTTCAAAGCTTTCTTCAGTTACGGAAAGAGGAAAAAATCGCAGGGTGCTAAGTCCGGGGAATATGGAGGATGTGGCAGAACCTCCGCACCTATGGCAGTGATCACTGACTGCACAATATTAGCCGTATGGGACCTGGCGTTGTCGTGATGGAGAAACCAAGTCACACCAGAAAGTTCAGGATGTTTTTCATGAATGGCACGCCGAAGTTTGGTTCTGAGAACCTTCGAGTAGGCTTCCTTATTCATGGTTGTTCCACGAGGCACAAAGTGAGTAACGAGAACACTTTTGATGTCAAAAAACAAAAGAGCCATTTGTTTCCCAGCTGAACGAGAAACCCGAATTTTCTTCGGTCTCGGTGAATCGGGATGCTTCCATTGACTCGACTGTTGTTTTGTTTCGGGATCGTAGTGAAAGATCCACGTTTCATCGCAAGTCACAATTCGACTCATGAAGGTTGGACCCTGGCTTTCAAAGAGATTAAGCATCTCCTTGCACAGCTGAACCCTTTTTTCGTTTTTGTTCTGGAGTCAAACTGTGTGGAGTCAATTGAGCACAGATTCGTGACATTTTCAGATGGGTTTTTCATAATCCCGTGAGCGCTTCCGTATGAAACCGATATTTTCACAGCCACTTCACGAAGTGTTATTCGTCTGTCTTCAGTGAGGATAGCCAGGGCTCTTTCAAATTGCTCAGAAGTTATTGAGGAAGAAGGCTGGCCGAGTCTTGGGTCATCGGCAACAGATTCGCGTCCATCTTTGAATCTCTTATGCCACTTAAAAATGGCAGAACTACGAAGACCGTCATTACCATAGGCTTCACTCATCCCTTCAACAGTCGCAGCAGCACTTAGGCCTCACCTAACACAATAACGAATGACATACCTCTGTTCCGTCTGAAGTCCCGACATTCTGAACGAACGTCTATGACACGCCACTCGAATCACAGTCTTAACACAACAGCAGTCGACGCCAAATGACTTTTACTATTCAATAAAAGGCAATGGAAATCCAGTCTTTTTACTTTTTTCTGCTCGATTGAGTTTCTTGCCAATAAAATGAATATCATGGACTATTTTTAATACGAATTGCTATCACCACCGCACACCCAAGATATTCTTCAGTACAATATATTGGGCACTGCAACGTCGTCAAAATCAATAGTTTGTAGAAATAACAAAATAACGGAGAAATCTCAAGCTGCGTTATCCATTCTGTATATATTTACACAGATCGTCGCGGTGAACCGTTATTGAAGACAAAAGTGTTCGTCTGCTGTCGCTTATTGATTCGCGACACTGTCGTGTTGCCAAAAACAAAACACTAAAAAAAGGGAGGAAGTGACGAAAAGAAAACTTGTTTGCGCGAGGCAATTGTTTCCCTTTACGTAGCAAGTTGGCGGCAAAAGTTGGGTTGCAAATTTTGGCTTCTGCGCGTAACGCTACTCGCTTTGACAGCTGGAAGGGGTAGAGACTTGGAGTGTATGTGGGGGGGAGGGAATATGTGAGGGAGGGAGCGAGAATATAGGAAGGTAAGAGTTGGTTCAGACAAGGACGCTTGTTTCAGAAAAAAAAAAACTTTGAGTAAACTAAATATTCAGTTTCAGTTCACTCAACCTGTTCCGCGGCGCCTGCCTGCAGGGCACTGATTACTTTTGGACGTATTTAGGCAGCGATGCAAGAAAACAACATCCAGTTTCCAAGTCGTTTGCTGCTCTGAGGCGATTCGTCGCGTTCAGGGGGAGGAGGCAGACGACAACTCCTATCCGCTGAGTGAACAATCACGCGGATAAAAAAAAAATACGCTGCTTTTTTTGGGTTGGTGTCAACATCCAAAATAAATTTGTCTTCAGCGAGTGTTTATGATTTTGTTTCAAACTAAGGAGGGAAAATGATAGAATTTTTTTTTATTTAAAGACAAATATTACCATTTGAAGATTTTTTTTTTCCTGTTTCTAATAAAAATTAGTATATGTTAAGAATGAAAAAAAACCAACAATTTGCCAAATAGTACAAGCCTCATGTGCAAAATTTATATTCATAAACGCCTATTTTGACGGTAAATTTGTATTAATTTTATGCATAACGTCGTTGTGTAACTAATTCGGTTAATTGCTAGAAAAACTTAATGAGTTGTTTTACCTCTAAACGGGATTTTTTTTGTATTCAAAGGATTGAAAGCCATGTCACAAGGGCTCTAGCTAGGTAGCAGATCCACTGGGTTGGGTCGCTTAACTTCTGAGCGGCACTTTTCTGCACACAATGGACAGGTCACAAGGACCCCAAGGGCTGAGTTAAAGTTGGGGAAGGGCATCCACTGGACAGCTGCTGAGAGGCAGATGATAGCCTCCCGTGAAGGCCATCTAGCATGTGTTCTGTAACCAGCACAGGGTATGTCTCTCCCACATACGGGGCCACGGCTTAACGACCCATCAGTTAGACGGCGTCCTTTTTCTGGCCTAGGGCAAGAGTGGTCAGGAAACCAAACAGGGCTCGGGTGGGACTCGAACCTGAGAACCACAGATTACGAGCCTGGCGCACTACCGACTGAGCCAATCCCCGCTCCACTTCTTTAAGAGAAAAACCCTAGAGACATACCGCCTTCGGCCAACATGGGATGCTCGTTTTCAAAAAGGAATGAAGTTTTTAATTTTTCTGCTTTAACACCCTACAACATTGGAAATTCGAACTAACGGATGATTGGGAAAAATGAATAAGGTAATATTTTATTAGTACTTATACAATACAAAAACGACTTTTTATTTATTTCTTAAAACAAAATGTTGAATCACAGACGGGACTGATATATGACAATGTTGCTATTTAAAAAAAAACTAGCTAATATGAAAACAAACGATGTACATACGAAAACAAAGTCAGAAACCATTTCGTGCATTCCTTAAATAAAAGATTAACATCTTAAAATTTCTGTAAAATTTAATAAATTTATTTTTTCATTATGAACTATTTAATTCTGTTATTATTTAGTTTAAATAAATAAATACCTCCTCAAGCAGCTGCTTGCCACAGAGGTCTGACAGGAGCCTGTCAAGTTTATATGCCATAGTAGAATAAACTGACAGGCACCTGTCAGACCTCTGTGGCAAGCAGCTGCTTGAAGGGGTATTTATTTTTATTTTATTATTATTTAGTTTACAGTGTATAAACTCTTGCAAACAGTTTCAGCTTTCTAAAAACCTCATCTAATTAAAAAGTTGTTCACTTCCAAACTTTATGCCCTATTAAGATATTTCAACTCGAAAAGGTAAATGTGCGAAGGACGTGTCATGATTTAGTATTATTAAGACCATGGTTTAACACCCTATTAGATGAACGACAGCCTTTCCAAGCCCTGCGATGTTACCTTTCTTACTGAGCGCAGATTAGCGGCGAAAATCCCAATTCACAGAGTGTGGGGAATTAAATCGGGAAACATCCGTTTACAAGACTGGCATATTACCGACTGAGCCAACACCGCCACGAATAATATTAGTAAGAGGCTATAAACACAATGACAACAAATTATTGTTGAAACTTAAACATTGCGTTGAGATTTATCTCTTCACCCACCCCTGTCTCAAAAGCGACACCAATGGACTTGGAAGGTTCACCGTCCGTCGGATGAGACGTAAAGCAGTGGATCCATGTGCAGGAGAGTCACAGACTGTGCTCGTTAAAGAACACATTGGATGGCCTTCACGGGTGGCTACTATCTATCTCCTAACAGATGTCTAGTGGGTTCTCTTCTTCTAATTTTCTCTGAGCCTTTGGGAACCTTGTGATCTGGTCATTAAGCCCATTTTGTGCAAAAAAAGTGCTGCTCAGAGGTAAAACAACTGAACCTCTTCCTCACAACTTTCTCTGTCCTTAGAATCCTTGTGACTAGGTCATTTAGCCGATTTTGTGGAAAAAAGCGCAGCTCAGAAGTAAAACAGCTGAACCCCTTCCTCCTAACCTTTTCTGTCCTTAGAATCCTTGTGACGCGGTCATTTAGCCCATTTTGTGCAAAAAAAAGTGCTGCTCAGAGGTAAAACACTGAACCCCTTCCTCCCAAATTTCTCTGTCCCTAGAATCCTTGTGACTAGGTCATTTAGCCGATTTTGTGGAAAAAAGCGCAGCTCAGAAGTAAAACAACTGAACCCCTTCCTCCTAACCTTTTCTGTCCTTAGAATCCTTGTGATCCGGTCATTTAGCCCATTTTGTGCAAAAAAAGTGCTGCTCAGAGGTAAAACACTGAACCCCTTCCTCCCAACTTTCTCTGTCCTTAGAATCCTTGTGACTAGGTCATTTGGCCGATTTTGTGGAAGAGAGCACAGCTCAGAGGAAAAAACCGTCCCGTGGCCGAGTGGTTAGCGCGCTTGGCTGCTGATCTAAGGGACCTGGGTTCGAGTCTCGGATAAGCCATGGATATATGTGCGTTTTTCTGCTGAAGTCCTGCCATGTGCCGGCCGGATTGGGTCCCCGGTTGGACATAGCCAAGACCAACCGAGGTCGAGGACGCCGCCGACCGGTTGGACGTTCCGGTTGGGCGGTGACGGCGTCTTAGACGTCACCTATCAGGTGTTCTGGGTGATCAGTTCGAGGGCTCTTCTGAAAAGATTTGCCCCCCAGTAGGTCGAGCCCTCTTAAAAGTCTGGGCCTCATTAAGAGCCTCCACCCCGGATGCCGAGCGAACTTGGATTTACATATCCTTCTTCATGGCTAACCGGGGAACAGATTAAAGTTAGGTTTCTTCCGGTGGTAGCTTTCCTTTTATAGGACTGCTGCCATGTGAGGTCGGGGTTGAGGTGCGTCTATATGGCGCATTCTTACCCCCGGCTCTAGGTAGTCATGGCTTTTCATAACCAGGTAGTGTCGTGAGACGGAACCGGGAATTGCCGTGGTTGCATAACATCGCAACAAATAGAACAAAGACCTTCTACTATGGCATATAAACTGACAGCCTTCTGTCAGATCTCTGTGACAAGCAGCTGCTTGAGGGGGTATTTATTTTTTTATTATCAGAGGTAAAACAACCCAAATTAAACATTATTCCAAAACCTCGCCGTAGTTTACAAATAACCGAAAAAAAAAAGTATTAAAAACACGCGAACTAAGAATTTCCGTTTTCTAGACCAGCTCAAACGTAAACCGAGCCTCAAAAAAGAAATTGAGCCTTCAGTTCTTCTCTAACAATAACCCCGCAGCCTTAATGATCTTCAAAGCACCAACACCGCTTAAAAACAAACCAAACAATTCCACAAGTTTACAAACTCGTGGTAATGCGATCTTGATGCATTTGCCCTTTGCCGCTGCTGCTAAAGCTCGAGACATGTGCACCTGATGAAACTGCAGCGCAGGGGCACGAACACCGCGTGCGACACTCTCTCTCACGTGACACAGAACAGCAGCAGACTGCATCAGACCAATCTAATTCGGTCCACGTTCGTCCATGTTGCACTGGTAATTAAGTTTGCCTTACTTTGTGTGGAGTTGAGCACGCGTTACACGCTGCGCTGCAGTAACACGGTCGAGGTCATCCATTTTCATTAACCGGCAGCGATAGCCCACAGAGAGCTTTAGACTCCCGGGTACCTGTCGTGCGAGTCTTTCTGGCGACCAGTGGTTTCTGTCTCTCAGAGCACGCACAAAAACCGGCGGATTCCGTTTTCGACCCAGGCAGACATATGCTGCTCTCCGCGCAATCTTTCTTTCAGACGGGGAACAGGCAAATGAAGCAGTTGATGACGTCACTGACGTGTTCTCGCGTCTAGGAGCAAGTAATAAGAGAGGGATGAAACGAAAAAGATTTGTTGGTTCATTGCATCTGGTGGGTTAAGGTCGATAATTTTGGACTAATAGTAGGAAAGGCAACAACCGGTTATCAGCACTCGCTTTCTGCGTTATGAGGTTGCTCTTCCCACAGAAGAAACAGTAATTGCAATCCCGCATAAAGGGATCGTCCATTAATTACGTAAGACATGATTTTGTTGCGTCACATCACATAGGGGAGATGAGGGATTCGGAGGGTTTTCATTTCGAAGAACGGCATTACGTAACGCTAAATTTGTTACATTTATTTGTACAAATCAGTGTGATAAAAATCAGCTAATTTATTATTAAATAGAGTGTACACAAAATTGAACAGCAATAAATCGTGAAGTTGTGTTGTTTTGCCTCTGAATGGTATTTTTCCCCATACAATGGGCAAATAGCCAGGTCACAAGGATCCCGAGGGCTCAGAGAAGATTGGGGGAAGGGCACCCACTGGAACAGCTGTTGGGAGACATATAGTAGCCTCCCGTCAAGGCCATCCAGAGTGTTAATTAATCTGCACAGGGTATGGCTCTCCTGCATAGGAGGACATGGCCTCCTATAGCCATGTCCTCCTATGCCTCCTATCCATAGGAGGACATGGCTATCCTATCCGACAGACGGCGTCCTTTCCAAAGCTCTTCGTTGTCCGTTTTCTGACTGAGGACAGGATGGGGGGTTTTGCGAAGATATATCTCAACGGTGGCCCAAGTGGGACTCGAACTTGGGAACTGTTAGTTATGAGATGGATGTGAGACTGATAATGAGGACAGTGAACACTAGGAATTATGTTATTAAATTTTTAGTATTACGTTGATTTGGCTTGTTGATACAAATTATGGACAGGGAGTCATTATTTCCCTTTTTTAAAAATTTAAAAAAAAATACGCCGTGGCCGAGTGGTTAGCGTGCTTGGTTACTGATCAAAGAGACTCGGGATCGAGTCCTTTATAAGGCATAGCTATTTTCTTCTTTCTTGTGCTTTCTGCTGAGGCTGTCTTGTGCTGTCTTTCTTCCTCACCAAGGCATTCTCTATGGCATTTTATACTGATAGGCAACTATCAACCCTGTGAGGCAAGCAGCTTCTTAAGGGGTAAATTACTTAATTTGTCATTATATATTAGTAATAATGTTATCAACCCAAGAGAATATAAGCAGAATTTCGATGAAAAAGAATACAAAACAATAAACAAAATTCCAACACAAAGAATTAATGTTACTTTAATATTCAAATCAGGTCATCAGACATTTGTAACACTCATTAGATATTTAGCAACGAGTGATCTGAAATACAAAAAAGAAATCTCATTTTTAATTAATAAAAAAATAAATACCCCCTCAAGCAGCTGCTTGCCACAGAGGTCTGACAGGAGCCTGTCAGTTTATATGCCAGAGTAGAAGATCTGAGAGGATGGCAGGACCTCAGCAGAAAACAACACGAACATCCATGACTTACCCGGGGCTCGAACCCAGGTCCCGTAGATCAGTAGCCAAGCGCGCTAACCACTCGGCCACGGGACGGCTCATTTTTTTTTTTTTTTTAATTACAATTAGCAATCGGAAATTTCGGGAAATTTCTTTTCTATGATGATTACCGTGTCTTGCAAAAAAAAATCAGTACAAAAAGAAGTACAGTCTCTCAGAAAAGTATCCGAACACTATGGCTGATTACAGAATTCAGAAAAAATATCTGGTAACGAATTTTTTTTATAAATTAGTGATCTGGCAACCTTCGTGTCACGTGACACGGAGGTTGCCATATCATTAATTTCTAAAAAAAAACAATCGTTGCCAGATATTTTTTCTGCATTCTGTAATCAGCCATAGTGTCCGGATACTTTTTTGAACGACTGTACATATATTACATAAACGTTTTTCAAACTGTGGTTCGCGAACACCTTAGGGGGGGAAGGAGGGGGGTCGCGGTTACGGTTGAATATGTAATGTATAAAAACCTACTTCATAAATTGTAAATATAACGTAATTTCTAAGTTACTCTCAATACGTTACGAAGTTAAGGCTCAATACGTTATAAACACTCGCTTCAGTAACTAAATCACAATACCCTTTTCCCACTCTCTCCTGTTACGGTTCTCCGACGAGAGAGAGAGAAGGTAATACCTCCTATGCAACATGATACGAAAATGTTAGTCTCAAGCCCTCCCTACTACCCTCCTCTGAAGTGTTCCCAGCTACCTCTAATCCACAAACACCTCCCTCCGTTCTGTAATCGGCCACTTCAGTTGTCTTAGTTTACTAGAACTTTCTGGTGCTGCGCCCTACATATACTTTTGTGAAATATTCTTATCTGGGTTGGGTTGTTTTACCTCTGAGCGGCCCTTTTTTGCACACCATGGGCTAAATGGCCAGGTCACATGGACCCCGAAGGCTCAGCGTTGGGTTGGGTTGTTTTACCTCTGAGCGGCCCTTTTTTGCACACCATGGGCTAAATGGCCAGGTCACATGGACCCCGAAGGCTCAGCGTTGGATTGGGTTGTTTTACCTCTGAGCGGCCCTTTTTTGCACACCATGGGCTAAATGGCCAGGTCACATGGACCCCGAAGGCTCAGCGTTGGGTTGTTTTACCTCTGAGCGGCCCTTTTTTGCACACCATTGGCTAAATGGCCAGGTCACATGGACCCCGAAGGCTCAGAGAAGGTTTCATTTCTTCGGAATTACTTCCTGGTTTTCTAAAAGGAGACCGGGTTAGTAATTCTTGGTGCTTAACATTCGCTTGTAAATAAAGAGAATTAAATGAGAACATTTTTGGAATCAAAGTCTCTATTATACGTTAATAAATGGTAAGGCAAAGGTGAGATAAATTCGTGTCCTGGAAGATTAATGCAACTGTTTAATAAACAAGCGCCTTTCCAAAAAGTGACCGAGACAATATTCATCTCACCTGGTTTAGCATCAGCGCTGATGATAAATCACCCAATCAAACTGCTCTTTGACCCCAACTAGAAGTACTTCGTTTCGTATTAAAAACGACGAACGAAACATCCACGGAACCTGAACACATCCCACGGAGCACCTAACCCAACTCCCAAAGCTACTGGCAAAGTCGACGGTGGAATGTGGAGGCAACTGATTGTTAGGTTGCATCCTCGCCTGATAATATCTTCCACCGAAGCCGGTGGCATCGCTGGGGATGAGCATCCATTAGGATGACGAAGCGTCGTCCGCTTGCCCTGCGCGAACCCCGATGTTCTCACAGAGATGATAAGAATCAGCTGGGAGACCGGATCGTCGAGCATTTGTCACCACCAGAGTCTACCAGCTCTAAGGCCCACACATCTTATCTGTGACGTCATTCATCTTCTTATCTTCGCCACTAGTTCCCGGAGACCTCCTCTCGGGAGAGAGAGAAAGAGGGATCCAGAAATGAATCGGGCCAACGAAGGCAGTTGGGTCGTAACCAATGAATGAAAAAACATCTCTATAAATCAGAGAATGCATTCTAGGCCCGGTTGTCGTCCTTCAGGATTATCTTAATGGCACATCCGAACATTTCATTGTGAACGCGATTGTTTTTTCGGACGCGCCCACTTGGGAGATGCATCAGCGTCTTATAGTCCCACTTGATTCACGGACAGAAGGATGTGGTGAAGAGGCAGTAAAATGCACAGTTAAGGAGAGATCTACTGAAGAGGGTTTTTTCCTCTTTTGGTTTTAGCTTCGTTGTTATTCGAAGGATAATGTTGGTGTGTGCTACCTCCAATGTTGTCGAAACTAAAGATTTGCAACTAGAACCGCACTGATTAATGAGAAAACCCTAAAGCCTCATAGGCATAAAAAACCAGTTGTTCTCCATTCTTCATTTCGAGAGAAATGAGACAATAAAGATAATGTCAGCCGTTGTTGTTTAAGCGTGTTCTTCAATGTGTATAGTGTACGATTCTCTCGCACACAGGGCCACGGTTTAACGTCCCCATCCGACGGATATCCTTTCCAAGCCATTCTTCATCCAAGATAGGGGAGGGTTTTAGAGGGGATAAACTCTCAACGCTAGTACACGCGGAACTCGAACCTAGGAACTACAGATTACGATCCTGGCGTGCTACTGATTGGGCCAATCACAGCCCCACGTCGACTAGGGACAAGATCTCTACCGACTAGATATGCCTTCGGAACTATGCTTTTCGGACTCAATACAGCACAGACGATTTCGGCTCGAGCTCAGTCTTAATTTAATTTTCTAACTTTTTTAGCAATTCTGAAAAAAAAAAATGTAAATAAAATAATATATATTCGCTCAAGCAGTTGCTTGTCATAAAGGTCTGCAGGGAGCGTAGCCATGGGGGGATGGGGGGGGGAGGCTCACCCCCCTCCAAGTAACTCGTAGTTGGGGCGGGGTGGCTTAGTCGGTAGCGCGCCAGGCTCGTAATCTGTAGTTCCCAGGTTCGAGTCCCAGCTGGGTCAGCGTTGAGATTTATCTCCGCAAAATTCCCCGCCCTGCGCACGGTCAGTAGGGGACACCGCTGGGCTTGGAAAGGCCGCCGTCCGTCGGATGGGACGTTAAGCCGTGGCCCCGTGTGCGGGTTGTTGTTTTTGTTGGGTTGTTTTACCTCTGAGCGGCACTTTTTTGCACACCATGGGCTAAATGGCCAGATCACAAGGACCCCGAAGGCTCAGAGAAGGTTGGGGGAGGGGACCCACTGGAACAGCTGTTGGGAGACAGATGGTAGCCTCCCGTCAAGGCCATCCAGTGTGTTCTTTAACGTGCACAGGGTATGGCCCTCCCGCACACGGGGCCACGGCTTAACGTCCCATCCGACGGACGGCGGCCTTTCCAAGCCCATCGGTGTCCCCTACTGACCGTGGGCAGGGCGGGGAATTTTGCGGAGATAAATCTCAACGCTGACCCAGCTGGGACTCGAACCTGGGAACTACAGATTACGAGCCTGGCGCGCTACCGACTGAGCCACCCCCGCCCCCCCGTGTGCGGGAGAGCCATATCCTGTGCACGTTAAAGAACACGCTGGATGGCCTTGACGGGAGGCTACCATCTGTCTCCCAACAGCTGTTCCAGTGGGTCCCCTCCCCCAACCTTCTCTGAGCCTTCGGGGTCCATGTGATCTGGCCATTTAGCCCATGGTGTGCAAAAAAGTGCCGCTCAGAGGTAAAACAACCCAACCCAACTCGTAGTTGGCAAAATTGGAAGCGACTTCATAAAACCTAGGTGAGTTGTGAAAATTTGTAATCTTTTTTTGTAAAATTAAGGGGAGTTGTTAAAATCAAGGCAACTTGGCAAATCTAGGGCAGTTTGGAAAATGGAGCGACGGCAAAATTTAGAACAGTTGGCAAAATTCGAAGCCACTTAGTAAAATACAGGTGAGTTGGCAAAATCGGGACAACTTGGCAAAATTCGGAGTGACTTGGTAAAATCTTGGGGAGTTGGAAAAATTCAGGTGAGATGTGAAAATTTGGATTTTTTTCTGTAAAATTATAGCGAGTTGGCAAAATCTAGGGGCAGTTCGCGAAAAATAGGGGCAGTTGGCAAAATTCTCAGTGACTTGGCAAAATCGTGGGGAGTTGGCAAAATTCGGAGTGACTTGGCAAAATTCAGGTGAGATGTGAAAATTTGGATTTTTTTTCTGTAAAATTATGGCGAGTTGGTAAAATCTAGGGGCAGTTGGCAAAATTCAGAGTGACTTGGCAAAATCGTGGAGAGTTGACAAAATTTAGATGAGATGTAAAAATTGTAATCTTTTTTTTTTGTAAAATTATGGCGTGTTGGCAAAATCGTGGTAGCTTCGCCATATCTAGGAGAGTTGGAAAATCTTGAGGGAGTTGGCAAAATTCAGAGTGACTTTGCAAGAATCAAGTGTGATGTAAAATTGGGATTTTTTTCTGTAAAATTGTGGCGAGATGGCAAAATCTAGGGCAGTTGGCAAAATTCGAATCCACTAGGTAAAATACAGTGGAGTTGTGAAAATTGTGCCTTTCTTGTGCAATTAGGGAGAGTTAATAAAATTCGAAGTGGCTTGGCAAATTCAGGGAATATGTAAAAATTGCGATTTTTTTTCTGTAAAATTACGGCGAGTTGGCAAAATTCGAATCCACTTAGTAAAATATAGGCGATTTGTTAAAATTGCGATTTGAAATCCAAAGTGAATGCACAGTATTCCCTGTTAAGAAACAATAATTAATAGATTCTGAAAAAAATCTGGAGAGATGCGGGTTCGATTCCCGCCGTGGCGGCGATGAATTTTTTTCAGAATCTATTAATTTCGATTTGTTTTGTGAAATGAAGGAGTGTTGGAGAAATTGAGGAAACTTAACAAAATGAAGGGCAGTTGGCAAAATACGAATCCACTTGGAAAATACGGGCGAGTTGTGATAATTGGGATTGGGTTTGTGAAATTAAGGAGAGTTGACAAAATTGAGAAAACTTGGCAAAATCTTGGGGAGTTTGAAAAGTTTGAAGTGATTTGGCAAATTTAGGAGAGATGTAAAGATTCGGATTAGTTTCGTGAAGTTAAGGAGAGTTGGCCAAATGAAGGGAAAATTCACACTGAATTGCTACAATTCAGACGAGATGTAGATATATATATAAATATTGGAATTATGTCTGTGAAATAATAATGGCTAGTTGGCAAAATTGGAAGTTGAATGTCAAATTACGGTTAGTTGGAAAAATTGGAAATCAAATGGGAAAATGCCCCCCCCCCCGAGCGAAAATCTGGTAAGTTTGCTCAGTTGGCAAAATTTGAACTTCGAGTCGGAAATTTTTTGATAACTCCCCCCCCCCTCCCCCAACCATAGTCCTTCGCTACGCCGCTGAAGGTCTGACAGGAGCTTGTTAGTTTATAACACATAGTAGGTTTGTGAGGATGGCAGGATCTCATCAGTAACACAACACAAACATCTATGCCTTACCTGGGGCAACAGATAATTATTTTTGATTATAATTTAACCTTTAGAAATTGAAGTGATCGCCATTCAGCCTTCGAGTATTTTTAGTTATTTTATCTCTTTCATTGAAGAATCGCGCTTAGAATTTATAATGATGTTAGCCAAGAATTTTCAGTCTCTCTTACTGGTAGCAGAGTGGATAGCTCGCTTGGCTACGGATCAAAAGGGTTGGGTTGTTTTACCTCTGAGCGGCACTTTTTTGTACACCATGGGCTAAATGGCCAGGTCACATGGACCTCGAAGGCTCAGAGAAGGTTGGGTTGTTTTACTTCTGAATGGCACTTTTTTGCACACCATGGGCTAAATGGCCAGGTCACATGGACCCCGAAGGCTCAGAGAAGGTTGGGGGAGGGAACCCACTGGAACAGCTGTTGGGAGACAGATAGAAACCTCCCATCAAGGCCATCCAGCGTGTTCTTTAACGTGCACAGGATATGGCTCTCCCGCACACGCGGCCACGGCTTAAACTTCCTATCCGACGGACGGCGGCCTTTCCAAGCCCATCGGTGTCCCCTACTGAGCGTGAGCAGGCGAGTTTTCAGGAGATAAATCCTAATGCTGGCCCATGTGGATTGGGTTGTTATACTTCTGAGCGGCACTTTTTTTTGCAAACCATGAGCTAAATGGCCAGGTCACATGGAACCCGAATGCTCAGAGAAAGTTGGGGGAGGGGACCCACTTTAACAGTTTGTTGGGAGACAGATGGTAGCCTCCCGTCAAGGCCATCCAGTGTGTTCTTTAACGTGCACAGAGTATCGTTCTCCCGCACACTGGGCCACGGCTTAAACTTCCTATCCGACGAACGGCGGCCTTTCCAAGAACGTTCCCCCTACTGAACGTGGGCAAGGCGGGGAACTGATCAAAAGGAGCCTGCGTTCGGGCCCCGTATAAGATATGGCTATGTTTTGTCTATCTGCTGGAATCTCGCCTTCCTCACAGATTTTTTTTTCTTTAAGCTATATTAAACTGACAGGCTCTTGTCAGATCTTTATCGAAAGCAGCTGCTTGAGGGAGATTTTACTTTTATCAAATATTTCAAGTATTTTTGATTCCGAATAACATTAAGATTTCATTTTCGCTTTGAAATAATTTCATTTATTTTAAGTTTTATAATAGTGTTCTGAATTAAACGGATGGAAACTGAGAGCAAGTTCAAAAAAAATAATGTAATTAAAAAAACCTCGGAAAAGTGCTTTTAAAAATTCCTTCTCTCAAGTTTTAGTTTGACGTCATCAACGATAAGATGGAATTCAAAGATTGGTTGTTAGTAAAAATTTAGACACTTCGTGCGTTTTTTTAAAAAAAATTATATTTTTTTTATTTCTAACTATACGTATTGATCTTACCTTATTCAAATTTATATTTCTTATTGTTTCTCCAAACTTCATCTCAATTTAGACTTGGCTTTCCATCTTTTGCTATTGCTTTTTATTACCCATTCATTGTTTCGTTAAATTATTCATGCTCCGAGGCTTTTAGCATCTCTGTAAAAAGGTTTTTTTTTTAAACCTTCTCCTCCTTATTCTTCCTGCATCTATTAGCATTTATATAGCGTCGTCCAATGTCCCCCTTTTACACTTGATTTCACCTCGAAAAACAACAAAAAATAATCTTGAGAAAAAAAAATTCTATCTGATTTTGTTTCACGCAACAACATTGAAATTTAAGGTTTTAATTCGAAGAAGTAAAAGAGAAAAAAAAATACGAAAAATTAAACTTTCCATTAGAATTGGAATATATGGCGAATTATGGCGAATTATGGCGTTCTTAATTTTTTATATCCCATTCATTGTTTCTTTAAATTTAAAAAACTGAAATTTTTTTAATCGAGTAAAATAAAAAAATCATTTATCTGTGTGGTTTTTGAAATTCGAGTTACGATTTCACACAATGCAAATTAATAAAATGGAAACATATTTATCCGGGCTATAATTTGCAAATTGTTTCTTATATCCGGCTACAATTTCTGGCCCCAGGCGTTTAATATGCCATATACAGTATATGGAGTTAGACTGAACAGCGGGGGGCGGGGGTGGCTCAGCCGGTAGAGCGCCAGGCTCGTAATCTGTAGTTCCCAGGTTCGAGTCCCAGCTGGGTCAGCGTTGAGATTTATCTCCGCAAAATTCCCCGCCCTGCCCACGGTCAGTAGGGGACACCGATGGGCTTGGAAAGGCCGCCGTCCGTCGGATGGGACGTTAAGCCGTGGCCCCGTGTGCGGGAGAGACATACCCTGTGCACGTTAAAGAACACGCTGGAGGGCCTTGACGGGAAGCTACCATCTGTCTCCCAACAGCTGTTCCAGTGGGTCCCCTCCCCCAACCTTCTCTGAGCCTTCGGGGTCCATGTGACCTGGCCATTTAGCCCATGGTGTGCAAAAAAGTGCCGCTCAGAGGTAAAACAACACAACACAACTGAACAGCGGAGATTTGTATATGACCGAGGACTGGGCGGGGAGTTTTGCAGAGATAAATTTCAACGCTAGTTCAGCTGGGACTCGAACCTAGGAACTGCAGATTAGCAGTCTGGCGCGCAATCGACTAAGCCACCCCGGCCCCAAATATGAACTGGCAGAGAAACTAATAACTTAAAGAATGAGCTTATATTACCTTTTTTCATTATTAGCATTTTAATGTCTGTTTAATTTGAAACTTTATGAATTTCTCACATTGAAACTATTGTTCGATCTTCAATTTGAATCGTTGCCATCTTTAATATGCAGATCTTATAATGCAAAACCTTGAACTTTTGAATTTTGTTTTGTGTATATTAAAGGTTTCATACGTACAACAATACAATAAATCCTAACGTGGGGACCGAATATGGCAATAACATCAAAATACTTCAATTATCAACGACTGTCTCCATGTGGGTTGGGTTGTTTTACCTCTGAGCGGCACTTTTTTGCACACCATGGGCTAAATGGCCAGGTCACATGGACCCCGAATGCTCAGAGAAGATTGGGGGAGGGGACCCACTGAAACAGCTGTTGGGAGACAGATGGTAGCCTCCCGTCAAGGCCATCCAGCGTGTTCTTTAACGTGCACAGGGTATGGCTCTCCCGCACACGGGGCCACGGCTTAACGTCCCATCCGACGGACGGCGGCCTTTCCAAGCCCATCGGTGTCCGCTACTGATCGTGGGCTGGGCGGAGAATTTTGCGGAGATAAATCTCAACGCTGACCCAGCTGGGACTCGAACCTGGGAACTACAGATTACGAGCTGGCGCGCTACAGACTGAGCCACCCCCGCCCCGTCTCCATGTGGAAACAGCATAGAATAGTCATTATGCCCTCCACCCCTGGAAATCTAACTGCCAGTGATATTGAAAAATAAAATAAATATCCCTTCAAGCAGCTGCTTGTCACAGAGGTTTCACAAGAGCCTTACTAAGTATAAAAAGGGCAGGGATTAGTTCAGTCGGCAGTGTGCCAGGCTTATAAAATGATTTTCCCAAGTTTTAATCCCCTCTACAGCCAATTTGATGTTTTCTTCGCTTAACTCCCACCCCACTGTCGGTCAGAAAGGGGACACCTATGCACTTGGAAAATTTGTTGGGTGGAACATTAAACCGTGGCTCCGTATACAAGAGCACCGTCCATACCCTGTGCTTGTTTAAGAACAAACTGAATGGCTTTAACCGGACGTTTCTGTCACCCAAACTGTTTGTCCAGTGGATCCCTTTCCTTCAACTTTCTCTGAAACCTAGGGATCCTTATGACCTGGCCATTTAGCCCATTGTGTGCGCAAAAGCGCCTCTTAGAAGTAGAACAACCTGCCTCCCCCATGGAAGTCTTGTGATATTTAAATCTAAGTATAAAAGGGATAGGGTTTGCTCACTGGTTGTGTGCCAGCTCATAACCTAATTCTTCCAAGTTTCAATCCTCTCTGTATTTGAGATTTTCTTTCGCTTAATCGCCGCTCTGTCTTCGATGAGAAAGGGGGCCATGAAGACAGATAATAGTCTTGCAAGGTCTATCGGGCGGAATATAAAGCAATGGTTCTGTGTTCAGGAGAACCATACCCTGTGCACGCTAAACAACACCCAAAAGATGGCCTTGACGGGTGGCTTCCATCTATATCCTAATAACTGTCCAGTGGGTTACCTTCTCCTATTCTGCTAGCCTTGACGGGTGGCTTCCATCTATATCCTAATAACTGTCCAGTGGGTTACCTTCTCCTATTCTGCTAGCCTTGACGGGTGGCTTCCATCTATATCCTAATAACTGTCCAGTGGGTTACCTTCTCCTATTCTGCTAGCCTTGACGGGTGGCTTCCATCTATATCCTAATAACTGTCCAGTGGGTTACCTTCTCCTATTCTGCTAGCCTTGACGGGTGGCTTCCATCTATATCCTAATAACTGTCCAGTGGGTTACCTTCTCCTATTCTGCTAGCCTTGAGGTCCTTGTGATCTGGTCATTTAGCTCAATGTTTGAATAAAGTTACCCGTTCAGAGGTAAAACTGCCCAATTTCAGTGTAAGCCGCTTAGAAAGAAGTGAATTAGCTCCTGAATTTGATATTTCCAGATTTAAGCTATAACTATGCCAGGTTGAGGAGAAATGTCCGATTCTTTTGCGAAAAATTAATGTTTCACTGGGCAGAAAGGTATATTCTGCCTTTAAGGCTACTGCATCCCATAGGTTTATGTCGCAAAAATGGCTTCATCTGGTGACAAAAAGACATTTAATGCCCCTCTATTCAAACGTAGGCAAATTCATGACTCTCAACGCGCACAAAATTCTTCACGCTCGAGTTCTTCACACTTTCATCATCATTGTTCTCTCTATATATTTTTTTCACAATGTGCTTGTGAAATCCACCGTCCGTCGAGTGGTAAGATAAGCCGTGGTCCTTTTTAAGAGAATCATTACGCAAATTATGATTGCTTCATTCAATGCTTCATTTATGCAAATTCGAAGACACGTGGATGACTTGAAGAGTCTCCCATCTTCTGCTCATAGATTTCCCAATGGATCATCTCCAATTCGGGGGACTTGAGTGATCCGGTTATTTCATGCAGTGCACAGCAAAAAAAAGGTAATATTTAGGAATCCGAATTTCTACTTTCTTCTAAGAAGAACATTTTTCACATCTTCGAAAACGACATTTCGTAAAACCACCGTATTTAACCGGAGAGTAACTACAAAAAAAAAGGTGAAACTATGGCAACCGTCGCTATGGAAATATAATTCCTCCGCTGCTTCAGCGTAATCTGAGCTTTCGAAGTTGATGACGATCAGCGAAAACTTTCTATTTCGTTCGAGAGCGTAACTTTTCCCATTCCTGCAGCATCCTGGATCTCTCTCGCTCTCCGCATCTCACGACACAGATGGAAAGAGCTGATCGAGTTACGACTGAACTCCTCGGCCAAAGCCATTCCACGATGACCTCACTCTTTTCGCATCCGAAGAAGGGAGGGGAGGATTTCACGGCAGGAAATATTGCTGTTTAGAAAGGGTCCATCAAACTCATAGCCTGACGCTGTCCCTCGACATTGCTGGCGTTGAGATTTTCTCTCATTGCCAATACCTGCTTCCTTGACAAAAGCAAATGCAGATGCTCACGAAAAAAAATAGAAAGTCACATCTGAAGAATCGAACAATGATACAAATGGTGCAACAGTGTCTATTTGATTATGGTGCAAATACAAAAGAGTTGGGTTGTTTTACCTCTGAGCGGCACTTTTTTGCACATAATGGGCTAAATAGCCAGGTCATTTAGGACTCAAGGCCAGGTTCCAAGGGCCCAGAGAAGGTGGAGGAAGTGGGATCCATTTTTATCTAATTTAGGATAACATGTGGGAGCTCCCTGTCAATGCCATCTAGAGTATTCTTTAGTGTACACAGGGTATGGCTCTCTCCACACATGGAACACGGTTTAACGTCCCATCGGACGGACGGTTGCTTTTCAAAGCCCGTCAGTGTCGCAAACACACAAAGGTGTCATTAACTATGGTGCAAATAGAAAAAAACGGAATAACTAGGCTTAAATACAAAAAAGACGAGATTAACTACAGTGCAGGCAACAGTGACTGAATCATTGAAAAATACCTTGTCATGATAAAACCACTAATGCAGTAGTTCAAGAAGAAATAAAAAAACTTTTATCCGCACTTTAGGTCATCCCCATTCTTTTTGAGTTGAACACCCCCTTTTATTATTGTAACTCTGTAGTTTTATTTTCTAAATGTACCTTTCATCGAAATCAAAAACATTTTTCTGTATAAAACTAAGTATATAAAATTTACGAACATTTTAATTTCAATTTCTTTTTCTGCCTAAATAACACACGCATAGCTATGTTAATCTAAGAAGTATTCCATACTCTATTCAGTCTATTTCCACAGAAAACGCCTTCAGAAATTTGTAAAACTACCCCTAGGGGATGGTGCTCGAGGTTTTCAAATAAGACAAAATATATTTATTTTTTTTGCGACTTATAGGACAGAGAAGAATCCTAGAAGCTACTTCTAGCTTAATACAGGCCTTCTCATACAAGGACATGCCCCACTAAGACCGAAGTCACTGCTGACCACTGCCTTAGAGCTAACACAACACACAAAGTTTGCCTTGCTGGAACAGTCGCTAGCTGCCTAACCACTATGACAGTTTGCTTACACATTTATGGGTTTACCAGAAGAAGCTAAATTGATTAACTTCCAAATAAAAATATTCTTCAAACAAATGTGTCTTTTGTAAATCGTTCCTTCGATAACTTCGAATTGAAAATATCTTTAACGTAGCAACTGACTTGGGCAGTAGACTCTTTCATACGAATGCACTCTAAAGCTCTGAAAATATACAGCATCTGACACTAAGAAGCGAAATCAATGAAATTTTGGAGTTAATCAGTTTATCTTCTGATAAGCCCATTTAAATTATCTGCATGAAGCTTTAGAATCTACGCTATGAATTTTTTATTTAAGCCATTGTGCCAGCTTAAAAAAAGTTCCTTCAAGTTTAAAACTACAAAATCATTTTCTTACAAGAAAAAAAAAAATCCGCTTTCATGTTGAGCACATTTCTTTTTTTTCATTAAATAAAGCATCTGGATTTAGCAATGGGTTGAAAAAGAGTATGCCACGCTCTGCAAGGAAAAAAAAAGATAATAGTTGAAATTCCGATGAGTTTATTTTCCAAATTCTAGTTAGAATCAAAATTAGGACGAGACATTTATTGCTCAGCTTCTTACAATCATAGCTGAAATTCTTCTACCTTTTGCATTCATCTTTCTCTGGTTACTAAGCAACACATCCATCACACAAACTCCTCAAGAAAATGAGATTTCAGGTTTATAGCAAAATCTCCACATTTTATTCGGCTTTTGTAGTTTTTTTGTGTATTAAATTTCATTTCTTTTAACTCCGCTGAAAATAATAACGAACAAAACAAGGCAATGAGAGAATTTTTAACGTAATAGAAACAATAAAACTAGAACCTTCTCATGGATTTCTAATTATTATTTTCGAACGTGAAACTCTTCCTAAAAAAGCAACGAATTACCTCTTTCGCTATTTGCGTAGTAAATGGGCACAGCATCGCTGAAAGACGACTAATAAAGATTTTTTTTTTCCATTACTAATGGAATGTCTTTACCTTTGGCATTTTATTGTTATTTCTTTCATTTTAATTCGCTTTTTTTAACTTCTTTAGTTACAGGCCCTAAAGCTGAAAACAATTTTTTTACCCTTTTTTTTAATGTAGAATGCCATAGTTTTTATTTGACAGAAACAATTAAAGTTTCCTCCTGCATCTGGCGTAAGATGCATCAATTGCGTTGTGTTGTTTGCAAAGCACAACTGGACGCCCTTTGTTTAACGATTAGCTGCAATCGCCGGGTTACAAGAACCCCAAGTATACGAAGAGGATGGGATATAAGAATCCAGTGGGGATGGTCAGTAAAACCTAAAAACTACAGGTAATGAACTGAAAAATGAGAACATTCCCATGTTATGTCAATGGAGATCTGTTGTTTCTACAATAAGTATTTTACAAGAAAATAGGACTAGATAAATTAAACTCTCATTCAAATCCATCTACATCTCGATTTATAATGATGTCCGTTTAGTACATTATTCTTTGCTTTAGAGATTTGAATATGGAAGACAGTGATGTCAATCATAAGAATTTACTTCAGAAATTAATTGATACTTTTTAAAAATTAATTTTTTGAAACTATTTAATAACATAAGTGCATGTTTTAGAATATTCTGCAAATAATTCTTTCAATAGTTGTCTGTTTTGCATAAGTTTCTTACGACTGACTTTGGTGCTGTTAAATATTCAAGCTTCCATAGCTCTCCAAAGAATATTGCTATAAATCGAGACTTAGACAGATTTTAATGAAATTTTACCTTTTTTTCCTGAACGATGCTTATTGTAGGAGCTTTGAATTTGACTCTCCATTCACTTAACATGGGATTGTTTCCATTTTTCTGTCCAGTATCTGCATTTAGTGGTGTACAGTAGCTCCAAAAAGAATCCGAACACTATGGTTGATTACAAAATTCAAAAAAATATCTGGCAACGATTTTTTCAGAAATTAGTGATCTGGCAACCTTCGTGTCACGTGATTACAGAATTCAGGAAAAATATCTGGAGCGTGTACAGCAACTGTAAATGCTCCAGTTACCGTTCACAGCAAACTGGAGCGTGTGCAGTTACTGCACACGATCCAGTTTGCTGTGAACGGTAACTGCACACGCTCAATATTTCCGTGAGTGATCCACACGATCTAGTATCAAAATAATATGACCACCTACAGTCGCTCAAAAAATATCCGAACACTATGGTTGATTACAGAATTCAGAAAAAATATCTGGCAACGATTTTTTTTAGAAATTAGTGATCTGGCAACCTTCGTGTCACGTGATTACAGAATTCAGGAAAAATATCTGGAGCGTGTACATCAACTGTACACGCTCCAGTTACCGTTCACAGCAAACTGGAGCGTGTGCAGTTACTGCACACGATCCAGTTTGCTGTGAACGGTAACTGCACACGCTCAATATTTCCGTGAGTGACCCACACGATCTAGTATCAAAATAATATGACCACCCACAGTCGCTCAAAAAAGAATCCGAACACTATGGTTGATTACAGAATTCAGAAAAAATATCTGGCAACGATTTTTTTAGAAATTAGTGATCTGGCAACCTTCGTGTCACATAGTGTTCGGATACTTTTTTGAGCGACTATACTGACGCAAATGCCTGCCTAAAACCCAGTGTCGTTTCCAGAAACTTTCTTTTTTCTTTTTCTTTCTTTTTTTTTAAGGGGGGGGGGAGGGAGTGGCAGTAAACAACTCTAAAAAACGGAACTCATTGGAACGAGTGCGATGGTTCTACTCTTAGCCGTTGGGGAGCAGAAACAACCGCCCCCTATAGTCCCTATAGCCCTTGAGACTCGTCAGCGATCCCCACCTCCGCAGTTTTAGAGTTTCCCTAAACAATACCTAAATGTAATGGGTTATTTCGAAAGTTATATAGATCAATGTTTCCTAATAACTGGGATACTAGAACTAATAGCGAAAAGATATTAATTTAAATATTTTTTAAAAACATTTTCACGTTTTTGCTATTTTTTATGAATTGATAAAATGAATTTCATCAAAGGACTAAAAAACTGTTGTACTTCATTCAAAAAAAAAATCAACATTTGGAAAATAAATGTGGGCAATGGTTATTTTACTTTATTCAGCACCCTTTACTTACACACTCACACTGAGAGAGTGGAGGAGGGGGATACACACATTGATAGGCCGCAGAAACATTTTCAGCTAATTTGCCGGGCTACGAGATGACTCTCCCTAGTACACACTGCTTTAGAACTAGAGGGTTAGCATTTTAACCTTGAACACAATGCATTAAATAGCCAGGTCACAAGGGCCCCAAGAACTCAGGGCTAGGTAAGAGAAGAAGATCCACTAGACAGCTGAGTAGTTTAGTCCCACTCTACGATGCCCACGCACTGTGCTTTCCCCTATGACGTCACAGGCCACGCCCCTATGACGTCACTGAACACGCCCCTTTATTAATATTCATAATTAAAAATTTCTCCCTTTTATTAAAAAAACCTTCCCTCCCTTTTTATCCCCTGGCGCCATCTGGTGACTATGAGGAGTACTATTTTCGGAAAAAACCCTATTTTAGCTCTAATTTCCCGATTTTTGGCTCCCCCTTTATTAAAAATTTCTCCCCCTTATTAAAAAACCCCTTCCTCCACCCTTTTTAACCCCTGGTGCCATCTGGTGACTATGAGGAGCACCATTTTCGGAAAAACCCCTATTTTAGCTCTAATTTCCCGATTTTTGACTCCCCCTTTATTAAAAATTTCTCCTTTATTAAAAATTTCTCCCCCCCCCTTTAACCCCTGGCGCCATTTGGTGACTATGAGGAGCACCATTTTCGGAAAAACCCCTATTTTAACTCTAATTTCCCAATTTTTCAGCCAACCCGTCATTAAAGACCCCTGGTTGACCCACCTATATTTTAAGCCCACTTAATCTACGAATAAGTTCCTTACCAACTAAACCTCGGGTGGCAACGATCGGATGATGCAAGTCTCAGAATAATTGCTATGGGTGGCAACCTTGTGCAGAAAGGGATGATGCAATCCTCAATTACAAAGTCCCAATTTTTTAATCCCCCTCATTAAAACCCCCTTATCAAAAGCTCCTCTCATTAAATTACCCCTTTATCACCCCTTATCTGATCACAAACTCCTTTGGTATTCACATTCATCTGAAATTTTCCAAGTCCACTAAACTTAGAAAATCAACTCCCAAAGTTGTATATTCCCTGTATTCCTTATTAATTAAACACTTACCAAAATTCCCTCCCTTTTATTAAAAATCAAAAGTTCCCTCTATTAAAACTTCACAAACTTCCATCCTTTCACAAGTCCACTAAACTTAGAAAATCAACGGCTATAGTTGTATATTCCCTGTATTCCTTAGTAATTAAACACTTATCAAAAACTCCGTCCCTCATCATTAAAACCCCCCTGGTCGACCCTTCACGTGGTAAATCAGTTTTCTCTATGCACATTTAATCGATGTCATCCAACGTCTCATGTTTAAAAAAATCAGTTTCCTCTATGCGCATTTAATCGGTGTCATCACCGTCTTGTATTTAAAAAAAAATTCCTTCCCGACGCAGTGATTTAAACCCACTACCTTGGTGTCCACATTCATTTTCCCAAGTCCAGGTAAACTTTGGATGGCAATCCCATCTCAGAATGGCTGATGCAATCCTTGAAAATAATTACTCATATGCGAATTCGAGCTTCACTAGAATAAGGACTATCCCGCAGTAACTGTCCCACAGAAAATGAAAAAATGCTATTGGGTAAAAAAATTAATAAAATTTAATAAAAGGGAAAAAAATCTGATTTTATTCGTCGTGATGAAAAATATTGAAGGGTAATAGGGTCGACCTAAAAGACCAGTGTTCGGTACAGACCACGTTTTACTGACGGGTGGTTAAGTCCTACGAAATTAAAAAATTCCAAACGGGGAATCACAAGAGTTTTTTGACGGTTGAATCTTGGGTCTGTGCTGCTTCCGTATCAGGAGCGCTGTCTTACATCGTGAAATCCCACAGACACTCTTGAGACGGTTCTACTCATTCCCAATTCTACCCTTTATGATAGGTCAGCGTTTCAATGTACCACATGTAGACTTTTGAAATGACGTGCCCTAAACCTCCAAGAGTTGAGCTTATTTAGTCTCCAGCAGATTGATGCCATCAGATATCTGCGCTTCTGCATCAGGACTTGTCTTGGAAAGTGATTTTACGTTTGTCTCAATTACTCTCCACCTTTACGCGACATGGTTTAAAAATACTTATTACAGCTGTATCCTCAGTACTGGAACGGACACTTGCTTGCTACAGAAGAAGCTAACAATTTAAAACAAGACTAGTGGTTATGCAAAATATTTCATCACAGATCTTAACTTGAATACTCATATTTCAGGAGGTGTAAGGATTTTTCTTCAACACGTTCGAATATTTTTTTGAGCACGACTGTCTTACGTTACGTTTCCTGTCAGATGTCTCGTAACGAACAAAACGTGTATGTTTTTTTCCTAATACAGAAGAGGATATACAACCGAGAATATTTCAAACTTAGAATAACATAACATCCTGATGCACTAAGAACGAAGCGGAGAGATACTAACATCTGAACCATGACCTGAAACGGTCGAAATTCTTGTTGTTTCACGCAAGGGGGGTGAAGGATGTTAAAACATGTAATAATCTGAGAAGGGAAATCCAGTTGTTTCAATAAAGAGGGCCTTTTATGGTACAAGGATTTTTTCAGGAGTATTACGTTTTATCACCCTTCGCCCCCTTGCAGGAAACAACAGGATTTCGATCATTTCAGGTCGTGGTTCAGTTGGTACTTATTTGGAGATTAAGGGGGAATAAAATATAGGTGGGTCAACTAGGGGTCTTTAATGACGGGTTGGCTCAAAAATCGGGAAATTAGAGCTAAAATAGGGGGTTTTCCGAAAATGGTGCTCCTCATAGTCACCAGATGGCACCAGGGGTTAAAAAGGGTGGAGGAAGGGTTTTTTTTTAATAAGGGGGAGAAATTTTTAATAAAGGGGGAGCCAAAAATCGGGAAATTAGAGCTAAAATAGGGGTTTTTCCGAAAATAGTACTCCTCATAGTCACCAGATGGCGCCAGGGGTTAAAAAGGGAGGGATTGGTTTGTTTTTAATAAAGGGGAAAAATTTTTAATTATGAATTATTAATTATGAATATTAATAAAGGGGCGTGGCCAGTGACGTCATAGGGGGAAAGCACAGTGCGTGGGGAACCGTAGAGTGGGACTAAACTACTCAGCTGTTAGGATGGAAGCCTCTCGTCAAAACTACCCAGCATATTCTTTAACATGCATATGGCATGGCTCTCCTGCACACGGCTTAATGTTCTATGCGAAGGACTGTGGCCTTTCCAAGCCCATCAATGACCCCATTCTGACATAGGGCAGGAGGTGGGGGGGGGGGGGGGTTTAGCGGAAATAAATCTTAATGCTGTCACAATTGAGACTCGAACCGGGGAACCGCTGTTTAAGAGCAGACAGCTATCGACCGATTCTCTGTTACCCAAGTATTTTTAGTTTCTGCAAAAAAAATCCAGTATTTTTCATTCCAAATAACATTAAGATTTTAATTTTGTCATCAAATGATTATATTAAAATTCATTATAATGTATAATATGAAAAAATAATAAAAATGATTTAGCGGTATGCATTTCTGTATATAGTATGTTTGGCGATATGTTACTGAAAATTTGTTGCTTAAGCGGGCTCGAAAATTTGAGTTCCCTTGTGCAAATTATTTTTTATACAAGGGAACAAGATTTAACGTCCCATCCGACGAACTACGCCATTTCTAAGCCCACCTGTGTCCCCTTTCTCATGGAGATAAATCTCAACGTTGGCAGAGCTAGGATTAGAATTCTAAAAACATCAGATAACGAGCCTGGCGCGCTACCAACTGATCCAACCCTCGCCTCTCAGGTAAATTTGTTAATAAATAAGTTTTAACTGACAAAAAAAAGGGGCGGGTTTGGTTCAGTCGGTAACACGCCAAGCTCGTTATCTGTAGTTCCCACGTTCAAGTCTCAACTTTACTAGTTTTGAGATTTATCTCCGCTAAACCCCACCCTGGCAGAGCCATATTCTGTTCACAGCGAGCACACATTAACGAACTCGCTGGATGGTCTTGAAGGGAGACTTCCACCTGTCTCCTAACAGCTATTCACTGGAACCCCTTTCCCTTAATCTTCTCTAAACCATTAGGGTCCTTGTGACTTGGCCATTTAGCCCCTTGTGTGCAAAAATATAAGTGCAGCTCAGAGGAAAACCCAACTGACAGATGGTATGCAAATTATTTGCTATCTTATGTGATCTGTAAGAACTGACGAAACGTGAACTGCGCATTCTCCCCATTTCTTCCGCAGTTGCCACCCCACTTTACAGAATCGATGTCGGAAATGTATCGTCTGCTATCTTATCGTGAAATAGTGTTCGAACAAGTGTTAAGGAAATGTTTTTGATAGTTACGGAGAGATGCATTCGTTTCCTCTCACCAATCCTTTGCCATTTGG
The DNA here is from genome assembly GCA_038380435.1 of Ryuthela nishihirai. Classification (NCBI taxonomy): domain Eukaryota; kingdom Metazoa; phylum Arthropoda; class Arachnida; order Araneae; family Heptathelidae; genus Ryuthela; species Ryuthela nishihirai. The sequence goes on from JAWZYU010000028.1 coordinate 36,599,023, forward strand.
TTCAAAAGACGCCTTAGAGAACTACAGAACCGTAACCGTTTGGACATGATAAATGTTCGTCTGCAGACAGCGAGTCGGATCTGGCAGAACACATCGTCTCTGTTGCGTCGTCATTTATAATGCGAGGTTAAAGGTTCAAACATTTGTTACGGCGTGTCCAACATGCTGCCAATAAATATATCGGGAGTCTGATCACAGTAGATGAAGTCAACCTTACAGGCAGTTGGCCTTCGAAGGCTCACGATTTGACCCCTAATCCGACCGAACCGTAACCGTACAGATGAATGAAATATGCAAGAGGACTTGCACATCTCGTCTGCTTGGTTAGTTTGGCGGGTGCGGGTAAACCATTAAAGTTGTTTGCACGGCTTCGTCGCTCTACTGCCATTGGACAACAACGCACGAGATCATTCCGATGCATCACGAGTTGTCACATGACAGGGTCGACGTCACTGAGCCGAGAGCTGTCATACGTTAACCGACGAGTGACACGGCTAATTAATACACAGCTTGGGGGTTTCAAATTAATGAACTAGTGCAGCAAACTCGGATTTCGAAAGTGGGAGTTTATGCTGCTCCTGGTTTTCCCCATTTTAGCTCCCCCCCTCACAACCACCGTATTAATTCCCGCCTCTGCTTTTGCGAACCACGAATGCACTATTACATTATGCAGGTTATGGGGCTCCAATCTCGCTGACTAATGTACAGAGCGCGAAATAGTTTATAGAGGTTGGCGTGGAAAATGACGGCCACTTTTCGTGTCATTGACGTCGATTGTCATTTTGTTGCTAAAACAGATCGACGCCTAGTGCTTGAAAAATTTACTTCGCGGACGAAGTAAATTTTTGCCAAACGAACAATTAACCAAGAAGTGCCAAACGAACAATTAACCTGGGCCTTCAGCAGACGATGATGTTGGTGACAATGCAGAAGATATTGAGAACGAGTTAATACGGGAAATAATTCGTATTCTGTGACAACCATAGGTCACAAAATTCTCACTGAAGTTCGCGCTTTTAATTTTCATTGCTTTTCGATCTTTTTTCTTTTTAAACGAGTTACTGTTTACACTTTCTCGTGTGTTTGACATTCAACATTTTTGCCCTTGGAGATAAATAAAAAAATTATTTTTATATTTTACAGGCACTAATCAAATATTTTTATTTGCATTTTCCCAATTAGTTCGAATTTCCACTGTTAAACGGTGAAATAATAGGAAAATGAACAACGTCATTCTCTTTGAATACGATCATAGAATATTCTCCAGCGGAGATACGTTCTTCTTACTACTTAAAATAAGGGACGGATCTAGGAGGAGGGAATGCCCATCTCCCCTTTGAGATTGCTAGCAACCGGAAGCAAGGCAAAAATTATTAAACATATGTATAGTTATGAGTAGCCATCTCATGGCCGAGTGGTTAGCGCGCTTGGCTACTGATCTAAGGCACCCTGGTTCGAGCCCCGGGTAAGGCATGGCTGTTTGTGTCGTTTTTCTGCTGAGGTCCTGCCATCCTCTCAGACATGCTATGGCGTATAAACTGGCAGGCTCCTGTCAGACCTCTGTGGCAAGCAGCTGCTTGAGGGGGGATTTATTTTTTATTTTGTTTATAGTTATGCATTTTTCAGAAAACATCCGCTGAACGCAAGGAAAATTTTCATACTTCATATTGTAACAGTGATCCAGACTCTTTGGCCCTTCAGCCATTTTATTTTTTTCCCTGCTCGATCAAATCACCCCCCTCTTTCTGTAGACTGTGGGGGGCTGGAAGGGGGAGGAGAAATAGATTTTGCACAGGAAACGGCAAAAAGAAATTATAGTTCTATCCAGGGGGATTTTTGAAGTTGAAATTTCATATTTTAATCATTTGTATACTCGTGAATATATTTTCAAATTCCTCGGGTGAGGAAGGGAGAGCAATTTTATGTTCCTTTTGTAATTATTATGTAGAACAGTAACATACTAATGTTTCCTCTTAACTATCTTAACTACTGTATGCATAGATCAGGAACTAAAAATTTAACCAGAAATATTATTTCACATACACCCACAGTCTATGAGGCTGGGGAGGAATTGGCTAAATCGGTATTGCGTCAGGCTCGTAATCTGCAGTTCCCAAGTTCGAGTCCCACCTGGACCAGCATTGATATTTATCTCCATAAAACTCCCAGTCGTTCCCTCAATCAGTAAGGGACGCCGGTAGACTTGGAAAAACCGCCGTCCGTCGGATGGTACGTTAAGCCATTGCCCCGTGACCATTCCATTTGTCTCCTTACAACTGTTCAGTGGGTCCCGTTCCCCTAACCTTCTCTAAACCCTTGGGGTTCTTGTGACCTGGACATTGCGTGCACAAAAGGGTGTTGTTGTTGGGTTGTTTTACCTCTGAGCGGCACTTTTTTGCACACCATGGGCTAAATGGCCAGGTCACATGGACCCCGAAAGCTCAGAGAAGGTTGGGGGAGGGGACCCACTGGAACAGCTGTTGGGAAACAGATGGTAGCCTCCCGTCAAGGCCATCCAGCGTGTTCTTTAACGTGCACAGGGTATGGCTCTCCCGCACACGGGGCCACGGCTTAACGTCCCATCCGACGGACGGCGGCCTTTCCAAGCCCATCGGTGTCCCCTACTGACCGTGGGCAGGGCGGGGAATTTTGCGGAGATAAATCTCAACGCTGACCCAGCTGGGACTCGAACCTGGGAACTACAGATTACGAGCCTGGCGCGCTACCGACTGATCCACCCCCGCCTCACAAAAGGGTGTATCTCATAGGTAAAACAACACAACCCAATCTGTAAAGTTACTACAAATGAGCTTTACAAATTCAAATGTTTATAATTACTATATTTGTCACGCGAAAGGAAATCAAATGATACGGCAACGAAAAGAGATCCATCATGTCTGCAGATGCTCAATATGGACGTCAGAGATGATGTGGCAGACATTTCAACAACATCCACTTTCCTCTCACATTCTGTGGAGCATATCAGCGGTTACTTGGTCGATAGTTAGGCCTGTTTTTCAGTTCATTGATGGATTGCGGTAATGGCGGGTGATCAAATGAATATTTGATGAAACCCCACAGAAAGGAATCTAGTGGGGTTACGTATAATGAACGAGGAGGCTACATCAAATAGACTGCCACGACAGATCCAACGGCCTGGGAATTGCCGATTTAGACAATATCTTATTTGCAGCAGGCAATGAGGAATGGTGTTGCACTTGCGTTGCTGATTTAGACAATCACCCATATTTTTCTTTCTCTTCACCTATGTAATATGCCATTTCTACTTTTCTTACAGCACTATTTCGTGTGAACACACGTACAAACAGGTGTTTTGGGTTGTTTTACCTCTGAGCAGCACTTTTAGGCACACGATGGGGTAAATGGCCAAGTCACAAGGACTCAGAGACGGCTGGGAGAAAGAAATCCACTGGGACAGAAACCTCTCGTCAAGACCATCAGCATGTTCTTTAACGTACACTGGAGATATGACTCTCCTGCCAGGATCGTATATTCAGTTCCCAGGTTCGATTTTCAGGCACGAGGCCACGGGTTAACGTCCCATCCGACGGACGGTGGTCTTTCCAAGCCAATCGGTAATAACTGAACCAACAAATATCGACGAAAAACAAATTTGACGGATTTCTCTTCACTGGCATGGCATTTGTTTTCTTTCTTTGTGAAAAATAATGCATTTACACATGTTTGAAATTAAAGGCAACTTTGCAATTACCGTGTATAATCTAATGCAGCAAAAGTAAACAAAATATATTATTCACTCTCTAAACATGATTTATCAATTCATTAAATTTATGTCAACAACCTACCAAACAAACTAACTATTCTTCTCGTGCATTTAATAACACCAAATAACGATTTATGAACCTTAACACAAGGTTTAATCTAAACCGAAAAAAAAAAAACGTATCTGGTGCGTAAATGAGGAAAATTGATTGGCGTTAATCCTTAGAGTGGAGCCTGTTGACACCGAAATGCACACTTCAATTAATCAGCAAAGCGAATTCAGAAGCAGAGAAAAAAAGGTAGCAGGTGGAAAACTCTTCGCAACGAAAGGAAATCCAAACAGACGCCATGCATCCTTTGTTGTTGTTATCGCCTTCTAGCATTAATGATCTTAATGTACATCCTGCAATATAAATTACATGTATTAGCTTCGTATATTAATTAACGCGTCGTATGTGTGATACATGTATGGGAATTAATTGCAATGGAAAGTGAAGTGGAATATCCTGCAAATGTTAAGTAAATGATTTTAATGGTAGTGAAAAACCGCAATAAAACGTCGTTGTTTCGGTGTTAATAAAGATGGGCTTGGGAAGGCCGACGTCCGTCGGATAAAGACTGCCGCCCGTCGGATAAAATGTTAAGCCGTGGCTCGTGCAGGAAAGCCTGGACATGTAAACAAACCTCTGGTCTTGACGAGAAGCTACTATGCGTCTCCTAATAGATATTCAGTGGATCCCCTACCTGCCCAACTCTGAGTACTTGTGACCTGGCCATTTAGCACAAGTGCACAAACGTGCCACTCAGAGATAAAACATCCCAATCAAAAGGTTCTTTCCATGAAAGTCTTGGGCACTTGATGTGAGATCCAGAGAAATTAAAGATGTAGCAGATTCTGAGTTAAAACTTAACATTGAGTTTAATTTCTGCAAATTGTTGAGAGCTCCAAGTTCTGTGGTTTACTTCACCTCTGGGCGGCACTATTTTGCACACCATGGGCTAAATAGCCAGCTCACAAGGACTCTGAGGGGCTCAGAGAAGGTTGGGGGGAAGGGGACCCACTGAAACAGCTGTTGGGAGGCAGATGGTAGCCTCCCGTCAAGGCCATCCAGCGTGTTCTGTAACGTGCACAGGGTATGGCTCTCCCGCACACGGTGCAAGACTTAATATCCCATCTAACAGACGGCACCCTTTCCAATTTCAACGCTGGCGAAGGTGGCACTCGAACCTGGAACTGCAGATTTACGAGCCTGGTGCGCTATCTACTGAGGCAATCCCAGCGCTGAAAGCCCCAAAACCTCTTTGCTTATACTGCGCTAGAGATGCACTGAGGATACGAAAAGGTGATACCTAAGATGGCTTTGAAAGGCTTCCCCCACCCAACAAATTAATAATCCCTGTCACTGAAGAATGAATGCTGCTCCCCGTTCTGTACTGCAGATTCTACATACTTAGAGTCTATTTTGTCTGTTTTGATTTACTGAAAAAAAAACTTTTATCTTTGTTCGGAGACAAATGTATCTGTGCTCTGTCGCTAAGAATGATACAGCTGCAACCACTACCCGGGTTCTCCTGACTCGTCGGACGAACAAAGGGTCTGACAGTGAGACCTCACCCAAAACCAAAAGTAACTTCTTTCTCATCATCATCTTCCTCGTCTCGGTGGAGAAGTTGCAAGGTGAGGTTTCACATCTGGAAACCATCACTTCCTATTTTCTCTTTCCAATTTGTCGATCGTCTTCGAGTCATCACCATGGGTTGCAAGCGTCCATTCCCGGCTAATCTTCAACGGTGAAACAACACATGGTGCAACACATGGTGCAACACATGGTGACTCAGAAATGAAACTGGTAAAAAAACGCTATTTTCAAATAACCCCTGTGAATCTTCTCAAATTCCTTTGCCAATGAAAACAACGAACAGGAACTCTCTCAACGATTAAAATGATATCAAGCACTTATTTATAAATATTATGTAAGAAGCAAATTGTGTATATGTTACCGCTAAAGTGCAGAAATCAGTTATTCTACAGATTATCTAGGTATTGTGCAGATTAACTAGGGTGATCCGTTAACGTGCGGAAAATTGTTTCATTTCTCAAATTACCTAGGTAATCTGCAAATTACCTGCATAATCTGCAAATTACCTGGATAATCTGCACATTACCTACTAGGCACTCGTTAAAGTGAAAATAAGATCTTTGCTGGAACAACAGGAACGTTTCTGTACGCTTAAATTAACATAATGTTATTTATCTAGTGTCCGAGAGTAGAGTTGAAACCAGGGTCATCCCTCTGTCAACATGAATCCGAATTATAAAAAACGCCCCCAAAATGAGCAGGCCAAGTGAGAACGAATCATTTTAGTGATTCGTTATCAAGAATGAATCACTTTACCGATTCGTTCTCACTTGGCCTCCGCTCATCCGGGGCGTTTTTTTATAATGCGGACGAGTGAATCACGTGACACGAAGATTCATATTCAAGAGATTCACCACTATGAGAGAAACAAACTTTTGAACTTTAACGATACGGAAGCCGTTAATGTGCACATTACCTAGGTAAAATGCGGAAAACTCTTGATTCCGCACGCTAACGGAGCAAATCAGTTAATCTGCAGATTAGCTAGGTAATGTGCACATTAACGGCTTTCGAGCTTTAGCTGTAACATATACACCATATTACAAAAACCAACCGAGCACCTTCAATGCTTCGTGAATGGAAAGCCACGTTGAAAGCTCCATAACTTTGAAAGTTATGGAGCTTTCATTTTTTTCAGAAGTTGAATAACGTTTTTTAAACAAACTTCTTAAGAAAAAATGTCACTAGAGATAAACTGAAGATCTTACTCAAATCTCTCTAAATATCTACTTTCAACAATATTCGCTTAATATTTAAAGGGCTATTGAAGCTGGATCATTTATCAGCAAACTTTACTGTATCATTTTTTCTTCCCCCGCTTCTCTTCCCCGCCCTGCTCACGGTCAGTAGGGGACACCGATGGGCTTGGTAGAGGCCGCCGTCCGTTGGATGGGACGTTAAGTCGTAGCCCCGTGTGCGGAAGAGCCATACCCTGTGCACGTTAAAGAACACGCTGGATGGCCTTGACGGGAGGCTACCATCTGTCTCCCAACAGCTGTTCCAGTGAGTCCCCTCCCCCAACCTTCTCTGAACCTTCGGGGGTCCATATGACCTGGCCATTTAGCCCATGGTGTACAAAAGAGTGTCACTCAGATGTAAAACAACTCAACCCTTGCTTCTCAAATTGATGAAAACTGAAAACATCATTACACACTCTTCAAATATTGCATTTATGTTAGTGAACGATTTGTTGTAACAATCGTGTTTTATCTTTCGAAGTGAATTTTCATGGGCATCTTCCGTAATTCTTTAAATATTAAGCGATTATTGCGAAAAAGGGTTATTTTAAAATTTCGGGAGCTTTGAAAGTGGATTTCTACTTATATAGCAGTATATGTAAATTACACTTATTTATAAATTACATATATGCATATATAATTTATTTATTTTCAAATATTATATAAAAAAGAAAATTTATAAAAATAAATTCACTTCTCCCCATGACAACCCACTTGAAATGGAGGTTCGACACCAGTCCGTGAAAGGACCTCTGAGTAAGGCGAAACCTCAGCGGAAAGATAACGCAAACAGCCATGGCTTTTACAGGATTCCAACCCTGCTCAGTTTTCTCCCAGAAAAACACGCTAAAAACCAACTACTGAGAAAAAGTACATTTCTCTTTTCCAGAAAAGCTGAAGCTAAAAAAAAAGACTGTTGATTATCTAAATAATGATAAAATTCCTTGCGCGATAACAGTGGGAAGTTGGAGGGTGAGTGACTTTGAAGAGTTTTATTACATAATGTTTTCCTTGGTACAACCTCCCACGTGTCTGCCAAACGTGATATCAAATTTCTTTTCGTCATTACTTTTCCTTCGCAGAATGGAATATTTAATCGATATTTTGAATTCCCTTTACCACTGTTGACAGTTTCAACTTGAAGACAAAATCCGTCCGAGACTTCAAAACTCGAGCTTTATAAGTTTTGTTATTTTTGAAATTCTTACGACGAGAGAACAAAACTCGACTCTTACATCTGTGGGCGTGCTTTACATTCCAAGGGAAAGAAATTTAATATTCTGCAATGTTAGTCGACATCCGCAATATCTTTCAGTTCTCTTTTCACGAAAGGAAACAGACGGTGCAAGTTCTATTCGTGTGCTCAGATATATTAATAATAGCAGTTTCGCTTAGGCACTGAGTACTAAATACAAATGTGGTTGGGTTCTTTGGCATATAAACTGACAGGCTCCTGTCAGACCGCTGTGGAAAGCAGCTGCTTGAGGGGGTATTTATTATCTTTTACCTCTGAGCGGCAATTTTTTCGCACGCAATGGGCAGGTCACAAGCTAAACGTCGCAGCGGGGCATTTCCCTCCCCCTGGAAATATGATATTTTAGAACTATATATTGCTATGTAATTACTATTAGCCGTCCCATAGCCGAGTGGTTAGCACGCTTAGTTACTGATCTAAGGGACATGGGTTCGAGCCCCGGGGAAGACATGGTTGTGTGTGTTGTTTTTCTGCTGATGTCTTGCCATCCTCACAGATCTTCTACTATGGCATATAAACTGACAGGCTCCTGTCAGACCTCTGTGGCAAGCAGCTGCTTGAGGGGGGATTTATTTATTTTATTAATTACTATTTTTTCCGTAACCAATTCAGTTAATAAAAACGACACTAGATATGATTAAACGCATTCTAAGACCATTTTAAGGCCCATTACCTAAAAAAAGGAGCTCTTTGAAATATTCCTACCCACCACCCACCCCACCCCAGCCTGAGGAAATATTCTGTTGATGCCACTGGTGAAGTGCTCCAAGAGTTCAGAAAAAATTGGGGGAAGGTAAATTTACTGGACAGCTCTTAAGAGACAGATATTCAGTGGTCAGGCCATCCAGAGTGTTCTTTAAAATGCACAGGGTATGATCTCATGCACATTGGGATACGACTTAACGTCCCATCCGACGGATGGCTGTCTTTCCAAGCAGGGACTGAAAACGAAACAGAAACGATATCAACTGAACTTTTTGATAACGGAAAACAAAACGAAATGGCTTTTTAGTTAAAGATTGAAAACGAAATAAATAATTGCAATGCACTGAAAAGCAAATCATATCTATGAACATATGATTGGTCTGTTGTGTAAAGGTATTTAAAGGAAATCTCCATTAACGAAACTCCGCACACATTAAAGAACTTGTAACTTGTTCGCATTAAAGAATCAAAAAATTGCGCTGTAATCAAAGTCAAGGCAATGATAGTGTAACACTACAAAAATATGCATACTCATATAAATGTATAGGTTAAGGCCATCAGCACATAAACGTACTTATTAACGTATTAACCACTAACGAAATAATATAAAATAAATAAATACCCCCTCAAGCAGCTGCTTGCCACAGAGGTCTGACAGGAGCATGTCAGTTTATATGCCATAGTAGAAGGTCTGAGAGAATGGCAGGACCTCAGCAGAAAACAACACGAACATCCATGCCTTACCCGGAGCTCGAACCCAGGTCCCGTAGATCAGTAGCCAAGCGCGCTAACCACTCGGCCACGGGACGGCCGAAATAATATCTAATCTGTTAAATATAAACGTGTTTCAGGAAACATTTATTTAAAAGTCAAGGCTTATTATGTGCTCTCTTTTCACACGTGAACTTGTCCATGTTTTATGCATCAATATTTATATGTTTCGGGTTGGGTTGTTTTACCTCTGAGCGGCACTTTTTTGCACACAATGGGCTAAATGGCCAGGTCACAAGGACCCCGAAGGCTCAGAGAAGGTTGGGGGAGGGGACACAATGGATAGCTGTTGGGAGACAGATGGTAGCCTCCCGTCAAGGCAATCCAGCGTGTTCTTTAACGTGCACAGGGTATGGCTCTCCCGCACACGGGCCACGGCTTAAATTCCCATCCGACGGAAGGCGGCCTTTCCAAGCCCATCGGTGTCTCCTACTGACCGTGGGCAGGGCGGGGAGTTTTGAGGAGATAAGTCTCAACGCTGACCCAGCTGGGACTCGAACCTGGATATGTTTCGGTGAAATATATTTATTTAAATGCACAAGTAATCGAAAAACAATAACTCTATGAGTCGATACGAATTCATATTCAAATACTTGTATGCAGGCCAAATCTAGAAAAAAAAAATAAGGGAGTGCGGGGCCATGTGATGCAATTGAGTCGGAAAAAAAGTAAGAAGGGTCAAAATTGATTTCCTTTGCAGTATAACAGTTTCCCTCCGCTTTTAGAGGTCTTTAAAATTCTTTGAAAATTGCGTGAAATATGCACAAGTTTAATCATTTTTTTATCTCCATTACCCTTACTAATGTTCTCTAGGGGGAGTCATAGTCCCTTGCTCCTGGAGGATAGGACTCCTCCTCTTGATCCTGCCCTATTCTGCATGTATTAAACAGTTTTTATGTATTTCTTTCCGGAGGCAGTCCGTAGTCGCCACAATGCATGTTGTAGTAACACTTGGCAATTTTCAAACCGGTCACGCCCAATAGAAGCATGCGCTGTTTGATTGACTGTTAAAAAGATTGCTGTCTTTTTAAAACAGAATAGAATCCCCCCCCCCCTTGTAATTTTTCAAAACTTGATAGCCAGTCTCAAAATTTCCTTACAGTTTCCTCTCTAGCTACTACGTATTGCGTGAAAAATTTGAGTGATATCACAAAAAAATATATCGTTTTAGCCAATTTACATCAATAGCTATGAAAAGTTTCATTTATTATCATTTAAATATAATCTTATTTCATCTAGCAGACGGTTGAGACTTAACGGCGACGTAATCAGCGCATACTATTATACATTATTAATCTCCAAATATTGGGATCGATTTCATCTAATAATTTTGAAAATTCTCATTTGTTAGAAAAAGAAGGCAGCTATAAAATTGGAGACCTTTATTTCTTCGTACTTGTCACAGTAAAAATTACATTTTCAAGCGAGGGCTTTTTTTTCGCACATAGTGCTTCTTGGTGCATAAAAAATAAAAATACAACGTATTGAAATTCAGCTAAAGCGTGTTGGATTACTTTCAATTTTTTTATTTACAAATCCAACACGTTTTCCAATGATAATTGGGGTTCCAACAGTTATTAAAAATTAAAATAAATACCCTCTCAAGCAGATGCTTGCCACAGGAGCCTGACAGTTTATACGCCATAGTAGAAGGTCTGTGAGGATGGCGGGTCCTCAGCAGAAAGACAACACAAACGTCCATGCCTTATCCGTGGCTCGAACCCAGGTCCCTTAGATCAGTATCCAAGTGCGCTAACCACTCGGCCACGGGACGGCTTAACGACACTTTATTTTTTAATCCATACTGTGAAGTGGAGAATGTTGTGGACAATAAAATTATACCTCCCTTTATTTCTTCCCCCCTACAAAAAGGGGGGAAATTTAAAATTACTGTACTGCATATGAACAGAAAGGCTACTTATTTCTGAATAATGTCTATTTGCATGAATTCATTTCTTTAACTCATTCATAATATCAAGCCCTGTGTTCCGTCAGTGTTATTACTTTAATTCTTTCGTCATAATATTTTATAAATTTAAATAACATAGCTTTTCGTTGTAATCGATTCATTTTCAGCTGAACACGGTCATATTCTCCATACTCGCGTGAGTCGAGTCATCATACTCATCTTAGTCGAGCCAAACTAGTAAGCCATAATTCGCTATCATGATTATGATAGAACGTATTGCTCGTGGGCCAAAACAAATGACTTCTCGGGTCGCGTGCTTGAGACCCATGCCTTCTATTAAAGAAAAGTTTTGCCTTCGTACGAAGAAATAAAGGTCTCCTTATGTTCGAGTAGATAGGATACTAAGCTCATATAAATTTGCTTCCAAAATTACCGTTTACTTCTAAATAAGAATATGCAAAAATGTGGAAAAGACCACTTTTTTTTTCCTCTTTGGTTCCCAGTTTTTAATTGTGGGTATCCTGCAATGACTATATGGTCCCCAAATGTGTCTGCCCGAGCCAGCCGTCAGCAAAGATTTATGAAGTGTATGTTTATATGGCATACAATCACTAGTGTCCACATTGGGGCGTCAAGCAAGGGCCATACGCTGGAAGGTCTTTCCCACCCCTAAGCAGTACCCAGGGGGTCATCTATCACTCAGCCAGAAGATGGGCCTCCCGCTCCTGCGTCGCTATGGGAACCGTTGCCATTGTCACTTAGCGTGAGCAACTATGGAACGGATGCATCAGCCCAAACTTCCAGCATGGCAACAACGCCCAGCAGGGGAAAAGAAATATTGCGCTTCCAGGTAGGTGGCGGCGGAGGAGGTGGATTGGTTTGTTACGGGCAGATGGTTAGGAAGAGGGAGGTTTCAGGGAGAAAGAGGGGACTTGTTGGAAGTGGATTTGACTTATCAGGAGCATGGTGCGTGGGGACAAGATGGATTCGCAATGCATCATGGCTTCGTAATGCAACGCGTCTACACCCATTTTGAATTACTGCTGACTGTAGATAAGGTATGCAGTCTGTGCAAGGCTCGTCCAGGAATGTCAGTAGCATTTTGTCCGGGGGAAAAAGGGAAGTGAAAGAAAAACAGAAGAATCGATTTTCTCTTCAGGGGGAGGTGCATATACAAACAACAATGCATTTTGACAAAAGCACGATTTTCAGATTCAGAGCCAGCATATTTATTGATTTATACATTTCAATAACCGCTGAACTATGACCCCTCGTGTTTCGTCAATCGGAAGCTAATTCTGAAGATCTATAACTTCTATAATAAGCGTTTTATGAGGAAAATGTGGCTGAGGATAATTTCAAGATTTCAAACAAATCTGTTTAAATATTGATTTTCAATAACATTCTTTCAGTATTTAAACAGGTATGGAGGTTTAAATATTTTGGGGCAGCAATATTTTAAGAAATTTATCAAAATATTAAACGAATATTGAAGGAATAAGTTATTTTGAAATAATGCTTCTTAGTTCAGTTTCAATTAACTTTGAAATTCTATTGCCTAGCATTTCCGTTGCTCAATGTTCAACCCTTCATACTGAAGCAGTAAGGGGCGGGGGTGACTCAGTCGGTAGCGCGCCAGGCTTGTAATCTGTAGTTCCCGGGTTCGAGTCCCAGTTGGGTCAGCGTTGAGATTTATCTCCGCAAAAATCCCCGCCCTGCCCACGGTCAGTAGGGGACACCGATGGGCTTGGAAAGGCCGTCGGTGGGATGGGACTTTAAGCCGTGGTCCCGTGTGCGGGAGAGCCATACCCTGTGCACGTTAAAGAACACGCTGGATGGCCTTGACGGGAGGCTACCATCTGTTTCCCAACAGCTGTTCCAGTGAGTCCCCTCCCCCAACCTTCTCTGAGCCTTCGGGGTCCTTGTGACCTGGTCATTTAGCCCACGGTGTGCAAAAAAAGTGCCGCTCAGAGGTAAAACAACCCAACCCAACTGAAGCAGTAGTGTTGAAAATCGATATTTAGATAGAATTAATTGAGATCTTTACCTTCAGTCACATTTTCCATGAAACGGTTATTTTAAAAGTTATAGAACTTCGAAGTTAACGTCCATTGAAGACTTAACATGGGGTAGACTGCTCATAATTCGATGATCACTCAGTGTTATACATACATATTTTTTAATCCTGGGGGGGGGGGGGAGAGGTGTCAAATTTCTCTTTTATCTCAAGTCCCTTGAGTTTATGCACTCGTCGCAAAGATTTTAAGGTCTACTTGACTTTAAGTAGAGAACTGATATGCGAAAAAGTAGTTAATTCTCTGCTGATGGCTCACCATGGCGATATGTTTTTTGAGAAGAAAAAATTTTCAAATAAAAACATCTCATATACCGGAGAGAGATGCTAAAATTGTTAACTTTTGTTTTGAAACATATATATATATTGTCACGACAGATGAACATGCTACAATGAACTCGTGATATATGTGTGCTTCAGCGTGTGAATTACAGCAACAACGACTTGGAATCCTGATTTGACTAAAAGGATATTCAGTTGTGAGCTCGGTGAATTAAAAAGAAGAAATGAGTTGATTTGGTCTGTGCGCGATTAGTCGGCTTGAGTGTTGTTTTATAATTACTCATCATCATCATCCTCAAGCAGTCATGTGCTACGGAGGTTCAACCAGACCGTGCAGTTTAATTCTCCAAGCATATCTGTCCTGAGCTACATCCGGCCACTGCACACCAATTCTAATAACATTGTTTGACATTTCTAATAACATTGTTTGACATTTCTAATAACATTGTTTGACATTGTCTGCCCACCGCATCCTAGGTCTCCCCTTCTTTCTGAGGCCTTTAGGCACACTGTTCATAACCCTATTCACCAATCTATAATTATTCATACGGGCAACATGGCCAAACCAACGGAGTCTCTCTCTGCACAATATGCTGCTTAAAGGAGGTTGCAAACTCCTTTCCTAACCTCATCATTAATTACAAAGCTGAATCAACTAATGACCAAGATACTGCGTAAGCATCTAGAATCAAATGCATCTAGTTTCCTGTTATCATGTTTACAAACTGTCCAAGTCCATAACTAACTCTAGAAAGAACCAAATCATTATACAGTGCAATTTTAGTCTTTAGGTGTATACGCCTATTTCTCCACCATCTCCATAGATTCTTAAAAGTCCCGGCAGCAATCCCTATTCGTCTGTTAATCTCATGCCGCACATCAATAGTATCTGTTACATAGCTCCCAACATAATTAAACTGAGACACTTGCTCAATAATACAGCCATTCAAAGCAACTGAAGCACCATCTGCCTGACCAATTTTTATTTACTATTTTGTGTTTATCTTGAAGGAGATGTTTCTAGTCAGTGTCAAATAGTGAAATAGTGAATTGAGTGTATTCAAGTATAGAAGACAGTTGTTCTTTCTTACAAACTTGTACTACTACATAATAGAAGGCAGAGATGGTATGAATAAGACATAAGATCATATTATCATTTAAAGAAAATGCTTGGTATTCTTGTAAATAAAGTAGAGTAGGTTTTACTAATAATTGATTTATATAAGCTGTTGTTGCTAAGTAGAGATTTATTTCATAATGTGCTTGCTACTCAATTAAGATAGTTCGACTATTAAGACTTGTTAATTTGAATGTCGTATTAAGGATATTGGAATGTTCTGTTCTATTAACATTTGTCAATAGAAGATAGTGAATAATTAGTCATAAGCATATTAAGTTCAATATTTAAATTCCCATACTTCTTGTATAAATAATTATTAAATACTACTACATATTGTCTTGAACTGACGCTCAATGCTCATCTGCTTAAATTCGTATCAATATATTTTATGTTATTCAATGGTTGAAAATTCAATGGTCTCAATGACCCAAGTCACCATTAACATCACTTAAGGTTGGGTTATTTTACCTTTGAGAGGCACTTTTTTGGACACAATGGGTTAAATGGCGAGGTTGCAAGGATCCCAAATGCTCAGACAAAGTTGGAAGAAGGGTGCCCATTGAACAGCTATTGGGAGATAGATGATAACCTCCCGTCAAGGCCATCCAGCGTGCTTTTTAACGTCCCGGGTATAGCTCTCCCGCACCTGGGGCCACTGCTTTACGTCCCATTACGATGGCGGCCTTTCCAAGCCCATCTGTGTCTCCCTACTGACCGAGGGCAGGGTAATATCACTCAAGAATAACTCAGAATCAGAAAGTGAATAATATTCGACATCGAGTTTACGCAAAAATGTGTTGTGACTCAGTTAATAACTGTTCTCCACATTTTTTCTCAGGGGGGGAGGGGAATATTGTTTATATAGGTCGCAGCCATTCATTAATGAGCACAATTGCAAATATAGCAATCACGCATTTATCATAACCAGAATACAACTGAAGATACATGAAAACAAAACGAAAAAAGAAATTATCATTGAAAAAAATATGCAAAAAAACGCTTTTTCATGTTAATAAATAAAAATAAAAGATTCATTCTACCGAAAACAAAAGAAGCGAAAAAAAGAATCAAGATTACATTTCGTTAAGGAAAAAGCATCAATTTTAATTTTGGTACACCTGATATAATTCAACAAAAAATATTTTTCAGACAACAACGAGATACAAGACAGATATACGATATACCTTAATAAATTTCGCGTTTGTTTGCAAAAACATTTTTTGTTTAAAAAAAAAGATGTCTTTACTAAAATAAGACAAAAAAAAGCTCTTTCATATTTCAACCTGATGAAAAAACAATTCCATTTTTATTTATACTTTATTCATTATTTAAATGAATCTATAAAATTAATATATATGTTTATTTTAATATCATTTTCAAAGTTATAGTTTTTGCAACAGATTTGCGCGAACGGGATGAAATCGGCTTTCCTCCCCACGAGACACTGCTTAAGTCCATGGGGCTACGAAAGGCGACGAGATGGCGATAGATCTCCTTTAATTCGCATCCTGCCCTCTGAACCCTTGTAGTTCTTGCAACCTGGCTATTTATCCCATTGCACACAAAAAAGTTTCGCTCAAAGACAACCCAACTGACACTATCCTGGGATGAAAGCCATGAATACTGTATGCGAAACACCATTTTAAACATGGGAAGCAAAAATAGCGAATGACTTCTTCAATGGGAGGTTTGTCAGCTCCCGATACCTTCCATTAGCAAGAGATAAAAAAAAAATTAAAAACCTCCCGAGTCTTAGAAGAATTCAATTTATTATTTCAACTCCCTCTGAATCCAGTACTCCTCTCTTCCAATATACACACTTACATCTTTTCCGACAACTTTAATAAAACGAAGCCGATTTTCTGATCGAGAATTACGCGAATACGACCTTGAAAAACGGAGATAGTTATTAAAAGAAGAAAACGGACGCTTTTGAACCAAAGTCAAACCCGTAGTAACAACGGAGTAGGTGATAACTTGCTGGCCTTGTAGGAAGGTTTGCCTCTCTCTCGTACAAGTCCCTGTTGTCATTCTGCATGACGTCACTGCGGATCACAGAGGAACAATAAATGCACGAGAGAGATGTGGCAGTCCATTCGTCTCGTTCAGGCGTCGGGCTGTCAATTAAGGCAGTATTAGATGACTCATGTGGGGAAAAATCCCTGGAGGAATTACTCATTAGAAGTCGTACGGATGATCCTCTATGATGCTGGGGAGAGATCACCACAAATGGATGCCGGATAATAATGCTGCAGTATCCGTAAGGCTGTGTGGTCCTCAGTCAAAACAGGTTCCTAAAAAACTGTCTGGTCCAAAGATATATTATCTTCTATTTAGTACGTCAACGACATTCTTAATTATCGTTATTAAAGAAAGCTTTTGAGATTGTTCTCTGGTGAGGAGGGTTGGCTCGGAGTTAAAGAAGAAACAGAGAAACGATTCAGACCGATTCCACAATCGATGCATTGGCATTACGTGACCATTACCGCGAGTTTAACAGGTTTCAATCTTGTTTACTGGACAAACTTGGGAAAATTCTGTCGTCAAATATCCTTTGCTATATACACTCAGGGGCAAAGGTTAAGATTATTTTTTTTTATCTTGTTTATCATAAAAAAATTTGTATAATAAAAATTTCAGTAGAGATTATATTTGTGTGAAGAATACAAACAGTTAGAAATCTTACTGAAATTCGAAGACCATGAAAAAACTGCAAACGTAAATAACACATTTTTTCATACTCTTTTTTTACAAATGAAACATTTTTAAGGGTTGGGTTGTTTTACTTTTGAGAGCCACTTAGTTTTAATAACGAATTAAATGGGATAAGATGGAATAAGATGCTCCACAGAAAGGATGGAGATACCTAGTTGTAATTGGCTTATCCTGGTTTCTCATAAAACTATGCAAATGCTTACACAATGCCCGTTGGTTTAGTAGTCAGGTACGCTAACTACTAGAACAGGTATGACCTAGTGGGTGGCTAGCTGAGTGTTTTTTTTTTGCATGCAATGGGCTAAATGGCCAGGTCACAAGGACCCCAAGGGCTCAGAGAAGTTGGAGGAAAGGAATCTACTGGAGTGTTGTTAGGAAACAAATGAAAGTCTCCCATCAAGGCTATCCAGTCTGTTCTTTAACGTGCATAAAGCAAGGCTGTTTCCTGCGCATGGGGCCACGGCTTAACGTCCCACCATTCAGCGGACAGTGGTCTTTCCAAAACTCATTCGGTGAGCAGGAGAGCCGAACCCTGTGCACGTTAAAGAACACGCTGGATGGCACTGACGGGAGGCTACCACGTCTCTTAATAGCTGCACAATCGGTCCCCTTTCCCCAATCTTACCTGAAGCCTCGGGGTCCTTGTGACCTAGCCATTTAAACTATTGTATACGGGGGCGTAGGTAGAAATTTTCAGGGAGGCAAATTTGTTTCAAGTAGTTTCAAAATATTTCCGGCGTGGGTTGGGTTGTTTTACCTCTGAGCGGCACTTTTTTGCACACCATGGGCTAAATGGCCAGGTCACATGGACCCCGAAGGCTCAGAGAAGGTTGGGGGAGGGGACCCACTGGAACAGCTGTTGGAAGACAGATGGTAGCCTCCCGTCAAGGCCATCCAGCGTGTTCTTTAACGTGCACAGGGTATGGCTCTCCCGCACACGGGGCCACGGCTTAACGTCCCATCCGACGGACGGCGGCCTTTCCAAGCCCATCGGTGTCCCCTACTGACGTGGGCAGGGCGGGGAATTTTGCGGAGATAAATCTCAACGCTGACCCAGCTGGGACTCGAACCTGGGAACTACAGATTACGAGCCTGGCGCGCTACCGACTGAGCCACCCCCGCCCCTCCGGTGTGGGAAAAAAACAAGTGTTTCAAGATAGAAATATTTATGTCGAGCAGTTCATCAATGATTGCAGTTGTAAATGAGGAATCATGAATGCATCATACCATAAATGCAACTTAGGATGCGCAAAAACAAAACGAAAAAGAACTTTTTATAGAAAATACACGTAAAACCTGGTTTTCATCATAAAATAAATATTTCCCATAACAAAAGAAAACGTAAAAAATCAAATTTTACATTTCAATTAATATCAATCATTAGTTTTTGATAATGGATATTATTTAATATAAATCAATTTTTAGACCAATTTTTCCAGGGGGTGAGGACAACTGCCCTATTTCCAGTGCCCATAATTGTGTGGGGGAAAATCGCTGCTCATTGGTAAACCCAATCCTCTCATAGAACCTACTTAGATAGCCCTGTCAGATATAAATGCATATGGGCTGCCTGAGATGGAATTTATTATTTTATTCTAATAGTCTATATCAGGGATGGGGAAACTCCGGACCGCGAGATGGTTTTTGTGTCCCGCTGTGTCGACACTCTGAGCGCCAGACTGGCGCTCAGAGTGTCGACATTCAAAATACAACCAAATTTTGGTGAAATCGTCGGGAAAATACAGCTGCATCCATCTCATTCAAACACGAGCTTAATTATGCATATTCTTCAAATGTAATTTTTCGCACCATTGTTTAATTAATAGTATTATTTCGAGATCAATATAATCATTTCTTTATTATTTTCCATGTATATATGACTTCATGGAATTTTCAATACAGCCCTCTTAATGTCTAACTCTTTTAAGTGGCCAGCAAAGAAAAAAGTTTCCCTACCCCTGGTCTATATCTTAAGTGTCACATTACTTCTGACCATGCACAGTCACCCCCCAACTGTTGCTACCCGTAGCAAACGAATAGAATAGCCGACGTAAAAAACTTTACCGGTCACCCAATGGGATTTTGACGACAAAGAAGCTGATATGAAAGAGACAACCTCATACAACGATTCAGTTGTTCGGAAGCGGAGAGTAATGAGTTCAGAGATCCAAGTGCAGAAGTAAAAAAGATGAAAGAAAAAACAAGAGCCAAGAAACGGGTGATATTTCGCTTTACCTCACGGAGCAGAAGCATCGAGATAGTAAGCAAGGAGACGGGCTGACTTTTCTTGCGTGTTATCGGAAGTTGCCTTGCCGCAGAGAGAAGAGAGACGCAAAGAGGCGAGTGTTTGTTAAGCTCCAGCTCTGGGGCATCACTCAGCTTAATGGCAGAGTGCTGTTTCAGTCGGGGTCTCTGAAACATCACCAGTCGACGACGAGATAGATAGATGGACAGATGGATGAAAAAAGGATGTCCGGGAGCAGCGGCAAGCGCATCATCGGTTTCGTCTTCTCTGTCTCCTGGCATTCGTTCATGTCTGACATGTTGCGTGCCAGCCGCTTCCGAGTGCACATAAAAGATCAAGCATCTCCGGCCATATCAATCAATCTATTCACATCCACAGACGTGGACCAAGATGATGATCATGTCTGTTGGCTTGTCTTTTATAGCCCAGGTGAAACCATACGATCAAATGGAACTTGACAACAAATAATTTTTGTCTCTTTCGTTTCTTTTTCTTAGAAGAGAGTGTCTTTTCTTTTTTTTCCTCTTTCGATGTTGTTTATTGAGAGTTTTTTTTTTTCTTTCCTGTATTTTTCTCTTCCTGATGGCAATCTTGCTTTCGATTTTTATCAGCTTCTGAAATTTTATCAGTTAGGCTTGTTTTACCGCTGAGCGACACTTTTCTACACATCATGGGCGAAATGGTCAGGGTTGGGTTGTTTAACCGCTAAGCGGCACTTTTTTGCACACCATGGGCTAAATGGTCAGGTCACAAGGACCTCGAGAGCACAAAGAAGGTTGGGGGAAGGAGACCCACTGGACAACTGGTAGGAGATTTGATTGGTTGGCCTTAACGAGAGGCTACCATCTGAGTGTTCTTTAACGTAAAGGGCTCTCTAACACACGGGACCACGGATTTAGGTCCCATCCGAAGGATTTGGGTTGGGTTGTTTTACCTCTGAGCGGCACTTTTTTGCACACCATGGGCTAAATGGCCAGGTCACATGGACCCCGAAGGCTCAGAGAAGGTTGGGGGAGGGGACCCACTGGAACAGCTGTTGGGAGACAGATGGTAGCCTCCCGTCAAGGCCATCCAGCGTGTTCTCTTAACGTGCACAGGGTATGGCTCTCCCACACACGGGGCCACGGCTTAACGTCCCATCCGACGGACGGCGGCCTTTCCAAGCCCATCGGTGTCCCCTACTGACCGTGGGCAGGACGGAGAATTTTGCTTAGATAAATCTCAACGCTGACCCACCTGGGAACTACAGATTACGAGTCTGGTGCGCTACCGACTGAGCCACCTCCGCCCCACCATAATTGTTGCAAAATGGCAGGAAGTCAAAATTTCAGTACACTGATATCGAAAAAGTAGATTAAAATTTGAAAATATTTAGAAAAGGTGATAAACCAAATTTTTTCAGTCTAAAAGAAAAAAAAAAATGAATATTTTTAGAAGTGATAAATCACGCTGGGAAGGGCATTCCATACTCTTCCAACACGACACAAAAAGTAATGATACTTAGTTTTTTCGAGTAAAAGGCGTTTTTTCGAGTAAAAGGCATATCAATCATAAGAGAATGAATTCTTGTTTTTCTTGACAAGGTTGAATATTGGAGCATCTATGTTATAATTGAGTTATTTCATTGATGAGTTTATAAGAAGTTTCAAATCGAACATTAGTATTTTCCACTCGAAATAATGTTGTTTCACACCTAAATCGAAGACCGATCATAGCGGGTTTACAGGGTCATTATAAAATAATAATCATATTTTAGAGTGTTATATTTTTGAAATAATTAAGTGTCAAAGTAATTGTGTGTCCAAAATGTCAAAAAACTCCCAAAGTTTCTTTATCATGACCTCGTGGAGTATCACATGGTGGCGCAAGTTTTACAGATAATGTCTAAAATTTCAAATTTTCAAAATCGCTGAATTGGTAGAAGTGGACGGATCTTTTGTTGTTTTCATTGTTTTACCTCTGAGAAAGCACACTTTTGTACACAATGGGCTAAATGGCCAGGTCACAAGCACCCTCGAAGGTTCGGAGAAGGTTGGGGGAGGGGACACACTGCACAGCTGTTAGGAGACAGTATCCTCCAGTCAAGGCCATCCAGTGTGTTCTTTAACGTGCACAGAGTACGGCTCTCCCACACACGTCCTAAAGTCCCATCAGACGGGGGCGGCCTTCTCAATCCCGTCGGTGTCCCCTACTGACAAAGGGCAGGTGGGGAGTTTTGCGGAGATAAATCTAAAGTCGGCCCAGCTGGAACTCGAACTTGGGAATTGCAGATTACGAGTCTGGCACGCTACCGATTGAGCCCTCCCACCCTCACCTCACCCCCCTGGGCCGACCTTGTGGCCCCAAAGACATCAGAATTTGACACCATTGGATTACTTTTTTCTGGGATACATTAGAAATATCGCTAAATTCGAGAGAAATTCGAAATTTACAGCATTAAAAGGATCATTGCAGTTATTGCAAGTGAGTAGTGTAGTCGCACTATAGGGAAATTGGTACTTCCGGCATGACGTCACCGACCAAGTTCCTTCAGGTCACGTGATATGACGTCACTTCCGGTAACGCCCCTTATTAATATTCATAATTAATATTTCATAAAGACCCTCTGGTTGATCCACCTGTATTTTTTTATCCCCCCCATTAAAAAAACTCTCTTATCAAAAGTTCCACCCCCTCTATTAAACTCCCTCTCACCGATCACAAACTCCCGAATAAGTCCCTTGGTTTCTACCCTCATCTGAAATTTATCAAGTCCAACTGAACTTTCGGTGGCAACGTTCAGATCATCCCCTCTCAGAATGGCTGATGCAATCCTCAAAAATAATTACAAAGTCCCAATTTTTGACTCCCCCTCATTAAAAACCCTCCTTATCAAAAAACCCTCCCCTTTATTAAAAACCCTATCAAAACTGCCACACCTTCGTTAATTAATCCGTTATCAAAAGTTCCGCCTCCTTTATTAAAAAAACTTCTGTAGCGAATTTTTATTTCCTCGTAAATTAAATCCACTCACACTCTTGATCGTAGTTTTCGGACACATCTCGAAATTTTTCAATTACCGTATAGTGCGACTACACTACCCAAGTGTTACACCAGTCAATGTAAGCCCAGTATTGCCAGAAGTTGAATATGTATGAATTGGCAACACACATTGAAGTCTGTTAACAAAAAACGAAACTTTGGGAGTTTTTTAACATTTTGTAAACGCAGTTATTCATTGTCTAATAAAAATACACCGAAGAGCCAAACCATTATGACCACCTGCCAAATATAATGTTGAACCTCCATGTGCGGCCAAAACAGCTCTTACCCAGCGAGGCATGGATGCTACAAGATTTCTAAAGATGTCTTGTGGTATCTGGTACCAACACGTGCTGTTCCAACACAAACCACAGATAATCAATTGAATTGATGTCTGGGGAATTTGGAGGCCAGGGCAATACCTGGAAGTCTTCTTCATGTTCTGCAAACCATTCTGGAACAATCCGGGCAGTGTGGCATGGCGCATTATCCTGATGAAAGAAGGCATTGCTAGAGGGAAATATCGTTGCCATGAAACGATGTACCTGGTCTGCAATGATGTTTAGGTAGATGGTAGACGTCATAGACGTCATAGTTTCCTGCACATGAATGACTGGATCCAGGGTTTCCCAGCAGAACATTTCCCAAAGCATTACACTTCCTCCACTGGCTTGTTTTCATCCCACAGTGCATCATGGTGCCAACACTTCTCCAGATAAACAACGCACACATAGCCGACCGTTCACATGTTGCAATAGGAAACGAGATTCATCGGACTAGACGACCTTCTTCTAATCATTCAAGGTCCAATTTTGAAGCTCGCGTACCCATTGTAGGCGCTTTCGACGGACCGAGATTAGCATGGGCACACGGAGCGGCCTGCGGTTACGCAGCCCCATTTTCAGCAGGGTTCGATGTATTTTGTGTTGTGACACATTATTCCCATCACCAGCATTCAAATTACGAGCGAATTGACCACAGTATCCCTTCTGTTGGCTCGTACCATACGGGATAGCCTTCGCTCACCCCTAGCATCGATGAGCCGCAGTCGACCCACACCTTGTCCGGCGGTTTGTAGTTTTACACTCCTCGGACCACTTTTTGAAGATACTAACCACCGCTGATTGTGAGCACCCCACAAGCCTTGCCGTCTCGGAAATGCTCTGACCCAGTCGTCTGGCCATTACAATTTGGCCTTTGTCAAACTAGCTTAAGTCCGCTGCAGAACAAGAATAACACTGATGAACAGAGCTCAGTATCAGGTGTTATTTATACCGTTTCATGAGCTTCACACGCGCCGTCGTTTACCTACAGTTGCTTCGATTTGCATAAAGATGCGCTAGTCATAATGTTTTGGCTCTTCGGTGTTTACCACTTTAAAATATGGATATTATTTTATAATGATCCAATATATCAAACGAATGTTTATAGCACAGGGAGTATCAGCAATTAGATAAACTATTTTCTACAAAAATTTTCTTCTTTTCTAAAGAGGGATAAATGTATAAACGGTTGCTTCTTTCATCCCTAAAATATAAAAATTGATTGTATTGTCGAGTGAAATCTCATACAATGGGAAGTGCCACGAACTATAAAAATACAGTCGCACTCTGGTTCCTTTTTTAAGGAGCGCTATTAAAGAGCAATGATATAAATTGAAGTAATTACGATAATAATTGAAATAATGCTCATCCTCTAAAAGAGCATGCGCCAATGATCTGCTTGCATCATTATTATTTACAAAGTGAAATTGAGGCACTTAATATACAGGGTGTCCGGAAAAAAATGGTGGGATTTCGGGAACCAATAGGTAGGAATAATATATATATATATTCAAGGAACTAATATTTTAAATGAAACCGTACTTCAACTAGTTTTGGACATAATATGAACCATTCGTGATCCTGCACATGTCCAAACCGTATTCCACTTCTTGCCATACACGCTGCAGCCCATCTCTTGTCCCTTGCTCCTCTTATTCTGGCTTTCAAATGATTCACGTCTCGAAATTTGTCTACGTAAATATAATTCTTTACAAAACTCCACGAGAAAATTTTCAAGGGGTGTGAAATCAGGGCTCCTTGGTGGCCATAGAATAGGACCACCTCTGCCAATCCTTCCATCAGGAATTGTGCATGGTAAGAAATGGAATACCGATTGAACATCACGAATATGTCACCACATTAATTAATTATGTTTAAAACTATTTGAGGTATGCTTTCAATTAAAATATGCTTTCTTGAATGTGTATATTATTTTCCCCCATATTGGTTCTCGAAACCTCACCATTATTTTTGGGACACACTGCATATAGTTGATTGTGAATGACGGAGGTAGTGACTGAATGACAGGGGAAAACACTAATTCTAATTATGATGAAGAAATGGTAGAGCTCTGAAAATTTTCTCCTAGAAATAATCCGGGTCGTAGATCTCAGGGGAAATTCAAAATTTGACCTCCTGCGTATCTTTTAAGGCCACATAGAGGTCAAACCTTGATTTACAAGTGCTAGAAACATGAAAATTGGTCCCTAGGGGTAGGGATGCCCACAGAAATTTTTCCAGGAGTGGGAGGGGCATTTTTTTTTTTAGATAATGACCATGGCTACTTAGAATATGTTTAATGATACTTAATGTTGTTTTAATTAACTGAATTTGTTACCAAAAAAATGAAAAATAAATTTTTAGATTTAAAAATTTTAAAAATATAAAATAAATAAAAAATAATAAATAAAAAATATAAGATAAAAATTTTTATTTGCTAGGCTAATTTTTAAACAATACAAAAAAGTTGTTTCTTTGAAAATTCCAATAATCAATGTGAAAATTCTGGAGAAATTAAGACAAAAACGTTTAATGCACAATTTTGATAACTCTCTATATTCAATTAGCTGTCTTCTGGGATTTTGTCCGAAAAACGTCAATTACGCGATAAAAATTTCAAACACAGAAATGTTTACCTTTGCAAAATAGGATAATTTACATGTTCTTAATAATAAAATTCTTTCATTTAAATACAACTTTGCTCTCAATACTTTATCATGTATAGTCCTCATAAGAGAAGCCAGAAAAATAAGCAGTCCTCCAGTTTTCTTATACCTTAAAAGAAAATAGAAAACGTTATTTCCATGGGGGGAGGGGGGAGCGAGATGAAAAAGAAACGCCTTCCCAGTATAATTTTTTTTCTCCCCGTTTTCTTTTTAAAAAAAAAATTGAAATTCGTGTAATACATGTATTTTTAATATTTTTTTCACCTCCGTACCGGTTATTAGTATTTTCAAAAAGAGCGGATAAGACCCTTTGCTTTCCATCCCCATATCCAGTGTGTTTTTTATTTTCTTCAACCTTTTTTTTAATCCAATTGGAAATAGTAAAGAAATGAAGAGAAAAGCTTTAAAAAAATCAAGATAGTTAAAATAAAGTTGAAATATCTACATATAAAAAGATATTTAATAAAGTGTTTTACAATTTAAATAACTGCAAAAAATTATTCCTCTTCGTAATAATTTTCGTAGTAGTAATTTGTCATTACTAAACCCTTAGCACTTAGGAACTTAGTTTATATAAGACCCCTTAGCACTTAGGAACTTATATAAACTAAGACCCCTTAGGCACAATTCCCGCCTGAAAAACACTGCTGTATACTACTTTGCTGAAGCATTTCGGTTCTCTAAATCGATTTTCAACCACTCCAATCGATTGTTCGATAAACTAAAAAAAATCCCACAATTCTCTCTTTTTATCTACATATAAATTCTACTTAAGACTCCAAACATGCTCTAACAATTCGTTTTATTTTTACCGCCAAAAATATTATACACGAATTTAAGAAATTTTCCAGCAACGAAACCGAAAGGAGGAATTCTTAAGCTGAGCCCAAAAGAAACAAATCCGGAAATTTCGTCTTCCCGCGGTTTGCATGGTGCGCGGCTGAAAGGCCCGAAGTGGTGCGCGAGGGCCGCGAGAATGAGACGTCCACGAAGAGAGCCGCATGCAGAGGTGAGGGGTGGGACTGGGCGATAGAGGCCGAGATTTGCTGGCATGTTCCGCCCACAGCTGAGGATGACAAGGGGCGGGAGGAAGGAAAAGGCGCACACGTCGTTGGGATGCAGACGCAGTTGCCATGGATCCACAACGGAACGCTGAGAATCTAATAACAGGCGATACCTTCTTCTGTAGCGTCGTCGAGTCAGTCTTGTCCCAGTTCGGCTGGGAGTCAGGCAGTGCCGATAGAAGATTTAGAGATAAGTAACGGAAAAAGGTAATTCCGTGATTTATATACGGTAAATATGGGCGGAAACTGGAGCGATGAAACTGTAACCGGTTTGTGAAAACGAGTACAGGTAGTTCGAGACAGGGATGGCTCATGTGAGGTCTGAATAGATAAGTCTAGACCTCAAAATGACCCCATATCCCATATGAAGCATTTCTTCAATATCATGGCTAAACTGGAAAAGGAAGAAATGTCTGACACTAAATCCCGGGTGGCTGATGATCCTTGGAACTTATTTTTTCTATGTAAACACGATGGAAATTGAAAGTGGAGGCGGAAAGTTATAGATTGAGGGAAAAGAAAACGATCTCGCAACCATGAATAATTTGCGGACTAATATCATATTCGTTTTTCCAGAAAGAAATATCTCAGAAATATCTCGTATAGAATTCGGAAACATTAGGGAAAGGCTTAAAACACCGAACGCGAAACGAGGAGAAATCTTGTTTCACATGGACAAGAGACATGGTTCCGCGTGTCCCAAATATTCACACGTTACAAAACGACGAATGATTTTCGTGGATGCTCACATCTACGCCTAAGTCCAGTGGGTTCCCTTCCCCAACCCTGTTCTGAGCCTTGGTGTCCTAGTTGATCCGCCATTTAGGAATACTCGCATTTGCACTAACAGATGTGATATGGGTCTCCTTCCACAATCCCGTTTCAAGCCTTGATCACTTTGTTACCTGGTGATTTACGAATATTTCTATCTGCCACTACCAGCTCTCCATTGTGTCTCCTTCCTGAACCATGATCTGAGCCTTGTGGACTGGTCATTTAGGAAGATTCCTATCTGCGTCTATCAGCTCTCCATTATATCTCATTCTTCAATCGTGTTCCGAGTTTTGTGCTCCTTGTCATTTAGGAATATTCCAATTCGTCCCTAATAGTTGTTTAATGGTTATTAACTCCAATTTGCCCCTAATAGAGTTCAATGGCTCTGCCCATGTAATGGATCCAACCTCCGTTCTGAGCCTTGGGATATTTGTGACCTTGCAATTTAGAATGATTCCCCTCTGCTATCAAGTGAATCTGCTTCTTCAAGCTTGTTTCGAGTTTTGAGCTCCTTGTAACTAGGCTAATAAACTCATTAGGTAGCCACGAAATTTCCTCATGGAAAAACAACTAAAACCATCCCTCGTGTTTCTACTTTTGTGAGTTTTTTCTTCTGTGCTTTGTTCTTCATCATGATGAGCTGATCTCGATGCTGGCGATAGTAATGAAAGAGCACACAGAGCACACTCTAAGAACCAAGAGTAAAGAAGAAAATGTCACCTGCTAGGCCAAAGCATTACACGAACACTAAACCACTCAACGAATAAAGCTACTTACCAGTTCGCTGTGTGTCACACGAGACTTGATGCGTCGCATTCCCTCTGCCCATGTCGGCATCGAGTTTACGCACTTGGCCCTCTTTCAGAGGCGTAAATGGGAGAGCTACTTTAAGAATTAACAATTTAATTAGGCGGTGACAAGGCAGACGGGAAGCGCTAATGAATCTGCTCGCTTCCTCACGGCGAAGGTTTTGTACTCCAATCTGCGGTTTAATGAAAAGTTGTTTTCGCTCGTTAATGTTGAAATGCGTTTGACGGGGAACTTGACGCTTTCGGGTGACGTCCAGGTTAGGCTTACAGCGTGCGGATATATTCTCGGTCAGAATAATAGCTCAGACAGCGAAGAATACTCAAATGAGGAAGTAATTAAGGTATTAATAAGCACTTCTCGACTACAGACCTCTTTCACTTTCCATTCCGCCACTTCTCATTGTCACTGTGTTGTCTTCTTTCGCTACTCTCGGCAAATAATTAAATAAGAGCTTGAGATTAATAAATAACGATTCGAGGAGTTGCGAGATTCTGCGAAGCACTGGATGGATAAAGAATATAACATTTAGGAAGGAGATTCGAGATCGGAGAAAGAATGAACTAGAAGACTCTCAAAAGGGGATGGGAAAAAGATTATTTTTGCGAAAAGAATCTTTTGAAGCGTGTAATTGAGAACCATGATACAGTGAGGAAAGAGAGGATTCTTTGTAATATGGAACTGTGAAAAAGATGATGCGACGAGTGAAAAAGGTTCTTTGTAATACGGAATTGATAGCATGATACGATGAGGAAGAGGTGGATTCTTTGAAGTGTGGAATCCAGAAGAAGGAAGTAAGGGAGTCTTTCTATTATGGAATTAATAAAAATAACGCGATGAGGGAAGAGAGGATTCTTTGTAAAGCGAAATTGATAAAGATGATGCAAAGAGGGGATACTTTGTAATATGAAACTGAAAAGATAATGAGATGAAGGAAGGAGTATTTTTTGTAATATGAGGAGAGATTAT